>OX328109.1:36276873-37476873 GCA_946811185.2 Hippopus hippopus | reverse complement strand
TTAAAGAATGTATATTTCTATAACAATATGCTTTGAAGGAAACAGTTGACTTCCATCAGCCTACAAAACTTTGGTAGAAAGATTTACAAAATTATATTCATGCCTACATATAAGTACCTACCAGCTTCTATCCTTGCCTTTAAATGTCTATAAGCAAGGCTCTGAAAGGCCCTGGCTTAGTACTGATAAAAAGCAGGAAACATACATATAAATGAGATTTTGCCGTGATATTTCTGAAATACGAAGCAAAGGTAGACCAACCAATAAGATTTTAGACTTGACCAAATTGAAAGCGATTTAAGACGACAAATTAAAGGTGGCAAAAATGACACAATTTTTCCTTGAAAGAGCAGAAAACATTGTGGGAAAAGGAGTAAATGCTGGTTACCAAGATTTTCTCCTTTTCTTGCAATGTTTTCAAAAGGCTTCTACCTCAGAGTCATTAGAAGTCGGGACTGTGTGGTAAAGAGTTAACCCTATTCCAACTAGATCTAATCTCTCTGTCTAAGAGGCCCTGAAGATGAAAGATTCTGAAAACATTGTTGGAAAGGAAGAAAATGCTGGTAACCAGCAATTTCTCAGTTTCCCAGTGTTTTCTTTTCTTTCAGAGACAGGTGTCATCATTTTAGCTTCATTTGTTGTCTGCAAATGCTTTGAATTTGATGAAGTCTAGGGTTTTGTTGTGTAGAAGAAAGTTTATCATACCCACCCACCAAATTATACAGCAAATAACTCTAGTATTTTACCTGCATCATGTAGGCCATACATCCATTTGGCTCTGACTCTCCAAATCAACAAAAATTAATCCAGCAAAATCTGAAAATGTGGATTTAAAAACAACATTGTCTTATTCTGTAAATCTAAAGATTAAAATTAATCAGGAAGATGATTAAGATCCCCCATTTTACAATCAATCCAATATTTCTACGATGCTGAGAAAGATGTATTAAAAAAAAAAAATAATGAGAGAAAATGAGGAAATTCTGGTAACTAGCATTTTCTCCATTTCCATCAATGTTTTCTGCCTTCAAAACATTGTAGGAAAAGGAGAGAAGGGTGGTTACTAGCATTTTCTCCATTTCCAATGTTTCCTGCCTTTTAAAAGATAAGTCCCATCCTTTACACACTTAATTTGTTGTCTGCAGATTTGTGAAATATAATATTTGGTTGTCAGGTAAAGGGTTAAGGATAGGGTTAGAATTTGTATCAGATCTTGCCAATTGTGTGTGACTTTGTGAGCTTAAACAAACCTTCACCAGAGGACACAATTATAGACTTGTCCAAATTCAAAACAAATTACATACATGCATAAATTAAGTGATAGCATTTGTTTTTGAAACAGTAGAAAACTTTGTGAAAAAAGAATAAATGTTACCATCATTTCTCCTTTGCCCACAATGTTTCCTAGGTTTGTTACACATAACTGTTTTGGCGTTGAAAAATTGTTTTTGTAATACTATTTTTAAATAACTGCAGAAGCGTGAGAGTTGCCTGCTTAAAGGAATTCTAAACATGTTTACAAAATTGCATCTACTTGTTATTTGGGTTTCTGATCACATTAATGAATAATATTGACGTGAAAGCTTGTAAATATATAAATTTTGTGTTAATCGTTTGTTTCCTTTATATATTAAGTGCTTGATATTTTTGTAAAGAAAAAAAAATACCAAACTGGCAATAAAATTTTATATTTATATACAACTGCTGTTACTTGTTTTCCTTTGCTCAAGATAAGTTGTAAGTAATCATCAGCCTGATAAGCTTGATTGGTTTAGTTAACATACAGAGCGAATAATCTGTTAGTTTGAGTTTATCCTTTACCAAACAATCCGAATGTTTAACTCCCCTTGGTAGGAAGGCTTTTGAAAACATTGTGGAAAATGGAGAAAATGCTGGTAACCAGCATTTTCTCCATTTCCCACAATGTTTTTAAGGAATGAAGAGAATTTTTTTTGTTTTCATGGAGGTATGAAAAAAAAACCTAATCACACTGTATGAAACCGTGAAGCAGTTTCATACAAAAGTGTGATTAGGTTTTTTTTTCATACCTCCATGAAAACAAAAAAAAATCTCTTCATTCCTTATAATTCAATATCACAGACCACAAATATGCACTTAAATTTTACTCTTACTGCTTTTTTTTTTTTGTGAATCCAACATTGCGTATTTATTTAAAGTCCCTATCATTGATAATTCATAGCGCGGTAAATCTGCTCGTTCATGATGTAATAATGACGTAAATTCATGACATCATTATAGTATTGAACATTGGCAGATTTAGTAGATTTGTTGTTAGAAGTTCAATACGCTATTTATAATAAGTAAGTTGAAAATAAGTTTGTTAGGACCCAGCAAAGTTACAATAAGTTTAAGCTCTCTTTTTGAATTTACTGTTGGATATTTTTTTCAATGTTCAGAGAAAATAAATTTAGCTAGCAATTTGAAATTCGGACTAGATATAAAATCAGACAGAAAAACATTGTGGAATCTCGTATACATGTTTGTTTACATTATTTTGGCTGCAAAAGTAGTTCCTGCACTGCTTAATTTTTTTTTTTTTTCATGGAGCTATAAAAAAAGTTTTTCAGCCAATCAGAACTCGCCAATGTTCATGAAAAAAACTTATATTGAATTATTTTACCATACCATAATCAATTTGGCCAAATCTAAAACTTTATTGTTTGGTAAAGAGTCAACATAGGAAGCATTTGCAGACAACAATTCCAATATTGCTGAAATGGTGGGATCTGTCTTTGAAAGGGTAGAAAACATTGTGGCTAAAGGAGAAAATGGTGTTTACCAGCTTTTGCTCCTTTCCCATTACGTTTTCAGAAGCCTTCCTACCTAGGGATTGTTTGGTAAAGGGTTAAGGCAAAACCACCAGATTTCTTGCGCTGTCCTGGTTCATGAAACAAAGATTTGTTTGGTAAAGGGTTGACTCAAAACCACACCGCAAAGTTTCAGCCTTGTTGAATTTGAGAGCACTCACAGACGACAATTAAATGTAACTCGGAATGTGTACCTGTCTATTATATAAAAGAAAACATTTTGGGAAAAGGAGAAATTGCTGGTTACCAGCATTTTCTCCTTTTCCCACAGTGTTTTCAAAATCCGTCTTCCTCAGGGTTGTTAAAAGTTGTCATTGTGCGGCAAAGGGTTAAATCTCTGCTTTGTCTTATTCTTTAAGGCTTGATTGTAACTATTGCATATAGCATATAATTCTCTCAATGGTGAACATTGTCTTGACTTTGTTTATGTGGAAAAGCAGCCAATGGCTTTAAAAGTGAAAAAAGACGAGGAAATACCAGAAACACATGAACAGGTGCACTAGCTGCCATGATATAAACATGAAGTTCTTAAAAATATGTTGTTTCCTCTCCAACACACAGTTGACCAATCACTGTAATTCATGTAACCTTGCCTATTAACTCTTTACCAAACGACAAAATTATAGACTGGTCCAAATTGAAAGCATTTGCAGATGACAAAATAAATGTTACTGAAAAATTGAAATTTGTTTTGGGAACGGTAGAAAACATTGTGGGAAAAGGAGAAAATGCTGGTTACCAGCATTTTCTCCTTTTCCCACAATGTTTTCAAAAGGCTTCTTTCTCAGGGTCGTTAAAAGTCGGGATTGTGTGGTAAAGAGTTAAAACCTGGTACAGCTTGCCCTAACATATCCCTAAAGAATGTTTTTAGAGTCAACAAAAAATGGTGGCTGTTTAGAAAACGCCTTCCTGATTGGTCAATTGATATGCTCAATTGAAAGCTGTGATTGGTCGAATTTATTCCCTAAGTTTTTTAACCCTTGGGCTGCTAGTCACTACTCACTGACCTTTTGCAGACAATGTAGATCAAGATCAGACTGCACAGAATGTGCAGTCTTGATCTTTAATCTACACTGTCTGATAAAGAGATACTTTTCTCCAAAAAATATGTTTGAAATAGCATTATTCGGGCTTTTGCTTGAAAGTTTCATTTAACTTACTTAGCAGGATAAGGTTTAAAAAAAGAAGACAAAATATGATGCATTAGTTCACTGTCTCCTGAAATAAATTCACAGTGTGTGACTGAAAACATCGCTGTAAAATATGGGTATGGGTAATCAACCCTTATCCTGCTAAATAACTAAAATAAAATTTTCAGTTCGATAGTAAAAGCCCAAATATTGCTATGTAAAAGTTATGTTTTGAGAAATAATATCCACTAATCAGACAGTGTAGATCCAAGATCAGACTGCACAGAATGTGCAGTCTGATCTTGATCTACACTGTCCACAGAAGGTCAGTGAGTCGCACTTAGCAGCCTAGGGGTTAACAACATGTCTTGAAACATCAGTACATCTGAAATATGTTCTTCATATTGTAATTGACCAGAGCAAACTTGCCTTTCCTTCTTTTGTAACATTGTTTTCAAAAGTGGTCTGCTGCATGACAGTTCATCTACTGGAGGTCATGTATAGAATGTAATTCATTAATTATGCTTTGAAAATGCATCAATCACTAACTGGTGGAAAAGATAAATAAATGTTACCATAAAGACTCAAGGTTCTGCACTCAGTTCTGACGTTGGAAATAGATGGATAAGGTGCACTAAATTCCTTTCACACATTCAAGAGTTCTGTAAAGACAAATTGATGAATTGGTCCAATGATGTTTTATGCCATTTTCAACATTATTTCAGCCATATCAAATCGGCAGCTCGCTTAATCATGTGTTAATCAGGGTTTACCGGTACTAGACCTGAGCCAAGAAGACGGTGTCTTACCCAAAGATACTCCCAAAAAGAAAATCTCAGTGTCTTGAACGAGAATCTCACACAGGACTTCTAGGTTCCAGATCCTACGCTTGAACCGCTGTGCCCTGCAGGACCCCTAAACCCTTTACCACACAATCCTGACTCTTAACAACCCAAAGAAAGAAGAGCCTGGCCACATAGCTCATTGGTTAGTGAATCTGACTCTTGACCTTGTGGTTGCAAGTTCGATACCTGGTTCAGGCAAACTTTCTTTCAGGCGATTTTCACCGCTGATAAATCAAAGTTTCCTGGAAATTTTATAAATCTAGATAAATTTCCAGGACACTTTGATTTATCGCAATAGTTTTATAAAATAATCATGATAGTTATCTCGTATCTCATCATGACATGGCAGAAATATGCCACCATATTATAGTTACGTAAAACTTACGCAAATTTTGTTCGTAATTACCTTAAGTAAAACGGGGCCCTGGCCACCTGTTAACTCTTTTCACTACCCAGTAAATAAATTGTATTTTCTCAAAGGCTAAAAATACATTTCCTCTGCAAGATAAATAGACAGTTCGGTCATGTCTAGAGTATAGCAGTGGACAGCGTAGATCAGAGATCAGACTGCACATTCTGTGCAGTCTGATTTTGAGCTACACTGTCCACAAAAGCTTCTGGTGTCGTCTATGGTGGGGAAACAGTTAAGCAGGACCAACTGACTTCCATACACTCAGAGCACTGTAACAAGAAAATAAATAGTCTAACTCTTTCCTTACCATATTGGAAATACAGTTTTAGCTTTTAAGACAATACAATTTATTTATTTAGTAATGAAATGGTTTAATACCAAAATAAAACATACAGATAAAGGATCTACTCAGAATTGTACAGGCTACTTGCCCTTCACCAAGCAACAAATATTAAGACAAAACTGAGAGCATTTGCAGAAGACAAATTTTGCTCAAATGGTGTGATTTGTATTTGAAAAGTAAAGAGCATTACTGAAAAAAGAAGAAAATGATGGCTAATACTAAATAGCATTTTCTCCGTTTTTCAAAAATGTTTTCAAAAGCCTTTTTTTCCTGCCCAGGTTGCTTTCAATTGGTACAGGGCTTGAAACCAGGAGAATGCAGGTCTGAATCCCCGGCATTTTCTCCTTTCCTCACAATGTTTTCAAAAGTCCTTGTGTTGTTAAAGTTCTAGGTTGTTTGGTAAAGGATTGTAAAGTAAGAAAACAAGCAAAAGTAGGGAAAAAAGGATTATAAAATAAGAAAACAAGCAAAAATAGGGAAGAGGGGCTGTTCTGTGTCGTTAATGTATTAGTTACCAATAGGTTCTTGGTTTGATCTGTTCCTGTCGTGCCAGGTAGCTCATTGCAATTTTAAATCCCCAGCTCAGCTTGATGGTTGCCCAGTCGCTCAATGGTTAGGGTATCTGACTCATGACCTGAAGGTAACAAGTTTCATACCCAGTCATGTCAAACTTACTTTCCAGTGATTTTTCACCTCTCACCTCTGATGCATGTGAGAAAATAGTCAGTGGCTTGGAAAAAAAATTGTCTGTAATGGTGTGGGAAAGCCAGGAAACACATGTAGGTGCACTTGCAACCATAATATGATCTTAGCTATTAAAAAGGTGCTAAACTCCAATACAAACAAGCAAATCAACTCAATGGTAATCTTGGAATGCAGCTAGTCAAAAAATATACAAAGTACTGGTAGAGGGCACACAATGGAAAAAATGGATGGGTGCACTTGTCACAGTGATGTAACTGAATAATGTTAAAAATGGCATTAAACACTACAGAAAAACAAAAATATATTCAAGTAGAACATGTCTCCCTCCCCCCTCCCCCCTCCCCCCCCGGCCCTACTTGAACCATGTTTACTGTCAGATCTAGATATAAATATTCTTTATTGGTTGAGGAATAGGTCTTTAAAAAGTTACAGCCTCCCCTGTATGCAAAGCTTCCTGCAACTTTATCTCCGCTGGTGGGGGTATAAGTTGTATCTAAACAATCGTTGCTAGGAAGATATGAAATCTAATTCATATCTATAGGCCTATTCTAGGAGAATTCTCACCTAGATCGACCTAACCAAGAGCAAATTTCAATTGTAAAGAAATTGCGAAATAACTTGACAGGTCCTAGTGTGTATTTTACCACTATTTGCACGGTGAAGCAGGCGTAAAACATCTATATAACCTTTAAATCTAGTGTGTTATTCGTGATTTTAGTCTGTCGTCTGCATAAAGATGCGACGTACTGAGCCGTGAAAACTTGCCCGCCTTTAGTTGTGGTCGGTAGTCATCGTTGACATTCGTGGATGCCCGTAAACGTGACTCCGCAATCGCAGCATTTCGGCTATACAAGACGAATCAAATCTATTCATAGATTCGCCGATAATTCCATGGTTGACTGATCCAGGTGTAACGACCAGGTAAAAAAAGAAGTTCTAAAAATAAAAGTTGTCAGACCAGTTTTACAGGGTTTTCTTGCCCTGATCAAAACACAGTAATATGCCATCCGTGAAGAACTATTTTCAGCATTCTATTTAGAAGGCCAATTTCGACTTGTGTGCTAGGAAGGGTTGGGTTCTCCGACAGGAATTAAGAGAGAGCTTCTTTTACTCTGGTTTAGAGGGTATATTAGAGACTTGTCAACTGTCTCGCCCGAAAGACACTGTGGGACTTACAAATTTAGAAAGGTAATGATTGTTTTTCCAACATGTACTCATATTTTTATGTCGGTAAAGTACATTACCAAGTTTTAAGTGAAGTAGCATACATTAATGAATACCGAAAAGTTTCCTTTACATTTGTTTGATGAAATGGTTCGTTTGTATTGAACTTTTTAAATGTGTTTCTAAGACTTTGATTGTTCTAAACACTAGGAGAGACATATTATCCAACTATTAAACAGTTTTCACACCCCACCCTGGTAAAGCCTCATAAAATTGAGGGGTTGGCATCAGCTGAACTGTGCTAACAATAAATGTTCAGTTATGTGTCTGCAGACAACCAATGAAATGTGTCTCAAATGATTTGTTTTGTATTTTGAAAGGATAGAAAACAGTGGGAAAAGAAGAAGATGCTTATTTCTGCATTTTCTCTTTTTGCCTCACTATTTTCAGAGGCCCTCTTTGGGGTTGTAAAATCAAGGGATCATTTAGAAAAGGGTATGGTATTTTGACATTATTATAGACAACAAATCAAATGTAGCTCGAATGGTGATTTCTGTCTTTCACTGGTTGCCAGCATTTTCTCCTTTTCCCACACTTTTTCAAAAGTCCTTTTTTTTCTCAAAAGTCCTTTCCTTGGGGTTATTAGATCTCGGGATTGTGTGGTAATTGGTTAAATGCAGTTGTTCTTGCAAATGGAACTTTTGTAATCTTGTTATAAACTTAAGTAAAATGTTTTGAATATTGGCAAAGGGAGAATTTAATCATAAGCAATTTGTTCTTTTGCCACAATTTTTTCACTGGTATTCATACAAGTAAGCTTAATCATGTATGCAGACTTAATACATGTTGATCATCAGAATTTTATACGAATGTTTTCAATGTTGTTGGCATAGAGGTCATTTGTTAACTTAACCCTTAGACTGCTAGCCAAGCCCAGTAGCACAGTTGGTAGAGTACAGGACTCAAGAACAGGGGGTTGCTGGTTTGATCCCTGGCTCGATCCCTGGCTCGGCCAGTTTCTTTCGGAGGATTGATGATAGTCATTGCGACAGGATTCATTCCTCTCTCATCGCTGTTTGATGATGGTTATTTGGGAAAGCAGCCAGTGGCTTGGAAAGAATATTGTGTGGAGTACTGGTGAAAGAGACTCCAGGAAAGCATGGATAGGTGCAACGGCCGCCGCGATATAACTGAAATAATGTTGAAAACGGCGTTTAACACCATAAAATCAATCAATCAACCCATAGGCTGCTAAGCACGACTCACTGATCTTTTGCAGACAGCATAGATCAAGATCAGACTGCACAGAATGTGCAGTCTGATCTTGGATCTACGCTGTCTGATAAAGACATATCGTTCTTCCAAAAATACACTTGAAATAGGAAAATTTGGGTTTTTACTATCGACTTGAAAATTCTATGTTGCTTATGAAGCAGGAAAAGGATTACCATAAAAGGCTAGATATCATTTAGTGTGGGGTCCTGCATGGCTCAGTGGCAAAGTATAGGACTTGTAACCTGGAGGCTCAGTATTTGAGCCTCGCTGAACAGACTGGGTTTTTCGTGGAATGTCCTTGGGCAGGACACTTCATTCATAGCCTAGTGCTGGTGAAACCTATACCATACCTGAATAAGCAAGCTGTCACCGTGACAGAAATAATATTAGAAGCGGCATAAAACACCATTCAGTTAATCTATGGATTAAAATTTTGAATCCCATCTTGATCAAACTCTTTTTTAGGATTGATAACAGTTGCTGCTGTTTATTTGTTCTATAATGTTAGAACTGTAGGGTAGATTGATTGTTTTTGTGGTATTTGACCCTTTACCAGACGACAAAATTTTAGACTTATCCGTATTGAAAGCATTTGCAGACGACAATTTCAATGTGGATCAAATGGTGCAACTTTCCTATGATAGGGTAGAAAACGTGGGAAAAGGAGAAAATGCTGGTTACCAGCATTTTCTCTTTTTTTCACAATGTTTTCTAAAGGATTCTTTCCAGAAATTGTTAAAAGTTGGCAGTTGCTGTAAAGGGTTAACACAATTTTCAACACTATTTCAGTTACATGGTGGCAGCCAGTGCACCTATAAATTCTTTCCTGGAGTTTCTTTTACCAGTACTTTTTTGTGCAGTATTCTTCCCAAGCCACTGGCTGCTCTCCTCATAATCACTGTTGAAACAATAATTAGCGAGGATTCAAACCAGCAAGTCACTGTGATATGCTACAAAATATTGTGGAAAAAGGAGAAAATGCTGATAACCAGCGTTTTCTTCTTTTTTCCCACAATGTTTCAAGAGCCTTCTTGATGTTGTAAAGAGGCAGGATTGTGTGGTAAAGGGTTCATCATTAAATTTGTTGATGTCTTTTTGCAGTAAATTTATTGTACAATTTCCTCTACAGATGGGAGTAGAAATCTTTGGGATTTTAGCAGCTGTGGCTATGGTGACCAATGGTCAAGAGGTGTGTCCAGTGGGTGGATGTACTTCTGATGATGTTGCTTTGATGCCTGCAGCGTCCTCATCTGCCAACGACCATTTTTACATCGCAGGATTATTTGGAATGCACTCACCAGGAAACAATCCCTACCAATGCGGTGATTGGCGTTTGAGAGGTATCGTTAATACAGAGGCGTTCTTTTGGGCAATCAAAGAGTACTCTCCTGTAGTTGAGAATACTACAGACCCTGTATATGTTGGAGGCTTTGCTTTAGATACCTGTACTCGACAGACTAAAGCTATTGAAGCTGTTTATAGCTTTGAAACTTGTCGGACTCAGTACAGTAATGTAGAGCCACAAAATGTTGTTGCCTATGTTGGTCCAGACACAAGTGACCAAGCCCTAGTGACTGCACATCTACTGGGTGAGATGAACCGCACACAAGTATCACATGCTGCTACAACTCCCGCCCTCAGTGATTCCATGATGTACCCATTTTTTCTACGTACAGCTATCTCCGATGATATGGAAATGAAAATACTAGCTAATTTCTTGGCTTCCCGCAACCTTTCTCATGTCCAAGTTTTGTACGCCGACAATGCATTTGGCCGAGGAATGTGGCAGTCCTTTAACAAGCATGCCATGGAAACGGACATGCCAATCTGTATTGTTAACCATGCACCATTAACTGAAGATACAGTGTTGAATATGGCCAGCATTCTGAATGAAAATGATGTCACGAAATATGTTATCGTTCTTGCAGACAATGTCATCGCAAGAGCCGTACTTGAACGTTCAGATGCAGTTGGTCTACAGGGAAGGTATGTACACTACTGATTTGTAACACGGTTAAACTCTTTACCAAATGATGAAATTTTTGTCTCATTCAGTATGAAAGCACTTGCAGACAACAAATAAAATAAGTAGGGATGGCAACGGTTATTAAAATTGCTAACCGGTTAATCGTTCAATTTTTCGATCGGTTAACCGGTTAACCGAACGACCATGTAAAATCATTTTAAGATTAAGGTACCTGCCATTTACTCGATATGTCAATATTGATAACAGGTGCGTGAGAAATGCATACCCGTGATGTTTACTATTTCTGTACTTTGGCGCAGAAGACGGCCAATCTATCGATGATCTCTCTCTCTCTCGGCAATGTTTTCTTTAAAGGACTAGAAATTATCAGGCTATTTACAACTTCACAGAATCGTCTTACTGAATCATGCAGATGATGCTATGGTTATTGATCGTCAAACGAAGGGGCCATCGCTAAGTGAATCGAGTGTTAACCTTCTCCCAAACGACAAATTTAAATTTTAGACCCTCCTAAATTCAATGCCTCTGCAGAAAACAATTTTATTGTTAATACAAATGATTCTTACTTCTTTGAAAAGGTAGAAAACATTGTGGAAAAAGAAGAAATTGCTCATTATGAGCAATTTCTCCTTTTCTCACAATGTTTTCATAGATTTTCAACCTCAAGGTCAATAAAACAAGGGATAGGGTGGGAAAGGGTTAAGATAACTGATATTTGGTTGAAAACTGCTAAATACAAATGAATGTTCAGTGATGGTATATTTCGATTTTCGAGGATACTTATCGAACTGATAATGAACGAAGAGTAATCACTGTACGTGCTTGACCAGAGATCAATTAACTTGTTAATTTGAATCCCTCTTGCACTGATTGGTGCATAATCCATGCATATATTTGATTGAGGGCGGGCACTTAATGAAATAATCCAAACAAATCAATTATGATAAACCGTAGAAGCGAGTGCCTTTGATTAGAAGAGGACACCTGTTTTTGATTGTCTATTATCTGAGACTGGGGACCAATTAGCGGATTAACAATGTTTATTGCACAGACATGTCAAACTGTGTATCACACCTTCGCCGCGTCTTGGCGACATGGATGCGCGTATAATGCAGTTATGGCTGTCAAAACCGACAAAGTTAATTTTTTAGACATATTTTTTCACTAACATGGTTAAATTTTGGTAATGTATATATTTTTTTCTGGTTAACCGGTTTCCAATTTCCTAACTGGTTAATCGGTCATTCGATCGGTTAACCTGTTAACTGGTTAACCGTTGCCATCCCTAAAAATAAGTCTTATGTTTCAGTTACATTTACGTTGGTGCATCGTCCTGGGGTAATGATCCAACAGTCGTGGATGGGTTGGCGTCAGCAGACAAGGCTATTACAATGTCAATTGACACAGGTCAGTTATGTGTTCTGGGAGTTTCTCCTAATCCTTTACCACACAATCCTGAGTTTTAACAATGCTGATTAGATCCCTGGCTCGGCCAATTTCTTTCCGAGGATTGATGATAGTCATTGCAACAGGATTCATTCCTCTTCCACTGCTGACCATTTTCTCGACGATGGTTAAGTGGGAAAGCAGCCAGTGGCTTGGAAAGAAGATTGTGCAGAGTACTGGTAAAAGAGACTCCAGGAAAGCATGGATAAGTGCACTGGCTGCTGCGATATAATTGAAATAATGTTGAAAATGGCGTTAATCAATAACAATGTCGAAGGAGAAGACTTTTGAAAACATAATAGGAAAAGGAGAAAATGCTGGTAACCAGCATTTTCTCCTTTTCCCATGATGTTTTGTACCATCTAAAAGATGATTTGCAAATGCTTTGGATGTAGAAATGTTAAAAATTTTGCTGTTTGGCAAACGGTTATATAAGTAAAAACCCAATACGAATACACTGCTCCAAAGAATTAAAGCATTACACAAATACTGAAATTCAAATTCAAATTCAAATTCTTTCACTGTGCTAAACACTCAGTCATTGTGCTCTGAAAACCATCAGCTGACATTTTTACCAGACAAAATGGCTAAATAGTTTTCTTGTTTGTTTGATTTTAAATGCTGATAAGCCATGTTAAGAAGAAAAACAATAAATTTGTTTTCCTTGTTCTTTTGTTAAACAACTCATAATTTTTCCAATCTTTTATTGATTTTTTGGTCAAATCTACTGAAAGAAATAAACGAGAAGAAAGAATGACACCTCTGATTCTCTTAAAAGCCTGTGTGGCTTACCAAAAAGATGGCTTTGACAGGATTAGCCCATATATCTTTTGTGCAAACCAAATCGTTTTGCCTGTTCTGAGATTTTATAGTGTTAGGACTAAATGAACTTACAAGCAGAAAATTATTTGGATTGTCCTGTATTGAAAAAAGTATCTTGTGATCAAAGTCAAGGACATTGTGTTTCTTCAACTTTTTTGAGCAGTGTACAATACAGCATATTTCACTCCCCCAAGCAGATGACGGCTATGGAAGTCCTTTTTCACTATCCATATCTTTCAAAGCAGATGCTTCATTCTCCTTGTTCTAGATAGGCTGAGCCTTCATAGATCAACTGTACCATATGATACTAGTAATTAAGGGGCCCCAAGTTTAGATCAAGCTTATAACCATTTCCTGGGAACTGATGGATGGTCCTCTATGCAACAGACTTCATTTTTTTCTTTCACCAAATAACATTGTCATGATTTTGCTAAAAAGATATGAGAAAGCAGCCTTTCGAAAGGATGCAGATTGCAGATGTTGTTAATAAACTTTAGAATAGCCCATATAGAGATTTTTGCAAAGGCGCTGCAGAGCACAAACCAAACATTGGTTAAAACTAGATTACTATCTGATTTGTGAGGAGATTGCCATTATTTCAATGAAATACTGTTAAAATTTTTTATGAAGTTATTCAAACCAACAAACATATGATAGAGACTGACTATTCTGTTTACCACACACTAGCACTTTAGACTCTTTCAAATAAAGCATTTACAAATGAAAAGTCAAATGTGGCTGGAGTTATGGTATATACTTTGTCAGGGCTTTTGAAAACATGGAAAAAGGAGAAAATACTGGTTACTAGCAATTTCTCCTTTTCTCATAATGTTTTCCAAAGCCTTGTTTCTCAGGGTTGTTAAAACACAGAAATTGTTTGGTGGAGTATAAACCATTTACAACACAATCTGGACTTTTATTGACTCTGAGAAAGAAAGCTTTTGAAAACATTGCGGGAAAAGGAGAAAATGCTGGTAACCAGCATTTTCTCCTTGTCCCACAGTGTTTTCTACCCTACCCAAAACAAATTTCAATTTTTGGGTCCCAATTGTTTTGTAAACCATTTACCACACATTCTGGAATTTTAATGACTGAGAAAGAAAGCTTTTGAAAACATTGCAGGAAAAGGAGAAAATGCTGGTAACCAGCATTTTCTCCTTGTCCCACAATGTTTTCTACCCTACCCAAAACAAATTTCAATTTTTGGGTCCCAATTGTTTTGTAAACCATTTACCACACAATCTGGACTTTTAATGACTCTGAGAAAGAAAGCTTTTGAAAACCTTGCGGGAAAAGGAGAAAATGCTGGTAACCAGCATTTTCTCCTTGTCCCACAATGTTTTCTACCCTACCCAAAACAAATTTCAATTTTTGGGTCCTAATTGTTTTGTAAACCATTTACCACACAATCTGGGCTTTTAATGACTCTGAGAAAGAAAGCTTTTGAAAACATTGTGGGAAAAGGAGAAAATGCTGGTAACCAGCATTTTCTCCTTGTCACACAATGTTTTCTACCCTACCCAGAACAAATTTCAATTTTTGGGTCCCAATTGTTTTGTAAACCATTTACCACACAATCTGGACTTTTAATGACTGAGAAAGAAAGCTTATGAAAACATTGCGGGAAATGGAGAAAATGCTGGTAACCAGCATTTTCTCCTTGTCCCACAATGTTTTCTACCCTACCCAAAACAAATTTCAATTTTTGGGTCCCAATTGTTTTGTCGTCTGCAAATACTTTCAATTTGGACTGGTCTACAAATTTTTTGTTTGGTAAAGGGTTAAAGATAGCCTTGATAGTAATGGGTTCAGAGGTTTTATTTTTGGTGAAGATTTATTGGAGAAAAAAAAAAAAAGATAAGCTGGAAAAAAAATGGAATTAAACTATAATCTTAAACTTCTTTTACAGATAAATTCTATAATCAAGATGCTGTTACCCGGTTCTGGGAATATTTCTACAATTTGAAGCCCGACACTGGCTCAAACACGGGACCTAATGTCAACAAGCACAATCCCTGGTTCACCGAATTCTGGGAAGATATGCTCGACTGCAGAATTGATCTGGGGACATGTGACCTCAATCAAGACTTGAGAGGAATGGTGCCTGATTTGGATGTTTATGTTCCGTTTACCCTGATGGCTGTAGACGCCATTATCCGAGGTGTGCGGCAAGCCGCCCTGACATACTGCGGTGGATTACAGGTCTGTGCTGATCTAATCAATCGCGATGATGACAAGTTATATTTGTGTAAGTAAACTTGGTCCTTTTTCTAAAATAGTATGATTTGGGTTTGAAAGGACAGAAAACATTGTGAAAAAAGGAGAAAATGCTGGTTACCACCATTTTTTCCTTTTTCCTCTATGTTTTCTAAAACCGTTCTTCCTGGAGTTGTTGAACTCAGGATTATTTGGTAAAGGATATTTTTTTAGTATTGAAAAAACTGAGATATATAGGATCTGACATGAGTCAGTATTTGCAATAAACTTTTATTATTAAACAAGTCTAAGGAAAATGTTATTAAGGGAGCTTAATAACATTTTTTTTTTTGACGAGTTAAATAAAATTTCATCTCAAACACCAATGAATGTCAGATTTTTTTTTTTTTTTTTATCACATAATGATATTTCACAAATTATAGATCAGAAGATGCAAAACCATCTATAGATGCACCCGTGGTAATATCCATAAAACCCATTCACTTCTATGAAAAACATACACAATGATGTCCAAAACTAATATCACACAATTGTGATATCAAACATGTATAAGATAAGAAAATTTGTTATGAGTATATTACACTGAAAACAAGGGAGGTTGTGTGATAAATATTGAGTATATTACACTGAAAACAAGGGAGGTTGTGTGATAAATATAGGATTTGACATGAGTAGGCGTTTGAGATAAAATTGTATGAAATGTGTCAGTCTTGGAAGAATGTTATTAAGTTAGCCTTTGGTGAGCTTAATAACATTTTTTCTTGACAAGTTTACTGAAATTTTTTCCCAAATGCCAATTAATGTCAGATTCTTTTTATCACATAATGATATTTCACAAACTATAGATCAGAAGATGCAAAACCATCTATAGATGCACCTGCAATAATATCCATATAACCGTCTCACTTCTATGAAAACAACGTCACAAATGAGGCCATACAATTGTGATATCAAACATGTACATGTATTAGATAAGAAAATTTGTAATGGGTATATTACACTGAAAACAAGGGAGGTTATGTGATAAATTAAAAGCAGCTACACATTGATTATCTAGATCTAATTATCTTTTTGCCTGCAAGAAATTATGTTCAACCACTGTTGGATTTCATAGTTTTTTATCACTTAGGCATGATTTTATCCACATTCTTTTTACTTTCCAGCAATTAAATCTGCAACAAACGCCATGTCAGATGCATTTTTCGCTGAATCTGGTGATGTTTCCGATACGTTCCACAGGTACAAGTTAAACCAGATAAAAGCTGGAGTCTATCAACCAGTAAGACTATTGCTTTATTATTTTTTGGGATTTGACCCTCTACCACACAATCCCGAGTTTTAATGACCATAATGAAAATGCCTTTGAAAACATTGTGGGAAAAGGAGAAAATGCTGGTAACCAGCATTTTCTCGTTTTCCCTCAATATTTTCTACTCATTCTAAAGCAACAGCTTTCAATTTGGACAAGTCTAGAAATTTGTTGTTTGGGAAAGGGTTAACCAAACAATCCCTTTTTTTCACAACCCTGAAGAAAATGCCTTTTGAAAACATTGTGGGAAAAGGAGAAAATGCTGGTAACCAGCATTTTCTCCTTTCCCCACCATGTTTTCTACCATGTCAAATAACTACACTTTATTTGAATTACTTTCATGTTTGTTGCCTGCAGATGCTCTCAATTTGGAAGAGTATAAAATTTGTCGTGTGGGAAAGGGTTAAATTTTAGTATATAGAATGACAAAACCTTAGACTCATACATTTTAACCCCTATCCTGCTAAATAACTAAAATGGAATTTTCAATTCAATAATAAAAACCCAAATATTGCTATTTCAAATGGTATGTTTTGGGGAACAGTATCTTCTTATCGAATAGTGTAGGTCCAAGATCAGACTGCACATTCTGTGCAGTCTGATCTTGATCTACACTGTCCGTAAAAGGTCAGTGAGTCGCGCTTAGCAGCTTAGGGGTTAATAGAATTTGCAGATGACAATTTTGACATGGCTTGATGTGTGGAGTTGTCTTTGAAAGTGTAGAAAACATTGGGTTAAGAGGAGAAGATGGTGGTTACCTGCATTTTCTTCTTTTTCCACAATATTTTCAAGTGGCCTTTTTTCAGGGTATTAAAAACTCCGAACTGTGAGGTAAATTGTTTAAGTGGGCTATTCAGATTTTTATTCACTGGAGGCACCAAATTTCTCTTTAGGGTGCCAATTGGCAAGACACTTCAGAGCCCCAGTCTAGTACTAGTGAAACCGAGGACATACCTGTACATGAATGTGAGCTGTTGCTGTGATATGACTGAAATAATGTTGAAAGTGGTGTTAATACCATTCAATTCATCAACTGTTTTGGCCTGAAAAAAGATTTTGGTACTGTATTAACCTCTTCATTTACCAAACAACAAATTTTTAGACATCCAATTTGTAAGCATTTGCAGACAACAAATGTAGCTCAAAATATGAAATCTGCCCATTGTTACAGAGGATCATTCCTTCTTTACAGTATTTTGTCCTTTCCCTACAGTGTTTTCAATTCTATCTGAAATCTTAACTCATTTGTATCAATACTAGGCCTGACTAGGTAGCTCAGTGGTTAGTATATCTGACTTGTGACCTGGTGGTTGCGTGTATGATACCCAGCAGTTTTTACGACAGTTTGTTTGCCTCTCACCTCTGATGCACGTGAGAAAAGTCAGTGGCTTAAAAAGAAAGTTTTGTCAGTGCTGGTGGGAGAAAGCAAGGAAAAACAGTCATGCATAGGAGCACTGACCGCCTTGATATAACCTAACGCTGTTTATATCCAATATAATACAATAAAATATGAGTCATGCTCTGTCAAAAGGGGGCTTAATGCATCTTCAAAAGGTATTGATTCAGGTCAGCCTGCACACTCTGTGCAGGCTGACCTGGGACGAAACTTCTGCTGTCAATTTTCTACATGTCAAAGTACCAGTGTACCTCATGATTCAGTTGGCTATTAGACAAAGTGGATTTTAAAGATCCCTAATTATGTGATGTCTTGCTTGATACAATGCATCATGGAGACGAAATAAGCCCCTGTTTTCACCGAGTTCGGCTCATATAGTTGTACCAATACTACATTAAATGTTTTTGTCTGCCGATGTTTTGGGTTTGGAGGATTCTAAACTTTATTGTTCTAGAAAGGGTTAAAGCAGAGTACAACAAAGTTTGAACAAACTTCAACTTCCACTTTCAGCTTTTTGAACTATCCTATGATAGTAACACACAGTCAATTTCCACAGTGAGGGTTGCAGGGAACTTCATATTGGAACTCGTCCCCACAATTTGTAAGGATTCCCCATGTACACAGTGCGGAGACGCGCCCATGACAACCTCCATGGTTACCCAGACAACCACAGAGAGTATGATGACAACCACACCTCAAGATCTAGAACTAGCACTACCTCTTCTAATTGCTCGTTATTTTGACATGGACCAAGAGTTTACTGGTGTTTGGAGGGATCAAACTCGGGACTCTGAGGACAGCAAGACAAGATTTGAAAATGGTCATGACTGGATCATTGCTATTGGTGTTTGTGCTGGACTGGGCATTGTTTGTGTGTTGGTTTTTGAGGTCTATATTTTATATAAATTGATGGGAACAAAGCTTGGTAAACAATGGCGTACCATGTGGCTCGGTCAGCTCCTGTTGTTTGGTATTTTCTTGTGTTACCTCACTCTCTTTGCTTATCTGTTTACACCAACCAAGGCTACATGTGGTATCACCCGCTTTGGTGTAGGAGTTTCTCTGTCAATCTGCTTTGCCATTCTTTTAGTAAAACTCATGGTTCTATTGACCTCAAAAACCACAGCCGATACTCTGATCCCAGGTGATGTTGACTCGCCCAATTATTTACGTGGTATCTACCAGTTCCTTATGTTTACCTTTGTTGTTGGTGTACAGGTAGTGATTGCCACAATGTGGTTGATCATGATCCCTCCAGATGCTGTCCAGGTTACCAGCAATAATGGTGATAAAGTCTGGATCTGCAATCACTACACATGGTCAATCGAAGCTGGCAAAGGCTGGCAAAATATGACCATGTTTGTTCGCACAGAGTTTGAAAACCATGTCATATCTCTGACATATGTTATGTTCTTAATCATTCTTACTACAATCATTGCAATGAAAGCTCATGGTATTATAACCAATCATAGAGAGAGTGTTTTCATTGGTATTGCTTCAGGTTTCAGCATTCCAGTCTGGGTCGCTTGGGGGCTTGTTGGTGGTCTGAATAAAGATCATGCTTATGCTCAAGAGTTTGGTGATGCTTGTATTGCATTTGGTTTGTTTATCACTGCTACCCTCATTCTGTTTGCAATGTTCTTGCCAAAAGTGAGACAGCTTGTGAACATGGGAGTAGAGGGAATTTATCTGGAAGATGATCGCGATACATACTACGCTGGTTCAGTGATCATGGCGCCACCAAGCTATAAAAGTCGACCTGGCAGTTCAGTGGTGTATGTGAATAACAATGGCTTCAATGAACCAGTTATAATTGGTGACCAAAGTAAGTAATTTGTACTGTGCATAATAAGAGATCTGGCAAAAGGGGGCTTAATGCATCTCTGTGATGCATTGTATCAAACAAGCCATCACATGAAATTTTATTGATCCATAAAATCTATTTTGTCTGAAAACCAACCAAATCATGTGGTAGACTGGTTCTTTGAAATGTAGAAAATTGACCAAGAGTAAAAAGTTTTGGCTCAGGTCAGCCTGTGTGGACTACGCAGGCTGACCTGGATCACTTTTTTTTGCAAATGCATTAAGCTCCTTTTTCACAGAGTATAGCTCATATTGATTTTTTTTTGTTTTCCCCCACATGGGTACTAAATAAAGTTAATATTTACATCCTGCAACACAAATGTTGGGGGGGGGGGGGGAGGTATACAAGGGTCAGCCTGTTTATCTTTTAGCCCCTCCTGTGATCTCATAGATGCTCATTGTTTCTGTTATGGTGATGTGGGAAAGCAGCCACTAGCTTGGAAGGAAAGTGCTGATAAAAAAAAAAACTTTTGGAAGGCATGGAAAGGTGCACTGGTTGCTGCAATATAAATGGAAAAATTGAAAACAGCACTTAATACAAACCAACAAACCTTCCTTCTGTGTAAAAACAATTACCATATTAACTCTGTGCAAAATGACAAACTAAAAAGCATTTGTAAGTGACAATTTGGAGGTGGCTAAAGTGGTAGAATTTATGTCTGAAATAGTTGAAAACATTGTGGAAAAAAGGAGAAAATGCGGGTTACCACCATTTTCTCCTTTTCCCAGAATGTTTTCAAATGTTTTATTCTTGTGTGGTAAAGATTAAATACTACATCTGAGTTTTGCCATCATTATATGGAAACTTCATAGAACTGTTAACCGGAAACTTGGCAGGAAAAAAATGGGAAAAAGGAGAAAAAGCTGGTGACCTGTTTTGATTGCAGACAACTAATCAAACATAGCTCAAAACTGGGATTTGTCTTCAATAGGGCAAGAAAACATTGTGGGAAAAGGAGGAAAATGCTGGTTACTGGCATTTTCAATTTTCATCATAATGTCTTCAAAAGCCTTCATCCTCAGGGTCGTTAACATTCAGGATTGCTCAGAACAGATTTCACCAATAGGATTTGTACATGTATTATAATTCAATAACTGATGTTTAACTCTTTATCATTTTGTAGATGCAGTTCATTTGAAACATCCGGGAAGTAATTACAGTGCACCTGTTTATGTTAAACGTCCTGAATCCACTACTGGAGGCAGCGCCAAAGTCTTGAAAATGACTGGAGATTTAACGGGCAAACACCCGAATCGTAAGAGTACCTCAGAAGTTGGCTACGCATACGCTGGCTCTAATTACGGGGGAACTAATTATGGGGGAACATACAGGAAATCAAAATCGGAGAGTGGTGGAACATTGAGAAGTAAATAGATTTCATTTTGTGATACATCATGCTCTTACATTTGAGCCAGGCTCTGTGAAAAAGGGGACTTAATGCATCTTTGCAGTACATTATACTAATCAAGCCATCATATAATCATAGATCCATAATAGCCACTTTGTTTTAACAACCAACTTAATCACGAAGTAGACTGGTCCTAGGACATTCAGGAAATTGACCAGTAGCGAAAAGTTTCGGCCAAGGTCTGCCTGCACGGACTGGTGACCTGGGTCGATACTTTTTTTCAGATCCATTAAGCCCTCTTTTCACGGAGCATGGTTCATTTACTTTAACTCAGTTTTAGTGTCAGATGTTACATGTGGGTCTCACAAAATCTCATACTGGACATTGGTTCCTGCAGACCATGTTTTTGTTTACCCCTTAAAAACACAATATCAAGTTTTAACATTCCTGAAAAATAGGGCTTTTGAAAACATTTTGGGGATTAGGAGAAAATACTTGTTACCAGCATTTCCCCTTTTCATGCAATGTTTTCTGCATGTTTTCTGTTCTTTTAAGAACAAATCTTATCATTTGAGCAGTGTTTAAATTGTCTACTGAAAATGCTTTCAATGTGGACTGGTGTTAAAATTTGTCATATGGGAAATAGATAGCCTGTAGGGATGTGCCAGAGTCAGCCTCTCTGTCTGTCTGTACACCTTGAGGCTGCTAAGTGCAACTTTATGCACTTTCTGGGACATCGTAGAGTAAGATCAAGAACATGCAGTCTAATCTTGGATATACCTTGTCTGATACAGGGTAGATTTTTTTTGTAAAACAAATTTTTAAATCACAATGTCATGGTTTATACTTTATAAGATTTTCTTTCCATTAAGTTTGCATGGAAAGGTTAACCCTTAACCTGCTAAATAAGTTAAATGAAAGTTTCAAGCTGATAGTAAAACACCCGTATACAACTGTACATGTATTTGGGTCTTATCAGATCTGTGGACTGCAATTTCTGTTGGGTTTAACTCTTTACCAAACAACAAGATTTTAACCTTGTCCAAATTGCAAGCATTTGCAAACAACATATCAAATTTCGCTGAAATGATGGTAGTTGTCGATGAAAGTATAGAAAACCTTGCAGGAAAAGAAGAAAATGCTGGTTACTAGCATTTTCTTCTTTTCCTACATGGTTTTCAAAAGGCTTCTTCCTCAGGATCATTAAAACTCAGGATTGTGTGGTAAAGGGTTAATTAGGCTTCATGGGTTACATGTAGGTCATGTTGTTTGACAGTAATTTTCAAGGATGTTGTAAGTCATCTTCAGCAGTTTGGTTTAGGAGCCTGCCAGGGTAACTCATTGGCTTGCGTATCTGACTCTTGACCTGGTAGTTGCGTGTTCCATACCTGGTTGAGGCAAACTTCCTTTGATGCATTTGAGAAAAGTAGTCAGTGACTTGGAAAGAAAATTGTGTCAGTACTGGTGTGAGAAGCCAAGAAACATATGTGTAGGTGCACCAACCGCCGTGATATGACCTATGCTGTTAAAACAGCATTAAACTCCAATACAATTAATACAGCGTTGTTTTAGGAGAATATAAGTTGACCATTTACCAAATAACAAAGGTTTTGGTTTGTTCAAATTAAAAGCATTTGCAGATGACAAATACATGGTAGTGTTCTAATGATGTTATTATACCCCCGCAAAACGAATGTTTTCGGGGGTATACTGGAATCAGCCTGTCTGTCCGTTTGTCTGTCCGTGTGTTCGTTTGTGTACAAATAATTGCCTGTTTCTGTCAAAGCGCTGGCGGGTGTATTAAGTCACATTCAGTGACAGCTGTAGTTTGTCAAGGAAAGAGAAGAAAACCTTGTGGGAAAAAGAAAAAAGGCTGCCTACCAGTATTTTCTTTTCTGTCAGTGTTTTTAAAAGCATTTTTCCTTAGGGTTTTTAACCCTTCAAGTGCCTTTCACAACTACACTGTCCACCTAGCTGAAGCAATGTAGACCAAAGAAATAATGAAATTGCAATATTTTAAATCTTACATCTAGACTGAAAATATTTGATGCGTTTTTTTCGGCACTTTATGAGTTAAAACACAATAGTTTGGTACAGGCTTAATGTTATCTAGGTAATTTGCATTTTGTGTAAGCTGTTTTTTATTTTCTCATTAACAGGAAGTGCTGACCTTGGAGCCCTGTAGAGACACAGAACCAACAACATAGGACAACTTATAAGCGTATAATGATCGCAAAAAACACTTGTAGGCGTACAGAAATCAATAATCTATGACACAAGCTTCTTTCAATCAAAAAGCTCTGCTGTAGTTTTTGTAAACCTGGCTTTTTACCAAATAACAGAGTACTGGATTTTTCAACATTGAAAGTATTTGCAGATGACAAATTAAATGCAGCACAAATAATGAGACTTGTCTTTGGAAAGGTAGAAAACATCGTTGGAAAGGGAGAAAGTGCTGGTTACCAGCATTTTCTCCTTTTCTCAAAAATGTTTTCAAAAGGCTGCACACCAAGGTTGTCAAAACGTGGTATCATTTGGTAGAGGGTTTGCTCTTTACCACACAACACGGTTTTAGACTTGTTCAAAATGACAGCATTTGCAGATGACAATATAAGTATAGCTCAATTGATGGATTTGTTTTTGATATTGTAGAAAACATTGTGGGAAAAGGAGAAAATGCTGTTTACCAGCATTTTCTTCATTTATCACAATGTTTTCATAAGGCTTCTTAGTTAAAACTATGGACTGTGTGGTAGCGGGTTAATTAAGTCTTGGAATATCTAGACTGTTTCTTACATTTACATTCATGTTATTGTTCTTTACAAGTCACCATATTCCGTGTTAAGCTTGCAAGATCTGTTTTCATTGGCTTTTCCATATTCAAGATGTATGCCTTTGATTGGATAAGATTTATACAGCTAAAAACTTTTTAGTTCAAAATAGATTGATTTCGAAAATCTACTGTAAATCAGGGATTGTATAATGCTATATGGAATCTGTGTGTCAACAAATCAGAGGGCACAGTCCATATTCACCAACCATTCTAGATTAAGAAAGTAACACAACTTTTGGTTTAGCCAATCAGATGTTGTCTTCCTTTAAAATTGAAAAAAAAAAAAAAATCTGTAGAATAAGGCAAAGAATATTTTTAAGAATGGTTGGTGAATACAGACTGTGATTTTGAAATTTAGAGGGAAAATGGAAACTGGAGAACCAGCCATGTGATAACTGTTACATTATAATAAATGTAATTGCATCTTGCATCTTACTCCACATCCTATGTTGGAGCCGTTTGTAGATAAGGTCCACAAAACTCCTACAAAAAGGATTAAATCTTTACCAAACAACCAAATTTTAGATCCATCCACATTGACAAAAGTCAAAGAAGACAAACTAAATCTGGCTTAACTCTTTACCAAACAAGCCCTGGTTTTCACGACCCTGAGAAGGGAAGCTTTTGAAAACCTTGTGGGAAAAGGAGAAAATGCTGGTAACCAGCATTTTCTCCTTTTCCCACAAGGTTTTCTACCCTTTCAGAGACAAATGTCTTAAATAAAGACACTCTTTAACCCTTTACCACACAATGCCGACTTTTGACGCTCCTGGAAAAGAAGCCTTTTGAAAACATTGTGGGAAAAGAAGAAAATGCTGGTAACCAGCATTTTCTCCTTTTCCAACAATGTTTTCTACTCTGTCAAAGAAAAATTACACCATTTGAGCCACACTGAAGTTGTCGTCTGCAAATGCTTTCAATTTGGACAAGGCTAAAATTTTGTCATCTGGTAAAGGGTTAATTTGTCGTCTGCAAACAGTTTCAATATGTACCAGTGTAACATTTTGTCGTTTGGTAAAGAGTTAAATGATGTAATTTGTCTATGGAAGGATAAAAAACATTGTGTACAAATATGAAAATGCTGGGATCTCAGCATTTTTCTTTTTCCCACAATGCTTTCCCAACCATTTTTTTTTTTCTGGATTGTTTGGTGTCGGGTGTCATGGGTCGATACTTTTTGCAGGTGCCTTTAACCCCTTTTTCACTGAGCTTGACTGATTTACAAGTTTTCCTGACCTAGGAACTTGGTTGTTAAAATCAATGATTTTTGAGTGTGTGGGGAAGTTGGTAGTAGATCATTTTTAATTGAACTTTTGGGGTAACATGGAAGGGGAGGGTAATTTTACCATTTTTGTTATGAAGTTTTCAGGGTGTGGGGATAGGGTACTGTGGAGAGACAAGCATTGATATATTGCTCAGATTTTCAAAACTTTAATCACCATTGTCATCTTTATTTTTTTTTTATTTCAGACATGAAATTATAGCTCTTTAAAAGTGAAGAAAGATGTGATAGATCATAAATATTAATGTACTCTCAGTAATGAAAAAAAAATGTTGCATATGTAGAAATCGCTATTTGTCAGCAATTTCTCCTTGGATTGTAACATCAACTGCAAATGATCCCATGTTTTAACAGCCCTTAGGGATAACTTATTTGTATATCCAAAAAGTAGGTTGCAGGTTGAGGCTCTGCAACGCCAACCATGCGTAGTAGGAAATAGCAAGCAGCATTTTCTCCAGTTCCAACAAAGTTTACAAAAGCCATCTCTTTCGGGTCGTTAAAAACTCAGGATTGTGTAGTAAAAAGTTGAAATATGTCTGTAAGTACATGTATATCAAGGTAGGAATAGATCTAGATGTTAAAAGTGTTTTAAAACTGTTTAAACTTGTTTAAACCCAGCAAATATGTGCATAAGTAGTAGTGATAATTTTTTTGAAATTATATTTGCCCCTTAGGTCATTATCTCTCTAACTCTTTACCACACATGCCCAAGTGTTAAAGATCCTGAGGAAACATGCTTTTGAAAATATTGTGGGAAAAGGAGAAAATGCTGATTACCAGCATTTTCTCCTTTTCCCACAATGTTTTCTACTCTGTCATTGCCAAATACAATCACATAAGCCACATCTAATTTGTAGTCTGCAAAACTCTTATTCGGACAAGTCTTAAGTTTTGGTATTTGGTAAAGAGTTAGAAGTAGTGTATCACACCATTCAATCAATTAAAGAAATTGGTGATCACTCACATGTGTTACATTCTGATTTTAGTTTTGTTATTGTTTCTTGTGTTAAGACAATTTTACCTGGCTTTTTAGACTTACATTTACATGAAAATGTTTGTGTTATTGTCAGCTCTTGTCATACATTGATGTATTTACAGATGAAAAACTAGGTTCAGAAGATGCAATAGTCATACATAAATGTACATGTACTCTTGTCACACTTTTGACTGCTGTCTGTCCTTTGAAGATACATAGTTACAGGTAGAGAGAAAAAACGCTGTTAAAACTTGGAAGAGCGCAGAGTGGCTCAGCTACGTAAACACAGATAAATTACCAATAGATATGGTGTAATGGATAGAAAAACTCGAGGGATTTGTCCTCATTTAAAACAGGAAATTACAACAGCAATTCCTTTGAAGGCCTCCAAAACATGAAATGTGTTTTCTATCCATAGTAATCTCTGCAACCTTGTAGTTTTCAGGGCCAACATTTGGCATGAAGATATAAAAATTATTAGTTTCATGAAATAGGGATAAAATGAGTTAAAAACTGGCTGATAACGAGTATAAAAGTATTTTTAACTCTTTACCAAACCACAAAATTTTAGACTTGTCCAACTACAAAGAAACTCCAGAGGACAGAGTAAAGGTGGTTTATACCCCCGTCATACCAAACTCGTTCACCAAACAGGCTTAAACTGTGTTCAGAAGGATTGGGCTTATTAGCACTCTTTAACGATCTGTTTACAAACTTAATAGACGGGTTAGGACAGGAAGGGTGCTCCAGAGCTTTGAGTCTGCTTAAAATTTTTTGCCGTCCATTCCGTCCTGTAATTAGACGGAGTGACAACATACTTAAAATGAGATGGACGTACAACAATTGGAACTTTGATCCTGATAGAGACGCAGTGCAGTTGGGCATCAATTGGCAGTGCGTTTGCATTTTACTGACCGAAATTACACGTTCTATCCCAACCGCAGCCCGTTTTACGATTTTGCTGACCGGGGTAAGACTTTCTAAGAACAGGTTTGGCAAGACGGGCTTCAGGCATTATCAGGCCAAAATTAACAGTTCTAGCCTGACCGCAACCTGTTTTCTGGTTATGTCAGAATGGGGTAAGACGTTCTAAGAACTGCTTTGGTGTGACGGGGGTTTTAAATGTGGAGAAAAATGTCTACGAATGGATAGGAACAATTGTGGGAAAGGAGACTCCTTTACCTGCAATGTTTTATAAAGGCTTCTCCATCAGGGTTGTTAAAACACTGGATTGTTTGGTAAAGGGTTAATAAGATCCTTTTTCTTATTAATGATAAAATGATTAATGATTAAATTGGAACGAAATATGATAAACTAATTTATGTATGTTTTTTTAAAAAAGTTTTTTTTTACAGCTAAAAGATGAAAAAATAGACAGTATATTGATACTCGATGCCGAGATCAAGTAGGAAGAGTAAACAATATACATGTATGAATGATATATAAAGTTGCTTTTGCCATTTGTAGCAATATTAACTCTAAATAAAAATGTGCTCACAGGCATTATCATTGCAGCAAAGGCACTACCAGTTTATCTTCTGTGGAAATAGGGTGAAATGCTCCATATGAATCATTTCTCTATCCTCCACCTTACTTTCTCTGGTAAGATGCCACGGCTGCATATTTCTTTTTGTACAAAGTTAGGGATCAAGGTAGGTCCAAGCCACATTTTGTACAAATTTGCATGAATGAAATATTCTATAGTTTTTGTAAAGTTTGTTTCCAAGTTAGATGATTGCGTATAAATACTGCATTATTACATTGTATATTATGTTATTCCTGTGCTAAAGATGATGATTATAATAAATAATGTATATATTATTGAAAGTGGAAAGCTTCTTGTGTTCCCCCACCTCCCCAGGCTCCCCTCGCTCCAGGAAAGCATGGTAAGGTGCATTGGCCGCCATCGCATATATTTTATTCAAACTTGCATTAAGCAAGCACCAACAGAACATTAAAAATGTGCTTGCTAAAGACAGGTGCTTGTTTAATACAGGTATATCTTAGCCCTTTTCTTGCTAAGTGAATGTAATGAAACTTTCAAGCCAACAGTAGAGAAAACCCAATTTCACCATTTCAAAGGTATTTTTGGGGGAGAAAGATATCTCCTGATATGACAGTTTAAATCCAAGATCAGACTGCATATTCTCTGCTATCTGATCTTGATCTACAGTGTCTGCAAAAGGTCTTTGAGTCACGCTTAGCAGCCTAATGGTTAACATTTATCTTCGGGAAGTCAATAGTCACTTGCATAAAATAGGTTTCTTGCAGAATAGAGGTGGCCACTAAGGTTTTACTGTATTTCCTGCACTTCTCCTGTTCTAGGCTAGATTATGGAAGTGCACTGCTGGTAGATGAGACCTGAACTTATGACTGATTGATGCCTATGGCAAGTAAAGGGCTTAACCCTGTACCACACAATCCCGAGTTTTAACGACCCTGCTAGAGAAGTCTTTTGAAAACATTGTGGGAAAAGGAGAAAATGCTGGTAACCAGCATTTTCTCATTTTTCCACAATGTTTTCTTACCTATCATAGAAAAACCCAGTCATATTATCCACACATGATTTGTCATCTCTCATCATTTAAAACATAATTGACTTGTGGTGTGAAAATGCTTTTAATATGGACAAATTTAAAAAGTTTGTCCATTTGTACAGTAACTGTTTACTTCCCTCCCAAACAAGAAATTTTGGACTCTTGCGTACCTATAGCATTTGCAGACAACAATTTTATCTTTTACCACACAGTCCCCTGTTGATACAACTCAGAGGAAGACGGACATAGAAAACATCAGGGAAACAGGACAAAATGCTGGTAACCACCATTTTCACCTATTTCCATAGTATTTTCTAATACATGTATATCCAGGACAAATCACAACAGTTGCATAATATTCAATTTGTCCTCAGCAGATGGTTTCAATTTGAACAAGTCTAAAATTTGAGGTCTGTTAAAGAGTTAAATGAGGTTAAGTTTAGTTAGTTTTAGTTTATACATATTTATTTTACATCAATTGAGAAACAAGTTCTGACAACTTTTACTAATCTCTTTCGACTCTGCTTCCTGAACACTACACCAGTACTTGTGCTGAATGTGTGGGCCAATGAACAATCCCTAAAGTTGACACCTGCTACCAGGAATCGAACTCGGGATCTTATGATTACGAGGCCGACACTCTACCTCACCTACAGACACCATGAGGCTAAACTGATGTCCAATGTATTCAACAGAATTTACCAGCATTTTCTTCTTTTTCAACATGATTTAGAAAGCCTTTTTCCACACAGTTATCAAAACGAGGGATGTTTCAGTGCAGGGTTTTGTAAATAAAATTATTAACATTGTGACAAGAGGAAAAAATACTAATAACCAGCAAGTTCTCCGTTTGTCCCAATATATGATCCTTGCAAGATGAATATAGTTGTCTGCATGTGGCATATAGTGGCAGAGATGCCGATTCTGGTAGATCAGTCAGCTTGAAACCTGGAGGTGGCAAGTTCAAATTCCCAGCAGAGGATTATAGATAATCCTTGTGATAGGAGTCATTCCTTTCTCACCTCTGATGATTGTTTTGACGATGGTCATGTGGGAAAACAGTCAGTGGCTTGGGAAGAATATCATGCAAAGTACTGGTAACAGGAACTCCAGGAAGGCGTGGATAGGTTTATTTGCCACCATGACATAATGTTGAAAAGGCTTTAACACCATACGAATGAATGAAATTAATAAGCAGAGAAAATGGTCAATATATAAAAACAGCAAATCAATCACATTTTCCCTTTAAAATTTGAATTCTTTATTTTTTATATTATCTAGAAAATATAGAAAAAGTTGTGTGCAAGGAAATATTACTGGAATAAACAACGTTAATTTAACTATCACAATACAATCCCTGTAGTAGGATGCTTCAGAGAACATCCAGGGAAAAGGAGCTTGATACTAGCAATTTTCCCTTTTTCACAATATTTTTACTTTGAGAAAATTGTTTTCTGTTCTTTATTGTTCAAGTGTTTTGGGAATAACTTCTTTGGGCTTCTCTGAAACTGACCATTTATCCATTGGATTGTCTGGTAGAGAGCTGATTTTAAGCTTGAATGGTGTTTAACACCCCTTTAACTCTTTACTAAATGACAAAATTTTAGACTTGTCCAAATTGAAAGGATTTGCAGACAACAAAATAAATGTAACCTAAAATTGAAACTGAAACTTGTTTCGGGAAGAGTAAAAAAACATTTTGGGAAAAGAAGAAAATGCTGGTTACCAGCAGTTTCTCCTTTTCCCAAAATGTTTTCATCTGAGGGCCCATAAAGTCGGGATTGTGTGGTAAAGAGTTAAACAACTTTTTTTTGTCTTATCAATGTGAATTCACTTATTCATATCTCCAAAAAATAGGTTGCAGTTTGAGGCTCTGCAACGCCCACCATTCGTAGTAAAATCTGCTATTTCTTTTTTCAGTTAAAAAACAAACAAATAAAGAATAAAGGTAACCTGAAGAAGGAATATTTTAGGACAAGAAGAAAGAGTCTTTTTCTTTAATAATATTTAAGATATTTTGAGGAAGAAAAGCATTGCTTGTAACAAACCAATGTGTTCCTTTTTCTCTCCCGCTTTCCAGATTGTTAATAAAAACATCACACACAGTTTAAAAACACACTTTCTTTTCTTTAATCTACCTCCTTTGAGTGATAAAAGTTTCTGTTCTTTAATCTACCTCCTTTGAGTAATTAAAAATATTTATGATATATGTATAGCTAAAATAACTTGGTATTGTAATGGGTTAACAAAGATTAAGTGACCAAAAACCTGCGATTATTTACAGTCAAAATTTGTTCATTAATAAAATACATAAACTGGACTAACTTAACCCTTTCCTAAACAACAAATTTTAGACTCTTCCAGATTCAAAACATCAGCAGATGACAAGTTCATAATAAGAAACATTAAGCTTAAGTTCTCTGATAGGGTAGAAAACAATGTGGGAAAAGGAGAAAATGCTGGTTACCAGCATTTTCTCCTTTTCCCACAATGTTTTCAAGAGCTTTCTCACACAGGATCATTAAAAGCAGGGATTGTTTGGTACAGGGTTAAATAAAGCTAAACATATGAGCCATGCTCTGTGAAAAGGGGACTTCATGTATCTGCAAAAAGTATCGACCAAGGTCAGCCTGCGCACTTGGTGCAGGCTGACCTGCACCAAACTTTTTGCTATCTGTAAATTTTCTGCATGTCAAAGGACAGTCTACCTCATAATTCTGTTGGTTGTAATCCGAAGTGGAATATAAGGATCCCTAATCATGAAGATGCATAAGACCCCTTTTCACAGAGCATGGCTCAAATATATGATTTACAAGTACAGTCAAGCCTACATTAACCCTCTACGTTAACAGTCCAATGTTAAGAGAGATGGTTTTTGAAAATGGCATGGGAAAAGCAGAAAACAAGAGCAACCATCTATTTTTCCTTCTCAAAATTGTTTTCTGTCATATAAAGCACAAATCGAATCCACAGAGCCACAGCTACTGTGCCACCTGCTGATGCTTTCAATGGAGAAAAGACTAAAAAATTTCTTGTCTAGTAAAGAGTGCACTGGACCATCTACATCTTGCAAGTTCCTGCCTTTCACTCTTTATCAGATGACAGAATTTGAATTCGTCAAAAGTGAAAGCTTTTACAAATGACGAACTATATGCAGCTAAAATTGTGGAACCCAACAACAAAAAGAAAAACATCATGGGAAAAGAAGAAAATACTAGTTACCAGCATTTTCTCCTTTTCCCACAATGTTTTCAACAAACAACTTCCTCTGGGTCGTTTAAACTCGGGATTGTGTGGTAAAGGGTTAAAGGGTAAAAAACATAGTGGGAAAAGGAGTAAATGCTGGTTGTTATCATTTTCTCCATTTCTCATAATGTTTTCTATGATTTGAGCTACATTTATTTAATTTCTCATCTGTAAATTTTTTGAATTTGAATTATTCTAAATGTTTGTCATTTGATAGAGTTAACAGGATAGAAAACACTGTGGGAAAGGGAGACAATATAGGTTAGTAGCGTTTTCTCTTTTTTCATAGTCATAACAGCACAGCATCATTAGGTAAGAGGTTAATGCACCTTTGAGGATATAGAATATAGACATGGTTATGCTGTACTTTATGACATGGTATAAAGATGATATATACTGGCATATGTATAAGAGATCATAAAATATTATATGACAAAATATGGAAAATAATAATAAAAATTTACAAAAATAAAATATTACAAAGGAAGAATTTGGTTTATTCTTTATCTTTTCTGCAAACCCTGCTTTAGGTAGTTTTTAAAAACATCTTGGGAAAAGAAGGAATTCAAAATATTTCAAAATATTCTTTAAGCTATTTTCATATTTTTTTTCTAAGAGATGGCTAACTTTTCCTCACTTTTTAACTGCTAAAGTGTAATTATCCTAATAACCTATAAAAAAAAAAAATGTGATAAATAGAAAAATAACCCCAAATTATTTTCTTTTCTTCATTTTTCTTGTATTATTTTTACATTTCTCATACTTCAAAGTTAGCAGACTTAAAAATTCATGTTAAAAGGGACAGAAATCAGTATTATGATTAAGAAAAAAAAATAAAATAAAACTTGATTAAGATTAAACATCAGTTAAAAACAATAGAAAGCTTTACAAAAACATAAAGAACAAAGTCTGATCTAGATTGAGTAAAACAAAGTCATGATTTGCTCTTGATCACACTCTAATAATTTTCCCTGTATCACAAGTCATTAAGATTATGTCATCATAAGTATTTTAGTTTTGTCTATATTGAGTTACCAAATATACATTTATAGACAACATACGAACTATTAAAGAAATAAACAACAAACAAATACGCCATGCTCTGTGAAAAGGTGGTTTAATGCATCTGCAAAAAGTGTCAAAACATGTCAATTCTGGGAAGTCTGCACAGGCTGACATGGATCAAAACTTTTTGGATGTCAAAAGACCACTCATGATACAGCCAGTTTTAAAGATATAATGGATCTATAATATGCAGCAAATTGCATAGTGTAACACATTATGATGATGCATTTAATGCCCCTTTTCCCAGAACACTGCTCATATTTACAAAGAAACAAAAGTACCATATGTGGGTGCCACTTTTTGGCTGCAATAGCTTTTCTCAGTTTTAAGTTGAATGACGGTCATAATTGTGTAAAAACTATTTTGAGAATTACCTGGCCTTCTGGGCTGACTTTCAATAAACTGTGTTGATTTACAAAAATTATTTGGGATTGTATATACACACATACCATCCCTGCTTTACCAAAGGTATAAGCTTAGGTTAAGTTATGCAAATATTTACTGTAATCATAAAGTTAAGCAGTTTAATGGAACTTGTTTTCAGACTTAATACTTGCTTACCTAAGCTGTGTACCCAAATTTGGAGCATACACAGTTTGGCAAAAGGCTGCCCTGGTGTGGTTTCATGTTTTGATGGTTCATAACTAGCCCAAGTTTGAAATAGTTTCTTCAGTGATGAAAGAGAAATGAGGAAAATGTCAAATTTTTTGATGACGATGACAAATACAAAAACAGCCCTACGACAATACCTCCACTTTGTCTTTGAAAACAATAAACTGTCATTCTGATTCAACAATATTTCAACAAATTCAACATAAGTAGCTTTGACTTACAGTATGAATGAAGATCACACTACACAGAAATTGTAAGCTAATCATGCAGTCTGATCTTAAATCTGTACCCTCCACTTCAGTTAAAGTATTAAAGTCTTTCATTCTGCAATAGCACACAAATACACATATAGTCATATTCCTGAAACTTCATCATGGAATGATAACGATTCTTTACTGTACAATCTACTCTTAACTCTAGATAAAATGTCAAATTTTGCACTAGTCAAAATTAAAAGCATTTCCTAAGTACGTGTACATATTCAATGTGGCTCAAATAATAGAATATGGCTTGGAACAGATAGAAAATATTCTTGGAGAACTTTTCACATAATATCAAGACATCAAAATTCTGGATTCGTCTAGACAGATAGCATTTGCAATTGAAAAGTGGCTAAAATAAAGAAATTTGTCTGTAAAAGACTAAAAAACATTCTGGGAAAAGGAGACAATGCTGGTTACCTTTCCAAAAGGTTTTTTCCTCAGCATTAATAAAGCGTCATATTTGTGCAGTAAATGGTTACAAATAAAAAATCAAATCATTAAAACTACAAATCTGCAGTAACCTGCAGTGGATCTACTTAAAAATGAAAACAATAAAACAAGAGAAACTAATCAGAACTCCTTACCCACCAACAAAAATTTAGAATTGTCTCAATTTAACTCTTTATCAAACAACAAAATTTTAGACTTGTCCAAATTGAAAGCATTTGCAGACGACAAAATAAATGTAACTGAAAAATTGAAATTTGTTTTGGAAAGAGTAGAAAACATTGTGGGAAAAGGAGAAAATGCTGGTTACCAGCATTTTCTCCTTTTCTCACAATGTTTTCAAAAGGCTTCTTTCTCAGGGTCGTTAAAAGTCGGGATTGTGTGGTAAGGGTTAAAGACTTTGCAGAAAATATAATAAATGTGATCAAAAACTAAAATCTGTCTTAAGAAAGACAGAAAATGTTGTGGGAAATGGAGAAAATGCTGGTTACCAGCATTTTCTCCTTTTTCCAGAATATTTTTATAAAGTTTTCTTATCAAGAGCCATAAACACGGTGTATGGTTTGGTAAAAGATTAATGAGCAATTTCTAACTTAGTCAAAATCGATCTCTTGATTGTCCATATACCACAATATTATTCATATGTATATTTTCTGTGAGCCCTAAGAGCCTAAATAAAACTAGAGCTGTCACTGAATGTGACTTAATACCCCCGCCAGCGCTTTGACAGAAACAGGCAATTTAACAAAAAATTTTCTCAGTTCAAGGGGAGATTACCCTTGAATTATAGGGAGTAGATAATTGAAAAGTGTGTCTTGCACAACTTCAGTATACGATCAATGTATCAACAAACTTTCAATACAATAGCAGCAAAACTGTAGGAGGAGTTCGCGACACAAAATTACTAGTATTTTGTACACAAGATGGACACACCGACGGACACACGGACGGACAGACAGGCTGATTCCAGTATACCTCCGAGAACATTCGTTTTGCAGGGGTATAACAAGAGAACTATATATGGTTCAAAAACATTTCAGCCATGCTCTGGCAAAACAGGGCTTCATGCGTATCTGTGATACATGACACCAAGCAAGCAATAACATGATCATGGATCCATAAGAGCCACTTCTTTTAATGACCGCCTTAATCATGAGGTAGACTGGACCATGGACATACAGAAAATAGACAAAAAGCGAACAGTTTCAGCCCAGGTCAGCCTGCACTGAATGTGCAGGCTCACCTGGGTTGATACTTTTTCGCAGATGCATTGAGCCCTCTTTTCACAGAGCATGGCTCATTTCTTTTAAAAGCTGTTTTAGGCAAGATTTTCTCATTACATACTCAACAGCGTAAATCATCCAAGATCAAACTACATTTCCTGTGCAGTCTGATCTTGATCTAAACTCATACACTAAAATTGTGCATAGGTAGATAACTCTTTACAAAACAATCACAAGTTTATATGACCATGAGAAAGAAAGCTTTTGAAAACATAGTGGGAAAAGGAAATAATGCTGGTAATATGCAGTTTCTCTTTTTCCCACAGTGTTTTCTGACCTCTCAAAGAAAATCCTATCATTTAAACCTCACCCAATACATCACATCCTCTGTAAATGTTATAGTTGTTAACACTTTACCCAACAACAAAATTTTAGACTCTTCTAAAGTAAAAGCCTTTGCTTAAGACCAAATAAATGTACCTTAACTCTTTACCAAACGACAAGATTTTAGACTCATCCAAATTCAAAGCATTTGCAGACAAAAATTTAAATGTGGCTCAAAAGATGAAACTTTCCTTTGATAGGGAAGAAAACATTGTGGGAAAAGGGGAAAATGCTGGTTACCAGCATTTTCTCCTTTTCCCGCAAAGTTTTCAATAGGCTTCTTCCCCAGGGTCGTTAAAACTCAGGATTGTGTGGTAAAGGGTTAACTGACGATTTCAATCTTTGATAGGGTAGAAAAAATTGTGGGAATAGGTAAAAATACCAAAGTTAAGACATTTGCATATGACAAAACAAATGCAATTTGAATGATTATTTCTGTCTTTGATAGGGTAAAAAATACTGTGGGAAAAGCAGAAAAAACTGGTTACCAGCATTTTCTCCCATTCCCACAATGTTTTAAAAAACCCTTCTCCCTCAGGGTCATTAAAACTTTGAATTTTGTGGTAAAGGGTTCAGAACATCAAACAGAATTAGATGTCAAAGTGTTGCTGGAGACTAGCTCTTGTACTGGAAACCACCGGCCTTATTCTTCTACCATTCTAATCACTGTTAATCTTCTAATTTCAAAGACTATCCATAAGATCAGTATGGAATGCTGTTTACATTCTAATTGCATTCTATTTTTTTCTTCATCTTCTAAATTCAAAGACTATACATTAGATTGACTGAGATTTTCTTCTTCATTTAGACATGTACCAGCACTTGGTGAATTTGCACCCAATCACCTTCCCTTCGTAGAAACCTGTTTGAAGTTTTTGCTGCTGTCTTTTCCTACGCTATCTGAAATATTCAAACAAGAAGACCATAGTATTACCTACTTCATTCAACCCGACCCGGGTCAACATCATTTACATAAATTAATATTCTATTTTACCCTCTGCATCGCTGGGCATATGTCCTGAATGGTCACAGAAATATTTCGTACTGTATGCACGAATTAATGCTTAGCCTGCTAGATAAGTTATTTGAAACTTTCCAGTCAATAGTAAAAAAACAAATGTTGCTATTTCAAAGTGATTTTTGGGGAAAATATCTCCCCATCGGACAGTGTAGATCTGAGATCAGACTGCATGTTCTGTGCAGTCTGATCTTGATCTACACTGACAAAAGTGCCTTGAGTTGTGCTTAGTCGACTAAGGGTTAAATTGCTTACCTGTGTATATAAGTACCTTCCTGTGTGTATAAAACTTCCTGACTTCTACTTATATGCCTACTTAAATATTCAGCATAAAGGTCAGGATCAAGTTAAATGAAGTAGGCAATAAAGCTTAACAACAAGCTTGTGTCTAAATTTAACCTTAGCAGTCCTGAAATGTGGATTTTACTGTATGTGAACAATGTGAATCAATGTAATATTGCACACAGCTTGCAGCTTGCAGACTTTTGGACAAAAACAGCTTTAACAACAAAAATTTGAACTTGTCAAAATTGAAGCATGTGCAGGAAACAAAATAAATGTGACTCAAGAAATGAAATTTGTTTTCGGTTGCGCAGAAAACATTTGCGGAAAAGGAGAATAAGAGCATCGCATGAGGGTGCCAGTTCTAAGTACTTGATTTTCAATGAAATTCTAAGGTTCCTTATGTAAGTGTACATAGGATAAAACAGCTCCAGCCTAATACTGTTAACCAGCAAAGTAAGAGCTGTCACTGTGATATGACTGAAATAAAGTTGAAAGCATCAAGAACACAATTAATACATGTACCATCAAATCATACAAAACAAAATGTTACACTTGTCCAAATTGAAAGCATTTGCAGACAGTAGAAATTTATGTAACTCAAAAATTGAAATTTGTTGTTAAAAGGGTGGAAAACATTGTGGGAAAACAAGACCATGTTGGTTACAAGCATTTTATCCTTTTCCAACAATGTTTTCAAAAGCCTTCTCTTTTAAGGTCATTAAAACTTGGGAGTGTGTGATAAGAGTTGACTGAAATACAACAACACAGGGTATTAACTCTTTACCAGACAACAGAATTTTAGACTTTGGCAAAATTTAAATATAATGCAGACTACAAATTAAATTTTACTTAAAACATAGAATTGATTTCTCAAAGGGTACAAAACATTGCTTTCATGACTTCGCCAGTGTGAATTAAAAGGTCCCAACTGTCATAAGTAAAAGAGAGCAAGTAAATTTTCTCTTTTAAAAGATATATTTACATTCATATGCTTAATATTTGAAAAAGGTGTATGATTGTGATGCTAGATGAAAGGTGATGGTCAGCGAATAATTTCTTTATCATATACATAATAGAGAGAGAACAGTGTTATAATTTTTTTTACACCTGGTAAGACTCAGTCATCCATTGTTGATACTGATGACAGCATATTAATGAAGTACAAATAGATAAAAATATGCTGATTAAATATACATGTGAAAGTACTGATGAATCAAAGGATTTATATCAGATGACCTACCTCAAACACATTACTCATTCCTCTCAGCCATTTCTTATATCTACTGATGTAACACAGTATATATTTCCCTGGGGGCACTTTCAAATAATCTCCCTTGATACTCAGAGTTACTCCCTCTTTGCCCTTCTTTTCTGCATCATTAACAGCATAGGTGTATGTTTCATACTCATCAAAGTGCCTAAATGATACCTGAAAAGGTGTAATGAGTTTTATCAATGCTGAGGTTGGAGGCTTTTGAATAGCAATGGGAATAGGAGAAAATACTAGTCACCATTACCATTTTCTATCTTGTTAAAGCTGAAATCCATCATTAATTCACATTCATTGTCTGCCAATGCTTTCAAATTGGACAAGTTAAATTTTGTTGTCTGGTAAATATCTAATTATAGTCTCAACAGTTGCAGGTGACAAATTAAACTGTTATGTCAATGCATTAAATATAGTACCGGCTTTGTTTATGCTAGAAGGAATTCAGTAATTTGGCATTAGCTTGTTGTGAGATGCTAATAGTAATGCCTTGATACATGGAAAAGTAAATCAAGTTACCCTTCCTCCTTCAGATTATTTGTTAAGTATTTAATGCTGTTTTCTATAGTATTTCAGATATAATGATACAACCAGTGCATCTATCCACATGTTCCTGGTGTTTCCTAAATAGCAGTTCACACAACATTCTTTCCAAATCAGTACCTTACGTCCTATAAAAACAAAAATGAACTCATGCAGGCAAAGGAATAACCCTCTCTAATGGTCGCCTTGTTGCTGTATAAGGATTATGGGCTATAACTCCTGTAGTAAGACCAATGATGAATGTTGCAGGTAAGCAAATTCCTGTGCTGGGAAGGCCTTCCATTCAAATTTAAGTCAATTTGGTTAACTCTTTACCGCAACACAAAATTTTAGACCTGTCAAATTTCAAAGCATTTGCAGACAAAAAATAAAAGGGGGCTAAAATGATGGAACTTGCCTTTGATTGAGAGAGAAAAAAAAAACGTTGAGGAAAAAGGAGAAAATGCTGGTTACCAGCATTTTCTCCCTTTCCCTCAATGTTTTCAAAAGCTATCTTTCTCAGGATCATTAAAACTTGGAATTGTGTGGTAAATGGTAAAAGGTGTAGGAGATGAGGACATAAAGTCTGGTAACCAGCATTTTCTCCTTTTCCCACAATGTTTTCTACCATTTTAAAGACAAATCCCATTGTGGAGCCGCATTCAGCTTATCATCATTTTGATGCTTTCAATATGGACAGATCTAAAATGGTATTGTGTGGTAAAGAGTTAAATGTTACCTTATATAAACCTATCCAGTCCCAAGGAGAGGTATCAGGTTCAATACCACATCTGACTGTATAGTGGAACTCACTGGTCTCTCCATACTGCCACTGTTTGATGGGTGAAAATTCTACAAATGGGTAGGGAGTCAAGTTGAACACCTGAAAAAAATGGAGAAAAACCTATCATCTTCACCTTTACAGACAAGCTTTTAAAAATATTGTGGAAAAAGGAAACAAAGTTTTCCATGCCTCTCAAAATTGTCAGTTTGCTTTTCTTTACACATTTGCAGCTTGTGTTTGTTAAGTTGGTACTTTTTTTCTTGGTTTAAAAACAAGTTGAACATGATGTGAGAATACAGCAACCATTCCTACTAAAAAGCTGCTCTTTTTCCAACAATTTCTGCAGCTTACATCCCCTTGTATGAATTTTTCTTCCCAAGTTATTTCATGTTCTTGTTTCATAATTATATGTCTTAAAAATTCATAAACAAAGAAAGGTTAAAGATACTCATTATATACTTTAAGAAAAAAATAGTTGAAGTGGAAGAAAGGAATTTTTGCTGCTCAAAAGCATCATTTCATCATAACCAATAAAGCGCTTTTCAAAACCATGGTTGCTTTCATTGCCAAAGTAGATCAAGATTGGACCTTTGATCTAAAATGTGCATTTTGCTGAGACAAGTTTGACAAAAGCCAGCTTGTAATTGCAGCTATTTTGTGTTTTATTTCTAGACTGAAAATGTCTGAGGGTTTTTCAGTGATTTAAGTGTTAACTACATTAACTATAATAGAAATAACACATAAAAGAGGAATAAGGATAAGTTCTTTTAAACACAATACTTCAACTATTGGCTAATAAGAAATATAAATATAATTCTACCACACAATCTAATATGCTCTTGCATTACATCATCATGTCTGTCAGTTATAAATTTTACTTTGTTCACAAAAAGATACATTCATAAAAATTATTTATATAAATAGATATGGAAGGGGGGGAGGCCATAGACACAAATAAACACAATGGGTATTCTCAGTATAGAAATAAGACCAAAATAATTGCATCGTCAAGTTTACTCTTGTCTGCAATGTCCCTGCAAACATGACAGTGTAGATCAAAGATCAGACAGCACATTTGTGCAGTCTGATCTTGATCTATGCTTGCCATAAAGGTAACTATAGATGTGACAGGTGCTTTAAGGCTTAAAATTCTTGAATAACTATATTATTACAGCGTAATCTAGCAAAATCATCACTACATTATTGTTTTTTGTTTTGCATGGGTATAGTGAGCTTATTGGTGTACCATATTTCTAGGCTTGTCCAAATTAAAACCATTTGCTGACCACAAATCCAATGTAAGTCTTTGTATTTGGCTTTCAAAGGGTAGAAAATATTGTGGGTAAAGGAGAAAAATACTGGATACCAGCTTCTTCTTCTTCTTTTCTGAGTCTTTTCAGAAGCCCTTTTTCCCTCATTATCTTTAAACACAGGGTTACTCAGTACATGGTTAACTCTATGATACTGCATGCAATACAAGAGAAAGTATAAATATAAGACACATCCCATAAAATTCCTTGTCCTTACATGCATTTTTTGTCCATTCAAAGACATAATCATTATAAAGGAAATGTTAAACCCATACATAGCTGACTTAACAAGATAATCACCTTCAGTCAGTAGGAAAGACCCATAAGCTCACCAATTTAGAGCTGCATGTATAGAGAATAGGTCCTTGGTGTCTTGAATTGGGAAAGTTTAACAGGCTTGGCTCCGAAATTCTATATGGTGAACTGAAGGCAAATCAGATAAAATTCTAGAGTCGGGCCTGATAAACTTTCCCAATCCAAAACACCAAGTATCTATTCCATTTATCCTCTTTCTCATTTATATTCAGTATCTGACTAAATTGAATACATATATTTTACCGTACTCATATATTTTGCATGGATCGACTTATCTTTCACTCTGAGGAAATATTAAAAACAGTGTGTACAAGTGTTCTAATACTGGATTTGCAGCTGCAATAATGATGTCATAAATTATATTGATTTTGCCATAACTGTGACATTTACCCATGGAATAATGTTGTGGCTTAAAAGACAAACCTTTTTACATGACAGAAATTGAAAAAAGCACGTTCACAGGTTGAAACAACTTACAGATATTTAACACTCAGTGACATCTTTTGCTGACAAAACTTTCATTAACCTACTAAGATGCTTAACCAAAAATAGTCCAAGTAGGCAGGTGCACAACTGTAGGGTCAAATGACCAATTGCCTAATAACATACAAAATACGCAGAACCCTGATAGTAGGTCAACATCATTGCAAGTGACGGGAAAGAACTAGATTTTGACCAAATTTTTGTTTAGACAAAAAAAGTACAATTGTAATCATTAGCATCTGATTGTTTACTCTACGTGGGTGAAAAACAAATGAGCCGTGCTCTGTGAAAAGGGGGTTTAATGCATCTGCAAAAAGTATGAACATCACTGTAGGTCAAAATTGTACTATCAGCTACAAAGTTAAACAATATCTGATAAATCTTAAATTCTAGCAAGAAAATTGATTACATCGATAACCCTTTACCGAAACATTCTGAGATCTTGCAATGCTACTGAAGACGACATTTGAAAACTTTGTGGAAAAGGGAGAAAATGCTGTTAACTCTTTACCACATGACAAACTTTTAGACAGATCCAAATTGGAAGGATTCCCAAAGGATACAGTAAATGTGACAGAAGTAATGGGATTTGTCTGTCAAAGATAAGTAAACATTGTGGGAAAAGAAGAAAATGCTGGTTACCAGCATTTTCTCCTTTTCCAACAATGTTTCAAAAGCTTTCTTTCTCAGGATTGTTAAAACTCAGGATTGTGAGGTAAAGGGTTAACAAACATTTTCTCTTTTTCCCACAATATTTTCTACCCTTCCAAAAACAAATCTTCATTTTTTTTGCACTCACATTTATTTTGTTATCTGTAATAGTTTTAATATGAAATTTTGTCATTTGGTAATGAGTTAAGGTATTTGATCAACATGTCAGAGTACTCTAGCAGAAATGTACTTTAGCACACAACCCTGAGTTTGAACAACCCTGAGGATGAAGCCTTTTAAAAACATTGTGGGAAAAGGAGAAAATGCTGGTTACCATTTTCTCACAATGTTTTCTATCCTATCAGAGACAATCCCTTCATTTGAGCCACATTTAAATTGTAGCAAATGCTATCAATTTGGACAAGCTGAAATTTTTGCCATTTGGTGAAGAGTTAAAAGTGAGATATATGATTTATATATTTACAAAACTGAATTCACCATTACCACTATACATATCAGTGTTACCTCTTACACAATTTGTGCATTCATACAATTTGAATAAATGATTTTTAAACAATATATACAACAATGTGACTGAGGTTTTGGAAACATTGTGGAAAAGGAGAAAATGCTACGAACTAGTAGTTTCTTCTTTTTCCACAATGTTTTCTACCCTTCCGAACACAAATTTCATCATTTATGCCACATTTATGTTATAATCTGCTTTGAACTTGGACAAGCCCAAAATTTTGTCGCATACATCTAGGAAAAGCTTGCTTTCAATCAATTCAATTCCATGATACTGTATGCATTAAAAATGGAGAAATGACTGATCTGGGCATTACCTCCATTTCTCACAATGATTTTAAATGCAATTACATGCAATGCGATTAGACTTCATCAGCACTTATCAGGGAGAGGGTTCACACAATAATGCAATTTACACAAGAATGCAATTCCACAACATTTTAAATCACTGCATCCACTACACTGCAAGACTAGATAGGATTCTGAGAATATGAAAAAGTGGGGAAAAAAGGATAAGATCTTTTTTGTTATGAAAGTTTATTACACTTAATTGAGCCATACTCTGTGAAAAGGGGGTTTAATGCTTCTGCAAAAAGTATAAATTCAGGTCAGCCTGTGCAGTTTGAGCAGGCTGATCTGTATGGCAATACTTTCTGCTCTTGGTAAATTTCCTGCATGTCCAGCAGGGCCATTTTAATTCACAATTAAGCCAGTTGTTACATAAAACAACTTTTAATAATTCAATATTAATAGTTTTCATGAACATTGGCGAGTTCTGATTGGCTGAAAAATTTTTTTCATAGCTCCATGAAAAAAAAAAAATTTAGCAGTGCCGGAACTACTTTTGCAGTCAAAGTAATGTAAACAAACATGTATATACGAGATTTCATAATGTTTTTTCGGTCTGATTTTATATCGAGTCCGAAGATTAAATTGCTAGCTGAATTTGTTTTTTCTGAATACTGAAAAAAAAGTCCAACAGTAAATTCAAAGCGAGAGCTGAAAACTCATTGTTACTCTGCTGGGTTTAAACGATCTTATTTTCAACTTAAGTCTAGCGTATTGAACTTCTAATAATAAATCCACTCAATCTGCAAACGTTCAATACTGTAATGACGTCATGAATTACGTCATTTGACGTCATGAAGGAGCAGTTTTACCGCGCTTTCAAATATCAATGAAAAGGACAGTAAATAAATACGCAATGTTGGATTTACACAAAAAGAGCAGTTAGTATTATTTAAGTGCATATTTGTTGTCTGTGATATTGAATTATAAGGAATGAAGAGAATTTTTTTTTGTTTTCATTGAGGTATGAAGAAAAAACCTAATCACACTTTTGTATGAAACCGCTTCGCGGTTTCATACAGTGTGATTAGGTTTTTTTTTCATACCTCAATGAAAACAAAAAAATTCTCTTCATTCCTTAAATGGATCCATAATTATGTGATGACTAGTTTAAAATAATGCATCACGCAGATACTTTAAGGCCCCTTTTGCTAGAGCACAGATCAATAATAATGAAACAATGTAGTCACTCCACACACTGATTTAGCATAGATTCAAGGGTTTACGTTTCAATTTTTCTTTAAAGTTGTTTGCTTTTTTAAATGGTATTTTATGCGACTTTCAACAAACCAGCATTTCTATCTGTTATAAAACTTCATATTTTGTAATCTGATCTTGACCTATGTAGTCTGCTTTTAGAATACCAAAGGTTAAACAATGTTTTTGATTCAGTATAGCACAACAGAAACTTTACAAGACAATAGAATTTTAGACTTGTACAAACTAAAAGCATTTCTAGAAGATAAACTGAATATGGTTTATATGACCATATAAGTCTTTTAAATGGTAAAAACACTGTAGAAAAAGGACAAAATGATGGTTAAAATATATGGCATCATCAGTTAATTTTGTATGTACCTCCAATTGAGAATATAAAAGATTAAATGAGCATTCCAACTACCAATCAGACCTTTTTTTTCCCCCACATTTCAAATTATCTACAGAGAAAAACAAAACTGGTTAGTTTATAATGAGTACAAGAGGAGAAAAAATTGAGAATTCTCAGTTTTATGACAAAGCCAAGATTAGCCAGGAAAATCTACAGGAAGTCCTTAGGTCATGTGACTTACTTTGACACCAAACATGGCTGATGTAGGCTCATGATCACTGTCACGATAGTATGGATGGCTTTTATAATGAAGAAGCTGTTAGGGGCAAAAATGTGACTATTTCAATATTCCTTCCTCTTTCTTTTATTCCATAGTGTAATTTATAGTTGCAGATGAGTTTTACTGCTTTGCTTAAGACTAATTTTGAAAACATTGTGGCAAACAGAAAAATTGTTTGCAATCAGGAAATTCTTCTTTTGCCATCATGTTTCCCAAGCACTAATGCATTGTAGCTGTCTATTGTAAATCTTGTTCTAAAAGAAATGAGTTTGTAAGATTATAAATCTGATGGATTCACTGACACAGTCACTGACCCTTACCAAACAATCCCATGCTCTCAAGACCAGGAGGAAGAGAGCTTTTGAAAACATTTTGGGAAAAGGCGAAAATACTATTTTGTTTTTCTTTTTCACAGTGTATTTTTCCCATCATGTGAACCACATTTAATCTGTTGTCTACTGATGCTTGCAACTAGACAAGTCTAGAATTCTATTATCTGGCAAAACAACTGTAGCACAAATAAACTGTCATTCAGCAAGTGCAAGTTCAAGTCCTAGCCTGGGCATCAATCTCTGTAGAACAGCCAATGAGATGTTGTTAGCACTAATGCAATTCAATCATTCACATGATTGAGTCTTCACCAGCCTACAACATTTTACGCTAGTGCAAAATGGAAAGAATTGGTAGATTACTAATTAAATGTGAATCAAATTATGGGATTTGTCTTTGAAAAGATAGAAAACATTTTGGAAATAGGAGAAAACGCTTTTTACCAGTATTTTCTCCTTTTCCCACAATGTTTTCAAAAGCCTTCTTCATCAGGGTCATTAATAGAGTGAAATGTCTGCTAAATTATTCAAAATGCTTTCACTTATATTTTGCTATACAGTTAACTTGTACATGGCAATGCCAATATTACTTGCAGGGGTTTCTTTCTTCTTTGCTAGGAACCAGTTATTTGTTCTTTTGCCTCAGTGTTTTCACTTGTATTCACATATGACATATTGATTTATCTTCACCATTTCTGTGAGTTGTCTGCAGCAAATGAGTTGATAAAGTAAGAATATTTCTCACTCTACATAAATTTCTAGCTTCACAAATACACAGTTTTGTGTGACAGTTTAAGGCTTAAAAATTGTCATCAAAAATGAAATCAGAGACAAGTTATGCAACAAAATAGGCAAGTTTCCATTAAGATTACAAAATATTATTGCAGCAAAGAGCTACAATTACATAGTGAAGACTGGGCTCTAAAAATGCTCCGGAAGATTATTAATTTGGAAGTCAAAGGCCTTCCCATCTCATAAACACTACCATAACATTATTGACAGGTCACCTCCACCTGTTGTTTTAATGATCCTGACGAAGGCTTTTGCAAATAACGTTGAACAAAAGAAAATGCAGATAACACTCCTTCCCCCCTTTTCCCACAATGCTTTATGCCCTTTCAAAGACAATTCAGTTTTGTTTTTGACCCACATTTGTCATCTGTAAACACTTTCAATATGGAAAAGCCTAAAATTTTCCTCTTTAAATAAAATCACAAAATGGATTGAAAAACAAAGCTTTTAGCATGCTTGCAGTGACTTACATACAAGTTAGTGATTAAACAATTCACAAAATAATTTAACTATGGGAACAAACTAAAAGCAGACTTAAATCATAAAACCACTGCTGCAGGATACTGGTTTAGGAAGCATTCATTTACTGCCAAATATGTCATATCTGATCTGTTCTTCATTCTTTCACCCTGAAGTTGTTCTTTACATGTAATCTTAAGTGGTATGAATGAAATGACATTCTCTGACAAGCTAGAGAACTTCTCATTTACAACAATTTCCTATACTTAATTCCCATTCAATGTCAATTAACACAAAATCTATATTGTAATAGTCAACAATATGCAATCAATAGGATAATTATTGGTGTAAGTCCAGAGATTCGTTTTATATTCTCTTCTCCACATGTTAAATTCTAATTAGAGCTGTCTTTGTTCGAGAAAGACATAACTTGTCCTACTCTACTTCAAGGTAGCTGTAAATGATAAGCAAATACACTAATTGATTGCTGGTTTTCAGCATTTTTTCTCCTTTTCCAAAACGTTTTTCAAAAGGCATCTTCTTAAGGGTTGTTGTTCAAACACTGAATTGTTTGGTAAAGTGTTAACTGAAAATGTCTTTTTCACTCATCAAACACTTTCTGAGGGTGAACGCAGATTCAAACATACCTTCAGACAAACTGCTTTTTGTTATCTAGCAGATCACCATTCAAAACATGCTGACAAAAAAAGAAATTGCCGATCCTTATGTAATTTTTCTTAATGCCACAATATTTTCCGACCTACCTGTATATCAAACTCTATGATCCATAATTTACCAAGACCTTTTCAAAGTATTCCGATATAAAGTTGTTGCAGGGCATAGTGAGGTTATAATTGTGGCTATCATGAATTATGACTTGAGTAGGAACAAACCAATGATGAAATACAAGAGAATAAAATCAGACATACATTAACATCAAATGATGCAACAACTGGCTTGTGATCCCCTTTCATGTAAGCTGGGCTGTCATATTTTGTTTTTTTAGCTTTAAGTCCCTCTAAGTCTGTTTGTACTTTATACAAGATTCGGTCGCACCAGGCTGGTATTCTCTGTTTTGAGCTGGAATGTAAAATACATTTGAACCCTTTTCAGGACAATCCCTGGTTGTAACAACACTGATGAAAAAAAGCTTTAGAAAACAATGTGGGGAAAGAAGAAAATGCTGATAACCAGTATTTTCTTCTTTCTACACAATGTTTCCTACTCTTTCAAAGACAATTCCTATTCTTCAAACCACATTTAATTTATTGACTGCAAATGCTTGGGAAGAATATAGTGTGAAGTATTGGTTTAAAAAACACCAGGATTGCATGAATAGGTCCACTGGCAGCTACACTGGTGTTAAACATCATACAAACAAACTTTCAATCCGGACAAGTCCAAGATTTTGTTGTCTGGTAAAAAGTTGGTGAAGCAAAAGCCCATTTTTATATTTCAGGACAGAGGTAATTTTAAAAACTGTTCATTGCTGACTATTGTTTCAACTAGGGTTATGTGGAAAAGCATGGGCGGCTTGGAAAGAATAATGTGCAGAGTACTGGTAACAAAAACTCCAGGAAAGCATAGATAGGTGCACTGGCCTCCGCAACAAAACTGAAATAATGTTGAAAATGGCGTTATTCACCAAACGATCAATTCGAAACTGTTTTATCACCTGAATTATAAATAATTCTTGATGTCATGATGCCCCTAAAACTGAGGGGTTTATGGTTTATACATCACACTAGTGATATTAGGAACAGAAAATTTTCCTATGAGGTCACACTACTGACATCACAAATGATAACTTAACTTGCAGAAATACACTGATTCTGACAGCAAAAGCTGAGTTTTTTCTTTATTTTTCACTGTTTTATGGATGTTACAGATAAATAAATTATTTGGTTTGATCCAAGATCCAGATAATGTTCCTTCCTGAAAAACTACTTGTGGTTTACATTCCAGTTAGTTGTTCACTCATCAAGATAAAGTCTCAATTTTAGATCATCCTTTCACTAGATGATCCCTTATTTTTACAAAACTGAAAAAGATGGCTTTTGAAATCACTGAGGAGAAAATGCAAACTACTGGTACAGAGCATATTCTCTTTTCCCACATTGTTTCCTACCAATTCAAGAATTTCATAATCTGATCTTCATTTAAATTGTCATCTACAAGTGCTTTCTGTCTGAGTGGTGCAAAATTAATATGGTGTCTGACAAAGAACCAATAACTGTTCTTTGTGTCACACTGTCACACAGGCTTACCTTGTATCATATATGTCTGTATCTTTATCAAACTTGTATGTAGGTTTAAATGTTATTGGTCCTTCTTTAAAATCTATAAACCACAGTCCCTCTTGTTGAGCCTTCTTGAGCTGTTGATGATAAAAAAGATGCTATAAATAGCTAACCAACAATGGATAATAAGGACTTCAAAAAAGATAGACAAGAACAGATATTCATTCAACTCGTAAGCATATAGGCTCAAAGGTCAATAATTGATTACGAAGCATGCAATATAAATGACATATTTCAATATACATATTGACCAATGTAAATGAGGTCAATAATTGATTACGAAGCATGCAATATAAAATGACACATTTCAATATACATACTGACCGATATAAATGACTAAGAGAGACAATACTGAAGTAAAATCTGTGACTGCTAAAACAACTTAACCGGAGGCCTACAATTGTTTTTTGATATCAGTCCCTCATGGCAACACAGTACTGAGTAAAGTCCCTTTGAAAAGCATTGCACAGCCCCTGACTAATACAATTTTAGTTTAAACTACTTGTAGTTTTATTAATTGTGAAACTCGTTGTTACAACTTAGATTAAACACCATTTTTGCTTTAAGGAATTGCCCACTGTTATGTAGGAAGTAGCAAAATTTGACCCTACTCATCAAGGGCTTCAAACCTGGATCTTCTGACCTAAGAGGCCAAATCTCTACCCCACTACCTATGAAACCTATAATACAAAATAGTGAGTTGTTGTCCTAAATTAACTGAAACAGAGCTGAAAAGGAAATAAAACACCATTCAAATAAACTTTATGTGGAAAAGTATCTGAGAATGAGAGATGCGTGATTTACACACACAAGACAAACATGAGCAGCTGAAGCTAGCAAAATGGAGAAATAACTAAAACCACAAATATTTACCTGATCACATTTGAGCAACCTTTCTAGTTCATTGTTCTGAATAGCTTTCAGGGTTTCTTCTCTATTTATATTGTCTAATCTACAGTTCAAATCACCAATCCAAAAAACATAGCTATAATAGAAAAACAAAAATAACAGAGAATTAAGCTCTTTGACACAAAATACTGTATAAATGGAAATTTTTGTGATGTGGAAATTTTTGCGATTTTGCGTATTTGAAAACTTCGCAAATTTTCTGTTTGTGTATTATACCACAAGTATACCAACAAATAACGAGTGTCTTGACTTTGCAAATATTTCCGTACGCAAAATGTCCGTAACTTGTTATTCGCAAATTTTTCGACAGGCGTATATATCCACGTATACAGTACCATGTTTAAATGACCCTGATGTTAAAAGACTTTAAATAACATTATGGGAACAGGAGAAAGTGCTGGTAACTAGCATTTTCTCCTATTCCCACAATGTTTTGTACTCTTCCTTAAACAAATTCTGTCATTTGCACCACAATTAATTTGCTTTTAACTCAGCTTGTTTTAATGTGGATCGCAACAATTTTTTCCATACTATCAAAGAATTTTCTTCAAACTTGTCCTTTACATGTTTATGTTTTATGTCCTTCTTTGTTTTGGTTTTTAGAAAACCAAAGAATAGCCACAGCATTTACAGGTAAAAGCAACCTATCCTGAACATATGGTTTGCCTGACTACTTATCTATAAGTACAAATGTTAGGTTTAAAAGATGTAAGACTGGTCTTGACAGGTACTTACTCATGGTCTAGTATATTTTCCACATCTGGATCTCTAAACTTCTGTGTGTTCAACACTATATTGTAATCCTAGTTAAACAGACAAAAAAGATTGTAAAGTTTATGAAAATAGTAGTAAATCCGCTACCAGTACTTACATGTAGGAAGATTGAATCATCCTTTTCTACACTGTACCATTCACTGTAAATTTTAAAGGCAATTAATTTGATATGCTAGGCCCAGTAGCTCAGGTAAGGTAAATACAGAGCTAGTAATTCAGGGTCATGAGTTCAAATCCTGGCTTGGCCATACTCTTTTACAGGAATCATTCCCCTCTAACTACTGAACACTGATTTGACAATCTTAATGCGGGAAAGCAGCCAGTGTTGTGCAAAGTACTGGTGAAAGAAACTCCAGAAACACATGGAAAAGTGCACTGACTCCAATGAAATTTATAAATGAAATTATGATCAATAAAACTGTTTCTAAACACCAAAGACTGTGTATGTTAAACAGCAGCCAGAGGTTAATAAAGATTGATATGCTTTGCATTAGTAAAGAAACACCACAGTCTGTCTAAATTCAATTTTTTTTCTAAATTTCAAGACTGGCTTTAAGGTTGGCTGAGACAGAAAGTCTCAACCAATCAGACATCTAGTCTTTGAAAATTAGAACAATATTTAGAATTATTGATGAATACAGCCCCACGTGATATAAAATTATGCCAGTCTAATGTTAGTTTCTAGATGCTCCTTGTCCCAATGTAGTGAGTTGGTCAACTCTTCACAAAACAATCCTCTTTTCACAGCCCTGGTGAAGAGGGTGTCAGAAAACATTATGGGAAAAGAATTTGTTTGCTTGTTTGTATTGGAATTCAATGCCGATTTAAGAGCTTAGGTCATATCACGGTGGTCAGTGCACCTATGCATGTGTTTCCTGGCTTTCTTACACCAGTACTGACATAACTTTCTTTCCAAGCCACTGACTACTTTTCTCACATGCATCAAAGGTGAGAGGTGAAAAATTGCTGGAGAGAAAGTTTGCCTCGAATGGGTATGGAACTCACAACCACCAAGTCACAAGTCAGACATGCTAACCACTGAGCTACTCGGCCTGCCGGTGGGAAAAGGAGAAAATGCTTGTAACCACAATTTCTTCCCTTACAATGAAAAAATCTTATTATCAATTTGGACAAACCACAAATTTTGTTGTCTAGTAAAGGGTTAAAACAGACCTCTATCCTTTCTGTCATATATTCCTTATGAGCTGCCAGATGTGTATTCACTATTATAAGGTTGACTCCGCCCACATCAAAACGGATGCTCACACCCCCTTTGTTACCCTGAAAATATATATAAAAGAATGTAATGATGACAGCAGACCCAGTCTCTTCATGTTCAGTGGAATTCTTCAGTCCTTAACTATCCCTTGACCATACAATGCCGACTTTTAGTGACCCTGCGAAAAAAAAAAGGCTTTTGAGAACATTGTGAGGAAAGGTAACCAGCATTTTCTCCCTTTCCCACAATGTTCAGTATCCTATTAAATCTCACCATATGAGCAATCTTAATTTGTCACATGAAAACACTTTCAATTTAGACCGGTCTAAATTTTGTCATTTGGTAAAGAGTTAAATAAAGATAACACATGTATAAAGATGAAAAAGAAATTAAACAATACTGTTTGTGGGTCAACTATAAAGATCTTAAAGACTTTCATCGACAAGAAATATATGAAAGTCAAACTGGGGGAAAATATAGATTTGTCAATCCTCTAGTTCAAATAATCTGAACTCAGCAAGTCCTCTGTCTGTAACTGAAGATCCAGGTTAAGTTTTGCTAATACATGTATGTACCAGCATTTGATACAACATCTCCTTAAGAAAAACATCATACTGTTCTATTTCACCTTTTACCACACAATCCCGAGTTTTAATGACCCTGAGAAAGAAAGCTTTTGAAAACATTGTGGGAAAAGGAGAAAATGCTGGTAACCAGCATTTTCTTCTTTTCCTACAATGTTTTCTTATCATTTACAGACAAATCCCATTACTTGTGCCACATTTACTATGTCCTTTGAAAATGCTTCCGATTTGGATCTGTCTAAAATTTTGTCATGTGGTAAAGAGTTAAATGGACCTTTGTTCACCCAGAATCAGGCCACAGAACTTCAGACTTATCCATCTTGAAAGGACATGCAGACAACATATTGAATGAGGCTCAAACAATAAGACATGTCTTTTACAGAGTAGGAAACATTTTTCCGAAATAGAGAGAACATAAGTAACATTTTCTCCTTTTAATACATGTATATAGTTTTCAGAACCCTCCAACCTCAGGGTTGTTGACACATAAGATTGTTTTGTAATGGGTTAAAAATTAAGTTGGACTGTAATTCAGTGTTCTCCAGAGAATTTTTTAAGTGAGGGGATAACTTAGAGTTGTGAAAATATGGGACTGCTTGGTAGAGGCTTTAGTTGTGCAACAGAAAACTAAGTTCCTTTAATCCTTTACCACACAATACCTACTTTTAACGAAGGCTTTTTAAAACATTGTGGGAATTTCTCCTTTTCCCACAATGTTTTCTATCCTATCAAAGACAGAAATCATCATTTGCAGGAAAATCAATTTGTCATCTGCAAGTGCTTACAAATTTGGTAGACTCCTAAATTCTTTAAAGAGTTAACCCTTTACCAAACGACAAAATATTTGACTTATCCAAATTGAAGGCATTTGTAGACTACAAATTTGATGTATTTAAATGATAGAATTTGCAAGTAAAGGGGTAAAAAAAACACTGTGGGGAACGGAGAAAATGCTGGTTACCAGCATTTTCTCCTTTCCCCGCAGTGTTTTCAAAACGCTCTTTCCTCAGGGCTGTTAAAAGTCGGGACTGAGTGGCAAAGAGTTAATCAATTCAACAAAAATGTACAAAGATTGGTTGAAATTATATCTATTCAATTACACAGAATACAGTCAAAACAGAAAGATACAATGTTTTGAGAGTGAAAAGTGTGAAATATGGGAAAAAGAAAGAAAAACTTGATTAGAAGGAAATGTACACTTGACCTGTGGTAAACTCCAATCTAAACTTAACCCTTTACCAAACAATCTAATGTTTTAGCAACTCTGAGCAAGAGGGCTTTTGAAAACATTGTGGGAAAAGAAGAAAATGCTTGTTTCCTGCATTTTCTGCTTTTCCCAGTTACCAGTTATCCTTTCAAAGACAGTTCCTACCTTTTAAGCTGCAGCAAATACTTTTAACATAGAATCCTAAAATTTTATCATGTGGTAATGTGTTAAAATAAACTTCTCAGTAAAACAAAGAAGAAGTATGCAGGATATGAGTGGTATATGAATTGTATTTTGATAATATTTGATAATGCATACTGAAGTAGTGATTTAATTTGCTGTCAGTGGATACATGCAGGCTTTTTTAAATGGCATGAACGGTAAAGTTTTGGAACAAAAAACTGAATGACAGAAACATTACTTTATGTTAAATATTCAACAAATCTGCGGAAAAACATAAGCATCAAAATAAATCACTGTCCCTGAAAACTGAAGATTTTCCATCCAAAAATTCCTAAATACCCAGCATTCATGAAATAATGCAGATTGATAATCAAGGAAGGTAAATAACAACAAACTATATATCTCTTATAAGAGGAGTTGTTTCCCTTGATCACCATGTAAAATTTAAGGCACTATATAAGCCCATGTTAAACTTGTGACCCCTGGGGCAGGGCAAATTTTGACCCCTGGGCTATAATATCGAGAAACTTGGTAGAGGTCTATTAGATAAAGCTACATGCCAAATTTGGAAGCCCTGGGCCTTATGGTCTCAGACAAGAAGATTTTCAATTTTTTCATTATTTTTCAGTTTTGTTGCCATGGCAACCAGAGTTTTTGAAGGAATCAAATTCTTTCACAAAATTCTGAAGAGGACCATGGCAGGATCATTTCTGTGAAGTTTCATCAAAATTGGATAGATAGTTTCAGAGATGTATGAAATAAAAGTTAACTTACACACGGACGGACGCACGCACAGACGGACAGACGCACAACGGACACCAGGCCATGACATAAGCCCGCTGGCCTTCGGCTAAAAATTGGAGCTAAAAATTGTTGAAAAGGAAAATATCAGGGAGGGGGGTGGTAAACATTGAGGGAAAAAGCGCTGAAGCCTGTAACAGAGAAATAAAATATAACCAACTTTCTTATCTTTTGACATTTTGTCTTCAACTAGAGCAAATGTCCAAATGCAACTAACAATTTATTTATGTTGTAGCAGGTTAACTCTTTACCATACAAAAAAAAATTTTAGGCTCGTCCAGAAGCACTTGTAGATGACATAGTACATGTGGCACAAATATTGGGTTTTTAAAAACATTGTGGGAAAAGGAAAAATGCTGGTAACCAGCATTTTCTCCTTTTCCCACAATGTTTTCAAAAGATTTCTATCTCGGAGTTGTTAAAACTTGGGACTGTGTGGTAAAGGGAAAAAGGTATGACTGACAGATATTACCATCTTAGATTCAATCAGATTAGATTCATCTTTTATAACTCAATCATCATGTCTCCTTGCAGTATATCTGAGATACCTAATTCAATTACAGCATACCATTCTTGAACAATTAACACTAAATTTGATGTATGTTTTACAGTTATTTTTCCAATTAATTCAATTTTTCTCCAAACAATTGTGTCCATAAATTTTTTGTGGAAACATTCAAGACATGCACTTATTTTCAATTTGATTTCTTTTCCCAAAGAAAACGTGGAAGATAACCCTTCGGGGCCTAAGCGTGACTTGATGCCCTTTTACAAATGGAGTATATCAAGATCAAACTGCATAGAGTGTGCATAGAATCTGTAGTCTGATCTTGGAGCTACAGTCATTATATGTAGTGCAATCCTGGCTCAACACAGTCCAATATGGCGAGATCTTTTCACTGTGGACCGCAAATCAATATTTTTGGAAATTAAAGATACATCTACACTCGTTTTCAGGCAGTTTTCAGCCAGTTTTTAACCCATTTCATTCTTCTATCTTCATGCCAAATACTGCCCAATGGCAGCAAGATTTCACAGATTATGACAGAAAATGCATTTCACGTTTTGGGGACCTTCCAAGCAATCGCTGTTGTCATTCCCAGTTTTAAAAGAGGACAAAATTTTTAATCCCTTGCTTTTTTCTATCCTTCTCACCATATGAATTGGTAATTTATCTCTGTTAAATTAGTTGTGCCATTCTACACACTATCAAGTGTTAACAGTGTTTTTTCTCTGTAACTGTAAGGATGTATCTATCTGCATTGTGTGAAAATGGAGGGATTAATAACTCAAGTACCATTGCAGTAAAATAATCTGATGCCTTGAGTGGGGCAATCCATTATCAAACAAATACATGTAATGAATGTGAGGTTTCTACAGTTAAAAGTTTTGAAAATATTAAAAAAACAAGCAATTTCGTTGAAATGATATCCCCTGCCAAAAAAGACTTTTTTTGATACAAACATACTAGAGGTATTGTGTTTTGCATGTTATTGGTCCATGATGAAATTATACATTAAGCCCCCTTTTTTCATGACATGGCATTTCATGAAATAAAAACAAATAACTATTGTCTGTGGCTTATGATAAACAATATAAATATGATGTGTCATAAACTTTTGTCCAGTAGTTAAAGATATTGTCGCTATTGGAAAAATACACCAATTCCCCTTTTTCCATGACACGACATTTAATCAAAAAAGCAAAAATAATGATATTGGCTGACTATCATAAGGAACACAGTATGAAGTTTCATCAATTTTCGTCAAGGATTTTGAGTTAAAGAGATATTGATCCATAATGGAAATATACATGAAGCCCCCATTTTCTATGACACCACATTATATCAAAAAAGGGAAAAAAAAATCGGCTGAAATCATCAGGAACACATGTATGAATTTCTATCAGGTTTCATCAAGGATTTTAGAAGATATCTGTCCTGAAAAGCGAACGAACAGACGGTCATTGGTCCATGATAAAATTATACATTAAACCCCCTTTTTCCATGACATAAGATTTCATTGAATAAAAACAAATGATGATTGTGATGACTTGTGATGAACAATATAAATATGAAGTTTCATAACATTTCGTCCTGTAGTTAAAGAGATATTGGTCTATAATGTAAATATACCTGAAGCCCCCTTTTTCCATGACACGGCATTTAAAAAAAAACAAAAAAGGGTATATAACTATGGTGTTGCATGGTCAAGCTGGGTGAAACTTGTTGTACTGCATTTCCTAATTTGGAATGAAAATGTTTGATGAAGTTTTTTGACAATTTAAGGGTTGATCAACAAAAATCATGAGGTAATTTATTTGTACTGGGAGCACTTGACACATGGTTGGGTCCTTGGGCAAACAAAGCCCAAGCCTGGACCAATAAAAGGCATGACAATGAAAGTGAGTTGCAAGTCTTGCAACTGTGATATATGTCTGAAATACATGTATTGTTGAAAGCTGCACAAAACACCATTCACTTGTTACCAAACGACAAACTTTTGGACAAATTAAAAGCAACTGAGAGATGACAAATTGAAGGTGGCAAAAATGACTCAATTTTTCCTTAATAGAGCAGAAAACATTGTGGGAAAAGGAGGAAATGCTGCTTACCAGCATTTTCTCCTTTTCGCACAATGTTTTCAAAAGGCTTCTTCCCCAGGGTTGTTAAAGTCAGGACTGTGTTGGTTAAGAGGTAAAACAATCTTTTATATTTAGTATCTTAAATGGCAATTTACTTGGCATAAGCTGTACCAGTATATACATGAAATACCTCCTCAGTATCCCACTCTTAAACCGTAAGGTTAAATAAATACAAGACCCTTTACAAAACAATCAAATGTTCACCCAGATGAAGGCTTTCAAAAACTATGTGGGAAAAGGAGAAAACATTGTTTATCAGCATTTTCTCCTTTTCCCACAATGTTTCAAATCCTTTCAGGTCCCACCATCTAGGCCACATTTAATTTATCTTCTGTGAATGCCTTTCACCTTTAAAAGCATGAAATGGTCCAGTAAAGGATAAAAGATATCATATTTCATTTACATGTATTCTTATTCAAGTTTTAACACTATATAAATACCTTCATATACCATAACTGGTTTAACATCTTCACTACTCAAATTATAAGACTACTGTACATGTAAAAATAATATTTTGTTTTTTAGGAATAAGAAACAAAAATATGACAAAAAGACTGTAGAAGATATTTTTAAAATAATATCAATCAAACACCAACTACCATAATTATAACATTTCAAACATCACTGCAACAGGTTTTAAACAATAACGTGCAAAATTAAATACCTGCTCATGACAAGCAACCGTTACTGTCTCTTACATCCCCCCCCCTTAACTGTTTCCGAAATAATTTGTAAATGAGTCATTGAATTTAACAAAAGTGTGTCATATTTGAACAAGCCTGAAGATTTATAGATTGAATAGTGTTTTACAATGCTTCCCAACATTATTCTAGTAATTTCACGGTGACAGCTTGCTTATTTATGTACGTCCTGGGTTTCCCCAGTACTAGGCTGGGGCTCTGAATCTCTTTCCTAAGGACACTCCAACAACAACAACAACAAAAATAGTGCTTCCAGTGAGCCTTGAACTTGGGGCCTTCAGGTTACAAGCCCTACACTTTACCACTGAGCCATGCAGGACCCCCAAGAAGAGGCTTTGAAAACATAGTGAAAGAGAAAATGCTGGTCACCAGCATTTCTTCCTTTTACCACAATACTTTCTATTAAACCATTGAGCAACATTTTATTTGCCATCTGCCTTTGCTGTCAAAAAAATAAGGCCAAGTCTACAATATTGTGATGTGATAAAGAAATTAAAAAAGAAAAAATACTATCTACGCCATTTTCAGACATACCACAACATTAGTATAAATGACATCATTGAGAACTGTAAAATGTAGTTTTTAATAATGTAAAAATCACTATAGTAGATTCAAAAGGTATATGAAACAAGCAACTTTGTTGAAATGATATCCCACGCCGAAAAATGTACTTGACCGCATAACTTAAAATCACTCCCAGTCGGCCATTTTTCACCGAATAAAAAAAAACAGTGTATCGGCGCAATGGGTTATTGTACACATGTATAAAGTTTCACGAAATTCCGTCCAATGGTATTGGAGATATTCTCCCGGATGGACACTCGGACGGACGGACAACGCTAAAACTATATCCCTCTGCCTTCGGCAGGGGATAAAAAGCACTCCTCTGCCCATATTACTATTAAACACTGTATAAAGCACAAGGAGATAAAGTTGTATTTCTGTGTTGTAATGGCTCATGATAGTTTTATATAAAAAGTTTCCATGACCAGAATTTTGCTATATTTGTTGTCTTTTATGGTAGGTCTAAAAACAGCATGTGTGGTGAAAAGTTACTAACACTATTAGCAAGACAAATGAATCATCTGACAGATCTGATCAGACATTGAAACTAGAATTCAAAAACTCAAACTTCTATACCATCACTTACATCAAGTAAATCATCCTGAAACAAAGGCATAGAAAAAAAAAAAGCAGATAAGTATGACAGTATAGATGGGACATGCTAAAAAAGAAAATTCATGTCCTGGTCATGATACAGTAGCTTGTGACTAGGACTAAGCTCTTTACCACATGACAAATATGTAGAATGGTCCATATTGAAATTTTCTCCAATGTCCCTTCTATGCTGCTACAGAAAATACTGTTATCTGAATGGAAGATGACACTATAGGGTGCCAGATTGCATGATTCACTCTATTTCAAGTTCAGACCCAATGCATGATGGTCCCATATAAAAAGCAAACAAAGAAAAAGTCCCAAAACAAAGAATTTACTCTTGCCTCACAGAAATACTGCTGTTTTGAATGAAATGGCATCATTGCTAAAGCTGTTTTTTAGCACAAACTGTGTCAATTAAAGTAACATCCCTTGAAAGAGAGTTGGTCACAATGGCCCACTTCCAAAATTGCCCGGTCCAAAACTGCCAACTTTTCTCGGTACTGGGCGAGAAATCTCCCTCTTATTTTTAAAAAATCCCTCCATAATTTTTAGATGGAAGGGGGAAAATCCCCCGCTCATTCTCAGTTTCTAGAATAGACACTGTAATCTAAATTATTTTGAGTTTAGTCATAACCTAGCTCATCACCACACATGCTATTCAAGGAGTCAACCAGAAAGAAAAGCAAGCACGGAAACATATTCACCAACACATTCCTAAATCTTATTTAATTTCAGAAGTCCATGCATGACAATCAGATTGCCTGATACTTCAGGTTTTAGACAAAAGGACATTTTTTTAAAACTTGTTATAATTTTTATTATTAATCCTTTACTGCCTGTAAGTGGTATAGATGTTCAACTCTTTACCAAAGGACAAAATTTTGGACTCAATCTTATTGAAAGCATGTGCAGACAACAAAAGAAATGTGGCTCAATTGATGATTTGTATCCTTGACAGGGTAAAAAACATTGTGGAAAAGGAGAAAATGCTAGTTACCAGTATTTTCTCATTTTCCACAATGTCTTCACAAGCCGTCTTTCTTCAGGGTTGTTAAAACTCAGGATTGTGTGGTAAAGGGTTAAAGTCATACTCTCCGATAGGTTTATGTTTTATAAAAGTGGTACAAAGGGGACTGTGACAGGAAAGGAAGATACCGTTTTCAAACCGCAAACAAAAATTGAAAAGAAACAACTGACTATATGAAGCAATTCCTCCTTTTCCATTCATGTTAAAAAAGCTGCATACTGCAAGGTCACATGCAAATGCTTTCAGAACACCAGCAAGATTTATATAAGCTAGCTAAAGGACTTGTTAACCCTTTACCACAAAGTTCTGTGTTGTAATGACCCTGAGGAAGAAGGCTTTTGAAAACATTGTGTGAAAAGGAGAAAATGCTGGTAATCAGCATTTTCTCCTTTTCATGTAACATTTTCCATCATTCAAAGATTCAATTATTTCAGCCAAGGTTTGTGTTTTGTCTGCAAATCTTTTGAATTTAGAAATGTCCAAAGTTTTGTCGTTTGGTCAAGGGTTAAAGGTTAAAGCAACCTATATGACCCTGATTTTGAGTTCTAAGACAAGCAAAAAACTACCGTATGTTTTTTTAACTTTCTGAGGCTGATTTGGCCAGAAACTTGACTTACAGTGTCTGCAAAAACACATACGTAGCACTCATTGCTCTGAGAGTTAACATTTTCAACCAGTTCTCAAGATGAGTACTAGCCCATCTAACAATATCAGACATATCACACAGCCTGGATATAAGATCAGACTAGGCATTCTGTGCAGTTTGATCTGAATTCACACTGCCTGTAAAAGCTAATTGAAGTGCACAGTTCTAGAATGAACATTTCAATAAACTCCTCACCCTTTATCAAACAATCCCATGTTCTTACAACAATCTGGAAGAAGGCTTTGAAGACACAGTGGAAGAAGGCAAAAATGCATTGAGTAGCCTACAGGACTTGAGACTAGGGCTCCCTCATTCAAATCCCCAGGTCAACGAATTTCTTACTAACGACTGATGATAGCTATTACTACAGGATTCATTCCTCTCTCACTGCTAATCATTGTTCAGCCCATTGTTATGTGGGAAAGCAGCAAGTGGCTTAGGAAGAATATTGTGCATAGTAATGGTAAAAAGAAACTTCAGCAAAGCATAGATAAGTGCACTGGCCACTGCTATGTTGAAAATGTTAAACATCATACAATAAATCAATAAGGTTTAGTCTGAAAGTCTCCTATTTCATAGTAACCAATCAATGAGACTGAGTCTAAAAATTTGTTATTGAATCCTTTACCACACAATCCTAAGTTTTCTTCAGGAATAAGTCTTTTGAAAGCATTGTGAGAACAGGAGAAAATGCTGGTAACCAGCATTTTCTCCATTTTCCACAATGCTTTCTAAACTATCAAAGACAGAAATCATCCTTTAAGCTACCTTTAATTTTTTGTCTGCAAATGCTTTCATTTTGGTTGAGTACAAAATTTTGTTGTTAAGGAAAGGGTTATGAGTACAGAGTTAAAATCCTCAAAGTACTTACCCACCAACCACCCATGCCTGCCCTGGAATACTCCGATTCTATACTGGTCACACTAAGCAAGAGATCTTTTTTCACATACACATAGAGGGATATGGCCTGCATCCGGATTGACTTGATCTGAAAAAAATTAGAACTCAAGTGAGATTACAGGAGTCCTTTCGTTTGAAATATGCTACAAACTGCAGTCTCTGAATTATATAAAGTTGTCATGTAGTAAAAATGAAAATTCAATATGACATGAACAAGTGAATGCGCAGAATATGCAGTCTGAGCTTAACTACTTTACTAAATGTCAACATTTTAGACTGGTCAAAACTGAAAGCATTTGCAGAAGATAAATCAATTGTGTCTCAAATCATTAAATATGCCTTAGAAAGGGAAGAAAACATTGTGAGAAAGGGAGAAAATGCTGGTTACCTTTATTTTCTCCTTCTCATACAGTGTTTTCAAAAGCATTCTATTTCAGTGTTTTTAAATCAAGATTGTTTGTTGACAGGTTTAATCTACAATGTACTGTTTTTTGCTTTTGTGGCAAAAGCACTATTTTCCTAAATGAAAATATCCATATTTCATGTTCTTTTTTTCTAATTTGACACTACAGGTCATTATACAAATGAACCATGCTCTGTGAAAAGGGGGTTCAGTGTATCTACAAAAGGTACATTATATCAACCCAGGTTAGCCCGTAATCCGTGAAGGCTGACATGTGTCAAATCTTTTTTTTATTTATAAATTTTCTGCATGTTCAAGGACCATTCTACCATGTGATTTCAGTCGATTGTTCAGTTGCACAGTCCACTCAGGCTAACATGTGTCGAAAACTTTTGTTTTTTGTAAATTTTCTACATGACCATTCTACCTTGTCATTTAGTCAATTGTTAGACAAAATCATCCATAATTATGTGATGACTTGCTTTATATCATGCATCACAAACACACATTTAAGCCCCTTTTCCTAGACTACCACACAACTGCAAATACTCAGTGTCACATACCAACACATAATCTAATGGTCCAAGCACGTCCAACAATTTACAGTACCACATGTTTCCATTGTCATTCTTTTCACTGGGGTCCATCTCTTGAAAGCTGAATTATACAGAAACAGATGAAAAGACTTTAGCCTTAGGCTGCTAGGTGCGACTCTTAAGACCTTTTGCAGACAGTGTAGATCCAAGATCAGACTGCACATTCTGTGCAGTCTGATCTTGATCTACACTGTCCGATATGGAGATATCTTTCCCAAAATATACCCTTGAAGTGATTGATTGATTGTATGGTGTCAAATGCCACTTTCAATGTTATTTCAGTTATATCACAGCAACCAGTGCACCTATCCATGCTTTCCCGAAGTTCTTTTTTTCCAGTATTCCTCACAATATTCTTTCCAAGCCACTGGCTGTTTTCCTACATAACCATCATGAAACAACGGTCAGCAGTGAGAGAGGAATGAATCCTATTGCAATGACAATCATCAATCCTTGGAAAGAAATTGGCCAAGCCAGGGATCAAACCACAATCCCCTGTTCTTGAGTCCTGTACGCTACTGACTGAGCCAATGGAGCATGGCTATACTTTTGAAATAGTAAAATCCAAGTTTTCACTATCCGCTTGAAAGTTTCATTTCACTTTTTTAACAGGATGAGGGTTAATAATAGGTTTTGTTCAGCCACTAATCTTCATATTGATCTATTTTTAATTACAAAACTAGCAATCCAGCTGAGTGAGACTTTCTGTATCAGCCAATTAGATGGCTACTCTTGGATGCTGGGGGAAAAAAAATAAGTTTGTGGTTTAGAGTGGTTGGTGAATGTGACCCTTGATTATTAAGTTATTACATTACCTTGATCATTATATTACCATGTTCACTTTTCTTCTGGTTGCCATTGATAGTTAAACCTATACCAAAACAATGCAGCGTTTTTATGACCCTGAGGATAAGCATTTTAAAAACATTGTGCGAAAAAGGAGAAAATGCTGGTAACCAGCATTTTCTCCTTGTCCCACAATGTTTTCTACCCTTTCAAAGACAGAAATCATCTTTTGAGCAACATTTAATTGATCACTCCAAATGCTTCCAGTTTGGTAGGATCTAAAATTTTGTCATTCGGTAAAGAGTCAAACCAGTTACCATACTTAACCATTTAAGTGCCGAATCAACCTAATGGATATTTTTCAATCTAGAATAAGACCGAGATGATTGAGATTTCATGGTTGCTTTATTTTCTGTTGTGTTTCAGCAAAGCGGACAGAGTAGATCAAAGATCAGACTGCACATTTTGTGCAGTCTGATCTTGATCTACACTGGCTGCAAAGGCAACTATGGTAGTGAAAGGTGCTTTGAGGGTTAATACTTGTATTATAGTGTTCGATGCTGTTCTGTTAACCAGCATTTCCTGATCTTCCCAACATGGTTTCTAACCTTTCAAATATAAATTTCAATTTTCAACGATGACACATTTATTTTGTGGTTTGTAAAAGCTTTTAAGTTGGAACAATATAAAAATTATATTGTTTGGGAAAGAGTTAACCCTTTACCAAACAACAAAATTTTAGACTTGCCCAAATTGAATCAATGAATCTGACTTAAAGAGAGAAACTTGCCTTTGGATGGCTATGGATATAATCTTCATGGGAAAAGGAGAAAATACTGATACCAGCATTTACTCCTTTACCATTATGTTTTAAAATGGCTTCTTTCTCAGGGTTGTTAAAACTCTGGATTGTTTGGTCAAGGCTTAATGTAAACATACCCAATTCCATAGATATCTGGCTTTGTTGATGAATTTAAATCCAGCAGGTCAGTTAAATCTTTTGGAGGTCCACATCCTCCAAGGTTCCATGTACATAAATACAAGCTGTAAATAAAATACATTAACCCTTTACCAAATAATCATAATTAAGTTTTAATGACCTGAGGACAAGAGGGCCATAATGGCCCTGAAGTCGCTCACCTGAGCCTTTTGACCAAACATGATCAATTTTAAATCTCTTTCAAAAGTGTACACAAGGTTTTTCTAAGATTTGACCTTGTGACCTAGTTTTCATCCCGACATGACTAATTTTCAAACTCACCCAAGATATCATCAAGACAAACATTCTGACCAATTTTCAAGAGTATTGGACTAAAAATGTGGCCTCTAGGGCAAACATAAGGTTTTCCAAAGATTTGGCCAAGTGACCTAGTTTTTGACCCAACATGATCCATTTTCGAACTGGTCTGAGATATCATCAAGCCAAACATTCTGACCAATTTTCAAGAGTATTGGACTAAAAATGTGGCCTCTAGAGCAAACACAAGGTTTTCCGAAGATTTAGCCAAATGACCTAGTTTTTGACCCAACATGATCCATTTTCGAACTGGTCTGACATATCATCAAGCCAAACATTCTGACCAATTTTCAAGAGTATTGGACTACGAATATGGCCTCTAGAGCATTCACAAGTTTTTTTAAAGATTTGGCCAAGTGACCTAGTTTTTGACCCAACATGATCCATTTTCGAACTGGTCATCAAGCCAAACATTCTGACCAATTTTCAAGAGTATTGGACTAAAAATGTGACCTCTAGAGCCTACACAAGATTTTTCTAAGATTTGCCCTAGTGACCTAGTTTTTGACCCGACATGACCTATTTTCCAACTCGTCCGAGACATCATCAAGACAAACATTCTTACCAACTTTAAAGAGTTTTGGACTGAAAATATGGCCTCTAGAGCGTACACATAGTTTTTCTTAGATTTTCCCTAGTGACCTAGTTTTTGACCCGACACGACCGATTTTCGAACTCGTCCGCGATATCATCAAGACAAACATTCTGACGAACTTTCAAGAGTTTTAGACAGAAAATATGGCCTGTAGAGCATACACAAGGTTTTTCTAAGATTTGACCTAGTGACCTAGTTTTTGACCCGACATGACCCATTTTTGAATTCGTCGGAGATATCATCAAGCCAAACATTCTGACCAATTTTCAAGAGTTTTGGACTGAAAATATGGCCTCTAGAGCGTACACAAAGTTTTTCTTAGATTTTCCCTAGTGACCTAGTTTTTGACCCGACATGACCCATTTTCGAACTCGTCCGAGACATCATCAAGACAAACATTCTGACCAACTTTCAAGAGTTTTGGACAAAAAATATGGCCTCTAGAGCGTACACAAGGTTTTTCTAAGAATTGCCCTAGTGACCTAGTTTTTGACCTGACATGACCCATTTTCGAACTCGTCCGAGATATCATCAAGCCAAATATTCTGACCAACTTTCAACAGTTTTGGACTGAAAATGTGGCCTCTAGAGCGTACACAAAGTTTTTCTAAGATTTGACCTAGTGACCTAGTTTTTGACCCAACATGACCCATTTTCGACTCGTCCGAGATTTTATCAAGACAAACATTATGACCAAGTTTCATGAGTATCGGACTGAAATGTGGCCTCTAGAGCGTACACAAGGTAAAAGTTGACGACGGATGACCCACGATGCACGCCGGACACAGCACGATCACAAAAGCTCACCATGAGCACTTTGTGCTCAGGTGAGATTAAAAAGCCTTTTAAAAACCTTGTGAGAAACGGAGAAAACGCTGGTAACCAGCATGTTCTCCTTTTCTTGCCATGCTTTCTAACCTTTAAATGAATGTTTCTTTATTTGACGAACACCTAATTTGTGGTCTGCAACAGCTTTGAATTTGGGTGAGTTTGAAATCTTGTTCTATAGTAAAACAACTAACTTGAAACAAATTTAGTACAAAAACTTTGCAAACATATTTGTAAACTCATACAGATGAGCAGTTAAAACAAAAAAGTCGCATCATTTATTTCAAACTTCACAGTTCACAAGAAAACTTGTAATATCACTTCGGGCTCAAAAATAGGTAGGCCTACCACTTAAAAATAGGTCAGTCAATGGAAAAAAAAATTAATCAACAATTTCCCTTTTCCCACAAGTCTAACTTCTATTTCGTTTGAAAAATTTGACATGACTGCCATAAGCAACAGTACCTCAAATCGGCCATCGACCAAAAAACGAAAACTCCATTGACATAATCATTCAACTTTTTCAAGGTGCGAAAGGCGTCCAGACGAAACAACCCGGATCCACACATCTTCGAGTGTATCCATAAAAAAAAAACCAACACAACTGTTGCAAAATTAAGGATAACATAAGAATTAATGATATATAGTTGCTATTAGAATATTACAGCCGGCACAAACGCACCTTATGGTCTCATACTGGTTATCTTTACTTGATCCGAGTGACACTTTCTCGAGTTGATCGCCGACTTGTTGCATTTTACAGGTGGTTTTCTCTATTACTTCAAACTGATCGTTCGTATAAAAAAACACTATTTCTATAAGATTGACAAATAGCCGAAATCGTACAATTTTCATGCAATCAACTCATTGCATTAACTGTCAAAAAGAGAATATACGATATTCGATTTGTTTCATTTCTGTTGTCGTTCTGTCTCGGCTTGTGGGTTTGCCCATGTGACGTCATCAAAGTTTGTGTAAACCGAGATTTTTTTTATCAATGGACAAGGGAGGCTACTGTAATTGAACGAAATAATTCCACAGAACGACAGAACGCGGGAAGGCGAATTCGTGCTAGGTAAATTTGTTACCATATTATTTCCTTTTCCCAAGCAAGTAGAAATATCTACTCATCACTGACAAATGTCTAAAATGGTGACATGTTATATCTAGTTATGTCAAGAACTTTTCCGGTCAGATTACCTCTACAATTCGTGCATTAAGTTTCAGTTTGATTTATTGGGTTTACAGGAGTTATCTCTCTTGTAATTTAATACATCAGCATCCCAAAGCAGTGAAGGGAAAAATACGCTTGATTAATGACAATGTCTTATTCTCCGGAATAAATCAATTACTTCTGAGGAAAAATATTAGGACTTTTTTATGTCCAGTAGCACGTAGTCGATAGGAGTTGTATCTGCGAAAATAAAATATGGATGTGGTTGTGATTTTTTTTATTTTTGCACTCTGTACCTGTCCAGGGAACGGGCAATTTAATAGTAATGATATCCATGGTTCTTTGAATCATAGAATAAAATACCTGTATAAACCTTTAAGGATTACACCATATTATAAAAATTTAAATTATGACATGAATTTTGAAGAGGCAGAACTTTTAAAGGATACTATTGAAAATGTTATTCTTTATTTGAAGAAACTTTTTTCAGTGATCAGGGAAAATGGGAATCTTATTTTAAAAAGAGATGCATGCCAGAGATCTTGGCAAATAGGTCGCAATGCGGGAAAATGTTCCAGTATAAGGAAGGGATATTCTGGAGAATTTTGTTCAACAAACTTATTGATCCCGGATGATCATTTGGAGGGATTTTATACATGGAGAAATAATAAACCTTTGCCAGACAGAACTTGGTTTATGGAGGGTAATGGTATCAAAAATACAGATTTTGTAATTTATATACAGGCTTTAATGACAAGACCATGTTTGGGCAATTATGATGAAAATATTGAAAGTAATCTCCTAGCATATTCATCTTCATGTAAGTGCAATGAAAATGGCCGACCTGTTGCGGGATACCTTAACTTTTGTCCATCGGAGGTTCATAAACATAAAAAAGACAAGAAGAGGCTAATACTTACCGCCATACATGAATTATTGCATGCATTAGGCTTTGACAAAGATATGTTTTACAAATTTCGTGATTGTAGGGAATCATTTAGTGGTTTGAACTGTCCCTTCTGGGGATTCCCTGTTGTTCGAGGAATTGGAGACAAGAAGAAACTTGTCACACCAGCTGTGGTCCATATGATGCAGAAACATTTTGTTTGTCGTGACAGAGACTTTGGAGGCATGCTGAAAGTGACAGATGGAGTACTGCATTCCCACTGGGATGACGAAGTTCATGCAGGGTCGATCATGACACCATTCATTACTGATCCAAGCCTTACTTTCGTAGATCCCATTACTCTTGCTGTGTTTCAAGACTCTGGATGGTACATGGTTAATTTCTCGAATGCAGATAATTACTTATGGGGGAAAGGGAAGGGCTGTGATTTTGTAAATGGGTTTGATAGGTTTGAAAATTCAGAGGAATGTTTAACAAATAATAATGAAACTGGTTGTAATTATTTGTCTACCCACACTGTTAGTTGTATACTGAACAATGAAAAAACTATGGTCAGAGAAGAGGAAGATTGTACTTTAAATAGATACAGTTTAAATAGTCACTCTATATCAAGTGCCATCAATCTTTATCCTGTGTTAAAAAACAACGAGCATGGACGTTGTATGCTGTCAAATTTGACAGCAAAAACCAGTCACTTTAGTCATATCACAGACACAAATGTAAATACAAAATATGGTGGTATCTGTGTTACAGTAAAGTGCTTAGATAACGGGGAACTTTGGTTTCGAGTAAACAATTCCAACTGGATATACTGTCCTCTTGGAGAACAAGTTGAAGTCCCGTCCTTTGTTGGGGTTGTTTTTTGTCCGGAAAAATCTGATGATTTATGTAGAAAAGATAACGACCCATTGTATTTGAAAAATCTGACTCATTTAGAAACCACAACAGTGACTGAAAAACCTTATTATCAGGTGACATCAAGATCTTACAACTGGGGCCCATCTGAGGGGGATGATGATGGTTATGGGAACACAGGAGTGACAGATATACCAAGCCATTTCCTGCTTCTTTGTATATTATTGACTTTGATTTAAAATCAATCTCATCTGTCATCAGCATAATTATGAAGTAGGTGTCTTAGCGTTAGATTCTAGAATATATTAAATTGCATCAGTTTTTCACAGTCAGCGCCCCTCCTCCCATCCTGTAGTGATGTTGCGTTAAGTGTACACATAGTATGGAAGTTGAAATGTGCTGGTCTTTACTTCATTTATAAGTGACTAAGCTAGGGATCTGAAGTATTATTTTGCACTCTGCATTGATATTTCAAAAAATATAGATCTAAAGAAATGGCCAATGTATACTATGTTGTCAATTAATTTATCAGAAGGAAGCAATCAGTGTTTTATTTAATGGAGACAAGACATACGCAAAAAAGCGATATGAAGTAGATGAACAAGGAGACTTCATCAAAAGAATCATGTCAACCATGGGCCATCAGAAAGCTGAATGACAATTTGAAAGTTTTAAATTTTTTGAAAACAATTTAATTTGTAATCCAACACAACACAAGTAATGCATTTGATAGATACTAAGTAGGAAAGATACAAACTGAGCAAGTTGAATGATCACTAAAGGAAAATACAGGTAAGTAACTATCTCCTTTTTATCAAAATGTCTATACAAAAAAACCATTTGTATATCTTCATTTAAAAGTGGTAGGAGCCAAAAATTGTGCATTTTAACTATGCATTGTATAACAGAAGCATGGTAAATAAATGCTAATATCTACATATTACATGTATAAATCTATAACACTTTGTTTTGCCAAGGCAGAAAATCTAGGACATTGTCTCATTGAATTTGAAAACTGTCCAGTCGTAATGTACACTTGTCGGTTTTTTTTCCCCCTTTAGATTGATTTCAGTACTCTCAGTCTTACGCACAATTGTCTCACATATTTTGATAATATCCTTTACCACTGCAAGGTAATATGACAGTTGCCCCCTCACTGAGTAAGCCTAAGCAGAAAACTGGTACTGGTACCGTAGTCTGGTACCTTAGAGTGCCATATGAATTTTCTTTTTACCAAACCACAAAATTTTAGACTGGACCAAATGGAAAACATTTGCAGACGATAAATTAAAGTGACAGAAGTACTACTTTTGTACTCTTCCTACTGTTTTCCAACAACTTCTTTCTCGGGATAGTAACACACAGGATTGTCTGCTGAACAGGTAATCTTCAGGAACGGATCATTTAGCACAAAATTATATTAGCCATGCTCTGTGAAAAGTGGGCTTAATATATCTCCATGATGTATTATGGCAAGCAAGTCATCACATGATCATGGATCCATAAAGTCCATTTTGTTAAAAAACTGACTGGATCATGAGGTAGACTGGTCCTTTAACATACAGAAAATTGGCCAATAGCACAAAGTTTTGGCCCTGGTCTGTGCAGGCTGACCTGGGTTGATACTTTTTGCAGATGCATTAACTCTATACCTAACCAAAAAAATTGTACTGTACCAAATTAAAAGCATTTGTAGGCAACAATTGAATGTAGCTCAAATCATGATTTCTGTCATTGTTAGGGTAGAAAAAATTGTGGGAAAAGGAGAAAATGCTGGTTACCAGCATTTTCTCTTTTTCCCACAGTTTTCAAAATCCTTCTTCAGGGTCGTGAAAACTTGGGGATGTGTGGTAAAGGGTTAAGCCCCCTTTTTACAGAGCACAGATAATATAATTTGTCTCCTATATGGAAACTGTTTTGTCATAATTATAGTCTTTCATTACTTAATCTATCACACAGAAAAAAGAGCCAGTCTTTGCTTTGAAGAGTGGAATTTTAGAAGTTTGATGACATAATCAGTTTTGTAATATAATATGTTTGCCAATTTGCAATTAAACCTTTGTATCTAAGGTACTTTATCAAATGCATGTGAAACAAGCTCTGTGAGATGGGGGTTTAAGGCATCTAGCAAAAAGTATGAACCCTGGTCAGCCTACACAGTCTGCGCAGGCTTACCTATGTCAACACTTTTTGTCTTTGGTCAATTCTTCATGTCCATGGATCATTCTGCCTTATGATTTAGTGGGTTGTTAAACAAAATGGATTTTATGATTATGATAATAATGATGACTTGCTTGTATACTGCATCACAGAGATACATTAACTCTTTACCACAAAAGTAAAAAAAAAAAGTAAAATTTTGAATGAGGAAAAAAAAAAACTCTTTACCACACAATCCCGACTTTTGACGACCCTGAAAGAAAAGCCTTTTGAAAACATTGAGGGAAAAGGAGAAAATGCTGGTAACCAGCATTTTCTCCTTTACCCACTATGTTTTCTACCCTATCAAAGATAGAAATCACCAATTTAGCAACATTTAATTTGTCGTCTGCACATGCTTTCAATTCTGTCCAGTCAAAAATTTTGTCATTTGGTAAAGAGTTAAACCTCCTTTAGCCAGAGCATTTCTCATGTATTTCTACCCCTAGAGTGGTGAATAAACCCAATTAGCATTTTCATTCCAGAATCAAGACCCTTATTAGAGTAATTTGAGGCTGTCCTTATCCATAATGTCTGAGCATAGTAGACAGTGTAGATCAAACATCAGATTGCCAGCTTTGTGCAGTCTGATCTTGATCTACACTAGCTGAAAGTCAACTAAAGTTGTGAAAGGCTCTCGAAAGGTTAGGGATGGCTGTCAGCGTTTCCTCTGTTGTTCAGTGAATACTAGTAATTCAATCAATCACTCAACAGAATTTGAAACTTATTCAAAAGCATTTGAAAGCATTTGCATTATGCAGACAAAATATTAAACATGGCACATCAAGGATTTATCTTTCATAGGATAAGAAGCATTGTGGGCAAAGGAGAAAATACTGGTACACCAGCATTTTCTCCTTTTCCAACAATGTTTTCCAAAGTCTGTTTCCACAAGGTCATTAAAACATGAAATTTTGGTAAATCCTTAAATCCGGTCATAAGCTTGCTGTAATATGATGATTGATTGATAAAGTTATTATAAAGCTTAAAAGACAAAAAAAAAAATTGGAGTGTATTGAAACATAAACATACCCTTATTTCACACTGTGAAAAAGGATGAGTCTAAATTTTGTCATAATATAAAGAGTTAAAAAGAACTGCTTCAAAGAAACTTACATTTTGTTGTTGTATGGAGTTCAATGGTTCAAGTAACCTAATGATTCAAGTAACTGCCATTTTTGCCATTTTATGAAAAAGGTGAGGAGATGGCTGTATTAGTCAGACAAAAGCGTTTGTTTGAATACAGCAGAGATGCCAGGTGAGGTGTTGTGATCTGATAATTTGTCATGTTATTTACCCTTTGGGAGCTGTATAAAACCAACAGACATTTTCAGTCTAGAAATTGACAAAAAATAAGTGTAATTTCAAGGTTGCGATTGTCAGGGATGTTTCAGTTCAAGCTTTCTTAATTTGTCCATAGTGTTACAGTGGAGTCAACTGATCTTGTTCTGCTTTGCCCTGTGAAGGGCAAAGATCTATAGTGGTGAAAAGGCATTTTGATTAACCCTTAACCAAACAATTCTATGGTTGAAGGACCCTGAAGAAGATGGACTTTGAAAACATTGTGGGTGAAAGTTTGAAAGAGAAAATGCTGGTAACTAGTATTTTTCTCTCTTTCCCACAATGGTTTCTATCATTTCATATTTACAGCTATTATAGATGTATTAATTTTGTTGTTTGCAAATTCTTCCTATTTGGTTGTGTCTAAAATTTCATTATTTGGTGAAGAGTTATTTTCTCCTTTTCTCACAATGTTTTCTGCCCTTTCCAATACAAATGTGCCATGCTCTGTGAAAAGGAGGCTTAATGCATCTGCGAAAAGTATCAACCCAGGTCAGCCTGCGCAGTCCGCACAGGCTGACCTGGGCCGAAACTTTTCGCTATTGGTCACTTTTCTGTATGTCCAAGGGCCAGTCTACCCCAAGATTAAGTTGGTTGTTAAAAAAAGTGGCTATTATGGATCCATAATTATGTGATGGCTTGATTGGTATTCTGGATCACGGAGGTGCATTAAGCCCCCTTTTGCCAGAGAGTGGCTCAAATTTAAATTCTTGAGTCAGATTAATTTTTTCATTTGCAAATGCTTTCAATTTGGACCAGTCTAGAATTTTGTCGTTTAGTAAAGAGTTGAATTACTAGCATTCTTTTACCCACACACTTATCTGCTGAAACAAAGTTGATGAATGAGGAAACAGCTCTGCAAAAGCAGAAATTTTTCCTCTCTGTCTATGCAGTAATATTTTCAAAATGGTCAACTTGAAAAGAAAAAATGATACCTGCAGGAGGTAATGTCATAAGCAATCCCTAATTCCAGTTTTCCGGGAAATGTAATTTGTGTCTCGAATAAAAAAATTAGGTCTGCATAATGAATAGAAAAAAACATCTGAATTTAACTCTTTACCAAACGACAAAATTTTAGACTCGTCCAAATTCAAAGCATTTGTAGACAACAAAATTAGTGTGACTCATATATTGAAGTTTGTTTCCGGACGGGTAGAAAACATTGTGGGAAAAGGAGAAAATGCTGGTTACCAGCATTTTCTCCTTTTCCCACAATGTTTTCAAAAGGTTTCTTCCTCAGGGTCGTGAAAACCAGGGATTGTTTGGTAAAAGGTTAACCCTTTTCTTCACAACTAAATTTTAGACATGTCCAAGTAGACAGCACTTCGTAGCTGACAAATTCAAAGTGACTCATATGATTAGAATTTGTCTTGACGGAGTTGAAAACATTGTAGGAAAAGGAGAAAATGCTGTTTACCAGCATTTTCTCCATTTCCCACAATGTTTTTAAAAGCTTTCTTTGTCAGGGTTGTTAAAACTCAGGAATGTTCGGTAAATGGTTAAAGTGACTGTCTTACTACTTCTACATTTTGTCAGATCATGCACTAAGGGTTTATCATCTATCATATTGTCATTCAAAAGTGTCTCCTGCTGGATTTCATCATCTGTCGAATTGTTTTTCAAAGGTAACAGCCATAGAAGTGCTGAGAGCTTACTGCTGCCTTAAAAAAGGGTTGTGCAGCAACTTGTGCTGGTTACAAAGTTTATATTTGTTGGCTCGCATGAGGTATCAGGCAGTGTTAGGTATACCAAAATTTCAGCTTAGCCCAGTTGCTCAGTGGATAAAGTTAAGCGCTTGTAATCCAGGGGTCTTGAGATCAAGTACTAGCTCTGCCACACTCTTTTAAGTCTATACCTATGACAGAACTTTGGACTAAACCAAATTGAAAGTATTTGCTGACAATAAACAAAGTGTTACTAAAGTGATAATGTTTGTCTTTGATAGGGTTGCAAAAATTGTGAAAAAAGGAGAAAATGGTAGTTACCACATTTTCTCTTTTTCCCACAATGTTTTCAAAAGCCTTCTCTTTTAGGGTCGTTAAAATTTGATACTGTGTGATTAAGAATTAAGAGAATTGATGACATTATTCAAAAGGACTCATTCCTCTCCTTCCTGCTGAACAATGTTTCGAAGATTTTTCAGTATGAAAGCAGTCACTCATGCTTGGAAGAGTGTTACAAGAAACTTTTACCTAGCACTATTATTTACAAGAAATTGTTCTTTTTCCAACCATGGTTTGACAAAAAAAAAAACTGTCTAGAGTATTTATATAAGGTTGTGAAAAGTCTTGTTAAAAAATGGTTTCATACAGAAATGGAGATAAATCTTGAAATGAGAAGACAAATCTCTAGCAACAGCTGTTATAGATCATATTTGACTTATTTGCATAAAGAAATCCGAAATTCAATGATCTTTATTCCCAGGAATCAGATCTGAGAAAAAACAGGCCTAATATAGATCTTGAAATAATTTATTGTATGAAGGATAAATTGTGATCAAGAACTAAGAACTATTGATAGCACTCTGGTTGGGAAGTCTGTAAAGGGAGGTACTGAGAGACTTAGTGCCATATATGAAATTTTATTTTAAAGTTTGCAAAGTATGGGCACACATAATTGATGCTTGATTGTTGACCTCTTTACGTTTACGGAGACCTTGCAAAATACATACTATTCAGTAGTTTTCAAAGATGGAGGGCTGCAAAGGACAAGTTTACAAGCAGAGTAATAAGCACATCTTGTCCAATAAACTCTGTCACAGCTTCTCTGTTTGTCACGTTGTTTAACTCTGGTAACAGCATTTCCTCCTTTTCCCACAATGTTTTCTACCCTTCGAAAGGTAAATATCTATTTTTAAATCAGTTAGTTTGTCGTCTGCAAAAATCTATCATTAGAGCAAGTCTATCGTTTTGCAGCTTTCACTTTGGACTGGTCTAAAATTGTGTTGTGTGGTAAAGGGCTATTGCCTCAAACCATTGGTGTTTCATTGTGCTGGAGAGTTCAGAAAAACAGATTGCATTAAAATTTTAGTCACAATACAAATAGAAACAAATATAAATGTAGATCTTTAAGGCAATTACCAAAGTTTAATTACTCATTTATTAAGTTTGCTTGGCTGCAGCAGATGTTCAAGTTTAATTCTTCTTCCTATACTCACTTTTGCCAGTTATAGTGTTAAAATAGGCTTTACTTAATTAAATCTAGATGTGCTTTACATGTTTCTGCATTTTGTTTGAGTTGTATTTGGACTTTCCTGTATGCACATGTACCAGAAATAGCAGAGTTGACTGAATTTGAACCTGATACAAGTTTACAGCCCACAACAGTTTAGTCTTTAGAATCAAGATGAGACATGCTCTGTCTAGTATGATCTTGATCCAAACTACCTACAAAAGTATTATTGTACAAAAACTTTGCTTAGTACATTCTGTGGCTTTAATCTAAACCAGAAGGCAAAATATTTGTTTGTTTGGTGTGGAACACTGTTTTCAACATTATTTCATTTACATTGCAGCCTAGTGCACCTAATTCTATGCTTTCCTAGAGTTTCATTCATTTAGACTTTTTACTACATTCTTTCCAAGGCACTGGCTGCTTACCCGCAGTGAGAGAGAAAGAAATCATGTGACTATCATGAGCTGGGGACCAAATTAATGACCCCTGGGTTTCAAGGTCTGAATGTTTTTGACTGAGTTACTGAGTGAATGAATCTCCAGGAACACAGCTATGTGGATAGGTGCACTGGCTGCTAAGATGTGGCTGAAGCATTGCCAAAGACAACATCAAAAATCCAAAATTATAGAAACAACAGATAAAGGAAAAATATCTCCCCATCCATAGATCAGCTGAAGAGACTGAGAAACAAGTAAACATTTTCACATGTTCAGCTTCATCAACATGTAAAACTTAAATGGACACTATGTGCTGATGTTGCCAAATATCTGAGACAGACGGTCACGCTTTTGTACTTTACCATTTTCAGTCATTCACATTTAGACTCTATTCTGTTGTTAAAATTTGTTCTATACAAGTGCTATGCACAACATTCTTTTTAAGCCAACAGCTACTTTCCTAGAATCATTAATGTAACCAAAGTCAAAACAAATGTTTTATTATATTCTTATCAGTGAATAAATGGGATTTCACAGTGAATAGCACCACTAGTGATGATAAATATGGTATCATCACTATTGATGATAGAGTTTTAGAATGTTTGCTGGAACTACTTTTTTCCTGTATTGCTCATATTGAACCATTCTTGATAATTATCAGAATTAAAAAGGGTGAATTAGGAATATAATAAATAGGATAATCAACTTGTTGTGTGTGATGTTAAAAATCTTTCACTTGAATGGGGTTTGATGCTGTTAAAAAACTTGTCCTTTGGACTCGTTTTTTCAGCTGCATCACACCCCATTCTAGTGACAGGTTTTTAATATCACACACAACCAGTTGATTATCCTCTATTTATTGTGAGATAGGAATCTATCCTTAATGAATTCAATATATCTGAAAAGAATTTACAGAGCAGTGGATTTGAATCCTGGACCACTAGTCCTTGGGCTACCATTGAGCATTTGGTGTTGGTGAATCAATTTTGTTTTACCCTTTGTTTTCTGTTTAAATACCCAGATGAAAAAGGCTTTTGAAAACATCATGTAAAATTTATTCAAACCTCTGAAAGATAAATCCCATTTTTGAACCACAATAAACTTGCGATGTGCAAGTGGTTTCAAGTTGCCTAGGTCTAAAATTTTGTTTCTTGGTAAAGAGTTGAAGAAGCAGGTTATGTGAACCATCTGATATCACCCTTTTAGTAGTGGTTTTGTTTTGGAAAAAAAAATGCTTACATATACTTAATTTCTTTTTTCATTGCAGTATTTCATGTTCATCTTTCATCATGAGTTTTAGAAGTGGCAGTAGAGCTGTTAAAAGTCACAGAGACCTCTATAAAACAAGAACCCCACCTTGGAAAGAAACCTACAGAAAGGTAAATAATTACTAGTATATATCTCTACTCTTTGTCACACAAAACTATTTAGACTTGTTCAAATTGAAAGCAGATGACAAATTAATTGTGGATGAAATGTTCAAATTGGCCTTGAAAGGATAGAAAACATTGTGGGAAAAGGAGAAAATGCAGGTTACCAGCATTTTCTCCTTTTTCCACAATGTTTTACAAAGCCTTATTCTTGAAGTTCATTGAAACTTGGGATTGTGTGGGAAAGGGTTATTACAGCCATTGTACTATAATACCAGTAGCCTTTATCATAGGCATAATGTGTCTTCGTTTTATAAAGGTGATGCCTCTCTGCTTATGTCTGGTATTACCTTAGTTAACACTTTGCCAAACAATCCTATGTTTTTGTGACCAAGAGAAAGGTTTTTGAAAACTTGAGAAAAGGAGAGAAAAAAACACTTGCAACATGGTTTCTAGTCCTTTCCATCATTTGAGTCACATTTAATCTGTTGTTAGCAGAATGCTTTCAAATATGGATGAGTGCAAAATTTTATCTTTTAATTAAAGATGCAATTTGATTTTGCAGACAGTGTAGATGAAGATCATATTGCATAAAATATTTAGATCATTTGTAGATTAATTTGAAGATAAAAAAAAAACAGAACAGCAGGGTTCAATCTAGGCTGCGTTTTTGTGCCAATGGCGCGATTTTAAAGTCCTTGGCCCATTTTTTAATTTCCAGTGCGTCGGATCGGCGCAAAATCCAATGCATCGGCGCTTTTCCGATTCCGTTGTGCGCCGCCATTAACTTTTTAGTATAGTTTTTAGCGAGTCAGTGTTAGAAGACACTTTCCGCGGTATTGAAATTTGACTGCAAAACGTAGCAACAACACGGAGAGCGTTACTGGTAATCGGATATTGATTTATTCATGGCGCATGAACAAACGCGATGGAAACCAGCTGTTGGAAACATGTCGGCAACGCAAACACAGTATAGTGGCTCGTTAGTACAGATAACTGTCCCCAAAGGCGATGTTACCTTTTGACTGGTCGCCTCTGGGTACAGAGACGATCAAAACAAAATCAGTTGAAAGCTCCGCACAGATTTTGTGCGCAAGTTTGAACTCTTATAATTTAGCAAATAGAGCACAAAACTAGGATTTAAACATACCTGTTGCTTGTGTGTTTAATAATCCTTCGTTTGAAATACAAATATCTGAACATAAGAGAAAACCGTGCATTTCATCTGTTACTCGAGTTGTTTACGTTCCCGAAAACACTTAAAATGGCCGCCACAAACGATAAATTTCTTCAGTGTTTTTTCCGAGATTTACATGTTATAAACGACTTCTACAAGCTCTTAAGGTGGTGAAAGGTTTAATAATTTGTCTTTGGTCATGTTAGTTACTTGAATTTAATTGCATTTCGCTGCAAAACAGATTAAACCGACGAAACAGAAAGGCAGTATAGCGCTCTATCTTTGCTACCGGGAAATTTACGATGGACTTGAGACGGTACGGTGCACAATAAATGTCCAAATATGAAAAAAAATCACCATTGCGTCTCTTTATTGAGACTAAGTGGCTCGTATGATGAAATTTGTCTGTGAATAGGTGGCACACTGGTTACCATATCCCGTGTTTTAACAACCCTGAGGAGTTCAGGCTTAAACAAATGATTTTTAGTGTTGTCACATAATTTGACCTCTTAACAACTCAGTCACTATCCCCATACACAAACAGTAAATTATCTGGATTTACTTCCTTTGTATGGTAAGTCAGTAATAATTGAGCTTTTAAAATGCCAAGATCCTGGTTATTTGGTCGTTAAAAAGTGCTGGCCCATCTCAAAATACTCATGGCCCCTTTTTAAAATATTGATGGGCCACTGGTCCATTCTGACAAAATTCTAGATTGAACCCTGGAACAGCCTCAACACTGCTGACATCATCATAGAAATAATGTACATTTGCAATACAACCCAGGAAAATTACTCAACTCTATACCAGACAAAAAGTTTAAGACTTGTCCATATTACCAGTAATTGATAGCATTAATTTCGCAGGTTATATCTGCAGCTCAAGTGATAAGATTTGTTTTTTTAAGGGATAGAAAGTATTGTGAGAGAAGGAGAAATTGTTAGTTACCGACATTTTCTCCTTTTCCTTCAATGTTTTGTAAGCCATCTTCCCTAGGGTCATAAATATACTGGTTCATTTGACACAGGGTATAATGGCTGATTGCCGTATTTATGGACCTGACCTCGTGCTGAATTGCTGTAATACATTTTGTTCATTAACGCTTTTCATTCAAAGAGCAATATTAGATTTTGTTGTAGATAGTGTTAGCTAAGTAAGAATTGGAGAAGGACTGATGCTCTTGCATAGTGTGTCAGCTAGGTATGCATTAGAGCAGGAGTGGTGTTCTTGCAGAGATTCTTGCAAAAAGTGTAAATCTAAGTTCATACTGGACAGAATGTGAAGTTTGACCACAGCATCTGACATTATTTTGTCAGGTACATGTCAGACTGTATTCTGGCACAAAAGGATTTTCATTTTTAGAGCCTTTTACCTCTTTCTCCTTTAAATATAAATGTTCATCCTGTGAAGATGGCTGAAACTACATTCCACTGAACCTCAGAAAGATTTTCATCTTAGTGGTTTGACTAACCAAGGGGATAGTAAAGATACATGATCAGACTGCACATTCTGGGCATTCTGATCGTCTCATATAATGTCTGCAAAAGGTCCTGTTTTTGCTCATGGGGCTGAAAGGGTTAAGGCTAAAGTCTGTTTTATAATAGTGAAAGGCTTTATACTAATGTCAGAAAGGGGGAGACATTGATTTTTCAGGTCATGATTTTTCATTGCATGAGGAATAAAACAGCTTTTCAACGGAACCATGTTGAATTGCTTTTGGCTTTTCATGTTTGTTGTCCTTAACACAAGAAAGAAAATGAAATCCGGTAGATGTGTGGTCACTGGCTTTGTAAGTGTTGGTCTGGCTTTATGGATGATCTATAAAATTAACCCTGTACCACACAATCCTGACTTTTAAGGATACTGATGAAGAGAGCTTTTGACAACATTGTGGGAAAAGAAGAAAATGCTGGAAACCAGCATTTTTTCCTTCTTCCACATTGTTTTCTGCCTTTCCAAAGACAATATTATCATTTTAGTCACATTTGATATGTGGTCTGCAAATGCTCCCAATTTCGATACATGTAAGTATAAAATGTTTGGTAAATTGTAATAAGTAACATTAATAAGGTGCATAGTGTTTTATAGGTTTGGACTTGTCCAATTTGACAGCATTAATTTGCAGATGACAAATTGGTCAATTTATGGGATTGTCTTTATCAGGGTTAAACATTGTGGAAAAAGGAGAAAATGCTAATAACATGCATGTAGTCGGTATTTTCCTCTTTTCCTACCATGTTTTAAAAAGCCTTCTTTCCCAGTATTATTTAAACTCATCCTGTTCACAAAACCTGATGAATGAAGCAAATTTTTTAACCCTTTACCACACAATCCAGACTTGTAACAACCCTGAGAAAGAAAGCTTTTGAAAACATTGTGGGAAAAGGAGAAAATGCTGGTAACCAGCATTTTTTCCTTTTCCCACAAGGTTTTCTACCCTTCCAGAAACAAATTTCAGCATTTGAGTCACATTTGTGTGTTGCTGCAAATGCTCTCAATTTGGGCAAGTCTATAATTTTGTTGTTTGGTAAAGAGTTAAACATGCAGACAAAGAACTAGGAGAAAACAAGGACCCTTGTTGTATGCCACTGTTGATTAGGGCTGTGATTGCCATCTACAGAAATGTGGTTTTGGTCAATCAAGAAAAAAAAGAAAATGGCCCACACTCTCTGAGTGTTTAGGAATCGAAACCCAATAATCTGCTTCACGCAAATTAAGGGCTTTGGAGAGGAATTGTCATTTGTCACAAAAGACGTAGGGCTAGAAACGGTATTTGGGGGTTTGTCCTTTAGAATGAAAAAACATCCTATCTGACCATATTATCTATCTCATCTATTACAGGCTTTCAAGCAGGAGAAAGGGAAGTGACAATATCTTAACTCTTTACCAGACAACAAAATTTTGACCTGAACCTAAATGAAAGCATTTGCAGACGACAAATTAAATGTTCAAATGATGATTTCTGTCTTTGATAGGGTAGATAACTAAGTTTTTAGAAGCCCTCTTCTAACAGGGTCCTTAAAACTCAGGATTGTGTGGTAAAGAGTTAAACTCTCTACCAGATGACAAAAATTTAGACTCTGCCATTTTTATACGTCCGTCGAAGACGGGACGTATTATGGGATCACCCATGGCATACAGGCGTCCAGTTCTTTGTCTGGAGCATAACTTTGTCATCTCCAGTCCGATTGACTTGAAACTTGGCATTTGTGTTTGTTGCAATAATACGGAATGCAGTGCGAGAAAACCATAACTCTACCTCGTGCTGTCTTTTATTTCCCTTTGATCGTCATTTTTACAGCATTTTCTGCTTGTCCAGAGCATAACTTTGTCATCTCTAGTGTGAACATCTTCAAATTTGGTATGCATGATTGTTGAAAAATTATGGAGTGCAGTGCACAAGAACCATAACTCTTCCTAGCACGAATTTTGAGTTATACCCCCTTAGATCTTCATTTTTATAGCATTTCTTGCTTGTCCGGAGCATAACTTTGTCATCTTAAGTAGGAATGACTTGAAATATGGTATGCTTATTTGTTGGAATATTTGGAAGTGCAGTGCGCAAGAATTGTAACTCTACCTTGTGCTGTATTTGAGTTATTTCCCTTTGATCGTCATTTTTACAGCATTTAGTGCTTGTCCGGAGCATAACTTTGTCATCTCAAGTCAGAACGACTGCAAACTTGGTATGCATGTTTGTTGCAATATTACGGAGTACAGTGCGCAAGAACAATAACTCTACCTAGCGCGGATTTTGAGTAATTCCACTTTGTTCTTCATTTTTACAGTATTTCTTGCTTGTCCGGAACAAAACTTTGTCACCTCAAGTCAAATTGACTTGAGACTTGGTAAACATGTTTGTTGCAGTTACGAAAAGTGCAATGCACTGGAGCCGTAACCTTACCTAATGCCCTGTTGGAATTATTTCCCTATTCATTATTTTTTTTTACAGCTTTTCATGCTTCTCTACAATATAACTTTGTCTTTTCATGTTGGAATGACCTGAAACTTTACAAGCATGTTTCCTTAACATTAGAGGGGACATTGATGATTCATGCCTATTTCAATCACTTGCATGATTTCTGCTGCACTACTATTTTCCTCTACCTGCCCTTTACGATTATTATCCCCCCGCGACAACTGGTGGTGGGACGGGCATATCTTGCGACAATTTGCCGCTCTTGTTAACATTCATTAACTATAAACTAAATTAAATGTGGCTTAAATGATGGGCTTGTCTTTGAAAGGGTAGGAGAGATGGTAACCAGCATTTTTTCTCTTTCCATAGAATTTAATGAATATAAAGGCAGTCTTCCTTAGGTTTAGGCCCTTCCGGATAGCTCAGTGGTTAGCGTATTGGACTCATGACCTGGTGGTTGTGATTTCGATACCTGGTTGAGGCAAACTTTCTTTCTGGCGACTTTTCGCCTCTCACCTCTGATCCTTGTGAGAAAGTAGTCAGTGACATGGAAAGAAAATTGTGTCAGTACTGGTGTGAGAAAGCCAGCAAACACATGTGTAGGGGCACTGACCAGTGTAGGTCTGGGTTCCAGCCTCACTGAATGCACCGTATTTTTTTGTTGGAGTGTCCTCAGGCAAGATAATTTCAGGGCCCTAGTGTAGTACTAGTGAGAACTGGACATACGTAAATAAGTGAGCTGTAGCAGTTATATGACTGAAATTATGTTGAAAGTGGCATTAAACACAGGGTTTTCATTTGACTCGGGGCCCTGAGTTTTGACACTTAGAAATTTTAAATGACCTGTTTCTGACGCTCAAAAATATCTGCCATAGTGTCAATCATATGCATGAGATTTTCAGCTAAAGCTTCATATAAATGAGCCCCTGTGCATCATATTTTATTTTCCAAACAGAAAAAATATATGATAGATCTACATGTCTGAATATTAATTAAGACGTATAGATGCATGTCTATGTACCTGTATCATTTATCTAATTGCCAATTTTACATTCCTTTTTCAGTTTTGCATGAAACATACATACTGAAGTCAAAATAAAATAAGGCTTACGACGGGGCTTTTAGTAGGACTAGGTTTGACCTTTTGTTTTACACTTTGCAGACTTAAAGCCCTGCTAAGTTATTGAATGTCTAGTTCACTGAGAAGGACATGATTTCCCATCTACAATCCTCAGTATAAAAACAGGCAACGGGGTCGTACTTGATTGGGGCTGTTTAAACTTTACAAACGAAGGGTGTCATTACGTACAGTCAAACTTAGGAAGCTTGAACACCCCTGGGACTAGGTAATTTGTTCGAAATATCAGTAGTTCGACATATCCATATTTCAAGGTATGAAGTGGTTAGTGAATGAGTTACACATATTCTTACTGCATCTTTATAACTTACATGTTCTTACTGCATCTTTATAACTTTTGTATTTGGAAATATCACACAGAACACACCACATACCTTTGTCATTTTACATGAATCAGCCGTCTAATTGGTGAAAATAGCTTGTTTTTGCCCAAATTGATACACTCTATTAATGTTTTTTAGACAGTATCCATTTCGGCCGAAAGCAAGCTATTTTCACCAGTTACACGGCCGATTCCTGGGGTCATTTTCTTTGCACATATCTAAAAGTCATTTTATCAGAAAAAAAGGACATTGCAGATATTGAGAGCGAAACATCACCTTGTTTATGTTCTAATTATAACTATATCAAGGCTACATGTGCGGTTTAAGGTCACAGTTGCGGTTAATAAAACCTAATGAGTTGAAAAGCAATACTCTTCATGCAACCATAGCGTTACAAAAATGACTTGACCACTAATTCAGGTCAACAACCTCGAAAAAAAAAAATAAAAAACGAAGCGATAATTCAATCACGGCGAAACAATTTAATTTGTAACTGACACATTGAGCAAGTGTGTGTATATTTTACAGTAAGTGTTAAAAACATGCACCTTATCCAATATTGACAGACGATTACCGGCGTATCCAATTAACAATGTAGGTGTGAAACCCAACGTCTGATTGTTGACTAACCCTTTGTTCGACTTCTGAGAGGTAAAATACACAGGAAAATTAATGACGGGACCGTGATATGTGTTCGAAAGTTCCAATTAAGGGTTGTGCAAGCTTTCCAAGGTAGAACAATATGAATTATATAGAGATTTTGCCAGGACCGATATCATTGTTTGAGCTTTCTTTGGTATTCGAAATAACCCATGTTTGAGCCACCAATGTTTGACTGTATTTCGATAACTGGAGAGAAATCTTACAAGTTTTTATGCAGTCATGCATAAATTAAACGTCAAATAAACTTGTTTTCTTTTCTTATATACACGATCTCCATTCCTTGAAATATTTTACAGAAATGTTTCAAACAACGATAGCAAAATTCAGTCAATAAGCCCTGTGGTCGTTGCTAAATACATACAATAATTATCATGATTAAACAGTTGTGTATAGAGTTGATGAACTATATTGCGTGCCTTCCGCATGAACATTATCAGTTTTTAAATAAGCTCAATCGATGAGAGTTTTGCTGGCTTTATATTGTACTCCGTACAAGTGCAAGTTTGAGTTGTTTTCAAAATGAATCTTTTATAATCTTCACAAGTTCTGTTCATACTTACGTGTACATTGTATTATGAGCTCTTAGGACAAGTGCACAACCTTAACTGAACAAGTATAGTTTTTGATAAAGGTTTTATTTAACTCTTTACCAAACGACAAAATTATAGGCTTGTCCAAATTGAAAGCATTTGCAGACGACAAAATGAATGTGAATTAAAAATTGAAATTCCTTTTGGGAGGGGTAAAAAACATTGTGGGAAAAGGAGAAAATGCTGGTTACCAGCATTTTCTGTTTTTACCATGTTTTCAAAAAGCTTCTTTCTCAGGGTCGTTAAAAGTCAGGATTGTGAGGTAAAGAGTTAAGGTAACAGTCACCTTGACTTTTAAATCTAAGCTTGTCGCTTACTCCATACTATATTCATGTACCTGTAAGTGATTGGTCCTAAAGTGGTACCCTGCCTCCACATTTCAGGTAAACAGTCAGTTGACTATTTGAATGCTAGCCTCCACACATCCAAGGCAACATACCATATGTTATAGGCTTTCAGGAGCCTGCATAGACAAATTTACAAAAGAATTATTACTTCTATGTGAGCTAGGCTTGGTAGAATTTCTGATAAAAATCTTCAGAAAAAGAGTTTTGCAGACCTTCAACAACAGAAACAAGAGGGCCATGATGGCCCTGTATCGCTCCACTGGCTAATACGTAAAATCACTACATGCCAAACATTACAATACTTGGCCAATTGGTTTTGAACATAAGACCCCTGAAACAGGACTAAAATTGGTAGCCCTAGTTCATATGGTTAGTAACAAGAAGATTTCTAAAGATTTCACTATATAAGCCCATGTAAAACTTCTGACCCCTCGGGGTGAATCAAATTCCCCCCTAGGGCTATAATTTACGCACTCTTGGTGAAGGGCCTTTAGATATAGCTACATGCGAAATTTGGTAGCCCTACGCTTTATGAATAAGTACAGGGAGATTTCTTAAGTTTTCTCTACATAAGCCCATGTAAAACTTGTGACCCCCGGGGCAGGGCCAATTTTGACCCCAGGGCTATAATTTAAGCACTCTAGATAAAGCCACATGCAAAATTTGGTAGCCCTAGGCCTTACGGCTAGGTACAGGGAGATTTCTAAAGTTTTCCCTAAATAAGCCCATGTAAAACTTGTGACCCCCGGGGTGGGGTCAAATTTGACCCAAGGGCTATAATTTGGGCACTCTTGGTAGAGGCCCACTAGATAAAGCCACATGCAAAATTTGGTAGTCCTAGGCCCCATGGCTAGGTCAAAGAAGAATTTTAAAGTTCTCCCTATATAAGCCCATGTAAAACTTGTTATATAAGCCCATGTAAAACTTGTTACCCCCGGGCAGGGCCTAATTTGACCCCAGGGCTATAATTTGAACAATCTTGGCAGAGGTCCACTAGATAAAGCTACATGCCAAATTTGGTAGCTCTAGGCCCTATGGCTAGGTAGAAGAGGAATTTTAAAGTTCTCCCTAAATAAGCCCATGTAAAACTTGTGACCCCCGGGGCGGGGCCAATTTTGACCCCAGGGCTATAAATTGAAGAAACTTGGTAGAGGTCCACTAGATAAAGCTACATGCCAAATTTGGTAGCCCTTGGCCTTACGGTTTCAGACAAGAAGATTTTCAAAGATTTTCAAAATTTTTCAGTTTTGTTGCCATGGCAACCAGAGTTTTTGAAGGAATTAAATTCTTTCAAGAAATTCTGAAGAGGACCATGGCAGGATCATTTCTGTGAAGTTTCATCAAAATTGGATGGGTAGTTTCAGAGAAGAAGACGTTTTAAAAAAATGTTAACGGACGCACGACGGACAACAGGCCATGACATAAGCCCGCTGGCCTTTGGCCAGTGGAGCTAAAAATGATCCGAACTTAGCTAAGGCAACCATGCTCACTTCTTTCCACTTGGTCTTTTAAGAATGACTTGTAAAGTATTGGGAAATGAAACTAACTACAGGGAAGCATGGACAGGAGCACTACCTGCTGAAAAAAAATTGAAACAATGTTGAAAATTGAATTCAACACCAAGGAAAACAAAAAATGTGTAAATGAATGCAAGAAAATGAAAGAAAATTGACAACAGAGAGCTGAGCCTTGAAGCACAGTGGGTAGCATGCAGGATGTGAGACCAGGGGGTTCCTTGTTCACATTCCCAGCTTGGCCAATTCTTTCAGAGGATTGATGATAGTCATTGCTCCTGGATTTATTTATCTCACACCTCTGATTGTTGTTTTGACATTGTTTATGTGGGAAAGCAGTCATTGGCTTGGGAAGAATATTATGCGAAGTATAGGCTGCCAGGATGTAACTGAAATAATATTGAAAATGACCTTAACACCATTTAAACTATACAAAAGGCAGACAAGGAGAGAAATGTGAAGTTATTGGTAAGAGAACATCAGGAGAGAAAAGGTGTTATTGTTCAAACTCGGTAATGAAACTTGATATAATTGCGCCTTTAAGGAAAAGGAAGTATAAAATTTTAAACAGTACCTATATTTGGAAATAGATTTTCCTTGGGTACAGTTGTTGAGAAAGTTACAATAGTAGACAGATGTCAAACTGAATTCAGAGCTGATTTTGTTTAACTTTTCACTAATTGACAAATTCTAGGTTCTTTGAAATTGAAAGCTTGTGCAGATGACAAATTCGAAAATTATACAAATGAACCAAAGTTCTTTGACAGGGTAGAAAACATTGTTGGACATGAAGAAAATGCTGGTTACCAGCATTTTCTCCTTTTCCTAGGATATTTTCAAAAGCCGTCTCCTTTTCAGGGTTATTAAAACTTCGCATTGTATGGCATAGGGTTAATGCTGAACCTTACAACAAAATTGTGTACTTTTTCATAATGAAAGTTTTTACAGATGGCATATTCAAAATGGCTTCAGTGATTGGGTTTGTGTTTGAAGGATAGAAACCATTGTTAGAAAAGGCACAATTTCTTCTTCCTCCAAGACACATACCTTGTCAAAATCAGTTTCATCATAATAAAGAGCTGCATAAGATGTTTGGAGGGTTTAATAATTCGGAACTCTGAGGGTGAAGGGTGAAGCCCTAGATAAAGCTGTTAAGACATTTTAACCCAAAATACTGGAAATTTAAGGTTTATATTTCAACTCAAATATCTCTATGATAGTACTGAACAGCTTGCATTGATGAAAGTTCAGATTGCATGTTCTCTCCAGTTGGATTTTACTCTACACTGTTCGTAAAATCACCTTAAGTTACCCAAAGCATACTAGGAGTTAAATTGTGAGAGTATTTGTTCTGAAACACAAAGGAAACCTAACATATTTTTTGCCCAATTTGTCTGTCAAATGTGCCAAGGAATAATGAATGTTTAATGAAGACAACCAAACATGGCCAAACTGGTCTACTAAATGAAGTATCACGTAAACTTGTTCTTTGTCATTTATTATCTATTCATTTAGTTTTCTTAGCGTTTTAGTTGTCATTTATTTGTCTATAATTTGGCAGTTATTGTAGTTTTCAAGGGATCTGTTTCAGATAATATCTGCAGATCCTCATACTCGGCATTGAAAAATAGCATGAGCAATACTTTCAGATGCTGCATTGTAAGCATGATCTTATTTTGCCTCGTCAAATGATACAAAAATAATTAACCCTTTGCCACACAATCCCGAATTTTAACAAACCTGCTAGAGAAGTATTTTGAAAACACTGTGGGAAAAGGAGAAAATGCTGGTAACCAGCATTTTCTCCTTTTCTCACAATGTTTCCTATCCTTTCCAAATTAAATTTTAAGTTTTGAGTCACATTTTTTTTTGTCATTTGCAAATTTTTGTCGTTTGGCAAAGAGTTTAATAAAAAATTCCTGTAAAAACTGACAGAATAATGTGATACAACACTTGATTGGACAGTCCAGGAATGTGATCTAGATGTCTAAATATAGATGGAAAAACAAGTGTACAATATATCAATGTTTTCAATGCAATTATGACACCAGTTTGATTTGGAAATTGTTGCTGAATTCCTGCCTAAAGACATAATCATACACTTTCAGAAACATCATGAGATTTGGGAGACAGTTGAATTTATACAGATTTATTATGTTCTATCTCTAAGTTGCCTCTAAGCCAGTAATTGATTCATGTGAAATCAGATAAAAAGTTTGATTTTTTTTAAACATACATCTTCACTCGTTTTCATCCAGTTTTTTAACAGTCTTTTTCTTTATTTTATGAAACTATAATCACTCTTGTATCTTCATGTCAAATATTGCCCCTGATGGTTGCAAGGTTGCACAGATTACGGCAGATAGAAAATGCATTTCATTCTATTGTGGCTAGCCATAGACATAACAACCACAGTTTCCGTTTTAAATCGAAGAAAAATCCCTACAGTTTCTTTAACCCATACACCTTATATTGATTTTTTATCTACGTTTACACAGCTGACTAGATTAAAACACCATCAAGTTTTAACAGCGTTTGTTTACTGTCTGGCTGTTGTCTCTGTAAGATTTATATGTCAATTAATTGAATGAGTGGGACCATCATTCATAACTGAAAAATCAAAAGGAAAAAAAAAGCTACATCAGTGATATTTTTACAAATTTGAAACAGTGGGACACAGGACCCGCTACCCTTGAAGAGTATGGGACATGTGTGGAATTTATGGGCCCCTTTTTATGATATCCAAATTTGTTAAAATCATTGCACCTGCCAAGTAGGGTGCTCGTTACAAAATTGATCAATAAACTACAACCTCAATACCGTTTACTTCGCATCCAGCTTTATGTATATCTACGATGACATGACAAGGCTGAGAAAACCCACAAATCACTACCCAAAATGCAACAAATATTACTTTCAATTTGCATGGGAAGCCAAAGTTGTCGGATTGTATTGTAAGAAGACCGCTGATTGGTTGGATTTTAAGCGACCAATCAAAATCAGCCATACTCTCTCAAACTGTAGCCGATGTTACAGTAGAATATTCTAAAAGATAAAACCCGGAACGCAGTTGCTGTTAAAATCCAAAATGCAGTCGGACCAACTGGCAAACATATGCGCCCAAGAGATGCACATCTTTTAAAAATCTGCATCTTCGGTGATTTTTATGGGCCATTCCCGCAGGGCGCGCTGGTAAATGAATCACTGTACATGTCTATGTAAGTGTTTGAAAAGATTCTGTCTCAAGTTGCATGCGGCCAACTTTTGTTATAGTTTTACAAGACGTTTTCTTGCAACTGGAACTTTGATAGACTGTACCATACCACATGTCAGACTCATGATTATATCGATACTTTTATATGATGTTAATTAAATTTGTCTGCAATTTGACTCCTGAAATTGTTTACATTTGGCAGCTAATGGGCCTTTAAGAGTCATATGTGTTTGAATAATAATGTAAAGATAACACAATATATTGTGGGATACCCTGTGCAAGCATCCTTGAGAATTGTTTTATATAACTTTATAGCATACGTAATTTCTCAGTCTGCAGCTATTGATTCCTTTACCACAAAATCCTATGTTTGAACGCCCCCACAACAGAGAGGCTTTTGTAAACATTGTGAAAAATGAGAAAATTTTTTCTGCCATAATAAAGATAAATCCCATTACTTGAGCCATTTTGTAACCTGTAAAAGCTCTGAATTTAAAAAAATCAAAAATTCTGTCCTGGTAAAGAGTGATGTCAAGGGCCTTCAACCACACAATGTTTGGTACAAGCATCCCCAAGAATAATGTTTCATATGAAAAAATAGAAGCAGTAATTTCTCAGTCTGCAGCAATATAAAAGGCCAAAAAACATCCATATTTCAAAGCATTTCATTTAGAATTGTTCGTGTCATGGCATAAAGTATAGCATTTTGTAAAGAATGGCTGCTGCTTTTGGGTCTACTGTCTGGTAGGAATTATTCTCATCACCACTGCTGTGTAAATAAGTTTTTTTGTAACAAACATCAGGGCTTTTCCTTTGTTAAGGTCTCAAGATGAAGGTCATTATAGCATGATTACTTTTCACTGCTAAATAGGGGTTTAACCTTGCTTGTGTTGGAAAAACACCCTGAGACTTTTGCGGAATGTATACTGTCATGTTCAATGATCTAATGAATAAGTGCACAAATGGCTTTGACATAGATGAAACACATGTACTGTTGAAATTTTCGAGGTTCATTGTAACTATGTTGTGATTGGCCAAAAATTATGTTCAGGCTCATTGTAAGAGATTTTCTTAGTAACACATAGGTTTATTAATGCAGTCTGATCTTGGATTTACACTGCTCGAAAAAGCTGGTCCAGGGTCTGTAATCACCATCTGTAATCAACATGCATTTTTAAGAACATTCTTTGTCTTATTCTCAAGAATTTCTAATCAGAACCTTTATTACCTTCAAACTTAGAAAACTCAAGGGAATGAGACTAAGAATTTTTTTTAAGAATGGTTTGTGATTAGAGACCCAGTTTTGCCAAGACTTATTCTTCAAAGTGTTGAAATAGGCTTTACTTGGTTTATATTTAGTCATTTAGAGGTTTGCCTAGAGATTATTTTAACACTTTACATTACAGTCATTTGTTTTAACCCTTTACTGCACAGCAACACTTTAGGATTGTCCAAATTGTAGGCATTTGCAGGCGACAAAATAAATATGACTCAAGAACTGAAATTTGTATTTGAAAGGGTAGAAAACATTGTGGGAAAAGGAAAAAATGCATACCAGCATATTCTTCTTTTCCCATAATGTTTTCTACAGCCTACTTTTTAGCGGTCGTTAAAAAGTGTTGATGTTTGCTAAAGAGTTAAGTGCCTTGAGGAAATTGGTGTTAGAAAACATTGTAGGAAAAGGAGAAAAATGCTGGTAACCAGAATTTTCTAAATTTACCACAATTTATATCCTATAAGGATGCTTCCCATCTTTTGAGCCATATTTAACCCTTTACCAAACAGTCCTTTGTTTTAACTTCTTTGAGGATATTGACTTTTGAAAACATTGTGGGAACAGGAGAAAATGCTGGTAACCAACATTTTCTTCTTTTCCCACAATTTATTCTAACCTTTTGGTGACAAATCTCATTATTCGAGGCACATTTTATGTCATCCGCATAAATTAATGCATTCTTTTAGACCAGACTAAGAATGTGTCATTTGGTAGAGTTAACTCTTTACCAAACGCCAAACGGCAAAGTTTTAAACATGTGCAAGTTGAACAGATGTACAGTCTACAATTTGAATTTATCAAAATTGATCAATTTTTTTCTTTGGAAAGAGTTAAAAACATTGTGGGAAAAGGAGAAAAATGCTGGGTACCAGCATTTTCTCCTTTTCTCACAATGTTTTCAAAAAGGTTTTTATTCCAGAGGTTATTGAAACCCTGGACTGTTTTGTAAAGAGTTAAGGTTATACCTAAATAGATTGTCAGCATCTTCTTTTCCATTTCCATAATGACTATATCAGTCAGGGAATAACAGTCAAAATGACATACCAGCATTTTCTCCTTTTCCCAAAATGTTTTCGAAAAGTTGTTTTTCCAAGGGTCGTTAAAACCCAGGATTGTTTTGTAGAGAGTTGAGGTTATACCCATATAGATTGTCAGCATGTTCTTTTCCATTTCCGTAACGACAGTATCATTCGGGGAATAACAGTGAAAATGACACTGGGGCTTCCATTAGTGGAATTTCTTCACACACCAATGAATACTTTGTCAAAGTGATAGATTCCCTCCTGTATGAGAGAGGTGCATTTGTTGAATTGATTTCTGGTAAAATCTTACCCTCAGAGGCTGTTTTAGAGCAACAGAGTATTGTGAACAGAGTTTCAGCATTAGCTGACAGTAGCTTACCTTAAGTTTTTACCAAACAACACAATTTTAGATTTGTCCAGATTGAAAGCATTTGCAGACAACAAAATAAAGGTGTTTCAAAAATTTAAAATTGTGTTTGGAAGAGATTGATTGATTGATTGATTGTATGGTGTTAAACGCCATTTTCAACATTATTTCCGATATATCGCGGTGGCCAGTACACCTATCCATGCTTTCCTGGAGTCTCTTTTACCAGTACTCTGCACAATTTTCTTTCCAAGCCACTGGCTGCTTCCCCACATAATCATCGTCGAAACAATGGTCAGTGGTGGGAGAGGAATGATTCCTGTCGCAGTGACTATCATCAATCCTTGGAAAGAAATTGGCCGAGCCAGGGGTGGTAGCCAAGGATCGAACCCTGGACCCCGTGTTCTCAAGTCCTGCAAGTCACTGACTGAGCTACCGGGGCTCGGCATGTTTGGAAGAGAAGAAAACATTACAGGAAAAGGAGAAAATGCTGGTAACCAGCATTTTCTCCTTTTCCCACAATGTTTTGAAAAGCATACTTTTCAAGATTGTTAAAAGTCGGGATTGTTTGGTAAAGAGTTGAGGTGTGCAAAGATTGCTCTGTACAACATTTTCTGTGTGACACAATTTTGCGCTAGTTTTCGTGTATCAACCCATCAGGGCCCCGATTTACTAAGGTAGTTGAGAACAAAATTTGCCACGAGATACAAGATAACTATCATGATTATTTTAGAAAACTATTGCAGTGAATGTAAGTTTCCTTGAAATTTTATCTAGATAAAATTAAAAGATAAAATTTCCAGGATTTATCACAATATTTCAAAAATAATCATGATAGTTATCTCGTATCTCGTGGCAGAAATATGCCACCATACTATAGTTACGTAAAACTTACGAAAATTTTGTTTGTACATAGCCTTAGAAAAAACAGGGCCCAGGTGTTTTGCAGAGATTACTTGTAGCAACATAATCTTTCTTTTTGGCAAAATTGTACACAAGTATTCATGCACATGTATTAACATGCGAGGTGCTTTGCAGAGATTGTTTGTAACTACACTTTTTTTGAAGCAATTTTACCCTAGAATCATGTATCAAACCCTAATTCACATAGATTATAGGCTGTAAGAATTGATCTGCCTGGGTGTGGCTTACCTTTGACATAAGTCAGCCAGTTTATTTCTCATTTTAGTGGTCTCGAGCCAGTTTGGAATTGTTCATCGTAAATCTTCATAAACACATGCATCATAACAGTACTCATTGATTCTTCACTGAATGGACACATAAAGTGCATAGATTTACCCTTTCAGCATCTGAAAACATTGTTAAAAAAGGTGATTCTTATCTACATGTATGTTGTTCAACCCTCGTGTTCTTTATCTTTATTTTACATTTCATATGACTACTTATGATGATTTCTGTATTATACCTATTTTATCTCAATCTAAAATGCAGTGAACTGTGACATAGCTGTGCCCTGCCAGGCCAGTTCTTACAGCCTATAATCATATCTTACAAGTACATGACAAATGTTTTCAGTATTGTCTGTGGCAGATTTGTTTCAGGCAGTAATGATTTAACTAGAACACAGAAGCAAGGATAAATGACTGGTGACAGTCTGATGTACAGTCCTTTTTTGCCTTATGCTGGTACCCTGCATTGAAATACAGCCACAGCTGTATTTGTATATGCTGGACTAATAACAGGATAATTTTGCTTTTGCATTTACTGAAATGAGCTGATATATACAATGTAAAATGACAAAAACACCATTATGAGGGAAGGGGTCCAGAGTGCATGGCTCAGTGATTAGGTGTGAGGGTTGTAACTGTGGGAGACCCCGAGTATGAATATCATTCAAAGCCGTTGGTTTTTATTTGAGAGTGTCCTTAGGTAAGACAATAGCCCCAGCCAAGTGCTTGTGAAGCTCAGGACACACATGAATAGGTAAGCTGTCACTGTGATATGACTGAAATAATGTTGATTGTGGTGTAAAATGCCATTCATTCATTCAATAAAACCATTATGAGGGACAAAATCTAAGACAAAATTTGATGCTTGACTTTGATGCCTATGGTGGCATATTTCTTTTGGGTTTGGTGGAGAATATGTTCTTTATCTTGTTTTTAACTTCTTTATAAAGGATTTAGTAAAACTGTATGAATAAACTTAACTATTATCAGATGACAAAATTGTAGTCTTGCCACGTTGTCTGCGCATGTCATATTCTTCGAAGATTCGACCTGTCTGCTATGACACATCACCCATCCCCGGATATTTGGGAAACGTAGGGCTTATACCGAAGCTATACCCAAGCCTGTAGGGACTGTTTTAATAAATGGCAGGTGCATAGATTACCTGCTAGCTGATCATAACTGAATGAATCGCACCAGGAAGCGTTTTATCGAGTAAACGTTTATTTTATTTTGAAATTCTAAGTAACGGTTGTTTTGAAAAATTAGTCTGCTTCTGTACCCAGCATGCCCAAATTAGATAGATGTGTATTTGTAGAATGCCATCTAGCAGAAGATAATGGCCTTGCCAAAACTGAAAGCATTTTGAAAGTGACAAATGACACATGGGTCAAATGATGGGATTTGTTAGTGATAGAGGTTTAAAAAAACTGTAGGAAAAGGTGAAAATACTGGTAACTAGTGTTTTCTCCTTTTCCAGTGATGTTTTCTGAAGGCGGCTTCTCCTAGAGTTGTTTAACCTCAGGACTGTTTGGTAAATACTGATTAAACAGAGTGTACAAAAGAATTTCTCCAGTTTTGTGTCAGAATTCTCTCTGAATATATGTTGCCTGCTCTACTTACAAAGGTTTATGGCTAAGTACTGAAAGGGTTGTCACCATATACTGGTAGGCACGAGATAAAAGTAGAACAGGAACAAAAAGTTCATAACTAAATATCCTTTACTTCTTCACTTCAGGATCTACTAGAGCACATGTATCAATTTGTGGAATTGTTACAGCTCACACAAAACAAGGCCTGTCGGTCTCGCCACACACACCGTGAGTTGTCTGTTAAATGTTGTTAAGACCTATGAACCATTATCTAAACTTCAGCAAACGACAAAAAATAATTTTCTTCTTTTCAGACAAAGACGACTGTCTTGCTCGTCCTCCAAACTTGTATTGCACAGGAGGCACGTGAATATGACGTAAGGTTTGAAAGAGTCTAAACTAATAAAAAGGATTTTAATTGCACGAAAGGAATGCATGGTATCACACCACTAAATTGATAAAAAGAGCACTCGGCTACATATACACTTTCAGAGACTTCTGCTTCGAAGCTTGTGTGGACAAAAAATACCAGGTCATAAATTTCACTCAGGGTAAATTGATACCTTGTTATAAATTTTGAGAGCTTGACAATTAGGAGATACCAAAGAGCTACCTTATTAGCTGCATGCAGGCTTAAACAGCAGTTTGACATGCTATAATAATACAGATACAGCCTTCAGACAGACAGAGCATTTTACACTTTAAAAAGGCACAGGAGCATACATTTATCAAATAACACAAGGCTTTTGGCTGTTGGGGCAATTGCCCTGGGGGGCTTTTGTCCAGTGGGACTTAAGGTCTAATCATAATTTGCACAGGCAGATATTTTAATCCTTTACCAGAAAATCCCATTTTTAATGGCACTTTTGGAAAGCTTTGAAAACGTTGATGGAAAGAAAGAAAATGGTAGTAACTACCATTTTCTCCTTTTCCCACAAGGTTTTGTACTATTTCACTCAAAAACATTGTCTTCTTTTCCACATTTTACTTGTTGCCTGCAAATGCTTTTGATTTCAAAGGAGCTAAATTTCTATTGTTTGCTAAAAGGTAGAAGATACTCTTATAAAAGAGCCTTTAAACTGTTCAATGCATCTTTTGTAACACTAACAGTTGATAATTAACTGTCACTAGTCATCAAGCTGTAAGACTTGAGGCTTTTGACAGTGTATATGATTCATGTTCAAGTAAAATGTGTGTGTATGGTGCAGCTATTCAGCTTTCCTGGAACTTTTTTTACCATTTCATAGCACAATGTTCTACCCCACGCATTGGCTGCTTTCCCACATAATTATTGTTGAAAGAGTAGGGACAAATTGCACTGGTCTTGTATTTCATAATTAAGTTTTCTGACACAAGAATTCAGAGGAATCGTAATCTAATCACATGCAATTACTCCCTTTACTGTAATGTTTTCCATGTATTTAATAAACAATCATGAATGTTATCCATGCATTTCATAAACATGTTTCCTTTTTGTCAAACTTGTGTCCTTTTGGTTTTTTTTTTGATTGGTAATAATTTTGGGATGAGTATATTAGGTCAACATTCAGGATTGACCTGTTACTCCCTGCATGCAGCAGTCACTTACCTTAGTTTTCCTGTTCAGATTCATTTCATGTTCTTTAGACATGTTGCGTGCGTTTCTTAGATTATAGGGTTTAAAAATGACAGGGTATTATAGATTGTAATTCCCTGTTTATCATGTCAAGGTGACATATATCACTCATACTTTGTTTTCTGCAAAGTCTGGCCCAGCTTATATCCTATTTACTCTTCTTCAGAGAACAAAATGTAAGACTTGTACTCTTCAAAAGCATTTATTTACAGCAAATCATATGTGCTTCAAACGATGGGGTTTATCTATTAAATCGTAGGAAAATATTGTGGAAAGAGGAAAAACATGCTGGTTACTAGCATTTTCTTATTTTCTCACGATATTTTCAAAAGCTTTCTTCCTCAGAGCTATTTAACTCTTTACCAAATGAAATTTTTTTGTTCTCTACCAAATTGAAAGCATTTGCAGACGACAAAATAGATATAGCCAAAATAATGATTTCTGTCTTTGATATGGTAGAAAACATTGTGGAAAAAGGAGAAAATGCTGGTTACCAGCATTTTCTCCTTTTCCCACAATGTTTTCAAAAGGACTCTTTCTCAGGGTCAGTAAAACTCAGGACTGTGTGGTAAAGGGTTAATCTAACAACAATGATTTAGAAATCTTTTGGAAACATTTTGGAAAAAGAAGTGAATGCTAGTAACCAGCTTTTTCTCCTTCTCTCACAATGTTTTCTACCGTTTCAAAAACAAATTTCAGCTTTCTAGTCACAGTTATTTTATGGTTTGCAAATGCTTTCGATTTTGATAAGTCTAAGATTTTGTTGTTTGGTAAAGAAGTAAACATAGAATCATCGATTAAAGGGCTAAAATCCATAAACTGTCAGGTAAATTGTAGAGTGTTCCAATCGCAATGTTTCAAAAGAAAAATTTGCAAGTGCTAATTCAGCATTTAAACATATTTATGATAGGAAGCAAAACTTGATCTAATGTAATAATTTGCTCATCAAGTGCATTTTTAGCTCACCTGAGCAGGAAGTGCTCAAGGTGAGCTTTTGTGATCGGCCAGGGTCCGTCGTGTGTCGTCCACAATTTCTTTAAACATCTTCTCCTCCTAAACCACTGGGCCAATCTTGATGAAACTTAGCAGGGATGTTCCTTGGGTGAAGCTCTACCAAAGTTGTTCGAAAGATTGAATTCCACCCATAACTCTGGTTGCCATGGCAACCAAAAGGAAAAAAATAGCAAAATCTTTGAAAATGTTCTCCTCTGAAACTAGAAGGCGTAGAGCTTTGATATTTGGTATGTAGCATCTCCTAGTGGACCTCTACCAAGTGTGTTCATATGATGCCCCTGGGGTCAAAACTGGCCCCGCCCCGGGGGTCACAAGTTTGAATATAGGAACAAAGAAGGAAAACTTTAAAATTCTTCTTCTCTGAAACTGGAAGGCATAGAGCTTTGATATTTGGTATGTAACATCTGCTAGTGGACCTCTACCAAGTTTGTTCATATGATGATGCCCCTGGGGTCAAAACTGGCCCCGCCCCGGGGGTCACAAGTTTGAATATAGGAACAAAGAAGGAAAACTTTAAAATTCTTCTTCTCTGAAACTGGAAGGCATAGAGCTTTGATATTTGGTATGTAACATCTGCTAGTGGACCTCTACCAAGTTTGTTCATATGATGCCCCTGGGGTTAAAACTGCCCCCCCCCCCCCGGGGGTCACAAGTTTAAACATAGGAACAAAGAAGGAAAACTTTAAATTTCTTCTTCTCTGAAATTGGAAGGCATACAGCTTTGATATTTGGTATGTAACATCTGCTAGTGGACCTCTACCAAGTTTGTTCATATGATGCCCCTGGGGTCAAAACTGGCCCCGCCCCGGGGGTCACAAGTTCGAACATAGGAACAAAAAAGTGGAAAACTTTAAAATTCTTCTTCTTTGAAAATGGAAGGCCCAGAGCTTTGATATTTGGTATGTAGCATCTCCTAGTGGGCCTCTACCAAGTTTGTTCATACGATGCCCCTGGGGTCAAAACTGGCCCCGCCCCGGGGGTCACAAGTTTAAACATAGGAACAAAGAAGGAAAACTTTAAATTCTTCTTCTCTGAAACTGGTAGGCATAGAGCTTTGACATTTGGTATATAGCATCTCCTAGTGGACCTCTACCAAGTTTGTTCATACGCTGCCCCTGGGGTCAAAACTGGCCCCGCCCCGGGGGTCACAAGTTAGAACAAAGAAGGAAAATTTTAAAATTCTTCTTCTCTAAAACTGGATGGTGTAGAGCTTTGATATTTGGTATGTAGCATCTCCCAGTGGACCTCTACCAAGTTTGTTCATATGATGCCCCGGGGGTCACAAGTTTGAACATAAGAACAAAAAAGGGAAAACTTTGAAATTCTTCTTCTGTGAAACTGGAAGGCTTGGAGCTTTGATATTTGGTATGTAGTGAACCTGTTCTAAGTTTGTTAGCCCACCTGAGCACAACATGTTCAGTGAGTTCAAAATTGGGTCACCTGGGGTCATAAACTAGGTCACTAGGTCAAATTAAAGGAATACCTTGTGGGCATTCTAGAGGCCACATTTATTGCTCAATTGACTTGAAAATTGGTCAGAATGTTTTTCTTGATGAAATCTCGGATTAGTTTGGATTTGGGTCATCTGGGATCATAAACTAGGTCACTAGATCAAATTAAAGAAATACGTTTAGGGCACTCTAGAGGCCACATTTTTTGCTCAATTGACTTGAAAATTGGTCAGAATGTTTGTCTTGATTAAATCTCACATGAGTCTGAATTTGGGTCAACTGGGCTCATAAACTGGGTCACTAGGTCAAATTAAAGAAATACTTCTAGGGCACTCAAGAGGCCACATTTCTTGCTCAGTTGATCTTGAAAATTGGTTAAAATGTTTCTCTTGATGAAATCTAAGATGAGTTCCAAATTGGGTCACCTGGGGTCATAATCTAGGTCACTAGGTCAAATTGAAGAAATACCTTTAGGGCACTCTAGAGGCCACATTTATTTCTCAATTAACTTGAAAACTGTTCAGAATGTTTGTCTTGATAAATATTTTGATGAGTTCTAAATTTGGTCACGTATGGTGATAAAGTAGGTCACTAGGTCAACTTACAGAAATTTCTTTTGGATGCTCTAGATGCCACATTTTAAGCTCAATTGACCTGACAATTGGTCAGAAATTGAATTTTGCGCGTAGAGTGAAATTTCGCCTATTGACTCAGGTGAGCGATCCAGGGCTATCATGGCCCTCTTGTTTATTTGTCTCAAGGTTTTCATTGGTAGAATGAAAATTTCAAAACACAATGTTTGGTTGTCTTTGAAGGGAAAAAGGTATTGATTTAAGGTGTGGCTAGCAGTGTAAAAGAACCATAACTCTGTTCCCACTATTTTTAGAGTTATTGCCCTTTATAAATTTTAACTTTGGATTTTTATCTGGGGCAAACCTTGCAAAGTACAAAAGCTAGTAACTTCAAACTGCGTATACAATTAGATCACCATAAAGCTAAGTGCACTGTGAAAGAACCATAACTCTATTTCTACTATTTTTAGAGTTATTTCCCTTTGTAAATTTCAACTTTGGATTTTTGTCTGGGGCATAACTTCGCAAGTATAAAAGCTAGTAACTTCAAAGTTCACACACAGATAGATCACATTAAGGAAAAGTGCAGTGTAAAAGAACCATAACTCTATTCCGACTATTTTTGGGGTTATTGCCCTTTCTAAATTTTAACTTTGGATTTTTATCTGGGGCATAACTTGCAAAGTGCAAAAGCTAGTAACTTCAAACTTCATTGACAATTAGATCACATTTAAGCAAAGTGCACTGTGCAAGAACCATAACTCTATTCCCACTATTTTCAGAGTTATTGCCCTTTGTAAATTTCAACTTTGGATTTTTGTCTGGGACATATCTTCCAAAGTATGAAAGCTTGTGACTTCAAACTTCATGTATTTTTTCACCCAGTTAAGGCACTTTAATGATATTTTTAGTCCCCAACCGGCGAAGCCGAAGGGGACTTTAGGTTTGCACTCCGTCCGTCTGTCCATCAGTCTGCAGGCAAATCAGTTTTCCGGACTTTTTTTCTTAACGCTGGCATTGAGCTGATTTTTGGTGTGTAAGTCAACCACCATGAGTTACAGATCAAGTTTGAGTTTCGTTACGGTCCACTGATTTTTGACGAAATTACGGGCCTTGGACTTAGAAAATTTCACCGAAAAAACAGTTTTCTGGACTTTTTTTCTAAACGCTGGTAGATATTGATCTGATTTTTGGTGTGCAAGTCAACCACCATGATTAACAGATCAAGTTCGAGTTTCGTTCCTATGATTTTTGACGAAATTACGGGCCTTGGACTTAGAAATTTTCACCGAAAAAACAGTTTTCCGGACTTTTTTTCTAAACCCTGGCAGATATTGAGCTGATTTTTGGTGTGCAAGTCAACCACCATGAGTTACAGATCAAGTTCGAGTTTCGTTCCGGTCCACTGATTTTTGATGAAATTACGGGCCTTGGGGTTAGAAAATTTCACTGAAAAAACAGTTTTCCCGACTTTTTTACTTACAATGCTCATGTTTGGTATGTAGGTACCTGTCATTGATACCGATCTTCTGTGGGTTATATGTGCAAGGTCAAGATCAAAGATTTTAACCCTTATCATGAAAACTTATCCTCAAAACTTTTCATAGTCATTTCTCTGTATATTCAAAGTACTTAAGTTATAACACTTACATGGTAAGCTGGTACCTCTCATTGGTACACACCTGCTGATGATAAGGTCAAGGTCATCTCACAAGGTAAAGGTCATATTTATAAAAATTTGCTTTTACGGGGGCATTTGTGTTTCACAAACACATCTGGTCTTAGTAAAACTTCTTCAATGAACTTACTTTAACAAGGAAAATGCTCATATATCTGGCTTTCATTAAAGCATTGCATACAAAGACAGACACGATACTTACAATTCTGAAAGGGGGTCAAATACGTTCTTTCTCCTCTACAGAGTGTCACAAACTATACCTGCCAGCGATATATACGGCTGGTAGGGGACTGGGTATTGCTATGCAATTCTATCAGAATGCTTGTTTTCTATAAAATGACACCTGTTCTGTGACAAGGCGCTGTGTGGGGGTTTGAGGCACTTTTGTGACAGTTCTAGTTTGTCTTTAGTCATGTTTGTTACAACAAGTTAATTGCATTTTGCTGCAATACAGATTAAACCAACGAAACAGAAAGTTGGTGTAGTGTTCTATCTTTGCTACCAGAAAATTTACGGTGGACTCGAGACGGTATGGTGCACAATAAATGTCCAAATATGAAAAAAATCAATGTAGCCTGTCATTATTGAGACTAGGTAACCAGTATTTTCTCCCCAAAAATGTTTTCTACAGTGTCTGTGAACTTCTGCTCTTTTGTACCGTTCTTTAATTTAAGAAATTTTTTCAGTTTTGATGGGTATAAAATTTGTCGTTTGGGAAAGAATTATAAGAAGTGGTCTTCATAAAATATGGGATAAAAACAGCCCAAAGGGCAACCAGTCAAAATACCTTTTACTATTGAATATTATTCTACAATTCCTTAAAAGCAACTAAGAATAGCCATGACACTTGAATTCTTTGCTCACTTCAAGACAGAGTCCTTGACCTGGCTGCTAAAAGCAGTTACTCCTTTTCCCCTAATGTGTGACTTTTATTTATACTTTCTAAAAAAGAAAAAACACTTAGCTTATTTTCAAATTCTGTTGCTTTGAATTTCGCCTGTGTACTAAAATCTAGCCTGTATGGAAGAGGGTTGATTGTCCAAGTCCTGAAAGGCTTTACGAGAAAATTGGTTTATTGCTTTCATGCTTAATTTGTCCAGTATCCATGGCAACATTTAGGTATGGCAATAGTCCAGTTTTGTTGATTGTATTGATTGTAAGTGGTCATTTAGGGTTGTAGACAGACAATTGCTTGGGTGATACCCCAAGAAGTTGTCAACATCTTCTTCCATTTCCGTAATGACAATATCATTACCGGGAATTACTGGGAAAATGACACCAGACGTTCCATTAAAGATTTTTTCTAGAACACCAATGAATATTTTTGTTACCATCCTGTAGCTCATAACCTCTTGAAACAGATTTACTGGAAACAAATTTTCACCTGGAAACACCCTTTTTAAATTTGAATAATCAAGAAGAACAACTATATTCAGGTTTACTTCCGTACCATACAACGAAATTTTAGACTTGTTCATTTTCAAAGCACTTGCAAATGACAAATGGCAGGATTTGTTTCTGAAAGGTTAGAAAACAATGTGTGAAGGAGTAAATGCTTGTTACCAGCATTTTGTTTGTTTCCCACAATGTTTTCTAAAGTCCTCTTGCACAGGGTTATCAAAACCCCATATTGTTTACCAAAGGGTTGATACATGGATAGATGTGAAAACAATGGCAAAAGGAAAAATTAGTTGTCGTTAAAAGTTTCTCCAGTAGCAGAAATATTTTTGTTTTCAACTGCCATAAAGCATTCCCATGAAAAGTAATCTTAATGGAGCTAGAGTGAACGGATGAATTCATGAATGGACACTAAGATTTTGTTGGTTTTAAGAAAGACCACACTATTTCAAACTGAATGTATCCAGATTTGGTAGAAGTTGACACTTGTACTGTCTTGCTACAGAGCTAGGTTTTGTAGCAACACGGTAGCATGTTTGCTAATGAACAGTAGGTCAATCCCGTGGTTGAATCCCCACCCTGTGCAGGTTATCTATAAGCCTGTTACATTAGATGCTGTATGTGGGGCTTTCAAGGGCTGCATTGAAATGCCTGAAGAATGTTTCACAATCCTTGTATCTTAGTAATTCAAAGATGAATTTTAATATGGAGGGGGTAGAATGTTGCCAGGTGTTATGTTGGTGCTTGTTTTGTTGCCACTGTCCTAGCTTTTGTAGCAACATGGTAGAGTGTTTGCTTTTGTACCTGGAGGTCATGAGTTTGATCTGTGGCCTGGACAGGTTAATTATTTAATTAAGTGCGGAATAAATCAAATAGCTTTTTTCAGTCCAAAATAAAACAAACAAAAAAATTGCAATTTCGTGGTTGCTTTTTTTGTTGAGTGTCATACTTCATGTTTTGTGTAGTCTGATGTTGATCTACACTGGCCACAAAGATAACTACTGTAGTGAACGGCCCTTTAATCCACACAATTTTAACAACCCCGAGAAAGAGGGAGTTTGAAAACATTGTGGAAAAAGGAGAAAATGCTGGTAACCAGCATTTTCTCCTTTTCCCACAATGTTTTCTACCCTATCAGAGAACTTCAGCTCATTTGTACCAAATTCAAATCTGTTGCCTGCAAATGCTTTCAATTTGAAAGTGTAAGAATTTTATCGTTTGGTAAAGAGTTAAGATTTAATTATCAGCCTGTTACATGAAGGTTGCTATTTGGCAGAATATCTCACACAAAAACAGACATTGTTGTTCAAAGATCAGATTGCACATTCTGTGCAGTCTAATTTTGATTTGCACTGCTAAAAGAAGAGTTATACATGTTGTGCTTTGCACAAAGAGGATTAAATTCTGGTATAGATAATTATGATGCTTTCTGCGACAAAACTTAAACAAAAAGACATCAATGATTCTTCAACAAGAGATACTTAATTATTCTTTTTTCTCAAAAATCCGAAACTGTCTTGGATTTCCAATTTTGTCTCTCTAAAAAGGAATCAATCAAATTCAGATGTGGAAAATCTGTATTAAAACCTTGACAGTTTCTAAAATTGCAATCTTCATGTAGGTCTAGTCAACAAATTTCCTATACATTCTTGGCAAATAAATCCAATAAATGCATTTCTTTCCAGCACAGAAACTTACATGACCCTTATCATTTTACCAGAAAGTTTAGACATGTGCATCACATGCAATTGTTTTGTGACAAACTTTGACATGTATCTATGTAATGCAGTACATGTATATAAGATGTCTTGCATATGTCTTACATTGAATATATGATTTATTTTACTTTATCTATATGAATCCTTTGAAGCAAGGGGTTTTGCTATGCTTTAATATCAGTTTTTGGGTTTGTCAGTCACTCTGTCAACATGGTATACCACACATTGTCTGGACATTAGCCCTTTACCACATAGTCCTGGGTGTTAATGACCCTGAAGCCCGGACGGGTAGCTCAGGGGATAGTGTATCTGACTGGTGACCTTGTGGTTCAATACTTGGATGAGGCAAATTTTCTCGTGATTTTTCGCCTCTCACCTCTGATGCATGCGAGAAAAGTAATCAGTGGCTTGGAAAGAAAATTGTGTCAGTACTGGTATGAGAAAGCCAGCAAACACTTGCTGAGGTGCACAGACCGCCATGATAATGAACTTAGCTGATAAAACGGTGTTAAACTCCGGTACAAACTATACAAACAAAATAATAACCCTGGTAACTAGCATTTTCTCCTTTTCCCACAATGTTCTCAACCCTTTCTGATACAAATGTGATCATTTATGCCACATTCAATTTGTGTTGTGCAAATGCTTTCAATTTGGACCAGTCTACACTTGTGTAGATATTGATTCTTCAAACTTGCTACAGATATCAAAGGAACATTAATCCAAATTCTGATGCCAGATTTATGGCAGGGAGAAAGTTGACATTCTGAAAGCAAAAATCACAGGGACATGACTGTTTATTCTTAAATGTGGAAAAACAAAAAAATCTTCTGGACTAAAAATTACTCAGGTTGGACTTGAACCCATGACCTTCAAAACCAGACTTGGCGACTCTTAGTCTGTAGAAAAATTTCATTATGTTAGCCACATTTCCTTTGTCATTGGCAACGGTTACTGCTTTCAGTTGCACAAGTCTGACAGTTTTGTCTGATAAAGATTTATGTCAATGTATTTACTGACATGGCATCCAAGAGGGGAGGACAAGTATTTTAGAGATTCTGATATGTTTATATTTGTATTCCCAGAGATGTATGGACAGACTCAGAGACAGTCGGGAAAAGTTGAGGGCAAAGTTTAGAAATATTCAGACACCCACAGAACAGGACACTTTCATTGAAGATCTCATGAAAGAGGAATGGAAAACTCTAAGAGCTGAACAAGACCATCAGAAGGAACTTGACATTGAGGTTGGTTAAGTTGCTCTATGTTTCATATTTAATCTTTCGTAGGTTAGACCATAAAGTCTAGCTATTGCTTATATCCAATATGACTTTTTATATTCTGCAATTTAGATTGTATCCATTAACACACCTGTGTATCCTTGCATACTGGTACCTTTTTTTAACCCTTAACCACACAATCCTAAGTTTCAACGACACTGAAAAAGAATGCTGTTTTAGCTCCACTGGCCATAGGCCAGCAAGCTTACATCTTGGCCCCTGTCCATCTTGCATCCATGTGTCAATGCTTTCGTCTGTCGGTCTGTGCTTTAACATTTATTTCAAACATCTTGTTCTCTGAAACTACCCTATTCAATATTAATAAAACTTCACATAAATGATCCTGCTATGGTTTTCTTCAGAATATCTTGAAAGAATTTCATTCCAGAAAAAAATGATTGCTTTGGCAAAAAAAACTGAAATATGTTTGAAAAATTTGAAAATTTCAATATTTAAGGCCTAGGGCTACCAAATTTGGCATGTAGCTTCCAAGATTCTCCAACTTTTAGCCTTGGACCCAGCCTTAAGGGGGGGGGGGGGGTCACAAATTTTACATAGGCATATATACTGAAAACTTCAAAAGTCCTTTGATTCCTAACCATAAGGCTTAAGACTACCTAATTTGGCATGTAGCTTCATCAAATAGACCTTAACCAAATCTTCATATAGTAGCCCCAGGGTCAAAATTGGCCCTGCCATGGGGGTCATAAGTTTTACATGGAATAAACTTTAAAAATATTCTCGTTCCTAACCGTAAGGCCTAGGGCTGCCAAATTTTGCATCTAGCTTTATCTAGTGGATCTCTACCAAGATGGTTCAAATTGTAACCCTTGGGTCAAATTTGGCCCAGACCCAGCAGTCACAAGCCTTACGTGGGTTTACAAAGTGAAATTGAAAACTTTAAAAATCTCTCTACGGTCTAGCACTTCCAAATTTTACATGTATATTTATCTTGTGGACCTCTACCAAGCTTTTTTAAATTACTGTATAGCCCTGGGGTCAAAATTAGCCATGCCTTGGGGGTCACAAATTACACTGGCTAATATAGAAAAAAAAACTTTAAAAATCTTTTTGTTCCTAACCATAAGGCCAGGGCAACCAAATCTTGCATGTAGCTTTATCTTGTTACCTCTGCCAAGTAATAACAAGGGTATATCTACTATCCAAGACACGAAGCTCCAACAGGAGGAAGGGGGATTTCCCAGGAGGGTCTGTAGGGCCTCCCCCAAATTCTTGAATTGTAGAAGCTTTTTGGTTACCACTGGTGACATTTTTTGACAAAAATATCTTTCTTTTCTTTTTTGCAAAGTGTAGGCAACTGCATTTTTGCGTACAGGTAGCTACGCACCTGAACATTTTGCATTACTTGGAAGTCAATGTCCATGAAGTCAAAATTTTACTTCATTTGGGTATTTGACTTGAGTATTCATCTACAGGCTTTTGTAGGCAGAATAAAAATATTGGGAAAATAGAGAAAAGGAATTGTAAAGCTTATTGAATACTGGCGCACCAAAAAGACAATGATTAACCCTTGTTCCAGTGAAACAAATGACATAGGCTTTCTGAGTCGTAGGGAAGACCCAGTTTTTTGTTATCACAAAAGTTTTATACAAAGTTATCTGTTGAAAAAGTAGACTGTGCAGACCCGAGATCAGACTTTGTGATCTGATATGAATCTGCACTATTCCCAAAACTACATTTGGTTTCCCTTTTGATTGTTAAAGATGACCCAATTTTAATGCACAAGTTACGTCTTTGAAGGTACTGTACCTTATCTCTACATTAAACAGCTTCTGAAAACAGTGTGGGAAAACAAGCAATTGCTTGTTGCTACCAAGATCTCCTTTTCCCACATTGTTTTATATACATATCAGTTGATGTACATGTAACCTCTATCAAACGTTTCTCCGTTTTGTTGCTTTTACTAGTTTTTTTATGCCTTTTCTGAACTGTATAAAGAGCAAACACTGAAGAAATGAACATACAGTTTTTAAGTGTAGAAAATATTGAGTAAAAAAAAATAGAAAAAGAAGCAGTAATTGCATGTTACAAGCAGTGACTCGCTTTCTCGTCATGTTCAGAAAGCAGTCAAATACGGGATAGTAAAAATTTTTGTTTGTACAATAAAGGGTTATTCAGCTACAGTGATTGTTTCTCACTCAATGATCATTTGTGACATTTATCATAAAACATCAATAGAAAAATGATTGTTTTTACAATAATGTGGGTGAATTGGCTCTTGACTAGAACTTAGATCGGGAAACACAAATTAACTCATTATAATGTTCTGAGACATGTTAACCCTTTACCAAACAATCTCCACTTTAAATGACCCCAAACAAGAGGACAATTGAAAACATTGTAGAAAAAGAAGACAATGCTGGTAACCAGCATTGTCTTCTTTTCCAAGAATGTTTTATACCTTTCCGTAAACAAATTTCAACTTTTGAGTTCCATTTATTTTGTCGTTTGCAATTGCTTTCAATTTGGACCAGTGTAAAATTTTGATGTGTGGTGAAGAGTTATCTTCTTCTGCAGATAATGTAGATTATGATCAGACTGCACAGAGCATACTGTCTGATCATGGATCCACACTATCCAATCTAATTTGACATGATCTGGCCAAAAATGATCTTGGAAGTTATAATGATGAAGGCTTTCCAGTGGACTGAAAATGTTCATATAACAGCAGATGACAATGGTTGAATGGTAGTAGTTCAAGAAAAAAAGCATTTCAGTCATAGCAACTGTGAGGACCTTCAAACTGACTCATTTGTAGGCAAACTGATAGGCCATGGACTTAAGATTGTCAAGCCAGTGTTTTTTTAGTACCAACTACTGGTAACTACAATTTGATGATTGCTACTTTTGTTCTTTGAGAACAAGAATACCACTGGTAATCTGTGCTTGTTTTAGGATATTCAAGACTTAAATTTTTAATGAGGAAAATCTGATTCTTTTTTGGCTAGCATTACTGATCAAGAGTGAGTGTTCTTGGGCAAGCCACAACAGAGCCCTTAACTGGTATATAAATATTTCAAAATAGACATGAGCCATGCTCTGTGAAAAGGGGGCTTAATGCGTCTGCGAAAAGTATCGATCCAGGTCAGCCTGCGCAGTCCACGCAGGCTGACCAGGGCCGAAACTTTTCGCTATTAGTCAATTTTCTGTGTGTCCAAGGACCAGTTTACCTCATGGTTAAATCGGTAGTTTAATAAATGTGGATATTATCAATCCATAAGTATGTGATGGCTTGCTTGGTACCATGGATCACGGAGATGCATTAAATCCTCTTTTGCCAGAGTGTGGCTCACATATATGTTAGCAGTTGCTGTGACAGGAACATTGTTGAAAGCAGCATGGAACCCTATTCAAACAAATCTTTTTCAGGATGAAGGCAGTTTAGATAGTGTAGACATTGACCAAGTATTGAGTCTGTTTGAGGACATCCAGGCAGAGCTTATACAGGAAGGTAGCTAACTGCAATTTTTGGTTAACTCTTTACCAAAGGACATAATATTTGACTGGTCCAAATTGGAAGCCGGTAAACGATAAACAACAAACTTAATGTTGTATTAATTAGGAAATTTGAAAGGGTAGAAAACATAGTGTGTAAAGGAGAAAATGCTCGTTACCAGCATTTTCTGTTTTTTTCCACAATGTTTTCAAAAGTCCTTTTCCTTGGGGGTCATTAAAACTTGGGATTGTGTGGTAAAGGGTTAACACTTTACCATCTGCAGACAACTTTTCGCACCTTGCAGCAAACCACTTTGAAAACATCTGGGTATAGGAAAAATTGCTTTAAACAAAATACTTAACTCTTTACCACACAATCCCGACTTTTAATGACCCTGAGAAAGAAGCCTTTTGAAAAAATTGTGGGAAAAGGAGAAAATGCTGGTAACCAACATTTTCTCCTTTTACCACAATGTTTTCTACCCTTCCCAAACCAAATTTCTATTTTTCAGTCACAATTATTTTATCGTCTGCAAATGCTTTCAATTTGGACCAGTCTATAATTTTGTCGTTTGGTAAAGAGTTAAAGTAAAATATTCATAGCCCTTCACTTTTTCCAGCTGGATAAAATTTTATAGACTTGTCTATGTCAAAAGCATTTGAAATTTCACTTTGCCTAAATTAATGGAATTTGTATCTGGAAGGGGAAATAAACACTGTGGGAATAGGAGAATGCTGGTAACCAATATATTCTCCTTTCTCCACTGTGTTTTCAAAAGCCATGTTGCTCGATTCATTTAGACATTTTGATTGGTTAGAATTAATTGATGTTGATTTTCCATAATTTACAGCATCAATTTTGTTTTCTGCTGCAAATTTGTTCTTGGAGATATAAACCTTTTACCTCACAAGCCCAAGCTTTAACAGCCCTGAAAGAGAAGGCTTTTGAAAACATTGTGGGAAAAGGAGAAAATGCTGGTTACAGCATTTTCTTCTTTTCCCACAATGTTTTCTACTCTTTCAAAGACAAATCCCATTATTTGAGTCATCTTTAATTTTTGTCTGCAAATGCTTCTAATATGGCCTGCAACACGCAAAAAGGGACATTCAGACATTTGCGTAAAGTGTCGTCTCGGATCAGCCTGCGCAGTTGCGCAGGCTAATCCGAGATGGCACTTTACGACTACATTAGATTTTGTCCCACAGTAGAGTCGCGCAAAATGGAAAATTACATAAAAACGGAAAGTTTTGTTTCGGATTAGCCTGCTTGGAGTGCGCAGGCTGATCTGAACCAACACTTTACACAAATGTCCGAATGCCCCTTTTCGCGTGTTGCAGGCCATATGGTAGAGTCTTTAGTTTTGTTGTCTGGTAAAGGGTGATGAGTCTAAAACTCAAATAAATTTCAATATTCAAGTAATTTGCAGCCTTAATTGTCATGAGATTTGCTGGTGTCATCTTTGTTAATTAGCAATTCAGTATTCAAGAGAAATTTTGTGACTTTCAGGGCAATTTGCATGATGTTTTTACATCTTAACTTTACAAAAAAGGAAAAAAAAAGTTGGACTAGTCTAAATTGAAAGCATTTGCAGACGACAAATTTGGTTAACTGATTGGATTTGCATTTGAAAGGGTAGAAAACAATTGTAGGAATAGGGGAAATGCAGATTACCAGCAGTTTTTTTTCCTTTCTTTCAATGTTTTTTAAAAACTTTTTTGTCAGGGTCATCAAAACTTCAGATTGTGTTGTAAATATTTAAATTTGAAATTATAACAATATATTCTCCTTTCTTCTTGCTCTCTGACCTATTTACCAAATATGTCAATCTTGGACATTTTCAAATCAAAGGAAAGAATTTCAAAGAGACTGGAGGCAGGTAAGACTAAGACATGGAGATAGAATATGGTGGCAAATGGGAGGGGGAGGGTTACAAAGAATTGGACACAGTTTGTAAACGATAAAAAGGAACCACTGTTAATTATTTTGTGGAGTAAATGACTACTGATGAAAACTTCTTTTTTTGTCATAGCTGATTGCGCTGGCTTTTGACCCACGGTAGTTCTTGGAATGATGAAATTGAATGAATGGTTGTTAATTTGTGATTGGTCAAAAATGTGGACATTTATTTGGCGGGACCCTGCTGGCCTGTTTGATGGCACATTTTTGACGCTAATATACAAGCATTGGTACCGCTAATCAATACCCTAGGGCCTTTATAACACCATAGTAAACTAGAACGACAATAACCTACTACTATATGTCTACATGAGCATATTTCGACCAGCTTCCTTAGATTTTGGAATAGGCCATGTGAATGAACGCGTTTTATTAACTCACAGCTGTATGGTATGACGCACAGCTCTCCAAAAAACTCTGTGTACACTCTAGAGGCCAAATTTTTACTTTAAAACTTATGACAGTTGATCACAGTGTTTGTCTTGATAATATCATGGACTAGTTAGGAAATGGGTCAAGTAGGGTCAAAAACAAGGTTGATAGGTAAAAATATCTAAGAAAAAATGTGTGTACACTCTAGAGGCACAAATTTAGTCGAAAACTCATAGAAGTTAATTAGACTGTTTTGTCTTGATATTTAGGACACGTGTGAATGTAGATGGGGGGGGGGGTTCATATACACTCTAGAGGCCATATTTTCAGTCTAGTACTGATAAGAATTAGTAGGGATGATTGTCGTGATAATCTCTCAGACAGATTTGAAAATGGGTCACAGCAGGTCAGAAAGTAGGCCACTCGGACAAACCACAGAAAAAACTTGCATACACACTCCAGGCCACATTTTCCTCATGAAAATTGGCCAGAATGTTTGTCTTGATGATATCTACTTGTTTGAAAACGGGTCATGTTGGGTCAAAAAGTAGGTCACTGAGACAAATCCTAGAAAAAGGTAGTATACACTCTAGAGGCCACATTTATTGTGCATATATTCTGTACTCATGAAATTTTGTTAGAAGGTTCGTCTTGATATCTCAGAAGAAATTGGAAATGGGTCATGTTTGGTCAGATAGGTACAGGTTAGGCACTCAAGGCCATCGTGGCCCTCTTGTTTTCGTTCAAGACTGAAAATGTGTGTTGTGTTTATTTGATGCTATAAGGGTTAACTTTTTCTATCCAAAACATATAAAAATAACCTCTTTTGATTGCTAAAAATACAGTCCTCTAAAACTCCAAGTGATTCCTATCTAAATGTAGGCTTGAGTTAACAAATGGATAGTTTATGTTCAAGGTCAGACTGCATGTTCTGTGCAGTCTGATCATGAGTTGTGCAATACACAAAAGCCCCTGTTTTAGCCTTAAAGAGTTAACCATTTACCGCACAGTGCAAACTTTTCACAACCCTGGGAAAGAAGCCTTTTGAAAACATTGTGGGAAAAGGAGAAAATGCTGGTATCCAGCATTTTCACCTTTTCTCACAATGTTTTCAACCCTATCAAAGAAAAATTGCACCATTTGAGCCACATTGAAATAGTCGTATGCAAATGCTTTCAATTTGTAAAAGGCTACAGTTTTGTCGTCTGGTAAAGGGTTAGCATAGACAATCTTAGAACTGCTCAATATGATTGATAGCCTGTTGTCTGCAGCAGTTGCATGAAATCTCTAGCAGGATTGAGAACTTGATAGACAGGCCTAAAATTGTGGTGGAATGAAAACATCTACGAAAGGAGATATTTATCTTGTGAACCCTCTAGGATATTGTTTCTTCAATAAAGAACGTGGTTTTTGTAATGCCATCAATGGGATCAATACGCTCACTCTTTCCTGTGATACGTATTCCAGCTCCTTCTCACATTAGACTTTGTGAGCTCACAAGTCTCAACACTCAACACTCATAGACTACTTCAAACAATAAAATTGTTTCCCCCAAAAAAAGTTTTTAATACTCATGATATTTTGTAATAACTTGCAGCAGACAACTTTGAAGATATTGACAATCAAAATGAATTTAGGCAAAATGTCATTTAAAGAGTATACAACTCTGTTATAGAACTTGTGTGCCTAGAACTCATCTATTAACCCTTTACCAAACAATCCCTGGTTTTTACGACTCGGAGGAAGGAGGCTTCTGAAAACATTGTGGGAAAAGGAGAAAATGCTGGTTACCAGCATTTTCTCCTTTTCCCACAATGTTTTCTATTCTTCTAAAGTCAAGTTTCAATTTTTGAGTCACGTTTATTTTGTCGTCTGCAAATGCTTTCAATTTTGAAAAGTCTAAAATTTGTCGTTTGGTAAAGAGTTAAAACAAATTTATTGTACAGCAAATAAGTTTGAAAATATCCTGATATGTTGAAAATATCCTGATATGTATGGTAAGGATAATCAGTATGATTTCAGGTTTTTCCTCTTTACCTAAGACTTGTAAGACTTGTCAAAATTGGAAGCATTTACAGATGGCAATTTAAAGTTTTCTTAAAGGAGGAAATTTTTTATTTTAAAGGGTAGAAAACATTGTTGCAAAAGGACAAAAATGCTGGTTACCAGCATTTTTTTTCCTTTGCCCACAATATTTTTAAAGCCTTCTTCGTGAGGGTTGTTTAAACTCAGGATTACTTGGTAAAGAGTTAATACAGAATATATAAATATGTGGAAAAACAATGTAGTGAAAGGGACAAGTCACTCTTTCCATTGCAATAATCAGTCAAAATAGTTGATGCCAAAATCTTTGCATTATTTTTTGTATTTTTAGAAATGAGAATGCTCAAAGAGTTTGAAATCTTTGAACAAAGTTTGCACTTTGAAGAAAAATCTTTGTCCTCAGCCCTTGACAAACTTAGTACAGAGGAAGTTGTATGCCCTCTTTGTAAAAGGTAAGGTTTTGTTTGCTTGTATGGTGTGTAACACCGTTTTCAACATTATTTCAGTTATATTGTGGCAGTCAGTGCATCTATCTATGCTTTCCTGGAGTTTCTTTGACCGCTACTTAGTACAATATTCTTCCTTAGCCTTGTGCTGCTTTCCCCCATAACCATCATTGACACAATGATCAGCAGTGAGAGAAATGAATCCTATTGCAGTGACTATCATCTATCATTGAAAAGAAGTCTGTGGAACTGGGTATTTGAACCAGCAATTTGCTGGTTTCAAGTCCTGTATGTTAACCCTTAGACTGCTAAGCCCGACTCACTGACCTTTTGCGGACAGTGTAGATCAAGATCAGACTGCACAGAATGTGCAGTCTGATCTTGGATCTACTCTGTCCAATAAGGAGATATATTTCCCCAAAACATAATGCTGAAATAGCAATATTTGGGTTTTTACTATGGAATTGAGAAATTTCATTTTAGTTATTTAGCAGGATAAGGGTTAATGACTGCACTACAGGGCTCAGCTTATGATTTATTTGAGAAAGTGTGAAACCAAAATGTGTTTAAGAGTGAAATGTGCTTTGCAGTGAAATTGATTGATTGACTGATTGAATGGTGTTTTACACCACTTTCAACATTATTTCAGTCATATCACAGCAACAGCTCACATATTCCCATTTATTTCCTGGGTGTCACCAGTTCTAGGCTAGGGCTTTGAAGTGTCTTGCCCAAGGACAGTCCCACGAACAACCCAGTGCTTCTGGTGAGGCTTGATCCTGTAGCCCCCAGGTTACAAGTCCTATACTTTACCACTGAGGCATACAAGACCCTGCCTTGTAATCAAAAGATGCTGTCTTGAACAGATGGTGATAAATAGTTAAGCACCTCATTCTCTAAAGGGGTTCTCTGTTGAATGAATTCTGTTACAATTATCAATCCTCAGAAAGAGTTTGACTGAGCTGGGATTCAGTCTAACAATTCCTAGATTCTTTTGCCACACAATCTGGTTTTCAACAACCCTGCGGAAAAGCCTTTTGAAAACATTGTGTGAAAAGGACAAAGAAGTGCTGGTAACTAACCAGCATTTTCTTCCTTTTCTGACGATGATTTCTACCCTTTTCAAGACATTTAACCCTTTATCACACATCAAACTTTTAGACCAGTCCAAATTAAAAGCATTTACAGACCACAAAAGAAATGTGGATCAAATGATGAACTGTGTCTTTGAAAGGTTAGAAAGCATTGTAGAAAAAGGAGAAAATGCTGGTTACCAGCATTTTCTCCTTTTCCTACAATGTTTTTAAAAGCCTTTTTCATCAGGGTCTTTAAAAGTTGTAATTGTTTGGTAAAGGATTAAGGCACATCTAATTTGTCGTCTGCAAAATCTTTGAATTTGGACCAGTCTGTAATTTTGTCATCTGGTAAAGGGTTAACAGTTGATATTCTTATCTTGTACCTTATGCTCTAGCCTGCTTGGGTAGCTCTGTGATTAACATATCTGACTCATTGGGGGTTCGATACCTTGTTTAGGCAAACTTTCTTTGCAGCGACATTTTGCCTGTCACCTCTAATGCATGTGGGAAAAGTAGTCAGTGACTTGGACAGAAAGTTGTTTCAGTACTCAGTACTGGTGTCAGAAAGCCAGGAAAAACATGCGTAGGTGCACTAACCGCATTGATATAGCCTAACCTGTGAAAGTGGTGTTAACTCCAATACAAACACAAATCTTATGGTGTTGTTTTTGTTGCTGTTTTTTCAGAAGTCCCTTGTTTACCAACAAGTCTGTGATATTTTGTTCCTGCGGGATGAGAATCAATACAGAGGTAAGTAGATCTTTTTTAGAACATGTTTACATGTGGAGCAGTGTATAAACCCAACGGTCACTTTCAGTCTTGAAATAACACCCAAATAGCTTCAAGTTCAAGGCTGCTATTGTCTCAGCAAAGCAGAGAGAGTAGATCAGTGATCAGACTGGATATTTTGTGCTTTCTGATCTTGATCTACACTGGCCTCAAAGGCATACACTTGTTAAAGGCATGTATTTGTTAACCTTTACCAAGATTAGATGGCAAAGAACATGCAGTCTTTCATGTGGACTGAGAATCAGTTAAAGTATTAACCTCTGGAGTGAAAAGTACAACTAAATGTATAAATGGGAACAGTGTAGATTCTGACGGTGAAGATCAGACTAAAATACATGCAGTGTTATCTTTAATCGGTATTGTTAGCTATTTAGTAACATATTTTAAACAAAATGGCCTGAAAGGGGCCTTTTTAGATTTTTTTTTTTGCTAAAGATTAGATTTATTTTCAACAGTGTTTTCAAAAGCCCTCTTTGACAGGTTTGTCAAAACTGGGGTTTATGTGGTAATGGGTTGATCTTGAAATATCTTGAGTTACCCTTGGTCTCACTTCAAGAGGCAATTTTCTTTGAGCCATTCTCTGTGAGAAGGGGGTTTAATAAATCTGCAAAAAGTATTGACCCAGGTCAGTCTATGCCGTCCAAGCAGGCTGACCTGTGTCCAAACTTGTTGCTTATGATAAGTTTTCTGCATTTCAAGGACCATTCTACATAAGGTTTCAGTCAGTTGTTGGACAAAGTACATTTTATGGATCCACAATTATGTGATGACTTGCTTGGTATAATGTATCATAGAGATGCATTAATTTCTCTTTTCCCAGAACATGGCGCATTAATATAGCTCAAAGGGTTCACATATGTTCATCTTATTTTCAGCAAGACTGTTTGACCCTTGCCAATGTAAAAATGATACTTGATAAAGGTCTGGTAGAACATGGACATGGTTGTGAATCTGAGCCCAACTTTTCCCTGATCTCTGAGACTGACCATACCAACTTACTGATGACATGTCAGGTGAACTTTCTTTTACCCTTGCTTTGCTGGAGCCTTTACGGGTATATTTTATGGGTACATGTTTCAACTCTCCACTGTTGGAGAGTTGAAATAAGCTATTTGTTGAGAGATGAGAAAAATAACGCCAGAAATGTGTTAATTGGTGATATCAAACTTTCAAAAGAGGCTTGACGTTGTAATAGCCCAGAATAGATGTCATATAGAGCATATCATTTAAATGTTGTGAAAAACTTTGACTCATTTTATTTAACATGTAAGTATTTAAAGTACTTTACATTGTATATCAAACAAAACTGTAATTATTGTGGATTATTGTGATATAAATCATAACAAGTTATGTGCTGGCAGACAAAATATATTAAGGATTGAATCTGTATCAGATATTAGGAACCACCCTGTATGTATCTCAAATAGTGTGATTTGTCTCTACATTGCTATATTGCCCATATTTTCAAAAGCCTTTTTCCCCAGGGTCGTTAGAACACAGGATTTTGTGGTAAAACTTAGAGATAGTGAATTTATGTATTAGTTAATGGTTAATATGGAGGTGTCATACACTTGACCTCTGTTGAAAATGTCGAGCTAAAACGAAAAATTGCGAGAAACATTAGAGGGAAACCAATATACTTTTCTTGACCACTTTTTAAAAGACATTTAGGAAAATGGGGCAATTGTTACAAGTAATTGCTTCTTTTCTCTCAGTATTTATAAAAGGGGTAAAGTGCAGGGATATACAAAGTTGTTTTTTGTACAGAAACCAGTTAAGATTTTTATTTTTCGTTCTTTTTCAGACCTGTGACTGGATGTCGATTGTGATTTAACTTGCTGTTGCTGAAAACTATCTATTAATAGCCACAACTAGTGTTCATTTCATATGATGCGAAGCTTGCCATGTCAAGATATCTGTAGTGTAACTCATTGCTCTATTGCAACAACTTGATATGCCTCAACTCTTAAATCTTTACCAAACAAACAGATTATAGACTTGCCTAAATTAAAAGCATCTACAGACAACAAATCAGATGATGTTCAAAAGATATTTATTTAAAAGGGTAGAAAACATGGTCGTTACCAGCATTTTTTGCTCAGAGTTGTTAAAACTCTGGATTGTTTGGTAAAGGTTAAAGTACTGAACCTGGATTAAAGTTCCCTTGCAGATAGTGTTGATCAAGATCAGACGGCAATAGATCTTAATCTACACTGCCTCCTACTTTGTAACATATCCTGCCCAAAACAACCTAGAAATAACAATATGTCTATTGTTTGCTCAAGTTGAAAGAGTTCATTTTATTAACCCTTTACCACACAATCCAGACACAATCAAATGAAAGAAATCTTTTGGAAATGGTGATGATACAGGAAAAAATGCTGGCAAACAGCATATTGTCCTTTTCCAACAACGTTTTCTACCCTTGCCAGAAGAAATTTTGATTTTTGAGTTACTGGTACATTTATTTTGTCATCTGCAAAATGCTTTCAATTTGAACTAGTCTACAAGTTTGTTGTGTAGTAAAAGTTTAATTCAGCACTCTAAAGCTTATCCCTTTACCACACAATCCCAAGTTTTAATGACCTGGAAGAAAACAGTCTTTTGAAAACATTATAACTCTTTACCAAACGACAAATTTATTGAGTGGTCCAAATTGAAAACATTTGCAGACAACAAAATAAATGTGACTGAAAAATCGAAATTTGATCTGGGAAGGGTAGAAAACATTGTGGGAAAAGGAGAAAATGCTGGTTACCAGCATTTTCTCCTTTTCCCACAATGTTTTCAAAAGGCTTCTACCTCGGGGTCATCAAAAGTTGTCATTGTGTGGTAAAGGGATAAGAAAAAAAGAAAATGCTGGTAACTATTATTTTCTTCTTTTCCCAGACCGTTTTTCTACTGTATCAAAGATAGAAATCATCTTTTTAGCAACAATTATTTTATTGTCTGCAAATGCTTTCAGTTTGGTCAAGTCCAAATTTAGTTGTTTGGTAAAGAGTTAAGTTAGATCAAGAATTTGGAGTGTGATTATTTGGCCAGGATTTAGTGGGCTATCTTAATTTGAAATTTGACTAGAAGCTTTATAGTATCAATTAAAGATATGCCTCTTATTTGCATTATTTGTATTAGGATCAATTGAGATTGATATCAAGGACTGTGACCAACATGTAATATGCAGGATAAACTTACCGGTATACATGTACAACAAATTTGCTTTCTTGGATATTTTGTTGTAAGTGGAGAAGTTCCTCAAAACAAGCATTTTTTCTCAACTATGATAATGTAAATGAGGGGTGCTCCAAAAATAAAAAAAAGGGGGCTTAATGCATCTCTGTGATACATTATACCAAGCAAATCATACCATCATTAAAGATCCATAAAATCCATGACTTGATTGTCTAACAACCAACTGAATCATGATGTAGACTGGTCCTTTGACATGCAGAAAATTGACCCATGGAAAATACTTTTGACACACGTCATCTTGCATGGATTGCACAACTTGACCAGGGTCGATGTTTTTTTGCTGATGCATTAAACCTTCTTTTCACAGAGCATGCCTCAAATACATGTTCAACTTTCAAATCTACCCTATTAATTAATCTTACGCTTTTTTAATACAGTTTGTACTTTTCTTAACTTTTCTTAAGATCTTGAAGAATCAGAAGAAATTCAGTGTACTAAATAGTAACTCATTATCTCATGGAATAGTTTCTTTGAGGACACAGTTACATGTATAATACGTGAATACAATTTTTAACGCTTTACCACTCAATCCTGAATTTTATCGCCATGAAAGAGGAAGACTTTTGAAAACATCCAGGATTTTCTTGTTTTCCCACAATGGTCAATACCAACCAAGAGCCTGGGTCTGTATTCACCAACCATTAGTCTAATCCTAGAATTTAAAGTAACACAATTTCTGATAGGCTAAACCGTTTGGTTTAGCTAATCAGGTATTGGGTTACTTTATAAATAGCATCAAAATGAAAGCTTTATGGGGAAAAAAGGGGAGTAATAACTCCTTTGTCCTCAGTGTTTTCCAAAAATGTTTACTTATTCTTAAGGGATGTAATGTTGTAAAATATTGTAACTGTGCAACTTAGGTTGAAAGGTCGTCTGAGCTGTGCTCATTGTGATATTTAAACTTTGTAAATATTTTCCTGTACAAACCATTGATGCATGTTACTCATTTTTGAAGTTGGTATTTGAGAATGTTTAGTATTCTTTGTTTCTAGTTTCATTAAAAGTATGTTCATGAACTGGTCTTTCGTGAATTGATTATTCCTGTTTCTTATTTTATATATTAACCCTTTACCACACAATCCTGACTTTAACAACCCTGAGAAAGAAGCTGTTTGAAAACATTGTGGGAAAAGGAGAAAATGCTGGTAACCAGCATTTTCTGCTTTTCCCACAATGTTTTCTATCCCTCCCAAAATAAATTTCAATTTTTCTAATAAACATTTACCCGTATTTCTCCTAATAAAAGTGCCCTCCCTAATAGTAGCTCCTCTCCCCCCTAACCCCCCAGCCCCAGAAAAACCCTTAAATCATGATAACCTATTGTACATTAGTTGATTAAAATGACAATATTTGAAGAATTTGATGAATATTTCCTCTAATTTGATTAATATTTCCTCTTAACAATCACTAAAACACAAAGAAATACAAAATTGGACAGACCTTTTGCTTTGCAAATTGGATACAAAATAAAGGCTCCCTATCTATGTTTTGCATAGCTCCCGGGAGCTTTTATTAGGGGAAATACGGTACATGTATTTTGTTGTCTGCAAATGCTTTCGATTTGGACTAGTCTGAAATTTTGTCATGTGATAAACTTAAAGGGTTAACTAAAGGTACAGAGAGCTGCTCTTTGTAGACAGCTACTTATAATAATATCCCCTAACTCTTTACCACATCCCCCGTTTTAATGACCCTAGGAATGGAAGCCTTCTGAAAACATTTTGGGAAAAGGAGAAAATACTTGTAACTAGCATTTTCTCTCTTTCCCACAATGTTTTCTAGTCTTCAGAGACAAATTCCGCAATTTGATCCACATATAATTTGTCGTCTGCAAAAGCTTTCAACTTCTATGAGTTTAAACTTATGTTGTTTGGTAAAAGGTTAACTCTTTACCAAACTATATAAAATTTTGGAATAGCTCTAATTCAAAGCATTTGCAGGCAACAAAAGGAATACGGCTCAAATGGCAATACATGTATTTGACTTTGAAAGGGTAGAAAACATTGTTTGAAAGGGAGAAAATGCTGGTTGCCAGCATTTTCTCTTTTTTCCACAATTTTTTAAAGGCCAACTTTCTCAAGGTTGATAAAACTCTTCTGCATTATGTGGTATGAGTTTCACACGACTAATCAATTGAAAGAACAAAGGGTACAAAGAATAACTGGAAGAAGAAGGGAAAATATCTTCCTTGGGTTATGTTGAAAAGACCGTAGGGGAAAAAAATCTGTCAATTGTTACAAGCAAAATTGATACAAATGCCCCAAAGATCTTTTATAGGGCAGAAAACATTGTGTGAAAATGAGAAAATGCTGCTTGCACTCATGGTTAGTACACCTTGGATTTGTTTGATAATTGTGTAAATGTACTGTTAGGTACAGTGCAAGAGAAGAATCATGCTGAACCAAAAAAAATGTTAGGTACAGTGCAAGAGAAGAATCATGCTGCACCAAAAAAAATGCAGTCTGATAATTTATCTACAAAGTAAGGTATGGTGCTCTATAAAATATGCCGAGTATGACAGCTTTTAAATAATAATGAATAGAATATCGATTTAAAACATAAAATACACTGTATCGTTCATTTAACCTGTTACCACACAAACCCGAGTTTTAACGACCTTGAGCAGGAAGCCTTTTGAAAACATTGTGAGAGAAGGAGAAAATGCTGGTGACCAGCATTTTCTCCTTTCCCCAAAATGTTTTTATCTCTATCAGTGACAAATACTATCATTGAGTTACATAAAAAATGTAGTCTGTAAGTGCTTTCTATTAGGGTACATCGGCGTGACGTCACTTCCCCTAGCAACCTCGGCCCTTGTTGCTATCACGTGATCATCGAAAATGTACGGATGTCCGATGATAACGTCGGACATCCGGGCATTTTCGGTGATCACGTGATAGCAACAAGGGCCGAGGTGAAAACAAACGCCATGTTGAATATACCCATATAGTTATTTCGTGAAATTTTAGAAATGAAATTCACCGTAAAAGCGATAAATATGCCAAAAATCAGCCGTGCCGGTAGTTGCATCAATTATCTATTTCGAACAGACAAAAAATGTCAATTTATCAATTTTCCGGTATCCTACAGAAAGAAGAGTTATAAAACAAGCGCTGTCTCCAGTTGGGTGTTTTGATAAATGCTTTCGTATGCAGACTACATTATTAACACCCCAGAAAGAAATAATTAATTTCCAGCAAACTACCTTGGATTTACAAGGCAAGAATTAAAAAAAAAATAATGAATCGTAATCTGCAGTTAAATCGGGCTCTATAATAATGCATTTCGAAAGAAAAAGTGTCCGGACAGACAAATTTATGCATCGTTTGAGTTAAAAAAAAAAAAAAAATAGAATGGACTTACCCTATGTAAAAATTTTTGATAATTCCAAATCCTATATTTTTACAAATGATCAACTGAAAATTGAACAGGACAGACACATTATTGTGACACGAGTGTGTTAGTCTGTGCTTAGCAAAGACTATGTGTCACCCACTACGGCAATGGTATACCGAGATCAAAGGAACACCCGGCTAACCCTTTACCAGCTTATAATGAAAACAGTTTCAGAACATATTTCTCTCCTCAAAATGAAACTTGAACTACCATTTTCATAAGGAATGGAAGGTTTAAAGTTTGAACTGACCTTCGTCGTAACGATAGTCATCCATTAACAGAGATGAAAAAAAAAAAATGCAAATAAGAAGATATGATATTTTCTGAGGTCAGGATTTTCTCAAGAAACTCAAACTTTATGGTGTTCCAGCTTTCAGTAAATGGTCTGTTGCTGTGTCTTTACACACACAGATTTTTTTTTAATTATTACAAAAATTTATCACCACTCTAACTCTTTACCAAAGAAAAAAGACTCCTCAAAGTTGAAAACATTTGCAGAATTTAATTTCATATGGCTTAACTAATGAAACTTACATTCGATTGAATAGAAAACATCGTGGAAAAAGGAGAAAATGCTGGTTACAAGCACTTTCTCCGCTTCCCACCATGTTTTCAGAAGATTTCTTTCTTTTTTTTAACTCGGGATTGTGTGGTAAGGGGTTAATAGCTTAAATAAATGGAACCACCGATCCCCGGGTTTCAAGCCCTGTACTTTACCGACCTGGCAATGTCAGACATGTGTTGAACGATCAGACCATCTATGGCACTTTTTATAAATTTATTCTTTACAGAACGACAAAATTTGGACTTGTCCAAATTAGAAGCATTTGCAGACAACAAAAATAAGCGTGACTCAAAACTTGAATTTCGTTAAAAAAGGGTAGAAGACATTGTGGGAAAAAGAGGAAATGTTTGTAACTAGAATTTTCTCCTTTTCCCACATTGTTTTAAAAAGCTCAAGGTCTTTAAAAGTCGGGATTTTAAAAGTTTGCTAAAAGGTTTTGAACAATATTAAAGTGATAACTTATTTTTCTAAAAACTTTTATTAAACGGCAAAACTTAGGACCTACCAAAATCCAAAGCATTTGAAGCCGACAGTTTAGACGTGGGTCAAATGGTTGAAATTGTTTTTGAAAAAGTAGAAAATATCGTGGGAAAAGGAGAAATTGCTGGTTCCAAGCATTTCCTTCTTTCACATTTTTTTTCAAACACCTTCGTTCACAGGGTTGTTAAAACTCGGTATTGCTTGGTAAGGTGTTAAGAAGATTTCCAGTGTCTGCAAAGAGACAGGGTCAGTCCGTTTACTGAAATTACAGCACTACAGACATACTTTGAATTATTAAGAAAATCTCGAACTAAAAAAATTACCGAACTTTTTATGTTGCGCATTTAGTCATGTTCCTAAAGACGAATAACCGTAATAGAGTCTAGTTCATGAACATAAGAAAATCTATAGGTTCAATTCAAATTTTTAATCTTCCATCCCCCATTCACAAAATACTTCTATTCCAGTTTTCAAGAATTTTAATTAAAGAAATAGTTTGTATGTGTCATATGAATCTTATCAAGATGGGTGAAGTGTTTAACTGCGTGTTCTTTTGATCTCGGTATCGCACTGCAGGGTGGGCGATCCAAGAGCTTGGTGAAAATTAACGCACACGTGTTACATTAAACTGACTCTTTTTGTTTGTTACTGATCTTAATTCACCCTTATGTTGATCATTTGTGATTGGGATTTGGAATTTTACGCAGGTTACAGAGGGCAAGTCCATTCTTCAAACTAACGTGTAAACTTATCCAAATTAGAACGAATTTTCGAACGAGACATACCAAAGCGATATTTGTCTTTGAAAGGGTAGCAAACATTGTGGAAAAAAGAAAGGATGTTGATTAGTATTTTCCTTTCACCGCAATATTTTCAAAATTCTTTTTCTTCAGGGTCGAAAACACCCTTGATTTTTTTTTGTACTGGGTTAGATCACAGGAATTTGACATTCTATAATGAAAAAATATGATTAAAGAAGAAAAAAATATTCCCCTGTATATAAAGAAACACAAGGAATGCAACGCCTCGATTACCGGCGACAACACAAAAATGCCCAACCCACCCAAAAGCACCAACGAAACGAAGAGTGATCACAATTTCCTTTACCCTAGTAACAGATAACACCAAAATGTACCTATGACATCCAGCGATCCTTAAGTAGACACCTTTTCACCGGAGATATCCGTCATTTTTTACTGCTTTTTTGACAATTACAAGCCATCGAGGAAGCCATTCGCTGACGTCACTACATTATGCCCGCAGTAAATGTTGTGGCTGAGCGGTATGTGTATTCTCCGGCCCCACTCGAAAAATGAGCCAGAATATTCCCGGCCCCTACGGCCCCCGTGATAGAGTAGAAAAGACTTTGAGGAAAAGCATAAAATGCTGGTAACCATCAGTTTTTCTTTTCCCACTATGTTTTCTAAAGGCTTCTTCCTCATGGTCGTGAAAACCATGGATTGTTTGTTAATTTGTTGATATTTTCATTTCCGTGCTTCACGAAAAATGATCAGTCGAATAAGGCTAATGTCAAAAGAGTTACGTCCCCTGATGGGTTTTTCCCTATTCATACAAGTGAAATATCCTTCTATAAAAAAAGAATATCGACAAACATTTTTGCTAGTTACCACGAGAAAAATATGTAGTATCATGCGATGCACATAAATATATTTTAAAACGAAAATAAATATAAAAACGAAAGTAATATTATCTGCGGGCCTTAAAAAATAGTGACGTCAGCGAATGGCTTTCTCGATGGCATGTAATTGTCAAAAAAGCTGTAAAAAATGACGGATATCTCCGGTGAAAAGGTGTCTACTTAAGGATCGCTGGATGTCATAGGTACATTTTGGTGTTATCTGTTACTAGGGTAAAGGAAATTGTGATCACTCTTCGTTTCGTTGGTGCTTTTGGGTGGGTAGTGCATTTTTGTGTTGTCGCCGGTAATCGAGGCGTTCCATTCCTTGTGTTTCTTTATATATAGGGAAATATTTTTTTTCTTATTTAATCATATTTTTTCGTTATAGAATGTCAAATTCCTGTGGTTAGATCTAATTAAGTCTCTATAGGAGCAATGTTTAAAAAGATTTATCAGACTATTCTTTTTTCGGTCAAATATTAGACTATGTAAATGATCACCATCTAATACTAAGATAATTTACAGGTGTAGAAATTCTTTATGCCGATACTTGAGTGGTATTCTAGCTTATGAGCCTTTAAAAATTCAGGAAATCGCTTTGGTCAGGGAAAAAAAAAAAAAATTCCTCGGGGAACAATTCTTCTCGACCTTTCTTTTAATCCGATCAGCAACCTAATGTAGATTACAATTTTTTAAACGCTTGGACATGAAATAGACAAAAAAGAACACGCTACAAAGATTGAGTTTAGAATATTCATTTCATGCCTTAAGAGTCTAGACCCACTTTAAATTTAAATGGAAGGTCTATTTGTGGTAGGCCCATTTGATGAAAATCGTCTAAAAGAAGAATTGTCAACTCGTCATACTTATTCTTAAGTGTATTTCTAACAGTTATCTGAACTGATGATAGCTTTGATTCGTAAAAAAACGTAGTTTTTCTCAACGAAAATAATTGCGAACAGCACTAAAATATATGGTTGATATGTTATCAATTTCACCTCCGAAAATGGCCGCCGCTTGTTGCTAGGGGAAGTGACGTCACGCCGATGTACCCTTTGGACAAGTCTACAGTTTTGTTGTGTGGTAAAGAGTTAATTCAGTGCAGAATATAATACTGTGGGTCCTATATCACACTGCATTTCTCATGCAGTTTGTTCTTGAGCCCCACTATGCAAAAGTAGCAGCAACTCAAATTTTAGAGAAAAGTCCATGTCCATGTTTAAAGTCCTTTCAGTGAAAAAGAATCCTTTTCGGTGATTAAACCTGTGAAAACAAAGATGGCTGCGCCCTTGGGAAAACCACCTGACAAAATTAAACGAGATGTTGTTCCACTTTTACAAGAAAGGGACGTTGACAGTTTTAGTTTTATTGTTGATCATGTGATAGGCGATCGAAAACTGAAAACAAATGTGTTTTTACCGAACATGTTTGGACCCAACCATATGAGAACTAAGCAAGAACTGATGATCACCGGAGTTATGGAGAGTTGCGCTTTTAAAGCAGTCCTTAGCTGTGTTGCGGGTATGTTTTCTTATGTATATTCTAATGCGAGCACCAAAGTTTGACCTATCTTGCTAAACGATCATTAATCCGGGAACTCCCTACCATGGATTTTACAATGGGGTGGGGGGGGGGGAGGAAATCGCAAAGCAAGAAATTTATGGAGTGAATGATGAAACGGTGAATACACACGTCATAGGGGTCCTTAGTTTGATTCCTGGCACCCATAGACTATATATTATAAACAAGGGATTTAACTGTATGCAGTCCGTTACTCGCCCCGGTTACAAAAAAACGTATCTTTTCTACCCCATCAGTTATTCTCCTATTTTTTTCTTTAGCTGAGAGCTAAAACATTTTTCTACCAGAAATACACAACTGTTTGTCAGTGGCTAATGCAGTCTGGCTGATACATTCGCTCGAACTTGTAAACTTGCTCAAAAATCTGCGCCATTGACATGGGTTCTTACATCCGTTTTCAAGATATAAAATGCACTTTAGATCCAATGAAATGCAGCATTAGCGGCACCCACCCTTTAAACATGTTTAAAAATGCTACTGACCTATAGTCTATATCTTCAATATTAACGACGAAAAGCCTCAGAATTCGTTGAATTTGTGATCCACATTCTTATTTCGAACAGCTGCAGCCATCTTCTGTCATGTGACATTGTTTGGAATGAGAAATTTCATCGGTTGATATGTACTAACAGTCGTGAATTCAACCAATGAAATTTCGTACAGCTGCTCACACCTTTTTGTCACGTGACAGTATGGTGACACTGTTTGAAACGAGAAATTTCATTGGTTTATATGTGCGAACGTCAGTATCGAATGTACGAACCTGTGTCAATGGCGAAGATTTTTGAGCGAGTTTACAAGTTCGAGCGAATGTATCAGCCAGACTGCATTAGCCACTGATAAAGTGTTGTGTTTTTCTGGTAGAAAAATGTTTTAGCTCTCAGCTGTAGAAAAAATTAGGAGAATAACTGATTGGGTAGAAAAGATACGTTGTTTTTTTGTAACTGGGGGCAAGTAACAGGCTGCATAGAGTTAAATCCCTTGTTTTAGTCTATGGGTGACAGGAGTCAAACTACGGACCCCTATGGTTTTTACCAGGCAACATTCATTATGCAGCATGCATTTTTGTGCTATCCACCTAAAATTGCCAAGCAAAATCCATTGAGTAAATCGAGGGAGAAAAGTGTGCCCAACATGGGACTCGAACTCACAACGCCCGGAACATTAGTACCACAGCTCTACCAGCTGAGCTAGCCGGGCATCTGGTCGTGAGTCCACCCAACGTCTACTACAACACTCCACCCCCTCCTGATTTTCTGGGAGTCACCAACTCCCCCCTGTCCTCACAGACTGCCAGTGCTGCCTACCCACACTAACCAATTGACCTTGTCTCCAATGAAGTAAATCAAGGGAGAAAAGTGTGCCCAACGTGGGACTTGAACCCACGACCCCTGGAACACTAGTACCACAGCTCTACCAACTGAGCTAGGCAGGCATCTGGTCTTGAGTCCACCCAAAGTCAGCTACAACACCATGATGGGGAGTTCCCTGGATAATGCAGCTAAATGTCCTTGTTTAACAAAGAGCTTTTGTCAATTTATAGCAAAGATGGCATAATTTGTCCTCTGTTCACTTTGAAACAGCTGTAAGAAAAGCCTAGAAACAGTCAAAAGAGATTTTTACAAATATTAGCAGAGAAAAGCTTTCTTCCACTACATTTAACCCTTTACCCCGCACAACCCCGAGTTTTAACGACCATGAGGAAAAGGCCTTTTGAAAACATTGTTGGAAAAGGAAAAAATGTTGGTAACCAGCATTTTCTCCTATACCAGCAATGTTTTCAACTCTATCAAAGACAAATTTCATCATTCAAACTATATTTAAATTGTCATCTGCAAATGCTTTCAATTTGGACTAGTCTAAAATTTTGTCGTTTTGTAAAGATTTAACACTGTCAGTGTCTTTTTTCTTGTCAGCAACAGATAAAACCCGAACTCTTAAATTGCTGAATTTGAACAGGTATGAGACTTCAAAAGGTGAAGTGAGAGGTTCTGAATCTTAGAAACTCGAGGATGTAATAAATAGCTTTGTCTGAACCGTAATACCCATGTCCATTTATTTTTTGAGAGGGTAGAAAACATTGTGGGAAAAGGAGAAAATGCTGGGTACCAGCGTTTTCTTCTTCTGCCAACAGTGTTTTCAAAAAAGCCTTGAATTTTCTCTTTCCTTAAAAACAGGATTGTTTGACATTTGATAGATTTACCTTTGTCCCTAGGTTTCAAGGAGGCAAAGATATAAGCTGTAGAACTTGTTTAAAAAACAACAGAAAATAAATTGGTATCAGCTTCAGTAAGTTGATTAAAAGACAATGCTGCATTCCAGGATTTGTACTTGGAGGAGCTCTGGGTGTTTTCACTGTTGGTATTGACCCCATGTCAACCTACACCACTACAACCCCTGATCAGACCCCATCAACTCGGGCTGTTTTGAGAGAAATGAAGGTCAGATGTACATCCTATGGGAAGAATTTTGCTACTATTGGATTTATGTTTGCTGGGACAGAATGTTTGCTAGAATCTGTAAGTGAATATTTTTTTTGTCTTAGACATTAACGATGATTCTGTTATTTCCAGATTGTGGAGAAAATTTGATTAAACAGGTATGCAAGATTGTTATTTTCGTTTACTGATGGAAAACAAAATAAATCATTCATTCAGAAGTATCTGTTTGATTAAATTTTCACTACTATTTGATAATCGTAGAGGGGGCTCAGATAAGAGCACAAGCTACCTGTTGCTCAAACTGTCCAGCTTGCAAAAGTCCAATTGCCAGTCTCAAGATGTCGATGGTTGAATCTCAGCAGTTTCAATGCAGCTTAGCTGTTCAATACACATGCTACAATGACGGTCAGGCTTTCCTAAACTCTCCAAAAGAAAGTGATATCCCTGGATAGTCACATGCTGAAGATGGAACTCACTTGTTTTGTCATTTGTTCAGTCAGCTATGACAGAAAATCAATAAAACGTACAAATGTTTTCACCCTAGAGATTGAAATTTGAAAAAAAAAAAAATCTCATAATTTTGGTGTTGTGCTGGAAGTTTGTTTACCAGCATTTTTTCATTTTCCCAAAATGTTTTCTGTCTTCTTTCACAAGGTTGTTTAAAGTCAGGGTTGTGTGGTAAAGAGTAAAAAGTAGTTTCTTGTCATTCAAGTGATCATCCTATGCGCTACTTGCATTAGCTTTAGATGGGTCCACAATCACCGCTCACAGTAATGGATTGAACTATGACCATTAATAGCACTAGAATGTCAGTGTACTTTTTGGAATGTTATACATGAATACATGTATTTCTTTTCAGTACCGTGGAAAGACTACATTAGGAAATGGAACAATAACAGGTGCCCTAGTGGGTGGAGTATTAGGCTTGAGAGGTATGTTAGATACCATATTTTCATTCTTCATGTGTCTGTGTGTGTCTAGTGTTTGTATTTTGTGCTCTAGTCCTGTATTATGCGTTCATTTTTTATTTTGTGCTCGAGACTCTTTGACAATTTCGCTTGTGTTTGCAGGAATATAGGAGGTAAATGAGTAATCTAAGAATATCATGTTCACAGTAATTCCTATACCAAGGGCAGAAAGTCAACTCCATTTTCTCTTTTACTAGTATCTAACTAAAAGTATGTGGACAAGTCTGGTTCCATGTTCATCAACCATTCTTAAGTTCATTCTCTAAAACTAATTCTAGATTTAAAAAGAAACACTAAACCAAAGGGTTTAGCCAATCAGACGTGTTACTTTCAAATTTGGAAAATTATGGAGAAGACGACTAAGAATGCTCATTGTGACAAATTTTGTTCTACAAGTGTCACTTTTTCTTTTCTCTTTTTTTTTTCTTCCACAATGTTTTTAAACGTTATTGGCTGCACTAGTTGTCTGCCAGATGTAATGAATGTAGATATGAACAGCGCTTTGGCAAAAGGAGGTTGAATGAATCTCCGATGCATTATACCAAGCTTGTCATTATATAATTATGAATCCATTTTGTCAAACAATCGACTGATTCATGAGGATGACTGGTCCTCTCACGTGCAGAATATTGTACAAAGCAAAAATTTTGACTCAAGTCAGCCTGCATGGACTGCTTAGGCTGATCTGGGTCAATACTTTTTTGCAGATGCATTTAACCCTCTTTTCTCAGAACATGGCCAAAGTATGTTCACCATCTGTAAACAAATTCCTACCTATTTAATTTCAGCTGGTTTAAAAGCTGCTGCATTTGGAGCTGTTGGTTTTGCTGCCTTTTCAACAGCCATAGACTATTATATGAGGCATTCTTAGCAGTCAGGAGAAGTTAGCTTAAAGGATCAAACAGTTTAAATTTCACCGACAGGACAAGAGAGTCTCTACACTATATGACAGTATAAGCTACACCATTACGAGACAAACCCCCACCCCCTTTCCCAGAAAAAAAAGTTCTGTGATCCTACTGTAGACAGCCAATCGATGTAACAAGCATTTCCCACCATGTTTACCATTCTAGTGAAAAAAAAAAGCAATGTTTTTCCTTTTCTTTGAGTGTTTGTCCTTGGTGTAACTTGTATTACTTTTTAGGTAGTCCCAAGTCTAAAAATAGCCTGTACTGTGGATAAGTATGACTCTAAAGAGAATTTTGAATACTTAACTGTTTTGGATGCAAGCGAAGAATGCTGGTTGTGAAGAGGTTTTTTTTTGTAATTGGTAAAGAGTTCAATACCTTGAAACGAATGGAAAAATTGCTTCTAATTAGCATTTCCCCTTTTGTCCCATTATTTTTCCATGTATTCATTGGAATAAAGCTCGCTTTGATTTCTGATACTTAGGATAGTTGAACAGTTGTCTTCTGCTAATTTGTTAAAGTAATGGTTTAATGAACTGCTTGTGGCTATTAATTGATAAAATTGAATGATTGTACTGATTATGTGTTGTTTAATGCCATTTTCAACATTATTTCAGTTACCTATATCGTGGCCACCAGTGCACCTATCCATGCTTTGCTGGAGTTTCTGTTGTCAGTACTTCGCACAATATTGTCAGTTCTCAGAAACGAATTGGCCCTGCTGGGGATTTGAACCAAGGAACCCCTGTGCTCAAGTCCTGTATGCTACCTACTGCACTACTGGGGCTCCACATTCATTTATCACAATAGTTTTGTTTTAAAAAATTTTATTTGTATCACAGAATAAATATAAACTTTTTGAAATCAGTCTTGATTAACTATTTACAGTTTAAGAACAGATTTGGTTCTCTAGCTCTCTTCCATAATCACTAAAGAACATTTAGAAGATGAGATCAATTAACTGTCAGGGTAACCAGCATTTTCTCCTTTTCCCACAATGTTTTTTTTATCCATTCATTGACAGTTATAAGTGTTTAAACCACAGTCAATTCATCCTTTGCAAATGCATTCAATTTGGACAAGCCTAACATTTTTATACCCCCGCGAATGTTTTCGGGGGTATACTGGAATCGGCCTGTCTGTCCGTCCGTGTGTCCATCTGTGTACAAAATACTAGTAATTCTGTGTCACGAACTCCTCCTACAGTTTTGCTGCTATTGTATTGAAAGTTTGTTGATACATTGATCTTATACTGAAGTTGTGCAAGACGCAGTTTTCAATCATCTACTCCCTATGATTCAAGGGTAATCTCCCCTTGAACTTACAAAATGTTTTGTTAAATTGCCTGTTTCTGTCAAAGCGCTGGCAGGGGTATAAGTCACATTCAGTGACAGCTCTAGTTTTGTCTGGTAAAGGATTATGGGTTTGTCCATCTCTACCTCATTTTATCTCCTGTCACAGTATTTGTAGCAGACAACCTTGAACACATACTTGTAGAATATGGATAAGCAGCATAAATTAAGACTGAATACATGTGAAAACATTAAGGCAAAGAGAAAAATAATCCCAAGTTTTAACGACCCTGAAGACAAAGGCTTTTGAAAATACTGGAGGAAAAAGAGAAAATGCTGGTAACCAACATTTTCTCCTTTTCCCACAATGTTTTCTACTCTAGGATAGAAAGCATCATTATAACTACATTTAATATGTCATCTGCAAATGCTTTCAATTTGGACAAGTCTAAAATTTTGCCATTTGGTAAATAGTAAAGAGTTAAAAAAATTGTTCATTATGACCATCTCTTCTTTGTTCAAACATTTGAATTCAAGCATTAGGAATGAGATGATGAGGGCAAATAATTTCTTCTACTTTAATATCCTTTGATACTTGTATTCCACTTTTTGCAGTAAAAAAAAAAAATAGCCTATTCACCACAATGGCTATAACCTGCAGTTCACCATGAACTTCCTGATATTCTAATGCATCCAGTACAACTGAGAAATTACTCATTGTAACCAATATGTCTATCTTCTACTTTGCTTTCTCTCTCTCCCTCCCTCTGCCCATCTCCCTTTTTCTAGTAAAATATCTTGTTTGATTTTTAAACCCTGAAGCACCTATTAAAAGTTAGTTGCCTTTGCAGCTAGGGTAGATTAGGACCAGACTTTACAAAATATGCTGTTTGATCTGCACTGTCCACTTTGCCAAGACATTCTGGTCCACAGCAACCTTTTAGTTACTCTTACTAGAGTCTTATTTTGTCAATGAAAACTAGTTGAGTTTATTCCGCACTCTTAGAGTTCAAGTGTTAAAACATTACCACAGAGTATTTAAGCCTCCAATGCATACAAACCTTAAAACATTGTTGATAAGGCAATGATTGTTCATACGTAGCTAAACAATTACTCCTTCCATAATACTGTCCTTAAGATGAATCAAATCCAATCATGTTCCATTCTTATGATATCAACTTTTTCATGTGTCATGTCTTGCTTTCATTTCTAGTATAATTCAAAATGGCCTGTATGGTAGGTAGGTCAATCAATAGCTATATTTTTCATCACAAGTTCTTGCATCTTGAGCATACTGCTGTCAGATATTTCACGGTAGTAGTAGTTGTAGGATCATTACTTCAGGCTGCATATTCTTTCAACAACTGACCAGCTATCACAAGTCTCTGTATCTCACTTGTACCCTCATAGATTTCTGTTATTCTTGCATCACGATAATGTCTCTCTGCTGGCATGTCTGTCACATATCCCATACCCCCTAGAACTTGGATGGACTGAAATATTGATCACCTTGGTAAGGTCAAGATGCATAACAAATGAGAAAATATATATTTTTCTTAACCCTTTACCTAGGTTGGCGCCAGCCAAAAATTTTTAGTAGCCAAAATTTTTGTTGGTCAAAACCCGGGTTCAGTCAATGTACCTAATCACTTTGACTCAGTCTTTGATAGTGTCATTTTCTTAGTATAGTATTTCATAACATTAATTCATGTATGATTAATCTAAAGCTAGATCTACAGCTTTGCATCACTGATATAATTTGTAGATCTAAAAATCTTTGAGTTCTTTTAAATATTTCTGATGGTAGACTACAATTATATACATCTAGTATTGAAACGTCAAAAGTCGGCCACAAATTCCCATGCTTGTAGGCTGTTGAATGATTAAAAGTTTCATAAATTCAACAATAGATCTATGTGTATATATTTGAATCAGGCCTAACCCTTCACCACTTAATCCCCAATTTGAACGACCTTGAGAAAGAAGGCTATTGCAAATGCTAGGAAAAGGTGAAAATGGTGGTAAATAGCATTTTCTCCTTTTCCCACAATGTTTTCTACCATAGCAAATGCATAATTCAAACACCTCATGAGCTACATTTAATTGTCGTCTGCAAATTCTTTCAATCTGGACGAGTCCACATATATGCCGTCTGTTAAACAGCTATTTGATTTTCTTCAGACCAACCATTAATTTCATGCATTACAAGAGATATGTATGATCCAATTTTTAAAATTCATCGCAAAACACATGTACTGACAGTATCTGTTCTGTCTTTCAAATGATTCAAGAAATATCGTTCCACACTTAGCCTTTCTTGAAACTGCCGATCTCCAAAAAATATCTTGCGACAATATTTCTCATTTGGCGAAATATGGATCTAGCATCCATTACTTTTTATGAAAAAAAAAAAAGTTTCTCTGGAAAAGAATCTAATAAAGTCACATAAAGGTTAAAAGGTCAAGTATTTCAGAAAAAAAACATTTATGATCGATGTTGTCAAATTTACTTGACAAACGACTCCATTAATTCGTTCAGCCCTATTGCGTCCAAAAAGTTGCGATTGTTCATGTAATCTATTTATAGAACGAGCTACCCGATAACTGGCAATGGGAAATCGGATCTTCGTCTATCGGATAGTTAAGGGAGATACAAGGGTTATCAGCTTAGGATACCCGGTATATATGATAGGCTAATCAAGTTGACGCGCGCCGATTTCACAGTTTAGGAGGTGTTCAATATACAAAACTGATCAGAAGTTCACGGTCGGCAATTTTATCTCATCACATTTTTAACAATCGCCAATATCAGTTCTTTTGGTGATTGTAGTCACCAGCAGTAAAATTTAATCGCCAATGGCGATTTTGGCGATCGGTGACGCCAACCTAGCTTTACCTCACAATTCATACTTCTAACCACCCTGAAAAAGGTAGCATTTGAAAACATTGTGGGAAAAGGAGAAAATGCTGGTAACTAGATGTTTTCATCTTATTTTTTCAACGACAAAGTCTCTCGTTTGAGCAACATTTGATTTGACTCCTGGAAACCCTTCCAATTCCAATGAGTTCAAAATTTTGGCGTCTAATGAAGTTGTTTGAAAAAAAAAAAAAGAGCTGCAGCAGTTATGGTTGCTCAAGTAAGCAATCTGAACCCCTACTACACTTTTGCAGATGTCCGTGACAGATAGTATTTGATTTTAGATTACTGGGATAACATGCTATTGAAATGAATAAATCTCTACCGCTTCCTATGGTCAATAAAGTAATTCAGTGGCATGAACCTTATAAAGTGACTACACTCATGTCTAAAGGCGATGAAGACCAATGCAGATGGGAAAAAAAAAAAGATCTTGACCATGAGCATTGGATATTTCCATTTGTATTTCTGATATGAACAACTACTAGTACATTTATTCCAACATCCTGAGTAAGTCTATGAGAAATATGCTATTCCAAAGATTTGTTTTTCACATGACCAGCTGTATCAAGAATCAAACCTTGTACAATCAGAAATGAATCCAAAGCCAAAACCATCCTGCCAGCCAAGCCTGCATTCTGCAGGGCTAGTAATGCAACGGTTGTAACTGAGTCCTGGCCATGATAAAATTCCTTACAAAGATTGATAAAAGTCCTTGCAATATGATTCAGTAACTCACTCTGTAGTACCCATGGATAGAACACATGAATAGGTGTAATGGCCGACATGATATGACTGGCAAACTTTAGAAAACATGGTTTAGCAGAAAGGACCCTGAGAACAAAAGGCAGATAAGTATGAGCTTGCAAAAGTGGGTTTAGTACCTCTCAGTAATACATTACACCAAGTAAGACATTATAATTATGGATCCATAAAATACATTTTCCCAAACAACTGACTCAATCATGAGGTAGACTGGTCCTTGGATGTGCAGAAAGTAAAAAAAAAAAATGTTTTGTCCCATGTCAGCCTTTGCGGACTGCACAAGGTCACATGGGTCAATACTTTTTGCAGATGTGTTAAAGCCCCTTTTTGCATGGCATGAGTTAAATCTTCTTACCTGATGGGCAACCTGGGTGGCCACTTCTGAGGCTGCCAGCTTACACATTGCTGCCTCCTGGTAAAAAAAAATATATATATACACTTCATACTAAGAATGGGGATCTTTCAATTTTTTGCACTTGGTCAAGCCAGACATCTATCTATATGCACAAGGTTGTACAGTGAAATTTTATCTATATTCTATTTCATACATCCTTCACTTACACAACTAGACAGTAACTGTTTGATTGAACTAATCATTTTACATAGTACAGTAACTGTTTGATTGAACTAATCATTTTACAGTAGTTTCTATCAAATGTAAACCAGACAAGTCCAATCTGAAAAATGTACATGTACTTGCTAAAGGACAATTTAGGACAAGACAAGCATAGGAGTTCCACATCCTTGATTAATTTGCATTTCTTTGATGCCATCAGTTGCCTTATGAGCTATGCCCCAAAAGGCTATACTTAAGTTGCTGGGTATAGAGCAAGATAGGGACGAAACTGATCTTAAGTTACACTTGCCCGATTCTTTATTCTTTCGGTATATAGCACTGTGACAACCAACCTAGATTTAAAATCTTGTCCAAAAGACTATTACATGAAGTAATTTATGGGGGGGTTGCCCAGCTGTGGAAATCAAACCAACACTCAAGTGTCCCCCAAGATTTGTCGCTTACAAGTCTTATGCACTACCACTTCAGCTGTTCCGGCCGACTTAAATATCCCTGCTTCAAAGGAAGTAAGAACCAAACAGAATATTTGCAACATCAGCTATTAGTTCTTTTACCTGTAAATTAATGCCTTATCAGATGACATGCTGGGCAAAACATCAGGTGACTCTGTGGACCACGTAGTTCAACAACTGACTGAATAGGAGGTGGAGTTAGTTCCTGCATCTACACTTTCTGATTATGTTAACAATTTCAAGGCTGTTTTAGCCAGTTTCTTACAAAACATTAAAAGGAGTTGATCTGTACATGCTGATCTTTATCTTCAGCAGTGTTCAGGCTAAATATTAACCCTTTACCACACGACCAATTTTAGACCTGTCCGAATTGAAAGCATTTGCAGAGGACAGTTTCAATGTGGATCATATGAAATGATTTTTCTTTGATAGGGTAGAAAACATTGTGGGAAAAGAAGAAAATACCAGCATTTTCTCCTTTTCCCACAATGTTTTCAAAAGCCTTCTCTATCAGGGGTGTCAAAAGTCGTCATTGTGTGGTAAAGGGTTAAACCTTTCAGCGTCATAGGCAAAACCAGAGGCTTTTGTGGACAATATAGATCAAGATCAGACTGCACAGAATGTATATTCTGATGTTTGATCAGACTACACAGAATGTGGAGTCTGATTTTTGATCTATGCTGTCCATTTGTTCAGTTAAGCCTAAAAGATGAAAAAAATTTCTATGATTTATTGGGTTATATATTTCAACCGTTGGAAGATCAAGTTTATATATATGGTGTAAAAAGAGTTTATTTTACTCTGGCAAATAAACCACAACGTTACCTTTGTAAAGGGAAGTCCTGCATCCTTTAACATGGCTGCTTTCCAGGTGAGAAGTCTGGCACTTTCTAAACCAACCTCCATGTCTGCAAGTTTTAACTGCGGTATACGAGAAAAGGTACATGTTTATAGTGAAGGAGAAATACGATGTACAGGTACTCAAGCATACAATGGGACTGCATTGAACTCACAAGGTTTTGAAAACATCATAACAGAATGTGAAATTGCTCATCTAGAAGAAGCTACAGATTTCAGTAACAATGTACTAAAAATGAAAGACATGATAAGTACTGTAACGCGCAACAGCCTGGTCACCCATCCAGGCACTAACTTGATACATGCTTAATTATCTGAGAGAGAAATACATCAAACCAGATCGCTGAAAAAGCTACATGTAGTTCATCAGCAAGGCAGGTTTTAAGTGCTTATAAATGTATCTATCCTCTTTCCGTGACATTACTCTCCCCTTCAAGAAGTCTCGACCCCAAGACTTATATACAAATAACCCAGAAGAATTTACATGGGTAAGGCAACTCCAGTCCAGCAGTTGTCATAATCCCACCTCTGCCACCAAATGTGATGTGCAATGGCCTGGTCACCCATCCAGCAGATGTATTAAACCATCTTTTCACAGAGCATGGCCTATTACTTTTTAGTTGAGCATAGACAGAGACAGCTTTGCTTTTTGCCTAAATATTCACTGCCACAGTGGTTAATAGACTCAATATACCTTGTACAAGAACTAAACAATTTACCTGTGTTGATTGAAATTTAGAGATTGGCTGTTCAAACGCTTTTCTTGTCTGAGAATAGTCAATGGCACATTCCATTGCAGCCTAAAAGATAAAATTCAGTAAGGGTCACTATAGTATGACTAATCATCATGGTATTTATAGAATTTGGTAGAAATAAGCATAAGTTCAAAAGCTTTCTCCCACAGGGTCATTAAAACTCCAGATTGTTTTATGAATCAATTTATCATTTTTTTTTCTCTACAAGCAATGTACCAACTAAGAGACCATTTGTAAATTTTTATATATCTTCACATCGATCCTGAAACAAGTTCTACAATTTTTTGTTCATCAATCTCCATGATGATTTCTTTGGTTTTTAATTTCAAGACAAGCCATGTGACTGGCCAAGATATTCTGTTGCAAACAATCATATGGTCAGTCTCAAATTTATAATAAGAAATTATACTGCCTTTGATGCCCTTGCACTTAAAGACCACAACCAATTGGCAAAAAGTAAACGTGTAGATCCTACATAAGGTATTCTGCACAACCTGGGGCTATGTTTATAAAACTTGAGTTCAAAATCAGCTGAGTTTCTGCTCAACTGTAAAAGTTTCATTAACACTTCAGACAATGAAGAAAATTGAAACAAGAGGGTCAATGATGGCCCTAAAGCCACTCACCTGAGCTTTTGACCAAACATGATCCATTTTAAATCTCCTTCGAGATATTATGACATCATTCTAACAAGCTTTCATAATTATTGGACTGAAAATTTGGCCTGTAGCTTCTACACAAGCTTTTTCTAGACTCATCCAAGATGTATACAAGATGAACATCTTGATCAAGTTTCATGAGTATTGAACTTAAATTGTGGCCTCCAGATTGTACACAAGATTTTTCTAAGATTTGACCTAGTAACCTAGAATTTCATGCAACCTGAATTATTTTCAAACTCATTGAACATGTCAACAAGACAAATATTCTGACCAAGTTTCTTGAGAATTGGACTGAAAATGTGGTCTCAAAAGCGTACACAAGGTTTTTCAAAGATTTGACCAAATGACCTAGTTATTGACCCGACTGGACCCATTTTCAAACTCATCTAAGATGTTATCAAAAAAAAAAACATTCTGACCAATTTTCAACAGTATTGGACTGAAAATGTGGCCTCTAGAGCATACACAAGTTTTTTTAAAGATTGGTCCAAGTGACCTAGTTTTTGACCTGACATGACCCATTTTCGACCTCATCCAAGATATCATCAAGACAAAGATTCTCACTAATTTTCAAGAGTATTGGACTGAAAATGTGGCCTCTTGAGCATACACAAGGTTTTTCTAAGATCTGACCAAGTGACCTTTTTTGACCCGACAGGACCCATTTTCAAACTCATCTGAGATATCATCAAGACAAAGATTCTGACCAATTTTCAAGAGTATTGGACTGAAAATCTGGCCTCTAGAGTGTACACAAGGTTTTTCTAAGATTTGATCCAGTGACTTTGACTTAGTGACCTAGTTTTTGACCTGACATGACCCATTTTTGAACTCGTCAGAGATATCAACTTGATAACCATTCTGACCAAGTTTCATGGGTATCGGACTAAAAATTTGGCCTCTACAGTGTACACAAGGTTTTTTAATGATTTGACCTAGTTTTTGACCCGACATGGCCCATTTTAGAACTCGTCCGAGAAATCATCAAGACATACATCCTGACCAAGTTTCATGAGTGAAAATGTGGCCCCTAGAGCGTACACAAGGTAAAAATTGACGATGGACAACGCACGACGGAGGCCGGACACAGCACGATCACAAAAGCTCACCTTGAGCACTTTGTGCTCAAGTGAGCTAAAAAAAAAAACAGAAATTGATGTAAGGAGAGGACGAAAGGAATTGCTCCAACTGTTAAGAAGTTACTCCATTAGTTGTATCAAGGTATATTTTCATTACTTTGAAATTTCGTGCTCAACTGAGCTAAAAGATTTATAAGAACTGAGCCTGGTCTGATAACACACCTTTCATAAAAAAGTATGTTGTAAATGGTCTTTGAATAAGGTTTACATGGCAAAATGTGAAAATTGATAAGACCACCTTGCACAAGATAAATAAAGTGAATAAATATCCTTGATGTGACAGCACATTCTAAACAGTATACTGTACAGTAAGTAATGTTGCTTTAACCCTCTGACAAACAATCCAGAGTTTAAATGACCCTCAAGAGGAAGGCTGTTTAAAACACTGCTGGATTCTGTCATTTGATAAAGGGTTAAAGCTGCTTAGGGCTAAAGTTTGGAGGGCTTGGGAAATATGTTCACTTAAGTACCACAATGTAAACAGTGTAGCACCTTTGAACACTGGCCTGACAAGGCATGTGACTTTAAAATATATGTCTGTCTACCGGTATATTTACTTGATACTTGTACTGACTTCATTATCAATAATGTATCCCTTGACAAAGTTTTACAGTGACCGAAACTAGTAGGGACTGAAATAATTTTTTAAAGAGTACTTAGATTTTGGTCTCTTTTATTCATTTATACTTACTTGAGCAATTCCTAAAGCTTGGCCAGCTACTCCTATTCGACCAGCATCAAGTGTTGTCTGAAAAGTAAAGTCAGAAATTAGAATTTTAACTGATAACTGCCAAAAACAGTCAGTTCTACTTAAAAGCAGTCTATCAGACAGACAGATACATACAATGCAATCCATAAATGACATAACAGCTTCTTAAAACTCAAACTCTTTCAGCGCCAACTACAGTGTATATAAACTTGACCATTTTCAGCAGCTAAAAGTACAGTCCACTGAAACCCTGAAAGATTTTCATTTTATAGACTTGAGTGAATAAGCAGAGGGTATAGATCCAGGATCAGACTGCACGTTCTATGCAGTCTGATCTTGATCTATGCTGTCCTCAAAAACTGGGTTTTCGCCTTTGGCGCCAAAAGGGTTAACCACTCTATTCGAGTTTTAAAGACCCTCATTGAAAGGATTTTGAAAACATTGTGGAAAAGGGAGAAAATGCTGATAACCAGCACTTTCTCCTTTTTCCACTATGCTTACACCCACTAACAAACAAAAACTTTCATTTGAGTAACATTCAATTTCTAGTCTGCATAATAATGCTTTCAATTTGGACCAGTCTTGAATTTTTCAGTGTGATAAAAAGTTAAACCTATCTTTTTTCCATTGCTTGTTAAACAAATTCTACATGAGTCTATCACTCTCGGTGCTTGAGTCAATGCAACCTGTCCAGTGTAGCCAAGGTTAAAGACATGCTTCATACAAAGGGTAAAAAATCCTAACTTGTTCAGCTGTCAGGCTGCATGGAACAGTTATATTCGTCAAAGACCTAACTTTTTTCTGTCGGTTTGTAGGATTTTTTTTCTTAAAAAGTAAATTCACCAAGTCATCTACCCCTTCTTACACAAAGAATTTCAATTCATCCATTACCACATAATCCGGAGTTTTTTACAACCTTCAGGAATAACCATTTTGAAAACATTGTGAGAATAGGTGAAAATTGTGGTAACCAGCATTTTCTCTTTTCCTCAAAATGTTTTCAACCATTTCAAGGACAAATTCCATTATTGAAATCACATTTAAATCATAGTCTGCAAATGCTTTCAATTTGGACAAGTCCATATTTTTTCTCAAGTGGTAAAAGAGTTTATTACTGAATTTTGTTTTATGGATCACAAACAGCTTTAATAGGTCAGTAAACCCACAAGACATGAAAAGTTGCAGTGAAATGATATTTACCTAATTATTAATTAAGATAGATATATACCTAATAAAGATAAGTGGGATTTCATAGGTTGGCATGTACCATTTTATGCATTATGTACTAGAATCTGTTGTGTCAGATATTTACTGGTGTAATCGAATTTCACCAACGCACGGGAAACTGCTCTTGCGGATTGCACAAAACAATAGTAATTTTCTTTATGGTTAAATATCTATGTACTTGTATTCAAATACTTTTGTAAAAATAATTTTTACCACTTAAACATCTAAATTTATCTGTCAAAACATCGTCAGAAGTGAGACAGTACAAAGTCGCCATCTATAAAGAGAGTAAGCCAATTTCGACAACTCTGGTTTTCCAAAAATTAGAGGCCCCAGAGAGGATAAATTGATATAAAAACTTCACAGCATCATTTCAGCAATATTCATTGCCTCATTTACTTCCTACGAAAAAAAACCTGAAGGACATAAAATAAAGCGCAGCTCTCAGAAACAAAATCGACAGTTATGTGATTTTTCGTGTAATTATTTCTGCTGTGGCACTGAAATATTACAATCAAACTCAGGATGACAGTGTTGAAATATGCATATATAGGAGACACCTGAAAAGTGATGATAAAATGGCGAGGAAAAGCATGTGAGAGGCTGCTTATGAACTTTTTTCCTATTGATAGGTATTTTTCTGTCATTAGATTCAAATGATAGTTCAAAACACCTTTGCTGCTAAAATACCAATCATTTCCGTGAATGGATGATGTGACAGATATGAAAATATTGCCCGAGAACATAGTTGGCGAAATTCGATTACTAGCGAAATTCGCTTACGCTCCTATATAATAGTTACTGTTTAACCCTTTCCCAAACAATCCCTGGTTTTCACGGCCCTTAAAAAGAAGCCTTTTATAAACATTGTGAAAAAAGGAGAAAATGCTGGTAACCATCATTTTCTCCTTTTCCCACAATGTTTTCTACCCTCCCAGAACAAATTTCAATTTTTTAGTCACGTTAATTTTGTCGTCTGCAAATGCTTTCAATTTGTACCAGTCTAAAATTTTGTCGTTTGGTAAAGAGTTAAACGAACAAACTTCAAAGCTTTAAGAACAGATACAAACTTGGATAACAAACAGCACAAGTTGTAATAGAACGGTCAACCAAATAAATATGAGCCATGGTCCTTGAAAAGGGGGTTTGATGCATCTGCAAAATCTATTGACCCAGGTCAGACTGTGCATTTGCTTTTGGTAAATTTTCTGCAAGTCAAAGGACCATTCTATCACTTAATTTTGTTGATTGTTAGACAAAATGGATTTTATGGATCTAAAATAACGTGATGACTTGTTGATATAATGCATCACTGAGATGCATTAAACCCTCTTTTCATAGCTCTTTAGTAAAAGTAAGCCTTACCATGGCAATTTTAAACCCATACCCAGGTTCCCCTAGCAAGTTTTCCTTTGGTATTCTACAGTCTTCAAAAATTAACTGACAAGTAGACGAAGCTCTAATACCCAATTTGTCTTCTAGTTTACCCAGGGATAGACCTTCTGTTGGTTTTGGCACTAAAAAGGCACTTATACCCTGAAAACAAAGGCAAATGTTTGTCTGTTTGAAAAGTGCTTTAAGCCATTTTCAACAGTAGCTCACTTAACCCTAACTACACAATCCCAAATTTAAAGAGAAAATCCTGGTCTCCTTTTCCCTCTACTCTTTCTACCCTTTCAAAGACAGAAATCATGCTTTGAGCTACAGTTACTTTGTCAACACCAAATGCTTTCAATTTGGTTGAGTCCAAAATTTTTATATTGGTGAAGAGTTAACCATGTTTCTATCATGTTTCTATCAGTACATGTACTTCCCTCAGTTTTGCCAAAGGACACCCCTGCTACCAGCCCTTGTAAAACTTCTGGAACACCTTAACCGCTGAGCAACAGATGACCAAATCATTAATCATATGGCCTGCAACACGCGAAAAGGGGCATTCGGACATTTGCGTAAAGTGTCGTTTCCGATCAGCCTGCGCAGTCTGCGCAGGCTAATCCAAAACAACACTGTTTTTATATAATTTTCTGTTTTGCGCAGCTCTAATGTAGCACAAAATCTAATGTAGTTGTAAAGTGCCATCTCGGATTAGCCGGTGCTGACTGCGCAGGCTGATCTGAGACAACACTTTAAGCAAATGTCCGAATGCCCCTTATAAAAGACTGTCTTAAGTGATAATTCTCGCTTGCTGTATTCTGACTCTTTTGTACTGTTTGGAAGTTTCTTTAATATTTAAGTTGACTTCAGAGTATGTTTTATTTTTCTCATGGAATATTATGAGATGTAAAAGAGAAATAACTCAAGTCCATGTCAATAACAGATGTCAGTAGTTCTACATACCTTGTGTTTTAGCCCTCTGTCGGTTGTAGCAAACACCTAAAAAAAAATTCAGACAATTATTGAAGTTGACTTTCCAATTTTGTTCAAATCTAAAATCACGTAAATATTTAAACATGTGAGCCATGTTCTGTGAAAAGGGGTTTAATGCATCTAAAAAAAGTTTCGACCCATGTCAGTCTGTGCAGATTGCTTCATGTAAATTTTCTGCATGTCCAAGGACTATTCTACCTTATAAATCAGGTAGTTGTTGGACAGAAAGAATTTCAAGAATCCATTATCATGTGATGAATTTCCAGGTATAATAAATTACAAAGGTGCATTAAACCCCCTTTTCACAGAGCATGGCTCATTTATACTATTACAGTAGTGACAGACCAAGATGCAATACTATCCTAAGCTCTGCCCTCTTTGGCATGATCCAAACAGAGATCAAACCTGTCACCATCTGTAACACAGACACTTAAGCGGAGGTAAAATACTCTCATGCTTGAGGTTAGTGAAGCTGTATTCACCAACTGTTCTAGATTAAAAAATAGTTCAAAATCTCAAGAGCCTTTATTTAATTAACTGAGAGAGAATGTCACTGCAAATCAGAGTTCTAATCACTGATATTGAAACTGAATTAGGAAAGGTTGGTGAAAGAAGCCATTGAACAGAATGAACATGTACTATGAACAGGTACATGTACTTAACCATTTGTACTAAACCAAAACTGGCAAACCAAGAAGCAATAACATCCCAACCTAGCCAGTCTTAAGGATTATGCAACCTAAGATCAAAGCTGACACCTCGATCACAGCTCTGGACACCTTGGCTTAATGAGAGAGGACGTTCAGTCTGTCACATTTTGTATTCACCAACAATGTCTTAATTTGGCATCTTATTGGCCGAGACAGCAGTCTCAGCCAATAAGATGCCTTCTGTCTCCGCCTCTTTCTACAGACTTTGGAATAGTTGTAGAATACTGTCTCAGATCAATCATTTCATTTTGTGTCTATTCTACAATATACTGTTAGATTTAATTGAAAAGTTATAGAGAGACTTACAACAGCAGCCTCTGATTCATAACCATTAGTTATCCAAGCTTTTGTCCCGTTCAATACCCACTCATCACCTACTAGTCTTGCGGTCGTGGACGCAGCACCAGCGTCACTACCATTTCCTAAAAGACAAGAAATGAGATATTTTTAGAAATTATATGAATTCAAAATTACGCCTAGACCATGATTATTGTTCAATACCTCAGGAGAGTAACAGGACAACAATTAATTATAGTACAGTCAAACTACGGAAGCTCGAACAGCCCTGGGACTAGGTAATTTGTTCGAAATACCGGTAGTTCGACGTATCCATATTTCAAGGTACGAAGTGGTCAGTGAACGAGTTACATGTATTCTTATTGCATATTTATGACTTTTGTATTTGGAAATATCACACAGAACACACCACATGACTTTGTCATTTCACAGGAATCGGCTGTCTAATTAGTGAAAATGGCTTGTTTTTGGCCGAAATCGATACGCTCTGTTAAGGTTGTTCTTTTTTTGAGAGTATCCATTTCGGCCGAAAGCAAGCTATTTTCACCAGTTAAACGGCCGATTCCTGGGGTTATTTTCTTTGCACATATCTAAAAGTCATTTTATCAGAAAAAAAAAAAAAAAAAAGGACATTTGCAGATATCGAGAGCAAAGCATCACCTTGTTTATGTTCTAATTATAAATTCTATCAACACTACATGTGCGGATTAAGATGACAGATGCGGTTAATAAAACCTAGTGTGTTGAAAAGCAATACTCTTCATGCAAACATAGTGTCACAAAAATGACTTGACCACTAATTTAGGTCAGCCACCTCGAAAAACAAAGAATTAAAAGCAAAGCGATTATTCAATCACGGCTAAACAATTTGTAATTGACACTTTGATCAAGTGTGTGTATATTTTACAGTAATCGTTAAAATCATGCACCTTATCCAATATTTGACAGACGATTACCAGTGTATCCAATTAACAATGTAGGTGTGAAACCCAACGTCTGATTGTTGACTAACCCTTTGTTCAACTTCTGAGAGGTAAAATACACAGGAAAATGAATGACGGGACCGTGATATGTGTTCGAAAGTTCCAATTAAGGGTTGTGCGAGCTTTCCAAGGTAGAACAATATGAATTATATAGAGATTTCGCCGGGACCGATATCGTTGTTCGAGCTTTCTTTGGTATTCGAAATTACCGATATTCGAGCCACCAAAGCTTGACTGTATTTCAAAACTTTAAACCTAGACAAATTCCAAATTATAATAATTCAAATTTTAAGTCTTAATAGCTTAGGCCATTACGATAATACCACAGTTGAAAATTCCATTAAGTAAACGATACTAATATGGTAACAATTTCAAAATTAATAATTGCAAAAGTCAAAATGATAACAGTTAATAATGCCAGTACAAAACTTCAAAGCTAAACAATTTCCAAATGAGCAGATCAAAGATTCAAACCTTAATCACACCTATATGAACATAATTCACCAGCAAAAAATACAGGATTATACAAAAGTTATGTTATTCCTTTATTATCATCATTTTCTTTTGCTTAAATGTAAATTTTGGATATCCATTGAAACTTAACTGTATCAAAGGACCAAGTCCAACGAGAACTAACAACATAGGCTTTAAAGATAAGAATTTTGAGCAGATGGCCTCTTTTTCATCATAATGCCCCCCTTACCTGGTTCACTGAGTGCAAAACAGCCAACTTTGTCTCCATTCAAAAAAGGTGCCATGAATCTCTCTTTTTGTTCTGCATTACCAAAAGCTTTGATTGGTCCAAGATATAAAGACTGGATAGTGAAATAAGAAAAAACATAAATGACACTCTTTAAGCAAGCAGTCCCGAGTTTTATGCCATCCTGAGATAAAAGCTTTTGCAAAACGTTGCTGGAAAGGGAGAAAACGATGGTGACAATGTTTTATACTCTTTAAGACAGAAATTTCATTGTTTGTACCATGTATAATTTGTTGTCTGCCACTGCTTTTAGTTTGGACAAGTCTAAAAGTTTGTCATTTAGAAAATTCCTGATCAACTACAAAATTCTAGACTCACACCATTCGAAAGCATATACAGGTAACAAACTAAAGATAGCTCAAACAATTGCATTTGTCTTAGAAAAGGGTAGAAAACATTGTGAGAAAGGAAAAAAAATGATAGGCAAAAGCATTTTCTCCTTTTCCCATAATGCTTCTCACAATACATGTATTTCTAAGTCCATTTTTTTCTCAAGGTTGTTAAAACATGTGATTTTGTGGTAAAAGATTAAGGTATGCTGTCCCAGCATAATGAAATAAACATAGTAACTCGACGATAATCCATATATATGTTTGTTGGGTGTTTTACAGTTTTTTGTAACCAATTCTATTAGATTTATCTGAGCACTTTCTCCATTTGCCAAATGATTTCAAAGGTCACAAATATATAAACACATGCTTATGTTAATAATGCCAACAGTTACACAGATCATCAGCTGCTTTTCTAGACACCTGATAACTCTTTGTATGCAGAAAAAAGCCAAAAACATCTTCAGACAAGAAATAAGACCAAAATAATAACAATTATTGTAATTTCGTTGTTTCTTTTGTTTATGGTGTATATCAGCAAGTAGATCAAAGATCAGAATACACCTATTGTGCAGTCTGCTCTTGACCTACACTGGCCGTAAGGGCCACGTTATTCTGAAAGGAGTCTTATGGATTCAAAACTTACTGCAAAGCTAGAGATTCAACACAGTGAGAAGAAAAAACAGCCTACATTATTGACACTCATAACAACTCCAGCAGTTGCACAACCTCGACTAATCTCCTCCATAGCAATGGCGTAGGCCAGATAGTCCAGGCCTGTTCCACCGTCAGCCTCTGAAATATCTATACACATCAGTCCTAAATCTCCCATCATCTTGACCTGAAAGAAATATATTAATACAGCAAAACAACGATAATATGGATATGTTATTACTAAAACAAATTGTCATAAAAAAAAAATGACCTCTATTACCATATATCTCACACTTGAAATATTGTTCAAACTAAGCTTCGGCTATTGTTGTCTAAATGCTGAACTATGAATGATTTTCAACTCTTTATGAGGCCAATAGATTTATCGTGTCTTTAAATTTAAAGAATACTTAAATTACTGAATTAAATATGATTTTTTTTGCTTTAAGGTCTAAGACCCCTAAGTCATCGGTAAATATCATGTAACACTGACGTTTTTGTAAAGGCTATTCGGCCAATCTCGGCACCTTCTGTCTTTTAATATGAGAGTTTGGGGCTGCAGACTTACTAAGTCATCAGTAATATGAGAGTTATGGTCCGTAGACCTTAATTTGTTAAAATGTGGCGGATGACATTGATCTATGATGCATTTTCTGCGCAGTCTGATATTGATCCATGTCATCTGCAAAAGTTTCTTATTTTGACTGGCACTGAAAGGGTCAAACCCGACATTTACCGTTAATAGAATTTCTGTACCACTCGATTATATGCAATGGTAAAAATATTCACTCTCTTATTATTCTTTTCATAAAGATCAATTTCAGGTCAATTTGTTTGAGTAATACCAAACAATTCTGTATTTTCACAACCCTGAGGGAAAAGGCTTTTGAAAACATTGTGGGAAAAGGAGTAAAATGCTGGTAACCAGCATTTTTTTCCCCATAATGGTTTCTATACCATCAAAGGCAAATTAAATAATTCTAAGCATATTTGTCACCTTCAAATGCTTTCAATACAGACAAGTCCAAAAGTGTGTTGTTTGGTAACTTTTCTTAATGACAAACTATTAGACTCTTCCAAATTGAAAGCATTTGCAGGGGCCAAATGAAATGTGGATGGTATGATGAACTTTGTTCTGGAAAGGGTAGATAACATTGTGGGAAAATTATTTTCAGCTTTACAAACAATGTTTTCAAAAGTCTTGTTCAACAAGGTCCTTAAAACTCAAGATTGCCAGGTAGAAAGTTAAGTAAACATTACCTGTTCTGCTGGGAATTTCTTTTCTTTATCAAACTGTCCTGCCACTGGAATCAATTCTTTGTCTGCAAAATCTCGACATGTTTGTCGCAACATCTGATGCGTGTCTGACAAAACAGGCCATCCTGCAACTGACCTCTTTGTAATCTGGAAGCCATCTATATTGCAGAAATGAAAAAAGGTTTTGGTGAAAATAGAAATATAACATGTATATATTATATAGTCATGTACTTTAAAATTCTACAGAAGTCTGTCATTTATGTGGCAAACATAAAGTTTTGATCTTTACCAAACATCCCAAATTTTAACCAACCTGAGATAGAGAATTAGAGGCCTTTTGAAAACATTGAAAGTAAAGTAGAAAATGCTGGTTCTACTTTTCCCACAATGTTTTCTATCCTGTTAACTCTTTAATGAGAAATTGACTTTCTTGAGAAATAGACTTGGAATGTTTTTAAGAATGATTGGTAAGTAAAGTCATAGATGGTCTAAAAAGCCTGGCCAGCTAGCTCAGTGATTAACATATCTGACTCTTGACCTGGTGGTTGCTGGTTTGATACCAAATTGAGGCAAACTTTCTTTCCGGCTATTTTTCGCCTCTCGCCTCTGACGCATGCAAGAAAAGTAGTCAGTGGCTTGGAAAGAAAGTTGTGTCAGTACTGGTGTGAGAAAGCCAGTAAGCACATGCATAGGTGCACTGACTGCCGTGATATGACCTAAGGTGTTAAAATGGTGTTAAAGTCCAATACAAACAAACAAATGGTGTAAGAGACCACCGTAGGGAAATCTAAAAAGCAGTCTCTTACAGGAGGTGGTGTTTTATTAACCCTTTACCACACAATCCGAACTTTTAACAACCCCGAGAAAGAAAGCTTTTGAAAACATTGTGGGAAAAGGAGAAAATGCTGGTGACCAGCATTTTCTCCTTTTCCCATAATGTTTTCTACCCTTCCCAAATCAAATTTCAATTTTTGAGTCACATATACGAGTATTATGTTGTCTGCAAATGCTTTCAATTTGGACCAATCTAAAATTTTGTCATTTGGTAAAGGGTTAAAGGGTTTAACTTTGCCACTTGTGCTTGAATTTTTCAGATCATGCAGTTGAGGATATAAGAATATTGAATGACTTGATATGATATAAGCACTTGAAAAAATAAAAAAGAAAAAATATTCCTCTGTTACACTGACTTGCATGTACAATTTTTTTTCAGCAATTATAAATCAATTTGTTGTTTCATTTGAAACACACCCTCACCCCATCACACACATAAAGAAATACTCTGTGTTTTTTATTTAGCTCTTTACCACACAATCCTGACTTACAACAACCCTGAAAGAGAATGCTTTTAAAAACATTGTGGGAAAAGGAAGAAATGCTTGTAACCAACATTTTCTCCTTTTCCCAAAATGTTTTCTACCCTATCAAAGACAAAAATCATCATTTCAGCTACATCTAATTTGTCGTCTGTAAATACTTTCAATTTGGTCCAGTCAAGAATTTTGTCGTTTCGTTAAGAGTTAACCAGCTCTAATATGCTGACTGACAAACTATCACACTTAATATGCCTATAGTTGAAGTTCCAGACATGAAATATGCATGTCAGCAATTTTTCAACCTTTCCATCATGCAGTCCCCTTTTATCAAGGGACACACAATCAATCAACAGACCAATCTGCTACCAGGAAAAAAAAAGGAAAAGCCTCTCTAATCAAAATCAGTCATTTTTTATCGGCACAAGCTATCAGTGTCGCACTACAAGGGTCTATACAAATAAACAGACCCAGTTAACCCATTATCAACCAGGAATTAATTTGCTGGTTTACTGCACTATCTGTGTAATACACACACATTATTTCACAGCACACATTCACAGAGTTCAGTAAACTGTAATTCAACTTATTTAGTAAACTGATTGGAGATTTTGGCTACACATTAATTACGTCCATGTAAAACATCTAGAACACCATGATGAATACCTGGCTTTGACTTGTTTCTCATGTATAAATCCATATCCTTAAGTGTTTTATGAATGCTCAGAAATTAAAGAGTCATTTAGCGTTATATATCAGATCTACTTATTACTTATATATGATGAACAAATCGAAGCCACAAGCAGTGTTTCATCTAGGCCCGGGATTGCGGGAATCCCGCACTTTTGTTAATTATCCCCCACATTTTCTGACACTGTGTGGGACAAGGCCCCCACTTTTAAAAATCACATTATAGCTTACCAACGGTACTTTGATTATATTACTCTCCATTATTAAATTTAACAATTAGCATATCAAATGTAAACACTAGTTAGAAATGCTATCAATTGCGTTTTGACACGAAAAAAGTCGGGCGATTTTCATGTCTGAAGAATAGCAGTCGATGAGAAATGACTGGTTCCCTGCTTCACGATCAGCTGAAAACCGCATTCATGAACGACGTGTATAAGAAGTGGTCTCCAAATTTTAAGTACTTCAAAACAATTTTAATGAAAAAGTACAAATGTCGGCCACACTGAAACTTATTTGAAGATATTTTTCGACTAATTTATGCAAAAATTATGTTAATAACTTTTTGTTTTCAGCTTTTTAAAGCCATTATGACCGATATCCATATTCCAGATATCATAATTATCGGGAACGGAAAAAAATTGGGCCTTTTCGGTTGTCTATAGCAACGGTGTAGCAATAACATTTTTGTCTGTAATATAAATTTCTTGTTTCTTAAACTGGACCCTTCTCTGCAATCCAGCAATGTCCAAGGGCAAAACAAGTGACTATTTCACTTTGTCCACCATTTCCTCGCCCCGGAAAGCTGATTAGGAAGCTGACGAAGCCTCAGTCATTATTGATCCCATTGCGGCAGACGTGGAGCCCTTGTGAAACTGTACGCAACACACATCCAGCAATTGTGGCTTAAAGTTAAAGGCTGACTGTGAAACTTTTGCATAACAGAAACAATGGCTAAATGATTCTTTTTTAAATGTTTTAGTTAGATCTGTATACGTTGCCTCATGGACCCCCACATTTTTCTTAAAATCCCCCACTTTTTTAAAAGCATGCGGGCAAATCCCCCCTTTTTTCAAATCCTGGGTGAAACACTGCAAAACTTGGTTGTGAGAAACATCACAATAGAAATACAGTAAAGTTACGGTTACCCTGTCACCAAAACCTCAAATCGGTTTGTACTTAAAGTAAAATTTACGTAACATGTCTGTAATGACACTACTGTTAATCAGTTGATACCCCAAAGAAGTTCAGAACATCTGTCTTACTGTTTTCTAGTCCTATCTTGAACCTTTGTCTATAAAAGTGCAATGTACAGGGCAAGCTTTGGTCGTTTGGACCTGTCTGCCTAAATTTACTTTAGTATTTTTTTTTTCCCAAGAATTTCATGGGGAAAAATAAACATTTACAAATTCAAAACCATAATTTGACTTGCTTTATCGAATTTGACCTTTCTGTCATTATTATGTAAATATACAGCGTTCTTCTCAAAATCGGGGTCCTACAACTTCTACTGCTCTGCATCTAAGTCAAATATCGTTACCAAAATGATAGAGACTAGAGTGTCCAAATCGCTTGAAATATACTTGCACACGTGGGAAGATTTACCAAATTTCTGTACCACTCGTTGCAGACTTCGTAACACAGCCATTTTCCTAAAATGCGTAAGTTACAACTAACTTCATTGGATGCCAATGTGAAAGTTACAACTAACGTCATTGGATGCTTAACAATTCTTATGTGCTTTTTCATTGGCTTACGGAGTCACCACCAGATATGAATTATTTTATCGATCTAAGGGAGGCAAATCATATAGAATTCTTAGAAAAGAAAGGACAGGTTACTTCCCATCCCTTATATACGTACCCAGACTGTTCATCCATATTATTATCATTTTTAAGTATAAAAACATTGCTTGTCATTTTTATAAATGTTTTTTTTTAACGAAAAAGAAGAACAGGGTTAATAAGGTAACGGGCTTTTTCGCCACTGGGCTTGTTCGCCCGGGCTTGTTCGTCTGGGCTCGTTCGTCCGGGCTTGTTCGTCCCAACTGATTTCCCGTTGATCCGGGCTTGCTCGTCCCAGCTTATGTACCTGCCAAAAGGTGTTAATGGTGCATACTTCACTGATTTCGACTGGTATAGATGAAAAGGTGTTAACTGCACATAATCCACGATTTCAACTAACCCCATACCAAACAAACCAGAGTTTTAAGGACCTAAATAATTGTGTCGTGGGTGCCAGCATTTTCTCCTATTTCCACAGTGTTTACAACCTATTTCAGAAGCAAATGCCTCCATTTTTGGCGTAGATAATTTGCCGTTTGCAAATGCTTATAATTTGGACAAATCTAACATTTTTTTTGGTGCATATCATTGAAGGTTAATTGAAAATATTTATCTAGATCTACTCAGTACCTCCTGTAATCAATTCGCAGCAATTATTTTGAAAAAAAAAGTAATAATAATAATAAAATGGTTTGAAAATATGAAAGATCAACAGAATGCAGTCATTATGATCGATAGATATATATGAATTGATTTTAATCCATGGTTTAGGTCCTGTGTGGCTAAATTGTTAAATATAGGACTCGTAACCTAGAGTCCCTCGGTTTGAACCGCACCATAAGAATTTGTCTTTCCGTAGAAGTGTCCTTGGGCAAGACACTGTATAGCCCTAGCCCATTACTGAGAATTCTAAGACATACATGTATGTATGAGCTGTCACCTTGAATTCACTGGGATATTGTTGAAAACAGCAATAAACACCGATCAGTAAATGAATCAGAATCAATCAAACAATCAATCCATCTATCCATCCATCCATCCATCGATCCATCGATCGATCGATCAATCAATCAATCAATCAATCCGTCGATCGATCAATCGATCGATCAATCAATCAGCCAATCAATCAATCAGTCGATCGATCAATCAATCAATCAATCAATCAATTCATTTGACCAAAGAAGAAAAAGATCGGTGGCAATAGCAGTTTCTGTAACAACGAATGTTTTCAATAGAAGACATCTGATAGACTTGCCGTCGTCTGAAAAAAGAGAAAATTGAGAAAATTGTTATTCTGACCAGCGGTCAAAATGACGGTGAAACAACGGAACGAATGGGAACTTGGTGCGAGTTCTTGCGCAATACTGCAACGATATCTGCATTTTAGCCAATCAAATCACTCGTCTGAAAACATTGTTAATTGATCAACTGCACCTTTCGCGCAAGTTGATAGGCTAACGATTGGAGTGGCACTGATCACGTGATTAATCTGACGTCATTAGGATTCCCTACGTTCAGGCTTAGTCGATTATGTTTCCATTAACTTGTAAAATTTCTTATGTTTTGAACTGGACATCCTTATCTAAAAGATAAATATGGCAGAAGTATTCAATATGGAATTACGGGACGGGGTGGACGGCGACGATGACCTCTCGGATGAAGAATTCCTCTGTTCAGATGTACAGCATCAGGTGACAGGGGAGATAAATGGGGGAATTTTCCATTTTACGAAGTTAACATCAGAATGTATTACATTATGTTTTCCTACTTTTTATGGTCCAAATGGAAATACAGCAGTCTTATCTTATATTCTTTACTGTACGCATTTTATAAGTATAAACCACACATACATGTTCCGATACAAATATCGTCAAGGAAGTTAAATATTTTTCTTCCCCGAATACCATACTGCCTGCTTTCATTTTCATTTGCCTTTGTAATTATGCTTGACAAAGAAGAAAATTTAAGGCTATAAACCTTTTCTTACAACAACAATAGCATCTCTGAAAATTCATAAAGGTGTCTGATGTTACAGTAGATCTCTGCAGAATGGAAATTTGGATCTACAGGATGACCTGTTAAATGAAGAAAAACTAACAGATTTGTCATCAGTGTAAATATTCACAGTTTCTGTATGACATTAAAATGTGTCTTTGTCAATCAGATACAGCCATATATTTTTTTCCATATTTTATCTAAGAAATATTGATTTTAGAGAAAACAGACAGAGTCTCCTTTCGCATATTTATATAAACAAAATCGTTTCAGTGTGCCAGACAGTTTAGAATAAATATCAGATTGCTCAGAACAAGCAGCCTGATCTTGATCTACTTCGGTCTTTTTTACCTTATACAAGACAAAAGAATTTTAGTCCAGTTCAAATTATAAGCATTCGCAGACAACAAATTGAACTTGGCTCAAATGATAGGATTTGTTTCTAATGAAAAGGTTGAAATCATTCTTGGAAATGGAGAAAATGCTGGTTACTAGCATTTTCTCCATTTCCTGCAATATTTTCAAAAACCTTTTTCCACTAGGGTGGTTGAAACTATGGATAGTTTGGTAAAGGGATAAAACACCTGAATGTTACTGGACAAAATTTTTTTAGATTTATCAATATTGAAAGCCTTTACAATCAATGTTCAATCTAGAGCATGCCATTGGGCCGTAGGCTCCCTAAAGTCCCAGATGGCACAATTCTAAACCAACCTTGGGCCCGTCTGGTGCACTTTAATATTGTAAAAGTATCATCGCGCAAATTAGGGTCCTTTTCATCCGTTTCTGCTTTTTCCCTGCATTTATCAATAACAATATCAAAGAATTTATCAAGAACCCCGATTGGTGTTATGGTTAAGATAAAACTGGTAACCTGTTATAGATCTTCCTATCAGCTGGTTAAGGGTCTACAACGGATACTAAAGGTAACGATTGTTTGAGCTACCACTGATCCTAAAATATGACGATAATAAAACCCAACAGAAATGCGAGTTTCAACCAAAATGGCTCCCAGAGGATTGGTTCAAAAATTGGTTTGATTATGACGAGAAAATTAAACTTTAGTTTGAGTGATCCACGGGAAAGTTAAATCCCTCTGTGATGGGATATCAGAATTTTTGAAAATATACTATTAACAGACATATTTTATCATTTTTTTTGAGGATTAAATTAATGGTGGAAACAAGGTTGGGTCAATAACAATGATAATTTCTGCATTGTTGAAGTTTTATTAGTATAATATTCATAGGTACACGAATGAGAATACTCTTATTAAATAAAAATGTTGACATTTCAGTATGATTTTTTATGTGTGGCCCCGTATTCCAAAGTGGCCCCCTACCTCAATGTCTGTGGGTGCAATGGGCCCCCATACAAGCAAAGCTAGATTGAACACTGCCCAAGGTGACAATTCAATATGGCTCAAATGGAGGAGACTCTGTGGAAAGAGGTGAAATTGCATATTGCCAGCATTTCTTTCTATTTCCCACGATATTCTCAAAAGGCATCTTCTCAAGGCTTTTGAAGTGAGGGATAGTTTGGAACAGTCTAGGGTACAAGGTGTATGAAACCTTGAACAATTACAGTGTCTATTTTAGGATGCGCGATTGCAGGATTCATGCTAATTCTTTTCAGATCCTGCATAAATTCAGACACAATTAATGACAGTCCCTTGTGATCAATGAAATGAAAAAGTCCCAAAAACAGAGAATTTAATGTTGCCTTGCAGAAAATACTGCTGTTTAGATAGTTTAACCGTTTACCACACAATCCCGACTTTTAACGACCCTGATAAAGAAGCCTTCTGAAAACAATGTGGGAGAAGGAGAAAATGCTGGTAACCAACATTTTCTCCTTTTCCCACAGTGTTTTCTACCCTTCCTAATATAATCTTCGAAATTTAAGTCACATTTATTTTGTCGTCTGCAAATGCTTTCAATTTGGACTAGTCTTAAATTTTGTCGTTTGGTAAAGAGTTAACTTGAAACTGAACAAACATGATATTATTAAAAAAAAATCATACTAAAGAGAAGAATTTAAAGAAAAGGAAACTTTTGTTTTTAATCATACATAAAACATTGTAACTCTTTACCATATAACTATAAAATTTTAGACTGGTCCAAATTGAAAGCATTTGCAGGCGACAAGTTAAAAGACGTCAAAATGGTGAAATTTTTTCTTGATAGGGTAGAAAACATTGTGGGAAAAGGAGAAAATGCTGGTTACCAGCATTTTCTCCTTTTCCCACAATGTTTTCAAAAGTATTCTTTCGTAGTGTCGTTAAAACTCGAGATTGTGTGGCTAAGAGTTAAACAGAAGCAGTTCTTTCTAGCAAAAAATTGCTCCTTTTTCCAAAATGTTTGCAAATACTGTTGACTTCAAATACTGTAGGGTAACAGGTTTAATTGCATTGACCCTTAGAGTGACAAATAAATCCATCAGACATTTTCAATCTAGAAATAAGACCTAGATAAGAGTAATTTCAAGTTTGCTTTTGTCTGGAATGTCTCAGTAAAGTGGACAGTGTAGATCAAAGATCAGGCTGCACATTTTGTGCAGTCTGAGCTTGATTTACACTGGCTGCAAAGGACACTTAACCCTTAACCCTTTACCATACAATCCCTAGTTTTAACAACCCTGGGGAAGAAGCCTTTTGAAAACATTGTGGGAAAAGGAGAAAATGCTGTAACCAGTATTTTCTCCATTACTGTACCCACAATGTTTTCTACTCTATTAAAGACAGAAATAATCAATTTAGCAACATTTAAAATGTCGTCTGTAGATGCTTTAAATTGGTCTGGTCTAAAATTTTGTCGTTTGGTAAAGCACCTTGCATGACTATAGTTGCTATTTAAGACCGTGTAGATGCAGTCTTGTCTTTGACCTACACAGTCCACTTACCTGAAACATAATAGGCAAAAAGCAACCAAGAAATTACAATTATTTGGATCTTATGTCTCAACTGAAAATGTCAGTAAGGTTTATTTGGCGCTCTACTGATTAAGTAATGAAAGTCACTATGAGGGTCAAGATTATAATTATCTGTTTCTTGAATATCTTTCAGGTTCCCAGAGATCTTTCAAGGGCCAATGATTACCTGTAAGTACCCACTGGTTAACTTTTTAAAGGAAGCTATTTCAGATTTTTATAAACTCACTAAACTTAAAAAGAATTATTTATCACTAAATTAAGTAAAGTGATAGCACAAAAATCATCAGTAAACAAGAAGGACTTAAGTAAGAGAAAAAATTTACTTATGGACTACATAGCTTCTTATGGTATTTTTAGATTTTGCACCAGAGTCTCAAATAGGGATGTCACATGATCAATTTGACAAGTCAATTACAAGGATTCATATTCAAGTCAGTCTGATAACATCATACCGGTAGTCTGATGTAATAAAAATAGATGGATTACCGATTGCAAAGCAACTATCCTGTTAATTAAACAACCAAAAATTGAATTCTTTTACTGACTATAACCATATAGTTTATATGATTGCAAAGAAAAATATATCTAGTTGTATTGATTGGTGTTTTACAAGAAATTTTCATTTAAAGGCCCAGTAAAGGCCAAAATATCAAAGCAGGTGTAATAATACATTTAAATTTAGCCCGGCCGGGTGGCTCAGTGGTTAGTGTATCTGACTGGTGACCTGGAGGTTGCGGGTTCGATACCTGGTTGCGGCGAACTTTCTTTCTGGCGATTTTTCGCCTCTCACCTCTGATGCATGTGAGAAAAGTAGTCAGTGGCTTTGGAAAGAAAGTTGTGTTAGTACTGGTGTGAGAAAGCCAGGAAACACGTGGGTGCGTCACTGACCGCCATGATATGACCTAAGCTGTTAAAATGGCGTTAAACTCCAGTACAAACCAAACATTTAAATTATACCATTTAAAAGTCTGTTATCGTGTGGTTGGGCCATATGTTAGCCACTGGCAGAAAAAAGAGTTTTAATATCAGGCACAAAGTAAACAAAAGACACTGCTACCTGGCAGGTTTTTAACCAAGTTTTGAAATTAATTTCTCTATCAGCAACTAACACTTGGACCGACCATACAATGACAGACTGTCATCTTCACAATAATTCCCATACTTTTAAATGGTATGATATAAATTCAAATGCATTTAAACACCCGCTTTGTTTACATTTTGCCTTTATTGTTACTTTAATTAACAAAAACTAAACATGCCCCTTTAACCCTTATCCTGTTAAATAACTAAAATGAAATTTTCAGTTCGGTAGTAAAAACCCAAATGTTGCTTTTTCAAAAATATGTTTTGGGGAATTATATCTCACTCTTGGACAGTGTAGGTCCAAGATCAGACTGCATGTTCTGTTCAGTCTGATCTTGATCTACACTGTCAGCAAAATATAGGTGAGTCATGCTTAGCAGCTTAAGGGTTAACTCCTTACTATGCAACAAAATTTTAGCTTTGTTCAAATTGAGAGCATTTGCAGTACAACTTTAAATTTGTCTTAAATGATGGGATTTGGCTTAAGAAGGGTGAAAAAGAATGGCGAGCAGTATTTTCTCCTTTTCACACAATGTTTTTGAAAGCCCTCTAAATCAGGGTCTGTAAAACTGAGGATTTTTTTATGAAAGGTTAATATACATGTAATATACTACAATTTTTTTAGGGAATAATTAGGTAATGGGTTCAACTCAGCCTAGTGTTTTTCTGTTCTTTACAGAGAGGATGGTATGGAAACCTTAGAACTGTCAGAGTCTACCGTGAACCCAGGGACAACCAAAGTCACTACATATGATTTCGAGTTACTCAAAGTTTTGGGCAAAGGGGGTTATGGAAAGGTAAGGGTTTTTCCTCTCTTTGTACTTTATCCCGTAAAGCTTTACCAGACAATCCTGCATTTTAATGCCAAAATTTTGCTGTTGTGAAAAAGTATCTAGCTACTGAAAGTAAAATTATTGTTGTAACTGTCATTTACCACACAACAATATTTTAGACTGGTTCAAATTGAAAGCATCTGCAGACGACAATTATAATATGGCTCAAATGGTGCAATCTTTCTTTGATAGGGTAGAAAACATTGTGGAAAAAGGAGAAAATGCTGGTTACCAGCATTTTCTCCTTTTCCCACAATGTTTTCTAAAGTCCTTTTCCTTGGGGTCGTTAAAATTCGGGATTGTGTGGTAAAGAGGTAAAGCAACATTTTAGATGGACAAGAAAGTACACTCCAGGGTGTGAATACATTCATGCTTCAACCTTAGTTGTGTCACACTATATCTTTTGTATCCATCTAAAAACTCCCAACATGTTGAACCAGTTAACAGCTCAGCTGTTTTCGAAGAAAACATTGAGGTATTGTTGTAGCCCTAGCATTGTCATTGTCTGTGTCGTTGTTCCGTGCAAAAACTGACATTTTGTAATATCTCTGTTATTACTGAAGATATTTACTTCAGACTTGGACAAGTTATTAACTATCAAAAGGAGAACCGACACAACAAACACAGATAACTATCAAAATATTTTTGACACTGTTATGCCTCTTTTTCTACTAAGAATTTTCACTGAAAACCGAGCACTTGCAGCCGAGCATTGGCACTCACATGTGGTGCTCTTGTTTTTATTACTGTGAAATTTCAATTTAACCTTTTCTGTCTATGAATAAAAGTTTTCATATACATGTGTATTTTTGTTCATGATGAAAAATATTAGATCTTTTGAAAATTTGTATTCTATACTTGTTGGTGGTGAATACATATGATATAAACTGTTTATGCAATAACCTTATATTAGAACTGTGCTCAGTTATACATAAATGAGCTATGAATGGGCATGATGCCCTGACCACAAGAGCTGTATTGAAATAAATTTCAGTTTTACAACTTTTCCAGGTTTTTCAAGTCAGGAAGATTAGTGGACAAGACAAAGGACAGATATTTGCCATGAAAGTCCTTAAAAAGGTGAGAAGGCCATTATTGAGGTACCAATGTATAAATCTGGTTTGCTTAACCTTTGCCACACAATCCCAAGTTTTAATGACTTTGAGGAAGAAACTTTTTGAAAACATTCTGGGAAAGGGAGAAAATGCTGGTAACCAGCATTTTCTCCTTTTTCCACAATGTTTTCTATCCTACCACAGAAAAGTTCCATCAGTTGAGTCACATGTCACATTTAGTTGTCACCTGCAGATGCTTTCAGTTTGGACAAGTCTACATTTTTGTCATATGTTAGATTTAACTTATTGCTAAACAATCCTGTGTTTTATCTTCTAGTAGGGAAAAGATTTTTTTTTTTTAAAAACATTGTTAAAAAAGGAGTAACTGTGGGTAACCAGTATTTTCTCCTTTTACTGCAAACTTTTCTGCTGTTTTCAAAGACACATGCCATCATTTGATAAGTGGTATGCAAGTGCGTTCAAGGTGGACAAGTCTGAAAAAGTCTGGTAAAGATTTAACTTATTTTTAACCCTATTGCAGATAACAAAATTATAGACTTCTTCAAATTGAAAGCATGCTCAGATGACATATCAAATGTGGCTCAAATGATAAGCATTGTTTCTGGAACAGTAGAAGACATTGTGGGAAAAGGAGAAAATGCTGGTTACCAGCATTTTCTCCTTTTCCCACAATGTTTTCAAAAGCATTCTTTTTCAGGGTCATTTAAAGTCAGGATTGTGTGGTAAAGAGTTAATGTGGATATTCCCATGCTTAGTTTTAAGCATCACGATGAGCTTCCACATCATTCTCTCCATTTACTACCTAACCCTTACCCATTGGAAATTTGACTGCCAAAATCTTCAAAATTCATAAGCTAAAAGAATAGCTGTGCAAATGACCGCTTCACCCTAGTGTCTATGCTTTGATTTTTTAAATTTTCCATACATAAAGGAGTAAAGATTTTTCAAGAAGGCTAGAAAACATTGTTCTCAAATTAGACAATCAATTTAAGAAGTGATACAATAGCAGGAACTTTGACAGCTGATCAGACTTTCGAGACTCAAGAAACTACAACTTCCATGGATGTTAAGGTAAAGGGTTGTATCAGGAAGCATCTTAAGCCATAGGCTGTAAGCAAGACTCCAGGGGGGGGGGGGTTTGCAGATAGTGTAGATCAAGATCAGACTGCAAAGAACGTGCAGTCTGATCTTGGATCTGTACTCTCCGATAAGGAGATATTTTTCCTCCCAAAATAGCTTTGAAATAGCAACATTTGGGTTTTTACTATCAACTTCAAATATTCATTTCACTTATTGAACAGGCTGAGTATAAAGAAATCCATGATTCTTTGAAAATTAAGACTCATGTTATGACTGTTTTACTGAATTTTATGTACTGTTTCAGGCAACAATTGCAAGAAATGCAAAAGACACAGCACACACTAAAGCTGAAAGAAACATATTAGAGTGTGTGAAGGTATGTATAATTGGTGATTGAATTATTTTCTGGTTTTTTTTTTTCCTTTATTTTTGAATCTCAGAGATAAAGTAGTAATATTTTGGGCACATCTGTAGCTGTTCCCTGATGTGACCATTTGCCGCTTGCAAGAAATGAAACAGGATTTTTTTCAATGCAAATCTAAAATCGTAGTCTCTATACCATGGAAGACTGTCTTCATTATTTACTCTTTACCACATGACAAAATTTTAGACTTGTTCTTCTTGTAAGCATTTGCAGATGGGAAATTAAATGTGACTGAAATGTTATGATTTGTCTATGAGAGGATTGAAAACAATGTGGGAAAAGGAGAAAATGCTGGTGACCAGCATTTTCTCCTTTTCCCATGATGTTTTCAGTAAAGTTTTTCTGGGTCATGAAACGACGGGTTGTTGGGTGAAAGGTTACAACTGAATTTTTTAGGGGAAAAAGGAGGGAAAAAATGAAGACCTTAAGCATTTTCAGCTTGCTTTACACATGTGAATTGAAATTATCTATAGGCTGTAAAGTCTTCTTACAAGTGTGAAAAAAATAAGCTTGGTCAAATAACACAGTGGCCATTCTGTTTTTTTTTTTTTTTTTTTTTTTTTTTCTTTCTAAAAACTGTCTGAATCATGATGTAGAATGTTCCCTTGCCATGCAAAAAACTGACAAATAGCAAAAAGTACCAATCCATGTCAGCCTGCGCGAATTGCACAGGCTGACATAGGTTGATACTTTTTGCAGATGCCTTAAACAGTCTTTCGCAGAGCATGGGCTTGTTTACTTAATACAAGAGGATTTCTTCTTTTATTTTTCAGCACCCTTTTATTGTGGACCTGATCTATGCTTTTCAAACTGGGGGAAAACTGTATTTAATATTGGAATATCTCCCTGGTGGAGAACTTTTTATGCAATTAGAGCGGGAGGGAATTTTTATGGAAGATACTGCATGGTAAGGACGGGTTTTTCATTTTTTCGTCTCCCTACAATTTGTTGAAATGAACCTCCTCAAACAGCCATTTTGCTTCAAATAATGCCTCTTTCTGGAAACTATTTCTGACTTTACTTCGCTTTTTGATAGTACATGTATTCTTGATCTTTGTACTGGGCAGGTCTTGCCTTAATTGAAAGCAGTTGCAGACGAAAAATTAAATGTGGCTCCATTTACGAAATTTGTCTTTGGAAGGGTAGAAAGCATTGTATGGAAAAAGAAAATATGCTGGTTACCTATATTTTCTCCTTTTCCGACAATATTTTCTTAAGCCTCCTTCCTAAAGGTCGTTAAAACTCAGGGTTGTGTGGTATCAGATATTTTCATCAAATTGTGTCTCTCTGTTAAAATTATTCGTTTTCATATTCCACTATAGCAAGGCTTTTCTGTAAAATAAGACCTTCATAGAAAAAGAGAAATTGACAGTTGTTATAGTCTATTTTCTCAGTAACTTGTCAAAGGAAAAATTGAATGTTTATCTAAAATTTTTGTGAACAATTAAAGCATTTTTCTGGTGTATTTATATATGAATATGTATTTTTTGTTTATTTCAGTTTTTATTTATCAGAGATCACGTTAGCAATAGAGCATCTTCACTCTCAGGGTATAGTTTATAGGGACCTAAAACCAGAAAATATTCTACTAGATTTGCAAGGTAAATATTGATTAACCAGTTAACCTATCCGTATGAAGTAAAATTTAGATGATAAAAATTCTTGAACTATAATGTTTAATTTGAGGTTTTGGCTGAAAAGGTTGTGCTGTTTGAAAAAAAGTAAAGCAGCAGGGCCTGGTGTCATGAAAAAACTTCATCCTTTTATTTTGCTCAAATTTGCTAACAGACTTACTTTCTGACTTACATTGAGTTCTTTATTTGGGACGCACTTCTGAGATGCACTTCTGTAACATGAACAGACTTAAGTAACATTTGCAAATCCTATGTTGAAACAGTGTTTCTGACTCATCCCTGCAAAATAATGGACTTAAGTAGATTTAGATTGCTAAGTTAAGTCTGAAATATATCATCAATTCATGGCCATTTAATCCAATACCTTTTTACAGCTCGAGAAAACTTTATGGGAAAGGAGCAGTTGCTTGAAAAAAGCCTTCTTGTGTACATGTAATTTGTGTTATTTGTTTCGTAGGTTGGCCTGTATAGTATAGGGTTATGCATTCAATATCAGTTTTGTTAGCAATTACACTTTGGCATAAACGCTTGCCTTCAGCAGTCAGAAGTGTGTGATGAGCCATACTCTAACTTTTATCTGCACTTTTACAATAAAACCTTATATTCTTAGTTGTATACAACTGGATGATTGTTTGAATTGTTTAGACTTTAAGGTGGTTTGCATATTCAGAAATTATTATAAGTTTATATTCTTTCCAGGCCATGTAAAGTTAACAGATTTTGGACTGTGCAAAGAATCTATCAATGAGGGAGCAGTCACTCATACATTCTGTGGTACCATAGAATATATGTAAGTTAATGTAACAAACATGTAATGCCTGACTTTTGTTCCTATGTAAATTAACATACTCAAATTCCAATTTTTAAAAGAGTTTGGCAGTAATTGAACAACACCCCTGCTTAGTGTATATTGATGTCTATACAGTGTTCAGGTGTGATTGACAAATTCATAGTGTTGAGTATTTAGATCTGGATGTCCAGTTGTGGTGAACCATTTACCTCATGGCAAAATTTTAAACATGCCCAAATTTAAATACTTGCAGATGTCAACATAAAAGAGACCAGCATTCAGGTTACCAGCATTTTCTTCTTTTCCCGCAATGTTTTCAAGTCTTTTTTCCTCGGGGCTTGTTAAAAATCGGGATTGTTTGGTATAGGGTTAAGCACTTATTTTTGTGTTATGCATCCGTCTGTTATGTCTCCATCTTATATCTCCATCATGAATAGGACAGCTGTCACAGTGACATGACACAAACATTTGAGCACACCTCTAGCAAAAGGGGTTTTAATGCATTTCAATGACATATGGTACCAAGCAAGTCATCATATAATTATATATTCATAAAATTCAGTATGTGTAACAACATGGTCCTTTGAAAATTTATCAAAAGTAAAAAATTAGACATAGGTCGGCCTGGGTGGACTTGGGCAGTCTGACCTTGGCTTATACTGTTTGCACATACATTAAGTCGCCCTTTTCATAGAGTATGCATTATTTTTAAAAATGGAATGAAGTACGACCTAATCTGTCAATTCTCTTCACAGCCCTAGCCAAGTTCTTGTTAAACTGAGGACATACAAGAATAAAAGAACTGTCACTTTGATATTGCTGAAATAATGTTGAAACTGGTGTGAAACACCGTTTAGGCAATCTGTCAATGAATGAAACACCAAACTAGCTGCTCTACTCATATTCAGGTTGTTGGTTTTTTTCTTTATGTATTTGATGTAGCGGTTGGTTGTGAGAATGTATATACTTATGAATAAGTCTTTTCTGTAATAGAAGTAGTAATTTGAGTTCAATTACCTTGGCTTTGTTGATTGAATCCATTTTATAGCTTAATAGAGCAATGAAAAATAACATGTTTCTTGCAGGGCACCAGAAATCTTGATGAGAACGGGACATGGCAAAGCTGTTGATTGGTGGAGTTTAGGTGCACTCATGTATGACATGTTAACTGGAGCAGTAAGTAGAGTTTTATACTGAAATGTAAATGGTTGTGGTGAATCAGAGTAGAAATTGTCATCCTTACAGTATTTGAGACCTAAACTCTATGGCAGATGACAAAGTTTAAGACTTATTTATATTAGACAAAAAATTAAACGTGATTCATATAATGGACAAATGTCTAGTGCTAATGTGTTAAAAGTTTTAATTTTGTTGTATACTGTCACGCCTCAAGTGAATGACATATATTTATGCATTATTCAGGACAAAATAAATTATTCCATAGCTAAATCCCATAAGTTTCTAATCACTGTCATTGGATTGCTTACATTTTTTTTTTTTTTATTTATTTCCAGCCACCATTTACAGGAGAAAATAGAAAGAAAACTATAGATAAGGTAAGGAATAATTACAGTTTTAAACAGCATTGTTTGTGTTCGTTATTTGACAGCTGCATTGGTCTGTTTGCTTTTGAGTTTTACAATATGAGTACGAAACATATCTTTAGATCTCTTTGGTATGATGTAGATCAAGATCAGACTGCACACAGTCTACCATATGAGTCAGTCGATTGTTGAACATGACTTGCTCGGTATAAGGCATTACAATAATGCATTAAACTCTGTTATGCCAAAGCTACACTCATATACAGGTCTTTCTTTACTTATATCTATGCTGGTAGTGCACAATGATGTCATCAGTGTTAAGAAATACATGTATTCTTGAATGCAGAAGAAACTGGAAACAACCATTACAGCTATTAAAGGGGCCTATTCAATTTTCATCCCGTAAATCAAAATTTCATGAATGATACTGATAAATACAACTAGTTTTATTTTCTGTGTAATGGTTTAAACTGTGTGGTTACTTTCAAAAAGAAAGGTGCAACTTTTGGTGTTTAAATGAAGGGATGGTTGTATTGCAATCAGTATCTCCTCCTATATTGATTACATCAGTTTGGATGTTATCATACTGATTTAGATAGGAATTCTTGTAACCGATGCATGTTATTGATCATGTGACATTCCAGCTAGTCCATTCAAAACTCTGATACAAAATCTACAAAAAAACCCAAAGAGGCTATGCAGCCCATTTAGGAAATACCATTAGTGCAATGAAATGTGGTTCTGTTAGTAAAGATAGTTGCAGTTTATTTTATTTCTTGTCTATTGCTATTGATTTTTGATTTTGCCTGGTCCCTGTAAGTGTAAGAGATCTAAATGCCCCTTTAACTTGAAAAGTTCCATTTATGGAAATCAGAAGTATTTGGATGAGTCTAAACTTTTGTTGTTTTGTCTTTACCAAACGACACAATTTTAGATTTGTCCAAATTGAAAGCATTTGCAGACGACAAAATAAACGTGACTCAAAAATTGAAACTTGACTTTAGAAGAGTAGAAGACATTGTGGGAAAAGGAGAAAATGCTGGTTACCAGCATTTTCTCCTTTTCCCAAATTGTTTTCAGAAGGCTTCTTCCTCTGGGTCGTAAAACCACGGATTGTTTGGTAAAGGGTTAAAACATGTATCAAATATAGTCCACAGTTTAGGGGTTCTTTCCCATTATTGCTGGAGCCAGTCCATGCCCAGGGTCTCTTGCTGTAATACTTCTTAAAGATGGTGCAAGCAGTAATTGTGTGCTGTTACTTTGTTATTACTGAAACAATGCTATGAACTTTTCACCATACAAGAAAAATTTAGACTTGTCTTAATTTAAAACACTTTTAGTTGACAAAATGAAGTGGCTCAAAAATATATATTCATTTTTTTTTTTTGTTTTTAAGTGTAGAAAAACACAGGGGGGAAAGGGGAAAATGTTGGTTACCAGCATTTTCTCCTTTTCCACAATGTTTTCCAAAGCTGTTTTCTTCAGGTTTAAATTCCAGGATTAGGTGGTAAAGATTTGAAAAAACAAATATAAAAGTTGTCAACTGAAATCTAAAGAATTCTGACTTGTTAAATTTTTGTTTGTCGATTTTATTTCAGGTATTAAAGGCAAAATTAAGCTTGCCACCATATTTAACCAATGAGGCAAGAGGCTTAATTAAAAAAGTAAGTACACGTGCATTAAAAGGTATGGAATGTTTGTTGTAGTCACTTTCTTGGTGCTTTTATTTGCATTGAGCAGGGTGAAAAAAATTGATGTCACAAGAGACAGAAGGTCTATTGAGATTACAAGCTTTTATTATGCAACTAGAAGTAAATTTAAGCATCAGGAAAGTTACTACAACATATCATTCCTTTTATTATATTCCTACAACTTTCAACAACAAAATACTTTTATTGTTGAAAATTTTATTCGAAAGGGGTGAAATCAAATAAATGTACTATTTTATTGGGTAGTAACTTTGTTTTTATGAATGGCAGTTGAAAATTACAGCGTACTAATTTGAACTATCAGTTGCAAACTAGTGTGTTCCTATTTGCACCAAATTTTTTTTGTGTCTGATTTTTATTATGCCTGCAATGCATGTTTTTGAGCCAGAAAAGTTTTATGTATACAATGAAAACCCATTATTGCACTTTAAATGCTTTTCTTCTACATGTGAGATCCAGCTTAATGAAAATAAAGGAATTCATGATGCTGTTATATAGATGTAATTGAAATACTGTTAAAAATGGCATTGAAAACCAGTTAAACTTTGTGTAACAAGGGAGATAATTGGAATGTAAATTTCTCTGACAGTGCAATATGAGTCCAAAGGTTACTACTGACAGTTATGTGTTGTTTATTTTTGACTATGCTGAAAGACAAAGCAGTGTTTTTTAGGGGAATGGATGAGCAATCACAGTTGCTGTAACACTTTTTGCATTATCTCCCGCTAGATGGCATTCTACAAATACACATCTATCTAATTTGGGCATTCTGGGTACAGAACTGGACTACTTTTCAAAACAACAACCGTTACTTTGAATTTCAAAATGAAATAAACGTTTACTCAATAAAACGCTACGTGGTGCGATTCATTCAGCTATATCAGCTAGCATGTAACCTATGCACCGGCCATTTATTAAAACAGCCCATACATGCATGGGTAATAGGCTAATAGCTTCGGTATAAGCCCTACTTTTTCCCAGGTATACGGGGATGGGTGATGCGTCATAGCAGACAGGTCGAATTTTCGAAGAATATGACATGCGCAGACAATGCACTTTTTGAAATAAGAAACATCCTTTTCATCTATTACTTCAAGTTAATTGACAAGGGAGATAACTGACAATAGTAAATGTCACACAAAAGTAGCCAGACTGCTTGTTTGTGTTTTAAGTTTAATTCATTTTAATTTATTGATTGCTTTCTTAAACTTATTAGCATCAGATCAGAGAACTTTGAAATTTTCTTGTCAGATAGAAGTTTAAAATAAAAGAAAATTAAGATTTTAAACATAAATACATGAGAAAACATTGTAGCAAAAGGAGAAATGGCTCTTTATGAGTAATTTCTCCATTTACTACAGTGTTTTCAAAAGTAGCCAGCTATAACACTTAAAAAGTTTTTTCATAAGGAGATAATGATTGGATTAGTATGCAGTAAAACCTCTCCTCACAATATGAGCAATAGATAGTTTTTAGTTTCCTTTTGCTAACCCTTTCTAGCAGACGATAATATTTTAAACTTGTCATACTCCAAAGCATTTGCAGATGACAAATTAAATGTAAGTCAAAAAATGAAATTTTTTATTTTGAAAAGGTAGAAAACATTTTGGGAAAAGGAGAAAATGCTGGTTACCAGCATTTTCTCCTTTTACACAATGTTTTCAAAAGCTTTCTTTCTCAGGGTCGTTTAAAGTCAGCACTGTGTGGTAAAAGGTAAATTTATGTAAATATCTGACTAAGGGCTAGATAGGCAATTATGAATTGACATGCACTGACAATTTGTTCTATCCATAAAATTCAAGAAACATATCAACTTTTCAATGAACATGAACATTTTCTTGTTGTCATTTCCAAGTGTGGTCATAGGCTTCCCTTTATAAAATACTGTTACTTTGCATATAATTTGAATCTACTCAAGTCAACACAGCGTCTAGGTTCGATTCAAAGTCTAGAGAAGTAAAACTCGGAAATCAGACTATCCTGCCAATAAGACCAAATTTCAACAGTACCACCAATGGTCTTAATAGAGGGGCTTTACTTTACTTATGAATCTTTGAATGTTCAGATAATCCAGATTTTTACTTTGTATGATTTCAGTTGCTTCGTAAAAATCCACAGGAGAGACTAGGGGGTGGTGTGGATGATGCCAAACCTGTTAAAGTAGGTAACTCTTGTACTGTAATTTAGTAATTATGGAATGACCATAGTTTTCATTTGTCCATGATCATTTTGTACAGTAACTCTTTACCAAATGACAGCATTGTGGAATTGTGCAAATTGAAAGTACTGGCAGACCTTGAAATAAATGTTTTTTCTCCATTTTCAACAATGCTTTCAAAAGCCTTCTTCTTTTGGGTTGTTAAAATTAAGGATTGTTTGGTAAGGGGTTAAGAAAACTTTCATAAAAGTGGTTTCTTAATATTTTGACAGTCTCATGGAATAACACACAAAGTGTATAAATTATGAGACATTGCACTTGTCTTTGAGTCTGCAGACAAATTCCTTTGTCTTTCAGCAGACCAATTCAGGGCATTGTGATTTATTTAGTTTGTATCTAATGCCTTTTGACAGGTTATTAGCTTGATTGTTTCCAGGAAACATTGAAGTATTGTCATAGCCCTGGTGCTGTTGTCTGCATTGTCATCTTGGTGAAAAACCTTTTGACTTTTTGTTACATATCTGTTATTACTGAATATATTTACTTGAAACTTGGACAACTATCTTAAGGTAAACCTATACAACAAGGGCAGATAACTATTAAAGTATTTTTGACACAGTGATGCCCCTTTTTCGAGTTAATTATATACAATTCCCACTTGTTATGGTGTGTTCTTAGTTGTTTCTGTATTCAGAACTGTGGATTGGCTACTTACAAATCTTACCTTAATCAGCCAGATTTGGAAGGTTAATTTTTTCCCTGGGGGTATTCATCAAAAAAAAAATTTTTTTTTCAGAGCCATCCATTTTTCCGTCACATAGACTGGAATGAGCTTATACACAGAAGAGTAGAACCTCCTTTTAAACCACAACTTGTAAGTAAGATATACTAACCTTGTCTTATTTACACTCTTGTCTAGCATCTAATAAATAATTCAAAGAGCATGGTAGCTCAGTGGGTAGTGCACAGGACTTGAAACCAGGGGTCACTGGTTCAAATCCCCAGCATGGCAAATTTCTTTTGGCGAATTGATGATGTTGTATAACAAAGTCAATATTTGATAAATGAAGAAACTGATCTTTTCTCTGGAAAAGTTGTCTTATTTTCTGACTGCCATTGCTATTTTCCCCCAAAAGATGAATTTTCATGTGGATGCCACAAAACACAAAACATTCTAACCCTTTACCACACAATCCTGACTTTTAACAATGCTGAGAAAAAAGCCTTTTGAAAACATTGTGGGAAAAGGAAAAAATGCTGGTAAACTGCAATTTCTTCTTTTCCCACAATGTTTTCCACCCTTCCCTAAACAAAATTTTTAATTTCAGTTTTTCAATCACATTTATTTTGTTAACTGCAAATGCTTTTAGTTTCGGCTAGTCTCAATCAGTTTGTTTGGTAAAGAGTTAAAAGATATTGTATAGGAAGAGATTGCCAAATTGTTTTGTAGCCAGATAGTGATAAGGTTAGTCAGATTAACTCTAAATGAACAAAACAAAACCCCAGACTTTTTACCTTTTTATTCTGGAATTGAATATTTAGCTTGGCTGTCTTTGAAGTAATCATTGTAGTATTGTCATAGGCTTGTCTTTGTTATTCTGCATCTTCATGTAAAAACTTTTACATTTCATATTTCTGCCAGTATTGAAGATGTTTGTTTCAATCTTGAACTAGTTCTGTATTATCTACCCTAGCCTAGTACTGGTGAAACCCAGGGAACACATGAATATGTGAGCTGTTGCCATGATTTGACTGAAATAATGTTGAAAGCGATGTAAAACACCATTCAATCAATCAGTCTTTACTATCTAAAGGGGAACCCATACTAGAAGGGCAAATAACTCTCAACATATTTTTGTCCCTTTTTTTATTTTCTCTGAAAAAGACTTATAGCCGAGTTTTGCCATTTGCATACAGTGCTCTTGTTTTAAGGTATCTTAATCTGTTCTTACTTTTTGAAAAGACAAAATTATTCCAATGTTGATTTGACAAATATAGGGAAAAACCACATACAAAATATTCAACTCTTTACCAAAATGACAAAATTTTGGACTAGTCCAAATTTAAAGCACTTGCAGACGACAAAATAAATATGAAAAATTGAAATTGGTTTTTGAAAGGGTAGAAAACATCGTGGGAAAAGGAGAAAATGCTGGTTACCAGCATTTTCTCCTTTTCCCACAATGTTTTCAAAAGTCTTCTTTTCAAAGTCGTTAAAAGTCGGCATTGTGTGGTAAAGGGTAACACAAAACTTGATATTATTATTCTGTTGTAGGCAAATGATGAGGATGTAAGTCAGTTTGACACAAAGTTCACAAAACAAACACCAGTAGACTCTCCTGATGATACAGTTCTGAGTGAGAGTGCAAACCAAGTATTCCAGGTGAGATGCTCCTTCCTGTTGTAGAATTATGAGCATTTTATCCTTTCAGTTGTAGAATGATAAGCAGTTTCTTCTTTCAGAAGTGCTGTACCACATAACTCCAGTCGACAATTTTAGAAAAATTACGTTTGGCTAGCAATTTCTCCATTTATCATAATGTTTTTCATGCGCTGGCAAAAGGGGGCTTAATGCATCTCCATAATGCATTATACTAAGTATTGTCATCACATGCATGTGGATAACTAATATCCATTTGTCTAATAACCGACTGTATCATGAGGTAGAATGGTCCTTTGACTAGCAGAAAACTCAAAGATAACAGAAAGTTTCGGCTCATGTCTGCACAGTCCATGCAGGCTGGCATGGGTCAATACTGTGTGCACGGGCAGATGCATTAAGCCCCCTTTTCACAGAGCATGGTTCATATTAAGTTTGATTTCATGTCGAATTTCAATATTTTAAAAGAACGTTTTCTAAATCATCTGCTGCAATTTTGTTTCAGAATGTTTTGAGAGAAAGGTTTGAATCAGTGTTTTGGTGTTGAGATGAGGTAGTCACTGTGACAAGATTTATTCCTATCTCACCACTGATCATTGTTTTGACTTTGCTAATGTGGGAAAGCAGCCAGTGGCTTTGGAAGGATATTTATGCGAAGTACTTGTTAAAGAAACTCCAAGAAAGCATGAATAGGTGCACTGGAAGCTGCAATATAACTGAAATTATGTTAAAAACAGCATTTAACAGCATGCATACCAATGAAAAAGCAAAGAATTGGAGATAGAATGCTGAACAGTGAAGAAAAGTTAATAGCATAGAGCAAAATCAGGCATTATTTACGTGCAGGCTGATCTGCATGTGATAGTAGATTATTATGTTGTTGTAGGGGTTCTCCTATGTAGCACCGTCTGTTCTAGAAGAAATCAACAAACCCTGGATTACAGAGAAAATACCCAGATCTCCGAGAAAACATGGAAATTCATTCCGAGGGCGAACCAGGTAATGTCACATGAGGAATTTTTTCATTTTTCCTATAATAACCCCTTACCGAACAGGTCAGCATTTCACAACTCTTAGAAAGTAAGTTTTTTTGAAATACTGTTTGGAGTAGCATGTGATTTGTTTTCTGTAGAGGCTTTGAATATGGACAAGTCTAAAGTTTTTCTGATTGGAGAAGAATGAAGTATGTAAACAGTTCGGTTTTTTAAATTTTTTTTGTTAGATCAAGGCAATTCTTCCTTTACCGCATAATGACAATCTTTAACAACCTTGAATAAGGAAGCTTTGGAAAACTTTGTTGGGAAAGTAGAAAATACTAGTAATCAACATTTTCTACTTGTTCCCACAATGTTTTCAACTGCATTATTTTGCACTGTATTTTATATGTCATCTGCAAATGCTGCAGATTCAGAAATTTAAAATTCTTCCAGTGTGGCAAAGGGTTCCAAATTGAAAGACTGTTCCAAATTGAAAGCATTTACAGACAACCAGTTAAATATGGCAAAAAGGATGGGATTTGTATCAGGAAGGGTAATAAACAATGTGGGGAAAAAGAGAAAATGCTGGTTTCCAGCATTTTCTTCTTTTCTCAGAATGTTTTTGAAAGTCTCTTTCTCCAGGATGGTTAAACTTAGGTTTGTTTGGTAAACGGTTAATACACAAAAACCCCGAAAGTATTGGGAAACAAATCATGATCATACAGTAAAATAAATATGAGCTATGCTCCATGAAAGGGAGTTTAAAGCATCAGCAAAAAGTTTTGACCAAGGTCAGCCTGCACAGACTGCCTGGATCAAACCATTTTTTTTTTTTTTTTTGTGATTGGTCAATTTAATTTTCTGCATGTTAAAGGACCACTCTACCTCATGATTTAGTTGTTAAACTTAATGGGTTTTATGGATCTATAACTATGTAATGATATGCTTGGTATCATGCATCACAGAGATATATTAAACCCCCATTGCCAGAGCATGGCTCATGCACATTAATTATCCCTAAAACGAAATGATCCCATTTTTAGATAACTGTTAGGTAGACGTCTTTTCAAAACATTGTGGGAAGAGAAGAATGTGTTTATAACCAACTTTTCTTCTTTTCCCACAATGTTTTCTACCATTTCTAAGAAATTTCGTATAATTTTAGGCCCATCTAACTTTCTGTCTCCATATGTGTTGAATTTGAAAAGGTCTAAGATTTTTATGACTGATAAACAGTTAACCCTTTACCACACAATCTGACTTTTAACGACCCTGAGAAAGAGGCCTTTTGAAAACAGTGTTGGAAAAGGAGAAAATGCTGGTAACCAGCATTTTCTCCTTTTCCCACAATGTTTTCTACCCTTCCCAAAACAAATTTCAGTATTTCAGTCACATTTATTTTGTCGTCTGTAAATGCTTTCAATTTGGAACAGTCCAAAATTTTGTTGTTTGGAAAAGAGTTAACTCTGTACCAAAGGATGAAATTTTAGACAGGACCATATTGAAAGCAAGTGGAGATGACAAAGTTGATTTCATTCAAGTGAGGTGGTTTGTCTTTGGAAAGGCAGAAAACATTGAAGGAAAAGGAGAAAATGTTATTTACCTGCACTTTCTCTTTTATCTTCAAGGTTTTCAAAAGTCTTCTAGCTTAGGCCATTTCTTCTTGTTTGCAGTGTTTCATCTAGGCCATAGGATTGCAGGAAGCCTGCACTGTTGTAAATAATCCCCCACATTTTCTGACTTCATGTGGGCCAAGGTCCTCACCAGGGTTTTCCTTGACGCACAATTTTGTGCGTTTTGACGCATGTTTATGGAAAATGACCTGCAATTTTTTCAACAATGCGTCATTGTGGACGCACAAATACGATAAGAGTTACTAACGATCGTATATACTACCGACACTGTTACATCGCGAGTAGATGAAAAATCTGGAGTACGAAGAGAAAATGGGACAAAACACTGGACTGTGTATTGATTTTACTTGCATACAGTTCGTTTTTAAACGGGTCAAAACTGAACCAGTCGATCTCTAATGAAAACAATATGGCTCTGTCAAGATCGACGTCATTCTTGCTGTCTGCAAGGAAGAATAGCTCGTCCACAAAGATTACACAACGCCTGTAAGAGCACACAGAAACACATTTCAAGGACTCGAGGGTTTACTGTAAATTACTATATAGCTAAAGAGATACACTTCGTTATTCGTTGAAAACAGCGGCATGAATGCGACCTGTGTGTTGAAATACAGGAATCGGCAGTTTAACTGGTGAAAATAGGTTATTTTCGGCCGAAATGGATATTCTCTATCAAGCAAAATAATAGAAGCTTTCCAAGCTGGCCGACAACAAGCTGTTTTTACCAATTAAATAGTCGATTCCTGAGATCAAAACAAAACAACCTTTTTCATCAGACTGAGGCTGCACAAAATTCGAAATTCAACTCTTGTGCATCATCAAAACACTAGCGTTCATGATGATACCCTTCGAAGATTACAATTACTTAGAAATATGACAGCTTGTCTGAAGCTAGAGCATATTTGCATGTTAAAAACAGGCAAAAATAAAGCATACTCCAGATACTGTTTATGAAAAAGGTGCCATCTAGGCTGCAAGCTCCCTCTGTATAGAAGCTCTCTGGTGTTATTATGTATCTATCACCATGTAATAATACATATGTATGGTATACAAAGATTTACAGTGAATACAAAACACGAAAAAGACACATAGTTTCACAAATAGTAGCTTTTGTCCAAGCTAATTACATTGTAGTGTGACCCCCACAAATTCCAAAATGACCCCCATTATTTTTGACTAGGGGGTCACAATGACCCCCTATTTTTGTTGCAAAGGGAAAACCCTGGTCCCCACGCTTAAAAATCACATCATAGGTTACCCATGGTACATGGATTGCGTTACTTTTGATCACTGAATTAAGTAACTAACCTATCAGAAAAGTCGGGCAGTTTTCGTGTTGGAAGAATATCAGTTTATCAGATCTGACTATTTCCCTGCTTCACTATCAATTGGAGAAACAGCAATGTAAAATTGACAAATTTAAAATGATTAAAAAAATTTAATGTCTTAGTTACATTGCCATATGGGCCCCTACATTTTTAGCTCACCTGAGCACAAAGTGCTCAAGGGAAGCTTTTAGGATCACCCTGTGTCTGTCGTGCGTCGTCAACAATTCTTTAAACATCATCTTCTTCTTAACCACTGGGCCATTGTCAACCAAACTTGGGAGGTCCTCTTTAAAAATTGTTTACAGAATTTGCTTCCATCAAAAACTCTGGTTGCCATGGCAACCAAATGGAATTTTCTAAGAAATTCTTTAAAAATCTTCTCTTCTGAAACCGCTGGTCAGATTTTGAAATAATTTTACAGAAATGTTCCATGGGTGACCCTTTTCAAAAACTGTTCGCGAAATTTTGATCTGTCGAAAAACATGGGGGGGGGGGGTGTATTGGCTCTTTTGCACTGTATGGACTTAAAGAAATTCTTTGAAATTCTTCTTCTCTTAAACCACTCGTCAGATTTTGAAATAATTTCACAGAAATGTCCCTTGGATGCCCCTTTTGAAAAAGTGTTTGCGAAATTTTGATCCGTCAAGAAACATGTCTGTGGTGGTGGGGGGCTATTTGCACTATACGGACATGAAGAAATTCTTAAAAATTCTTCTTCTGTGAAACCACTGGTCAGATTTTGAAATAATTTCACAGAAATGATCCTTTGGTGCCAAATTATGCCCCTTTTTCGACTTAGAATTTTAACTCACTATCAAGTGCCCAACAGCCAATCGTTGGCACCCGCATGCGGTGCTCTTGTTTTTTTTTATTGAAGTTACTGAAGAAAAGGTTTTGGAATAACAAAAAAAATTGGCTATGGTCCTCTCAAAAATTCAGGTGAGCGATCCAGGGCCATCTTGGCCCTCTTGTTTAAAAATCCCCCACATATTTTAAAAGCAATGGGGCAAATCCCCCATTTTTTTCAAGTCCTAGATGAAACATTGTGTTCGTGATGCCCAAAATTATGGGGGGAAAAAAAGTTTCAACAAGATATTTGAGCATGATGATCCCACAATTTCAGACGCCAAGTATCGCCAGATGTATCTCCAGATTTGGTTTGTCATACTCATTCCCCTGTCTCTATTTCAGAGAAAACGGACATGTTTGATGCCTTGTATTTTCCCATGATATAGAATGTAATTGATCAGTCAGTGTTTCAGCATACACTCACAACAAAAATATTTGTGAGTGTACATTAGAATCGGGCTGTCTGTTTGTTGACTTCATATTTTTTGTTACAAGCATTGTATTTGGTTTTGCTGTCTTTGTATTTTAACTATGCACACTGAATATGTCTTTACCACTTTATCTAGTGTTTTAACTTTTAACCAAAAGACAAAATTCTAGACTTGTCCAAATTCAAAGCCCTTGCAGATGACAGTGAAAGTGTAGCTTAAAATAGGATGATTTGTTTTGATAGCATAGAAAACATTGTTGGAAAAGGAGGAAATGCTGGTTACCAGCACTTTCTCCTTTTCCAACAATGTTTTAAAAAGCCTTTTTCCTTGTTGTCCCAGCATAACTAGCTTTTCTCCATTTCCCTTAATTTTTTCATACCATATCATAACCTATTGTTTGGTTAAGCATTACCCAGGAACTGTAGATGTTCAAGGTACATTTTTCATGTGTCTGCATTGAAGTGTTAAAGAATAAGAACTAAGAAAGACATTTTTTGCATAATGCACATAAGGGTTAAATGTCTGTTTCCTCTGGAGAGGGGTATTTCTTCCTATAACACTTTAAGATCAAGTTATTATTGTTGTTTTATGTTATTTTCAAATTGCAGATGGATTTTGTACTGTATAAATTGCTTATCTCTTTACCAAAATTTTAGACTTGTCCAAACTCAAAGCATTTGCAGATGATAGATTAAGATAAATATGCCTCAAATGATGGTCTTTGTGTCTGACAAGAGAAGAAAACATGTGATATAGGAAAATGCTGGTTACCAACATTTTCTCCTTTTCTCACAATGTTTTTAAAAGGCTTCTTGCTCAGGGTTTTTAAAACCAGGGACTGTCTGGTAAAGAGTTAACAGACTATATGAGACCTATCAAAAAATAAGGTAAATTTAAAAAAAAACAACAACGCAACCATTTTGGATTATTTCCAGGCTGTATAGAGAGCGTCTTCTACTTTGAAAAGTAGCAATTACTTGTCATGTTGTTACAATATATGTATATTTTAAATATTTCCCCACTTGTTTTCTAAAGCTCTTAACCCTTTCTTACTCAGTCCAGAGTTTTTTTGGCCTTGAAGTAGACAGCTTTTGAAAACATTGTGGGAAAAGGAGAATATGCCGGTAAACAGCATTTTTTTTCTTTTCCCACAATGTTTTCTACCCTTTTAAAAACAGATCCCATCATTTGAGCCACAGTCACTTTATTGTCTTTTTAATGCTTTCAATATGGACAGGTCAAAAATTTTGACGTGTTGTTCAGGGTTGACTGAGGGTCATAAATAGTTTTGGTCCTTTTTTGGTTTATTTTTGTAATTTCACTGGGACTGCCTAATGGATGAATGAGTTTTTGAGTCCATGTAACCAACAGTTTATTGCCTTTTTAAGGTTGGGCAGGAATTTTCTTCAAAATTTCTAATGATGTAGATCCAAGATCAAAATCTGTCCTGTGAAAGCATAAGGGCGTATCTGGCAAGAGGGGGTTTAATGCATCGGGAACAAGACAGTTCCCCGACACACGTTTTCGAGACAGTTCCCCGACAGATTTGGAGACAGTTCCCCGACACTTTTGAAGACAGTTCCCCGACACTTTTCGTCTATTTCAAATGACAATGATCATGGATAGAAATTGCTGATAAAGGATTTTACGAATAAATGATCTTTTGTAACTGACTGAAGAGTTTGTACCTGTATTTGATGTGTACATTTGGTCACCGTGAGATTGTATTTAATTTTCAGTACTGGCCTGGTGGAATGTCTATAATTTTTTATAACTCAGCTTTGTTTGACGAACCAGTTTGATGGCCCTTGCTTGCAAAATACCAAACGATACTGAAATATACTACATTTTCCCAAATGGCACATACGATATACATGTATGTTAACAAATATAAATAAGTTAAATAAAACTTTTTAACTGATAGTAAAAACCCGAATGGCGCGTTATTTCAATCTTATTTTTTGGAGAAAAATATCTCCTAATAGGACAGTGTAAATCCAAGATCAGACAGCATGTTCTTTGCAGTCTGATCTTAATCTACACTGTCCGCTTTGCAGCCTAAGGGTTAAATATTTGGATTATGGGCCGAGTGTTCTAAGTAAAAAGAAACAGTATTTCACTCAAGTAAATCCCCCTCTCTCTCTCTCGTTCTCTCAAAAGTATTTCTATAAAACATAAAGGAAAACACACAGCTAAAATACAAATTATCAAAATAGTTTAAAGAAATAACGCCAAACATATCTTTGATCAACTTTCAATCTTGCTAAAAGCCTCTTTGAAATTCTCTTATTTGCATGACGATCTTGAATTCACCCATGAGAGAAAAAGTAGATCTACGTGTTAACGTATATATAGAATTCTTCTTCACAAGGTACAAATGACCCGATCACAACATCAATTATCTAAGAATATTTCTAACATTTTGCTGATTATCAATCATAATTGTCAATAAAAGGTTATTTGACATGAAACAAAAGTGTCGGGGAACTGTCTTCAAATCTGTCGGGGAACTGTTTTCAAATCTGTCGGGGAACTGTCCCGAAAACTTGTGTCGGGGAACTGTCTTGTCGGGGAACTGTCTTGATACCAATGCATCTCCGTGATTTGTTATACCCAGCAATTTGTGTGTCATACAATTATGGATCCACAAAATCCATTTATTCTAACAATCGACTGAATCATGAAGTAAACTGGACCTTTGACATGCAGAAAATTCACAGAGAGTAAAAAGTTTCAACCCATTTCAGCCTGCGCAGGCTGATATTGGTCAATACTTTTTGCAGATGCATTAAGCCCCTTTTCACAGAACATGGCTTATATAAATTTATGCTTGGCATTCCTAGGGTTTATCTTGATGCCTTGTGGGTTATGATGCACAGTTACTGTGGGTTTTTTAAGGTTTAGAGTAGGTGTTGTTCTTCTATATTTAGGTATCTGTTTAACTCTTTACTGAACAGAAAAAAGAATTGACTTGATCAGTTAGAAAGCATTGGCAGATGACAAATAATATGTTGATAAAATGCTGGAATATGTCTTTGGAAAGGGTGGAAAACATTGTGGGAGAAGAAGAAAGATCTGGTTACAAGCATTTCTCTTTTTCTGATAATGTTTTCACAAGCCTTCATTTAAATCACAGGATTGTATGCTAATGAGTTATAACCTTTTTATGATTTTCAATCCATGAAGTCAGTAGCCCAGCTCAAGTTGCCTTTGCAGACAGTGTAGCTTTAGATCAGACTGATCAAAACATGTAGTCTAATCCTAGATCTATCTTGTTTGATGTTTGATTGCCAAAATTGTCATGGTATTGCAGTGTCTCACATTCATTGGAACTGTCCATGTTGAGTACTTTGCATGCTAAAAATTGATTCACGTAAAACTACTTTAAGATACAAACATTTAAGATGAAAACATTGTAAGAAAAAAAGAAAATTATGATAACCAGCATGTGCTCGTTTTCCCATAGTATTTTCTATCATTTCAAAATCAGGCATTGTCTTTTGAGCTACATTGAATTTGTTGTCTGCAAGTGCTTTCAATTTGAACAAGTCTACAACTTTTCTGTATGGTAAAGGGTTAAGCAGATAAATGCATTTTTGTATCAATTTAAAGTGTTTAAAAGTATTTAACCTAATGAGAAAAGTCATACAATCAGGAAAAGATTTATATTGTATGCAAATGATAACCAGAAACTCCTCCCCCTTTTTCAGCCACAGTCCAATGACAGGTGATGGTTTTGGGATGTCCAGCCCACCAGGAGGAGCTGAAGCAGGATTTGAAGCAATGGACACCTCCTCCTCCTCGTCTAGTCTTCCGAAACAGTCCCACCCATCGGCTATGGGTACAAAATCTACCATGTATAAACATTCAGCTGTTCCAATTAATCCGCAGAGATTGAAGCATATATAAAAACCTTTGACTAGGATTTAGAAATTTGTTTTTGTTTTTAAAACTATCTTTTAGCAGATTTTATAGGTATCAAGCTTTTTCTCTTCGTCCATATTCTCACTTTTTTTTTCTCTTTTTTGTCTTAACACTTTATCTGTAATCCTTTACCAAACAATAATAGATTTTAATGATCCTGAGTCAGAGGGCTTTTGAAAACATAGTGGCAAAAGGAGAAAATGCTTGTAGCCAGCATTTTCTCCTTTTCCAACTACCATATCAAAGAAAAATTGGATCATTTGACCCATATTGGATTTGTTGTCTGCAAAATGTTTCAGTTTGAACAAGTCTAGCATTTTGTTGTTTGGTAAAGAGTCAATACAATAAGTAATTATCAAACAATCTGTGATTTTACAACCATGAGAAAAAGGCTTATTGAAATACTTTAGAAAAGGGAGAAAATTCTGGAAACCAGCATTTTCTTAAAAACATACATTTGAACTATGGTTAAGTTATTATTATTTTGTTATCTGCAAATCTTATGTAAACATCATTGGAAAAGAAAATAATGCTGGTAGCCGGCATTTTCTCCTTGTCCAACAATGTTTTCCACCCTCCCAAAGACCAATTCCATACATTTGAGCCATGGTTAAGTTCTTGTCTACAAATGCTTTGAAATGGTCCATTTATCAACTGAGAAAGAGAGAACTCATTACCTCGAGAAACAAAATCGCAGCATTTAGGTGTGTCAGAAAACTTATGTTTTGGTCTCAGTATTAACCTTTAGGCTGCTAAGCATGACTCACTGACCTTTTGCGGACAGTGTAGATCAAAGATCAGACTGCACTGAATGTGCAGTCTGATCTTTGATCTACTCTGTCCGAGAAGGAGATATTTCTCCTCCAAAACTAACTTTGAAACAGCTACATTTGGGTTTTTACAATTGTTTTGGAAGGTGTCATTTAACTCTTTACCACACAATCCCGACTTTTAACGACCCTGAGAAAGAAGCCTTTTGAAAACATTGTGGGAAAAGGAGAAAATGCTGGTTACCAGCATTTTCTCCTTTTCCTACAATGTTTTCTACCCTTCCCAAATTTAATTTGTCGTCTGCAAGTGCTTTCAATTTGGACAAGTCTACATTTTTGTCGTCTGGTAAAGAGTTAACTTACTCAGCAGGATAAGTGTTAAAAAATTATCACATTGGGTCTTTTTACTTGAGACTTCGTAGGGCTAAATTAATTAAATGTAAATTCTCTGTTAGTTCGAAAGACGCACATATTTCAATTTCATGGCTGGTTCTATCACAGTATATGACAAAAAAGTGGGTACTGTAGATCCAAGATTAGACTTCACAATTCTATGTCGTCAGATTTTGATCTACAGTGTCTGTATAAGCAATTCGTTTAGAGTTAAGCACTACATGGAATAAATTTGAACAATTTGCAGTAAAACCTTTTAAAAAAAGAAAAGACTGGAAATACTTGAGTCATGCTCTGGTAAAAGGGGTTTTAATGCATCTGTGTGATGTATTATACCAAGCAAGGCATCACATCATGATAGATCCATAAAATCCATTTTGTCTAACAACAGGCTGAATCCTGTGGTAGAATGGTCCTTTGACATTCAGAAAATTGACCAATAGCAAAAGTATCGACCTAGGTGGCAGGCTGAACTGGTTCAATACTTTTTGCAGAAGCATTAAACCCCTTTTTTCACAGAGCATGGCTCATGTAGTTTGTCATGTTATCAAATTGCTCATTTTAACTCATAGCCACTTGCAGTGGTCTGTTACTTTTACAGCAGATCACTTATAAAAGCATTGTGTCACTAGGAAAAAATGCACATGACAAGCATTTACAGAGATTGTCACAATAACTTCACAATAATTTCACCTGTATTCATTTACTACACCTTCTTTTACATAGGATGTTCTCAATCACCTGCTGTTAAGAAGCAATGATTTAGGTCACACCTTGATGGATCACAAAAATGAAATGATTGTCTTTCTTAAAAGAAAAAGCAAAAATTTTGATGGGATGGTGAAAAGAATAATGTTGGAAAAGGAGCGAATACTCCTTATTCAACCAATGTTTCAACAGAAATTTGGCATTGTACTATTCTGGAATTTGAGATGTTACCAAATTGTTATTTTTCTTTTACTTTGTGAGTAATTTCATTATTTGGTCGTTAGGCCTCTTGAAAACATTGTTGCAAACACAAATACACAATACTACATTCAGAAAATATAAAGTGTATCTATGAACTGTGACAAATTCATATCAGTTTTTAGCTCCACTGGCCGAAGGCCAGCGAGCTATTGTCATGGCGTTGTGTCCCGTCGTGCGTCCGTCCGTCCATCCGTTCGTCCTCAGAAACTATTGACTGGATTTTTACCAAATTTCACAGGAATGTTCCTTTGGTGGTCCTCTTTCAAATTCCTTCAAATAATTGTGTTCCATGAAGAATTCTGGTTGCCATGGCAACCAAAGTAAAAAACCTTTAAAAATCTTCTCCCAAACCGCTATTTGGATAGCATTATTATTTTGCAGGAATGTTCCTTAGATACAGGTTTACGGAATTCCTTAAAAAAAAAAAAGATCTGTCAAAAAACATGGCTTTTATGGGAGACTCATTTTCCTTTTATGGTATAAAGTAAAATCTTTGAAAAATTTCTTCTCTAAAACTATTCATTGGATTTCATTGTTGTTTTGCAGGTAAGTTCCTATGGTGGTTGTCTACCAAATTGTTTCTTCAGTGAGCTAAAATGCAGGATTGAATGATAATTGTTAAAAACTTCCTTTCGCCATTATAGAAATATCAGGCCTGTGGAGCGATACAGGCGCTCAAGCGCCTCTAGTTCAATATGTCACAGTGTTTTCAGGTGACCCTTTCTGTACTTTTCTTTATTACGTGGATAATGCAAAGCACAACTGTGAATGCTTATTTTACTCAGTTTTGATAAAGATTCCATGTAGTATGTATCATGTTTATGTATAGATTTGACCTCTTTCAGTTAAAGATTTTAATCTTAGAAGGTTTACTATTCAAGTGGAGGATACAGATCCAAGATCCGGTCTGTAGTCACCAACCATTCTCAAGAATAATCTTTGTCTTATTCCCAAGAATTTTCTAGATTTGAAAGTAAAGCAACTTCTGATTGGCTGAACCATTTGGTTCAGCCAATCAGAAATCGTGTTACTTTCAAACTTTACGAAAATCTTCAGCATAAGACTAGGAATATTCTTAAGAATAGTTGATGAATACATACCCAGACTATGTTTTTCTCCAGCCTGGCTCCATATTCAGCAACCATTTGTACTAGCATTCTCAGTCTAAATCTTAAAATTGTTTTCTAAATTTCAAAGTAAAGCAATTTTTGATCGGCTAAAGCAATTAGTAATTGGGATACTTACCAAATCTAGAATAAGACCAAGAAAGCAGTGTAAGCCTTTACCATAGGAGAAAATAGTAAACGAGTCCAAATTGAAACCATTTGCAGACAACAAATGAAATGTGGCTCAAATGACAAAATTTGTCCTTGATAGGATAGAAAACATTGTGGGAAAAGGAGAAAATGCTGGTTACCAGCATTTTCTCCTTTTCCAACAATGTTTTCAAAAGTCATCCACCTCAGGGTTGTTTAAACTCGTGACTGTGAGGTAAAGGTTGAAGATGGTTGATGAATACATAGCCTGATCAACACCATCAGAAAATGCCTGTTTTTGCCTGTGGTGTTGAAAAAGTTTATGAAAAGGAAACAAAAATTGCTGTAAAATTATCTGAAATTATTGAAACAGTATCAAAATATATGAGCCACACTCTGGGAAAAGGGGTCTAATGCATCTACATGATGCATTCAGGAAGTGGTTACTAAATTATGGATCTATAAAATCCATTCTGTCTAACAAACAACTGGGTCAAAAACATTGTAGGAAAAGGAGAAAATGCTGGTTACCAGCATTTTCTCTTTTTCCGACAATGTTTTCCATAGCCTTTTCAAGGGTCATTATAACCCGGGCTTGTTTAGTAAAGGGTGAATATGTGAATACGGTATAATGCATGGTTACATGTTGAATTATTTTGCTTAAAGGAGAAATTTCCTTAGGGGTACAATAAAAAGATGCAAGACAAAAAAGAGTTTTCTGCAGGAAGTGATCATTAAATTGATTTAAAGATACCTCGTTACAGCCAGAGAGAAATACAAAATGCTATTAAAACTTGATAGTGAGTAGAATGGTTAAGAATTTAGTCAGCTGTGTATTGCATATATAAAATTACCAATATGTTTGCTGTAAGGGATATAGAAACTCAAGGGATTTGTCTTCCATTTTAAACTGGAGACAACAGTGGTTTTTTCATGGCCACCAAAAGTTATGAAGATACGAAATTGATTATAGTTTTCATGATATAAAGATGAAATGGGTTAAAAAACTGGTTGAAAACGAGTATAGATGCATCTTTAGTATAAACACAAAACTAACAACCATGATATTTGCCTTTATTGATTGTTTTGACCCTATACTAAAGATCCTGCTTTTCAATAACCCCGAAGAAGAAAAATTCAAAAACATTGTGGGAATATTGAGAAAATGCTGGTAACCATCATTTTCTGCTTTTCCCACAATGTTTTCTAGACATTCAATAAATTCCTTTATTTAACTCTTTACCAAACTACAAAATTATACACTGGTCTAAATTGAAAGCATTTGCAGATGACAAAATAAATGTTACGGAAAAATTGAAATTTAGTTTAGGAAGGGTAGAAAACATTGTGGGAAAAGAAGAAAATGCTGGTTACCAGCTTTTTCTCCTTTACCCACAATGTTTTCAAAAGACTTCTTTCTCAGGGTCGTTAAAAGTCGGGATTGTGTGGTAAAGAGTTAAACTACATTAGATGTGTAGTCCGCAGATACCTTTTATTTAGACAAATCTAGAGTTTTTGATGTTTGTTATAGAGTTAACAATTTGTGTAACAAATCCACTGTTTTGTACATAGAATGAAATTCTAATTATGTGTTGAGAAAATTCTAATTATGTGTTGAGAAACATTTTCAGATAATGATTACTCATGATTTGGGCTTATATTCATCAGCCTTTGTAATGAAGTCATCGGTGAAAAATAAAAATTCTGAAACAAGCTCTCTGGTTGGCTGAAACAGAAAGTTTCAATCAGTCAAAATGCTGGTTTTTAAATTAACATTTTTCTCTGAGCCAATGAAAAGGCTAGGATATGAAAATCATAAGATTAAATTTACCCATGGTTGGTGGATACAAGCCTAGTTCTATGCTGATTTGTGAAAGGATGAAGTGTATGAAATATTGTGCATGTATATTGAGTGTGCACTAATTTGTTTTTTTGTAACACTTTTCTGCTTGCAGATACGTTGTTTCATCTCCTAGCTTACCGTTTTTGAAAACATTTTTGCCACAATGTTTTTTAAGATGTAATATTCCTTAATAAACCTTAATTCTCTTAGATTTTTCATATCTTACAGGATGTTATGGGAGCCATTTACTGAAAATTGGTTTGAGGCAGTCATTATTAACCCTTTTCCACACAACAAAATTTAACACTTGTCAAAATTAGAAGAATTTTCAGACAAGTTACATATGGATCCAACGTTTTCTAGTTGTATCTGGAAGGGTAGAATACATTGTGGGAAAAAGAGAAAATGCTGGTAACCAGCATTTTATATTTTTCCCACAATGTTTTCAAAATTCCAATCCTTTTGGGTCGTTAAATCTTGGGATTAAGTGGTAAAGTGTTAAAGATGAAGTGTTATTTTCTTTAGCAAAACAGCAAAATTTCAGGCTTGTACATATTGTAGGCACTTGCAGATGACTAAACAATTATTACTCAGACATTGAAATTTGATTTTTGAAGAGTAGAAAATATTATGGGAAAAAGAGAAAATGCTGGTAATCGGCATGTTTTCCACCTTTTTAAAGACAAATACCATCATATGTGCTAGCTTTTTGTCTTTTTTCCACAATGTTTTCAAGTCATTAAAACTGAGGATTGTTTGGTAATGGGTTAACCATCAAGGCACGAAGCACAATTTAAGGTGTTCATGCAGATGATGTAGATGCAGATCAGAATTTCCTTTTGCAGAGAGTGCAGATAAAGATCAGACTTCACAGAACATACAGGCTGATCTTGGATCAACAGTGTCTGCATTTGTATAAATTGTCTGGGGAAAAAATTCCCTTCTGGTTGGGTAACTGAAACTGCTTATAAGCCTCTGGCTTATACCCAACTTTTGATCTTTTTGTCTGGGGTATTTTCAATTCATGTGATAGAGGTTTATAATTCCAAACAAATATGGATAAAATGTGGAAAATTGGTTATTTTGCTGTAATTAAGTATATAAATAATATATATATTATGGACCTCTGATCACTCATTTTTGATGCTTAACCTTTTGCCAAACAACCCTGTGTTTTGGCAGCCCTGAAGAAGAAGGTCTTTGAAAACTTTGTGGGAAAAAGGAAATATGCTGGCAACCAGCATCTCCTCCTTTTTCAACAATGTTTGCCTCCATCAAAGATCTTGGGTTCTTTAATACAAACTCTGATCTTGTGGTCTGCAACTGCCTTCAACTTTGAAGAGTTTAAAGTTGTCATTTGGGAAAAGTTTTACTCATAATTCTTGGCAGACAGTTTCTTCTCTTCTTGCAGCAAACGACTTTTAAGCATTGACTCAAAAGATGAAATTCTGTTTTTGCCACAATGTTTTCAGATGTTTTCAGATGTGGTCTTCTGTAAAAGGTAAAGTGGTATGCAAGGGATAATGTGTTTGAAATGCTCTGAAAATTACAAAAAATCATATCAAAAACATACAGTCACAAATGATAGATTTAAATCACATTATAATCATTGCAAGCATTGCTTGGTTCGCCATCATGTTTTTAAATTTCTTTAACCCTTTACCAAACAGTCCCGAGTTTTAACAACCCTAGGAAGATGGAGTTTGAAAACGTTGTGGGAAAAAATAGAAAACGCTGGTGACCAGCATTTTCTCCTTTTTCCACAATGTTTTCTACCCTTTTAAAGACAAAAACCGTCATTCAAGCCACTGTTAATGTCTTGTATGCAAATACTTACAATTTGGATAAATCAAAAGTTTGGTTTCTGGTAAAGAGTTAATGTTCTTTTTCCATTAGACATTTTGGATCCATATCACTTCCTCACTTCTTTAGACCTGACTGTCATGGCTTCGTCGCTTATGCATGGCACTTGGTAACTGTTTATCAAACAACTCTGTATTTTTAGGACATTTTTGATGAAGACTTTTGTAAAACATTGTTGGAAAAGGAGAAAATGCTGGTAACCAGCGTTTTCTTCATTTCCCACAAATTTTAGTTACCATTTACAGACAAATCCATTGATTTCAGTCATATTTATATTGTTGTATGCAAATGTTTAGAATAAAGTCAAATCTAAAATTGTGTCATCATGTAGAGAGCTTACTTGTGAATAAAAGGTTTAAAGCTTAGTTTAGCCTAAATTTTTCAGAGTTTTGTTGAAAGTGATTAAGCTAGAAATCGCTAAGAATTACTCTTGCCTAATTGTTAAACATTCTTGACCTGTTGACTTGTGTCTATGTACGAAATCACCCGATAGCTTACAATAGCTTGCTGTGCATAGTGTTGGTTATGTACATTTCAAGCCATTGATAACAAGCCATGAGGATGGTCTATATGTCTGTACCAAACACCAAAATGTTAGATGACAAATTAAAGACAGCTAAAATGATGGATCCTCTTTTAACCCTTTACCAAACAACAAAATTTTAGCCTTGTCCAAATTGAAAGCGTTTGCAGACCAAAATTTCAGTGTGGCTCTAATGGTGCAGTTATTCTATCATTGTGTAGAAAACATTGTGGGAAAAGGAGAAAATGCTGGTTACCAGCATTTTCTCCTTTTCCAGTAATGTTTTCAAAAGGCTTCTTTCCCAGGGTTGTTAAAAGTCGGCATTGTGTGGTAAAGAGTCAAAGGGTAAATAACTTTGTCAGAAAAGGGGAAAATGCTGGTAACCAGCATATTGTCGTTATTCCATGGTATTTTCAAAAGCTATCCTCCTGAGGGTAAATAAGGCATAGGTTTATGTGGTAAAGAGTTAAGCTTCAACTTATGCATACCTGCAAGACACTCAGGCTTAGATGTGGTACTTGTATTTAAAAACTGGTCTAATGAAATCGTTAAAATAAGGAGAAAAACTGTACATATTCTCACTGGCATATGACTAACACTCTTATTTCTTATTCCATTAGATTTGAGTGAAAAATCAAATACACAAGATTAATTACTTTTCCACTCAGCTCTCAATCTGTTCCTAGCCTAACACAAGTGAAATATAGGACAGACGTGAGTAATGGAGCCGTTGCCATGATATGGCTGAAATAATGTTGAAAGCAGCATAAAATATTATTTGGTCAATCAGCCTAAACCTGTCTCAATTCATCTATATCTTAATAATCTACTTGTATGATAATAACTGTGTTACAATTACTACAACTAAACCTGTGTTAAGACCACTAAGGGGATGGAAGAAAAGTGGTCTTTTACAGAAAGTGGTCTCTTAATGCAAGAATTAAATTTGAGTTCGTGTGAGAAAAAAGGTAGACTCAAAACTGTGGTCTCTTAACCCTTTACCACACAATCCCGAGTTTTAACTACTCCAAGGAAAAGGACTTTTGAAAACATTTTGGGAAAAGGAGAAAATGGTGGTAACAAACATTTTCTTCTTTTCCCACTAGGTTTTTTACCCTTTGAATGACATATTTCTTGAATCATTCAACTTTTAATTTATTGCCTGCATACGTTTTCAATTTTTAGCAGTCTACCATTTTGTCGTTTGGTAAAGAGTTCACATCAGATGGTTGCATAACAGAGACAAGTTAGGTCTGAAGGTATAGAAGTAGTATAACAATAGAGATAAAGGAATAGATTTAGAGGCTGGGGTATTTTTGTAAACTGATTCAATTATTCTGTTAAAATTTTAGTATTCTTTTTGAATCTTTGAAAAAAAAAAAGATGATGAAAATTTAATTATCCTCCCAATGCTGGTGCATAATTTTAAGTGAGCCTATGTAAAATTGTTCATATTTTAAGAGATTTAATGAATCATGTATATAAATTATGTTGTACATACAGGAATAAGAATGTTTACGTCAGTATTTAATGTATTTAATTCTTTACCAAACGACAAAATTTTAGACTAGTCCAAATTTTAAGCATTTGCAGACAACAAATCTACTTTGGCTCAAATGGCGGAAATTGTAGTTGAAAGGGTAGAAGATTTCTTGGAAAAGGAGAAAATTCTGGTTATCACCAGACTTGTCCAAATTGAATGCATTTGCCGACAACAAAGTAAATGTGACTGAAAAATTGAAATTTGTTTTGGAAAGGCAAGAAAGTGTTGTGGGAAAAGGAGAAAATGCTGGTTACCAGCACTTTCTCCTTTTCCCACAATGTTTTCAAAAGGCTTCTTTTTCAAGGTCATAAAAGTTTGGAATGGTGTGGTAAAGGGTAAAAACATTTCCACCTACAGATGTTTGTTTTTTTCTTGCAGCAGACCATTTTTGATTTTGTGGCAGAAGGAGAAATGGCTTGTGTCTAGCCAATTTTCCTTTATGCACAATGTTTTCTGATGTGGTTTCATGTATAAAACCTTTTCTCTATTGGTTATCTTTGTATTTTACTTGGATGTTTCTAAACCTGCCATCTACATATTTATTTCAGGGTGTAATTAATTTGAAAATAAAACTATTTAACTCTTTACCAAACGACAACATTTTAGACTAGTCAAAATTGAAAGGGCCTGCAGTCGACAAAATACATGTGTCTCAAAATTGTAGATTTATTTTGGGAAGTGTATAGGAAACATTGTGGGAAAAGGAGAAAACGTTGGCTACCAGCATTTTCTCCTTTTCCCACAATGTTTTCAAAAGCTTTCTTTCGTTTGGTAAAGGGTTAACTCTTTCCCAAACAATCCTGTGTTTTACTGACCATGAGGAACAAAGCTGTTCAAAACATTTTGTGAAAAGAAGATGATGCTGGAAACCAGCATTTTCTCCTTTTCACACAATGTTCTCTACCCTCTCTAGAACAGTGCCCATCATTAAGTCGCATTAATAATGTTACCTTCAAATGCATTTAACAGAGACCAGTTTAAATTTTGTCTTTTGGTAAAGAGATAAATGATAATTATTCAAAGTAATTAGTTTCATTTTTGTTTTATTAAAAAAAATAGATATTTAAGAATGTTGTAAGGGGGAGGTGTTTAGATTTTGAAACAGACAGAAGTTACCATCACATTATTATTTCAGCTTTTCTTTTCGGTACAAGACAAAATTATCATATCATTGTACACAAAAAGTTTTGCAAGAAAATAACCAATTATGTAGTGATTCTGAAGATTTGTTTGTTTATTTGTTGAAAGTAAAGTTTTTGTTGGTGTACTTGTGGAAAATGAAATTGTGTTGGTATGTATTTGTCAATAACAAAATTTTGTTGGTGAATTAGTCTGTGTTAATGAAGTATGAAGGTGATTCACAAATAAAACTGATGCCATGCACTTATTCTTTGACTTTTTTTCTGTAAAGTGTCCCTTCTTGCCGGGATGATCCCTTTGACCACGTACGAGGGCTGTCCCAAAATGTCGTAGACAACACTATTTTTTATGGAACCCGACGTCAGATTTCAGTAAAATTTGCATGTTGTATCCGTTAGTCATTTGTGCATATTCCCGTATGAAATAGAAAATCAAGATTTCAATAAGTATATTTTATGAAGTTATTTACATGGAAGGGGTACCTAACCCGGCGCACACCAAAATATGATTGGGTTTTATGAGCATGCTGCATCTTTACATGTCTATAATTCCAAACATGATCACAATTGCGGGAAATCATTCGACGTGGATTAACGTCATTGCATTTGACATCATTACACAGAAGGATGCTTACGTAATGTTATTTTGAAAAAAGTTATGGGATAAAACTTAGTGCAGTGGTTAATTCCAACGTGCTGAAAATGGCAATGTCAAAGGAAATGGCTGCGCAGCAGAATGTTATCCAATATTGTGTACAACTAGATATGACTAATACGCAAATTGCACACTACAGAAAAATACAAATCTGTGTCAAGATCTCTTGTATATAAACGGCACAAGAGATTTATTGACGGACGGACAAAGGAGCAGCGCCCTACAGTCCAGACTTAGCACCCCTAGACTTTGCTTTGTTCCCCTATTTAAAGTCACAGTTGCGGAGGCATAGACTCGAAAACTTCAATGAACTGCGACAGGAAACTGCGAGTGTTGAGCAATTTGAAAAGAAAGTTGTTTAAAGACGTATACGATAAGTGGTCACACGCCACCGTAAATGCATCAAGCACCACAGAGAGTACTTTGAAAAAGAATAAATTGTGTTCTAGGGATGTCATGACGTTGACGTTAGTATGCGCCGGGTATGTATGGGTGCCTTTTTTTAAATTGTGATATACTGAGCAATTCTTAAGGTAGTTAGTTTATATTTCTCACACATATGCACAAAGCTCTTGTAAAGAATTCCGAAAAGTGCTGAATCTATTGTGTTAACACTGATTGTGTTATAGCCATTGTCTACGCTATTTTGGGACAGCCCTCGTAAAAAAAAAGACAGTAAAGTAAAATGTTTATGGTAGAGTCACCCCTATTGACAGGAACAGCAAATATCCTACAGGAGACCTTTGTCTCGTACATTTGTTGGCACAGAAATTCCCATGGTAGGAAGACTTCCATTGTGTTTAACTCCTTCCCAAACAATCTTTAGTTTTAATGACCCTGTAGAAGGCTTTTGAAAACATTGTTGGAAAAGGAGAAAATACTTACATCCGGCATCGATATACAGCATGAAAGCTGTATTTACCCCCTTACCAAACAGATATGACTTTTAACGACCCTGAAGAAGAAGGCTTTTGGAAAAACTGGGGGAAAAGGAGAAAATGTTAGTAGCTAGCATCGATGTGCAGCCTGGAAGCTGGGCTGAACAGAAACTTGAATCAATGAGAGTCGCACAGGTTGTGAGACTTCAAAACCAAGCCTTCTGTCACCTTTTTCTCTCAAATTCTCACCCATTGTTAGCATGTTATATCGAAAAAGATATAAAATTCTGTCACCTTTTTCTCTCAAATTCTCTAGGCTAAGGTCCAGGTCAAAAAAGGGCCCTATTTTTTTTTTTCAATCCATCTGGTTTAGTTTAGTTTAGTGTAGTTACAGAGAAATCAACTTCCTGACTCATTTGACATACCTTACAGAAAAGATAAAACAAATCACGGCGGTGGGATTCTTGTATATTTAAACAAGGACCTTATACATTCCTGAGTTACTGATCTTGAAGGATATTGCAGTGAATCGATTTGGGTAAAAATTTCTCTTAACTCCGAAATTATTTTGATTGGAACTTTCTATAGCCCCAAAACTGCAGATGACGACTTTTTTACAAACCTTCATTTGAACATCGATGGGGCTTTTAACATTTCAAAAAATGTAATTATATTAGGCGACTTGAACGAGGACTTATTAAATGACAATTTTCATAATTTAAAGGATATACTGATACTGAACTCTATGATTAATGTAATTAATACACCAACACGTCAAAATGCTCTTCTTGATCCTATTTTAATTTCTAATGACATGGAATATTCAGACAGTGGTACTATCGTAATGCCCCCTGAGGTCAGTGATCACTCTGCCACCTATGTGTCTATACCCTTTACATATCAGATCCAACCGTGTTACAAAAGAAATATTTGGTTATACAGTAAAGCTAATTATGAACTGTTTAATCACAAAATATTAAACTTTAATTGGAATATTTTGCACAACGGTTCTGTTGATGAATCATGCGACGTATTTACCAAAATCTTTACTGAGCTCGCTAAGCAATGTATTCCGTGAAAAACAGTGTGTATTCGTCCCGACGACCAACCCTGGTACGATAGTGCAATAAGAAGGTTATCGCGAAAAAGAGATAGAATGAAAAACATTGCCAAATACTCATGCAAATCGACCGATTGGCAAAAATATAAGAATTTATGTAATACTGTTAATAATATGAAAAAAACATGCGAAAGAAATATTTTTCAGAAATTTGGAAACAACATTGACAGAACTACAAAGTAACGATAAAAAAAGTCTTTGGGAAATTATTAGGCACTTTCTAAAAAAACAAAATTCCAAATCATGCTTTCCACCTTTGAGTGAAATTCAACCTAATGGAGATAAAATTTGATTCACATCTTCCCAAGAAAAAGCAAATTGCTTAAACAACTATTTTGCATCCATTTCAACGGTTGATGACAAAAACAGCATATTACCTAACTGACAACTCAAAACTTTAAATAAACTGGTAATTAACGAAGTTACAATTTCGGAAATTAAGGATGCCATTCATTCTATCAATATTAACAAGGCCAGCGGTCCAGACGACATAAGTCATAGAATGCTCAAAGGATGCATCAACTCGATCTGTAACCCACTGCACATCATATTCAATCGATCGTTGTCAGAAGGGGTTTTCCCTGAATCTTGGAAAAAAGCAATTTTTACAGCTATTTATAAAAAAGGAGACAAGTCCTTACTTTCTAACTACAGACCTGTCTCGTTATTAAGTTTTTGTGGAACACTTCTCGAACGAATTATTTTTAAACATATGTATAATTTCCTTATGTCCAACGACCTCATATATAAATACCAATCTGGTTGTTTACCAAAACATTCTACCACTTACCAGTTAATAGACATATATCACCATATATGCCAAGCTATTGATCATGGCCAACTCTCTTGTATTGTATTCTGTGATGTTTCAAAAGCATTTGACAGAGTGTGGCACAAAGGTCTTTTGTTTAAACTTAAAGAACATGGCATTAGTGATAGTCTTCTTACTTGGCTGACTAGTTATCTCAAGAATAGAAAGCAGAAAGTAGTAATCCAAGTCACAGAATCTACTCTTCTACCCCTAAGAGCAGGGGTACCACAGGGCTCTGTTCTAGGGCCTCTTTTGTTCCTAATCTATGTTAACGATATTACTGAATCTCTTTTGGGTCTTACAAGATTGTACGCCGATGACAGATCTTTGTATTATTCCGCTTCTTCGGTACGTGATATAGAGGATATAATTAACTATGACCTAAGAAACGTTTCAATATGGGCAAAACAATGGTTAGTTGATTTCAACCCAGACAAAACTGAAGCTGTTATATTTTCAACGAAAAAAGACCACGGCAAACCAGCTCTTTTTTTTTTTTTTTTTTTTTTTGATAATACTAAAATTAAAATTGTAGATCAACATAAACTTCTGGGTTTAACTTTTAGTAGTTCAGGCCAATGGAATGATCACATCAATAATAATTTGGAGGCTGCATCCAAAATAATTCAAATTATGCGGAGACTTCAGTTTATTTTTACTCGCGCAGCATTAAATCAAATTTATTTATCATATGTAAGACCTATTCTCGAATATTCATCTATTGTATGGGACGGTTGCTCTATTTCATGTTCGGATTCCATTGAAAAATTACAAAATGAACCTGCACGTATTGTAACTGGCCTCACAAGATCAGTATCTCTTGAAAATCTTTACAAAGAATGTGGATGGGAAATCTCATCATCTAGAAGGAAAAATTCTAAGCTCTGATTTATGTATAAAGTGTCAAACAATATTGTTCCTCATTACATAGAAGAATTAATTCCTCCATTAGTTGGAAATATATCTCAATACCAATTGAGAGACAGCTAAAATTATGAAAACGTCCGCACCAGAACAAGTTTGTTACAAAAGTCATGTATCCCATCCTCAATTTCTCTATGGAATAATCTCGAACAAGAAATACGATGTAGTACAACATACCATTCTTTTAAATCAAAATTAAGAATACATACTGGGCCCGCGAGAGTTTTAAGTCTCTACTGTATTGGTAATAGATATATATCAGTAATTCATGCTCGATTAAGGAACAATGGTAGTAATTTAAACGGGGACCTTTTTCAGAATCACTTAAAACCAGATCCTACATGTGACTGTGGTAATGGTATTGAAAATGCTGAACATTATTTTTTCAAGTGCTCTCGCTTTACAGACATAAGAATCTCACTTTTCCAAGCAACAAGAGTATTTCATCCTCTAAATACTATAAAACTTCTTTTCGGCAGTGCTGACCTAAGTCACGACCAAAATTGTTTACTATTTGAAGCAGTTCAGTTGTACATTAAAAAATCTAAACGTTTTTCGTAATTTTCAGTCTATTTTTGTAACTGTTAATGATAACTTTATAAAATGTTAGGCAATCACAGAGAACACCATCTTTTTTCTTTTTCCTGTTTTGAACTTTTCTTTTTTGTTATTCTTTGTAATCTTTCTATTTTAACTCTTAGCTCTCTCTTACTGCGTTTCTTTTCTTTCTCATACTTCAATGTTGTTGTATTTGTACATACCGTTGTTAGAACTTTATAATTTGTGCTGTAGGGGAAGGGCCAATTCTAAGTTGTGAGAACATGTGTCCCAACCCCATTTCAACTTACGAAATAAAATATGTTTAAACTAAATCAACTTCCTTTTATTGGCTAGTTCCCTGAATTTTTCCCGCTTATAGGATTCCTTCTGTGTTCCCAAATTATGTTGTTATGCCTTCCGTTTATCACAGGTTTTCCCATCTCTCAGCGGTTTTCGCATTTGTGTACTCTTTTACAAAACAAAATAATGATAATTATGAAATGGAGAGTTTCTTAGAATATGATGAACAGAAGCAGTTTTATGTACAAGTTTTTCGCCCAATTTTGATCCGTAAAGATAATAGGGCGGTTAACCTTTGATCAAGGTATAGACTGGTTACCTCCTTGCACAGTTAATCGTACAACAAAGAACAGTCAACGTCCGCTATTTATAGAATACTTGTGAAAAAACAACCTTTTTTTTTTCCCTTCGTCGACACCCTAGTCGAATGGATTTTTTGTTACATGGACGAACCTTATGAACCTTGTAAAATTTAGCATTTAATGTACTGTGTGTCGAAGCTGTTATGATCAGACTGTACGTTCTGTACAATATAGTCTTGATCTACAAAACCCGTGAAAATGTATGGATCGTGATGTACATTTTCTACAAAATTACCTAAGTGGTGCATAGTGATCTAAGGATTGAAACTGCTCGAAAATGACAGGAATAAATCAAGATCAGACAGCACATGTGCGATACTTTTTGAGATATTGTAAACAAAAAATTTCTTGTTTTTTTTTCCTTACTCAGTATATTAATTTCATTGTGTTGTTGAGCATAGGGGTCCGTAGTTTGACTCCTATCACCCATAGACTAAAACAAGGGATTTAACTATATGCAGCCCGTTACTCGCCCCCGGTTACAAAAAAAACAACGTATCTTTTCTACCCCATCAGTTATTCTCCTAATTTTTTCTACAGCTGAGAGCCAAAACATTTTTCTACCAGAAAAACACAACTGTTTGTCAGTGGCTAATGCAGTCTAGCTGATACATTCGCTCGAACTTGTAAACTCGCTCAAAAATCTTCGCCATTGACACGGGTTCGTACATTCCATACTGACGTTCGCGCATATAAACCAATGAAATTTCTCGTTCCAAACAGTGTCACGGCACTGTCACGTGACAAAAAGGTGTGAGCAGCTGTACGAAATTTCATTGGTTGAATGCACGACTGTTAGTACATATCAACCGATGAAATTTCTCGTTCCAAACAATGTCACATGACAGAAGATGGCTGCAGCTGTTCGAAATAAGAACGTGGATCACAAATTCAACGAATTCTGAGGCGTTTCGTCGTTATTGAAGATAAAGACTATAGGTCAGTAGTATTTTTAAACATGTTTAAAGGGTGGGTGCCGCTAATGCTGCGTTTTATTGGATCTAAAGTGCATTTTATATCTTGAAAACGGATGTACGAACCCGTGTCAATGGCGCAGATTTCTGAGCGAGTTTACAAGTTCGAGCGAACGTATCAGCCAAACTGCATTAGCCACTGACAAACAGTTGTGTTTTTCTGGTAGAAAAATGTTTTAGCTCTCAGCTGTAGAAAAAAATAGGAGAATAACTGATGGGATAGAAAAGATACGTTGTTTTTTGTAACCGGGGGCGGGTAACGGGCTGCATACAGTTAAATCCCTTGTTTATAATATATAGTCTATGGGTGCCAGGAATCAAACTACGGACCCCTATGTTGTTGAGGGGTTAAAGCTGTTACCGAATCTATTACTGTGCATATACAACTGTTTACGTCACTGCTGGTCAAAGGTTTGGAATGACATTTGAAGTTTTATAGGTTTGTACAAGGCTTATGCAGAAAATGGTTCAGACTACTTTTTATTAAGCGAAATATATGTATAGTAATAGTTATTATGATGTGAGTAAATAGATCCAGATTCTTAAAGACTTGAAAAATAATTTTGTTTCTTGGTGGTTTGAGCAAACTGTGAAGGTTATGATCAGAGGAATTTTGGAGGTGCTGTGCGAAAGTCTCTGATTCTTGAACAGAAATGTAAAGATTTACTTTGTTACAAGCAGAAAAAGATACTTTTTGACAAGCATCAGGATCATGTTTCAGAAGAAAGTTGTATAATATTTCTTTTTTTATAAAAAATGAAACAAAGAGAAAAGATCACTGATAAGAATTGTAAATACATGGACTTATATAACGATATTAATATCACTTTAAATAATTACTAACTTTTATAATTCCGTAGTATTGCCTTTGATGCCCCTACAGAAGTTTGCTTTTTAAAATCACTTTAATAAATGGAAAATGCTCTACTTGAATGTGCGATTTCTTCTTTTTCAAATTTCGAGTAGAAATTTTAAATATTCCATAGCTTTTACACGTTTTTGTTACAGAAACATTATCACTTTAATAATAATAATAATAGATCTAATAATAATAGTAATAATGATAATAATAATTATAATAATGACGATGATGATACAACATAATTTAAGATTCTTCTCTTAACTTCTGCTGTTTTTAGCTCTACTGGCTGAAAGCCAGCAGAGCTTATGTCATGACGTGGTTTCCGTCGTCCGTCCGTCCATCCGTTAGTTTTTTTCTTGTTTACGCGATAAAGTCTTCATTTGTGATCAGATTTTCGTGAAACTTGCACAGTTTGTTTATGTCATCAATAGCTTCAACCCTATTGATTTTGAAAAAAAATCCAACCAACAGTATGGGAAAAGTAGCCATTTCAAGTTGAAAATTTCCATTTCTTGTTTACGCGATAAAGTCTGCATTTGTGGTCAGATTTTCGTGAAACTTGCAAAGTTTGTCTATCTCATCAATAGCTTCAACCCTATTGATTTTGAAAAAAATCCAACAAACAGTATGGGAAAAGTAGCCATTTCAAGTTGAAATTTTCTATTTCTTGTTAACACGATAAAGTCTGCATTTGTGGTCAGATTTCTGTGAAACTTGCACAGTTTGTTTATCTTATCAATAGCTTCAACCCTATTGATTTTGAAAAAAATCCAACAAATAGTATGGGAAAAGTAGCCATTTCAAGTTGAAAATTTCCATTTCTTGTTACGTGATAAAGTCTGCATTTGCAATCAGATTTTTGTGAAACTTTCACAGTTTGTTTATCTCATCTATAGCTTCAACCCTATTGATCTGAAAAAAATTCAACAATCAGTATAGGGAAAGTAGCCATTTAAAGTTTAAAAATTTCCATTTCTTGTTTACGCGATGAAGTCAGCATTTGTGGTTGGATTATCATGAAACTTGCACAGTTGCTTTGTATCATAAACAGCTTGAACCCTATTGATTTTGAAAAAAACCTGACAATCAGTATGGGAAAAGTAGCCATTCAAAGTTGAAAATTTCCATCTCTTGTTTAGGCAGTGAAGTCCACAGTGTTGATCCAAATCTTGTGAAACTTGCAAAGATTATTTGATTCATCAAGGGATTAAACTCTATTAAAAGTAAAGAAAATCTAGTAAACCGTTCAGGAAAAGCAGCCATTTGATGACTTAGTATCGTTTACTCAACAAAGTCTACATTATTAGTCACATTTCTTTGAACTTTGCTAGTTTTGTGTTTTTTTGTCTTTTTTCTTTTTGCATCATGAATTCATATGTATGCCAGCAAAAAAGCAAAATAACTGCCAGGCCAGTAGAGCGATTTCAGGCCCTCAAGGGCCTCTAGTTTAGAATTAGAACACATGTACCTATTATATTCTGTTTTTTTCTCTGCATTTTAGTACCATTTATCATGATGTTCTGTTTGGGGGGGGGGGGAAGAGTAGATGAAAAAATGTAATCACAATTTTTCAAAAGTCAATATTTCTGAAATTGTTCAACAAAAAATTGCGGCTTCTATGATGCCATGCATCATAAATTTGTCTTGTTCGCTTTTGAAACTGAGGGATAAAAAAAAAAGAGTGAAATCGTTTATAAAAAACTATTTTCTCTCCCAAACTATATCATATAGAAAATATCAAGATAAAATTATTTGTCATTCTTAGAACAAACAAGCCCTCTCACGTGTCCTATCGGTCAGTGGTGAGCACAATTGTAAACTTTGGAGTGGATAAATTCCTATGTGGTCTGAAACACGCGAAGAGGGGCATTTGCATAAAGTGTCGTCTCGCAATCCGCGCAGTCTAATCCGAAACGAGACTTTCCGTTTTTTTGTAATTTTCATTTTTTGCGCGTCTACTGAAGAACAAAATCTAATGTAGTAGTAAAGTACCGTCTCGGATTAGTCTGCGCGGACTGCGCTGGCAGATCCGAGACGACACTTTACGCAAATGTCCGAATGCCCCTTTTCGCGTGATGCAAGCCGTAAAAATAAAAGTAAAAAATTAATTTAGAAATGCAAAGCGTGTTATCGGTACAATTCCAAGTTCATCTATAAATAAGTGATATGTTGGTTACCCGAGACCGCCATTATCTCCCGCTAGATGGCATTCTAGAAATACACATCTATCTAATTTGGGCATTCTGGGTACAGAACCGGACTACTTTTCAAAACAACAACCGTTACTTTGAATTTCAAAATGAAATAAACGTTTACTCAATAAAACGCTACCTGGTGGGATTCATCCAGCTATGATCGGCTAGCATGTAACCTTTGCAGCGACCATTTATTAAAAGAGCCCGTACATGCTTGGGTAACAGACTAATAGCTTCGGTATAAGCCCTACTTTTCCCAGGTATACGGAGATGGGTGATGCGTCATAGCAGACAGGTCGAATCTTCGAAGAATATGACATGCGCAGGTAACGCCGAGAATGCCGAGAACGCCGAATATACGCCGAATAAACAGACAATGCCAGTCTAGAAACAAGACAAATTTATGATGCATAGCATCATAGAAGCCGCAATCTTTTGGTGGACAATTTCAGAAATATTGACTCTCTTGAGAAATTGTGATTACACTTTTTGTATCTGTTTTACCCACACTCCCCACCAACGGAAAATCATGACGAATGGTACTAAAATGCAGTAGATGTATTCTAATTCTAAAGAATAAGACAGAAGTTTAGAGAGGAATCTTAAATAATCTTGTTATTATATTATTATTATTATTATTATTATTACAAAGTGATAATGTTTATGTGGGGGGAAAAAACCACACAAATACGCGTAAAAGCATCGGATTTTTTAAATTTCTACTCGAAATTTGGAAATGGAGAAATTGCGCATTCAAGAACAGCATTTTCCATTTATTAAAATGACTTTAGAAAGGAAGCTTCTGTAGCGGCATCAAAGCAATACTACTGAATTATTTAAATTACTAATTATTCAAAGTGATATTAAGATCGTTATTCACATAATGATGTTTACATGTATTTACAATTTTTATCAGTGATCTCTTCTTTGCGTTTCATTTTTTTTTTTTTACAAAAAAAAAAATAAAAAATGCAACAACTTTTTTCTAAAACACGATCGTCCTGCTTGTCAAAAAGTATCTTAGCATGCTTGTAACACAGTGAATCTTTACATTTCTACTCCAGAAACAAAAACTTTTGCATGGCATCTCAAAAGTTATTCTGATCATAGCCTGCACAGATGGCATAAACCACGTTTCTTTTTATTATGGAATGGCAGTCACACACACAAAAAAACCCCCATTTTTTTAAGTTTTTAAAGATCTGGGTATAATCAACCACAACATAATAACTATTACTATACATATTTCGTGTAATAATCAGTAGTTTGAACCATTTTCTGCATAGGCCTTGTACAAACCTAGTGTAAAACGTCTAATGTAAATTTCAAGAGCTATTCTAAACCTTTGACCAGCGGCGACGTAAAAAGTTGTGTTAGCACAGTAATAGGTTCTGTAATAACTTTCACCCTTCGACTGCACAACGAAATAAATACACTGAGTAAGGAAAACAAACAATTTTTTTTTATGTTTACAATATCTTATAGAATTTTAAAAAAATATTACACGGGCTATGTGCTGTCTGATCTTCATGTATTTCTGTCATTTTCGACCAGCTTTAACCCTTAGAGCACCAGGCACCACCGTGATAATTTCTGTAGTCAATGTACATCACGATGGATACATTTTTCACGGGGTTTGTAGATCGGGACCATAGTGTACAGCACGTACAGTCTGATCATAACAGCTTCCACACACAACACAGTGAATGCTAAATTTTACAGGTATCATAAGGTAGATGTTCCGTGTAACAAAAATCCATTCGGCTTAAGTGTCGACAAAGGGAAGAAAAAAGGGTTATCTTTTCGCAAGTATTCTATAAATAGCTGTCGTAGACTTCTCTTTGTTCTTCGATTAACTGTGTAGCGAGGTAACCAGTCTATACTTTGATCAAAGGTTTACCGCCCTATTATCTACACGGATTGAGAATGGACGAAAAACTTGTACATAAAATTGCTTCTTATTTTCATATTCTAAGATGCTCTCTATAACATAATTATCATTATTTTGTTTTGTAAAAAAGTACACAAATGCGAAAACCATTGGGAGGTGGGAAGGCTTTTGATAAACGGAATGCATAAGAACTTCGTTTGAGAAAGTAGAAGGAATCCTATATGTTTGAAAACTTCGGGGGACTAGCCAATTAAAGGAGGTTTATTTTTCTGTATTATTTATTATTATTTGGGAATGAACTATATATTGCAAGAAAATCAGGCTTGATTTTCATGTAGGTCTGTTGGAATATTTAAGAAAGAGTCATGTGGAGTAATTCTGTCACAAGAACACGACATTATTAGAAATTTTCCAAAAATAATGATCAATCGAATAATTACTGATCATCTACATGGTAAATAGTTTAGGTACATTCCTACTGGAAGCCGCTTTCGAGCGGCTTCCAATAAGACCTAAATCATTGCAAGTGTGAGGTTGCTCTTGGCCAGATTATTTCAACAAAACGGACATTGTAGATCAAAGATCAGAATGCTTTTTTTTTCAGTCTGATATCAATCTTTAGTGGCCGCATAGGCGGCTTTAGTTGTGAAGGCGATTGAGGGTCAATAACAATGATAAAGGCTTCTGTTCCCGTCTGCTCTGGTTGGTTATTAGGCTGACCCCGGTCACGTGATTACTCAGCCGTGCACGAGATTACTCAGTGAGTAGTCAACGTTAGAGCGGGCAGGATGGTGTTTCGCAGAAAGACCCAAACAATTTGACCCGGAAAAAATGAAGTAAGTGTCTTATTTATTCGTAATATGTAGATATTTTTTATGAATAATCAAAGTACGTGTAAATCTTGATCTAGGTGGTAGAGTTACACGTGGTTGCAACTTGCGATTGTTTTATTTTCTCGCAAATTATCGCCGGCGTCTCAAGTAGTGCTGATCTAAGGTAGAAAATTTTGTGGAAAAAGCAGCAAATGCTAGTTGCAGCGTTGTTTTTTTTTTTTTTTTTTATTCTCTTCAAAATGTTTTTGAAAGCTGTCTTTGTCATTCATTCAAGTACGGGAATGTTTGGAGGAATTTTCTCTAGCCAATTTTCAATAGTGAATTAAAAATTTTAGGGTAGAAAAGTTCCAATTACAGTATACTGAGGCAAGTCAAAGGGTATCCTTAAAATGATAAACCCTTACCAAACGACAAAATTTTGGTCTTGACCAAATTGACATCATTTGCAGACAACCAAAAAAAAAATGTAGCTCAAAAGATAACTGCTGTCTTTGACAGGGTAGGAAACATTGTGGGAAAAGGAGAAAATGCTGGTAACCAGCATTTTCTCCTTTTCCCATAATGTTTTCAAATTACTTCTTCCTTACGGTCATTAAAGCTCTGGATTGTGTGGTAAAAGGATAACATAATTAGTATTGGTGCATTTATTACCCTTTACCAGAAGACAAAATTACTTACCAGTCCAAATTGCAAGCCTTTCAAGACAAAGAATTTAATTTGACTCAAATGATGTAATTTGTTTTTGAAGGGGTAGAAAACGTGGGTAAAGAGAAAATGCTGGTTTTCAGCATTTTCTCCTTTTCCCTCAATGTTTTCAAACGTCTTTTTCTTCAGGGTTATTAAAACTCCTGAATAAGGGATAAAGGGTTAAAAATATACACTTACAAAGAAATAGAATTTTTCTCTACCTGCAATAACTTGGTTTTTATGTTACTACACAAAACTTAGAGTTTATTTTTTTTTTTTTCTTTTTAGATTTACAATATGACCAGATTTGGACTTTGTAGGAATCACTTTACATGAGGTAATTGAAAGTCAATTTGAATACATATAAAATTATGAAAAATCTGTCCATGTAATGATGGAACTTAACAACAGTTTCTAAAATTTTGGAATACAATATTTATAATTTGAGACACTGAGGTATGACTTTGATATACATATACTTCTACCTGCCTAAAAATCAATATTTAAACATAACCTGGTAGTTCTAAACTGATTGTCTGCCATGGTGTCAAGCATATAAGACAATACGGTTGCCATATACTGTTGAAGGGTAGCAAACTTAGAAAGTTTGAAAAAAAAAATCAAAATATGAGCTGCACTCAAACTGTGCCATTTCACTAAGATGCCACACTCTACCTTCAAATTACAACATCCTGCCTTAATTTATGAGGCCATCCCCTGGAATCAGCCACTAATAAATGAAAAAGAACACATAGTATCATGAGTATTAATCTTCCTCTGTCAACAGACCTACATATTTTGTGTGTGTGTGTGGGTGTGTGTGTGCGGGTGTTTTTTAAACAATTTCAATTATACCAAATAAATCAATACAGATCTGACAATACTTAACCAAAAACCCAAAATGGCCAACAAATAATGTCTTGTTGAACCTTTAGATTGCCATGTTGATGAAACATACATTATCAGTCTCTAAGACAAACTATCTTAAAGCAGTTCCAGATATATTCTGACCCTCATGACATCAGTTTATGCATATTCTTACATTATGTCTCTAATATCCTGTAACGCCCTTTATGGTTCTAAGACTAAGTAGATATGCTTCTTGTGAAAACTTGATGCTCCTTGACCACCCCCTTCTTACTACAACCCAACCACCAAAAAACTCACTGCATATAAATGTCAGTATGACTAGCATTATTTGCAAAGGTGCTTAATAAATAGGAAATTATCTGTCAATCATCAGACACTATCATAGATAAGTCACATTACATTGATTATGTAGATTGGTAGATCAGTCTACAGTTATTTATAGGTCTCACTATATTGCACATTAAAACTTAAAAGTGGTTGTCTTTGTACTAAATATATATGTTTTTACACATGATTGTCTAAGAATTCATCTAAAAGTGGGGTATTGCAGATGGGACAACCAGAATAATTTAGCAGTTACTACATCACGCACATTACTGCATCATTTATGATTTTACATAGATAATTGAGGCTGAACTTTGTTGATTTTTATGAATCACAAATACTTACTTTATGTAGAAATAATTAGAATTAGACCAATTATAGTCAGGTATACACATGAATATGATTTAGATTTTCTGCAAGAAACAGATCAGTAAAGGACATGTTTCTTACCCCAGTGACAGTATGGGCCAACAAGTGGCCTGCTATTGGCTTAAAAACATCTATTTTATATACATACAGATAATAAGGATGTAATGTGTCAAGAATTTGCATTAAAGCATTATTTATATATTTGGTATGACTCTTTATATTATAGTTCTGACTCTTATTATTATTTTGTTCAAATGACTCTTAAAGTTTTGGCTAATACAATGTTCATCAATGGCTTTTGAGTAGAGCAGATTAGACTCTTGTAGAAGAACTGCATCCAAGTTTTTAAAGTTTTAGGTTTGTGGCCAATGTATTCAAAGTATTTCATTAGTTGACAGGTACAGAAGACATAAAATTTTACGACAGATGAATCTTTTAAATGAGCACCATGTCTATGAAATTGATAGGTTTGATACATTTTGAGGTATCCAAACATGATGTGTGTCTGTAAGACACACATTAACTTAAAAACATGTTTGAGAGTTAGTAAACCAAAGGGATTTTTTATAGCCACCAAGGTATTGTCAGCATACCTTATTTTATGTTGAGGATTTTAACTCCTAAAAATGAAAGTGCATGTAATTTCTTACTACTCTTATTGTATATTTCTGATCTATTATTAAATGCCTTGTTTAACCCTTTACCAAATGATCCTGCTTCATTGTAATCCTGAAGAAATATTAAGACCTTTAAAAACACTGCGAGAAAAAGAAGAACAGCATTTTTTTCTTTATCCACAGTGTTTTGCTACCTACAAAGACAATTTGCAGCATTTGAGCCAAATCCAATTTGTCATTTGGTAAAGATCTTAATCTGCAGGGTTCATTTTAGTTTTTGTCTGAGGTGGGCCCTTGGCCTTTAAATAATTTTTGTATGGGCCGAGCTAACGGAGGTAAAATACTTTTAACTCTTTACCACGCAATCCTGACTTTTAACGACCCTGAGAAAGAAGCCTATAGAAAACATTGTGGGAAAAGGAGAAAATGCTGGTAACCAGCATTTTCTCCTTTTCCCACAATATTTTCTACCCTATCAAAGTCAGAAATCATCATATTAACAAGACTTAATTTGTTGTCGGCAGATGCTTTGAATTTGGTCCAGTCCAAAAATTTGTCATTTGGTAAAGAGTTAAGGAAACTGACCAAAACATTGAAAGACAGTTTCAATCAAAATTAAAGATTTGTAAATATGAGTGAATGGAAGAAAAAAAAAATCATACTTTTATTATTGACCAAATACTGCAAAAATTTAATTTTAGAGAAACTGGAGATCAACAGGCAAGTAATTATTACTGGACCTGATTACCCTTTTTGTGGCCCACCCAGCCAACCATTAACTTCTTGTTGCATTGATTTTATACCATCTTTTTTGTACACAAATTTGTCCTGAAATGAACACTGCATTTCTTTTTACCCACGTCCTAAGCAATTACTGTGTTGCTAAGGATCTTCGAAATATTAAATCATTATCTCATACAGTGTTTGATGTAAAGGATCCTAGATCCAGAAGTAAAAAAGAAATAATTCTTTATCTCATACAATTTTTGATGTTAAGGATCTTAAATCCAAATTTGATAAGACTGAGTATGAAAAAAGCAGAATTTGAATTATAGTTTGATAAGTAAGTTAAATCTGTTCATGTAAATTCTGAAAATGGCTTGTATAAAGTATACTAATCATTTTTTTAAAAAAATAAGATACAAATTAGAATACATGAAACAAAATTAGTTTATACTTCATCGCTCAGAAAGGTTGTCCTTGCCCAATTGATGATTTCCTTGGACTGGTTAGAACCCAGGTTACACAGCAGAGAGATACATGTAGTCAGGACAAAGTTGATTACTGGGTGGGATCCAGGAAAAATTTGTCTTTTGACCAAGATTTTTTAATCACAAACAAAAATATAGAGATAAACTGTCACCAATGACGGACCAAGGCAAGTCAGAAAGGTTTGTCTGTCTATTCAGGGGCAGCAAGATTTTTTAATCACAAACAAACAAAAATATAGAGATAAACTGTCACCAATGACGGATGAAGGCAAGTCAGAAAGGTTTGTCAGTCTATTCAGGGGCAGCAGCTGTGTTTCATTTGCAAAGTTAACCTCATCTGAGCCCTTTTATCAAAACCAAAGTACATGTCACTGAAAAACAATTTTATCAGTGAAAAAAAAGACCATTTTCACAAGTTATGTGAATGCATTTATCTTACCTTTAGACTGACAAAGACAATATATATATATTTGGCCTTTCATATTTAATATTAAGACTTATCTCTATACCAAACAACAAAATTGCAGACCTTTCAAAATTAAAAGCCTTTGCAGACACCATCACCAATACAGCACAAAAGATAAGACCTGTCCTTGAAAGGGTGGAAAACATTGAGGGAAAAGGAGAAAATTCTGGTTACTAGCATTTTCGTCTTTTCCCACACTGTTTGCAAAAGCCTTCCTTTTGGGCTTTAAAACTTATGATTGTTTGGTACTGGTTTTAAAAGACCACACAGTTTTTGTGTGTGTGTGTGTCAATGTATATAAGGTTCATGTAATGTGGAATAAAAAGGCTCTTAACCTGTCAAGTGCCTCTCACAACTTTAGATTTTTTCAGGCTAGTGCAGATCAGGATCAGACTGTATAATGTAGCCTGCTTTTAGATCTGCTCTACCTAATGAGTAAAGTTCAGAAATGACATTTTTACTGGTCCCTGTTCCATGTCTACATAGTTTGTTTGGCACTTGAAGGGTATACGAAATAGATATGTAGAGCTTAATGGTACATTTACTTTTATACATGTATTTATATTAGATCTACATTAATGTACTTATATGTATTTTTTTCTTTCGAAATTTTCCTTAATCAAATTATCTTATTATCATTGTCTTAAATTTTTCATTCATTTATTCATTCATTCATTCATTCCTTTTCTTTCACATATGATTTAAAATAGCAACTTTGCTCATTCATCAGTATGGTACATGTAGGTTTCAATTTTATTTGATCTGACTGTCTATAAATGCATCCCTTGCTGACCTTTGTAATAAAGAGGGTATTCTTATTTATCATTATTAGGTTAGGTTGTATTGTGTATTTAACCCTTTACCACATTATCCTGAGTTTAAATAACCCTGAAGAGGAAGAATTTTGAAACCATTGTGGACAAAGGAGAAAATGCTGATAATCAGCATTTTTTCCTTTGCCCACAACGTTTTCTAGTCTCCAAGGGAAAAGTTCAGTTTTTGAGTCACATTTGATTTCTTGTCTGCCACTGCTTTCAATTTGGACAAGTCTAAGATTTTGTCGGGTAAAGAGTTAATATACTGAGAAGTAAAGTCATGCTTTCTATGTGAATGTAATCTTTGTTGGTTTAAAAACATTTCAAAGATGTTTTCTGTGAAAAGATTTTAGATCAAACTGGGTCCCCGAATCAATATGAAATAGATATTGGGGACAATCAAAGACTTAGTGCTTTTAGAAGATTCATCAGCAGGTCTATATATAAATGCATTGACATTGTCTATTTCAATTCAGTAATACATACAAATCAGCTCTTGGAATACTTTGAATACCAAAATCAGCCACACCATGAAAACCCTGTAACAAACTTTTCAATGTATTAAATTATACTTGATGCCACAGCTGTTGCAACTTAGGCATGCAAATTTTTACTATTTTAATTTAGCAACTTTTCTTACAAAGTATTTGCACAAAGGTTATTTAAGATAAGAATAGAATAGACAACAACAATAACACATTACATTTATAATGTTTAAATTACTATTTTTTTTTCTGTTAAAACAAAACAGTAAGAGAAAACATCTAGTTTGAATTTGCAGTAGTTCAGATCATAAATGCTAGGCTTGTTTCAAACATTTTAGAACTTTACTAGCCAAGTCAAGGTTCATATAGACCTAATTGTTAAAGAAACTTGTCATATATTATATTTCCAGTCATGTTTCAAGGTGTCGTTTAGAAAACAAAGACATCACAATTTTTAAGTGTTGCTAGATTATTTCAAAGTTCAAATGCAAAAATGAGGATAATGACATTTTGTCTTGGTTTCAGCAATCTTGGCAAGCATAGGAACACTTGTTAATCGTTGGAACATTTGTTAATTACTCATGAACTTCTAGCCTAGATGATCCCAGTACACTACACATTTAATGTATCAGCAACAGTTACATACAGGTAAAAGCATAATTCAAGCACTGTTCAATAAATATCTTGTACATAGTATATTTGCAACTTTCAGTATCAACTATGTAATGAGTAAATCATGTGTAGTTATTTTTATTCATCCCTTGGAGATTTGTGGGATTGATTGAGTGGAGTATTGGTCATAGTGGATCAAGAACACTGATAATTTATCTTAATACTTCATTGAAAAGAGATTTTTGAAATAGCAAAAACATACAAGGCAGAACAGATCTGTCTCAGGTTCCCATCCCCCCATGTGTCTGAGCTAATGGTTTTCCACACCAAATAGGAACATTTACACCAATGAACCAAAACAAAAAAAAATGGGAATACAGGAAAACTATAGGAATATTATAATTATCATAAAACAAAAACAACAACCACAAAAAAAATGGAAAAAAAGGAATATCTAAATATAGAAAAGAATAACCACAAAACTAAAATAGAAAATAAATATATATATATGTTACAGCCAATCTGTGAAATCAGCCATTTCATGAAATGACTGAAAATTTTAGCCATTTCATGAAATGCCTAATTCATTCAGCCATTTCATGAAATGACTAAAATATTTCAGCCATTTCATGAAATGGCTGGAAATTTGCTCTAGCCATTTCATGAAATGGCTGAAACTTAAAATTATACATGTATTTCTTATTTTGAACATGCGTACATTGATTTTTTGTCAAAAGTGAAGCTCTAAACTAGTCGATGACAAATTGGGTGGGCATTAAATCATTACCAGATAACAAAATTTTAGACTAGTCCAAATTCAAGATTACAGACAACAATTGATAGTGTATTTAAAATGAAAAACAAGTCCTATAAAAACAGAAAACACTGTGAGGACAGGAGAAATCGCTTATTACAAGCAATTTCTTCTTTTCCTTTACATTTTCCTTTTTTTTTTTGGCAAAAGGTCAAATGCGGGGTTGTGTTTAAGGACTAAAATTGTTGAATTCCGGCAAGTCAGCTTTTTTCATATTATTGGGAAAAGGTTATGTTTTGTCGATGAACGCAAGTGATGAGGGAGCAGAAGGTTATTATGGGCAGCTTCGGCTAGTTGTGTTGTACAGTTAATAATAAATAAAGAAAAGACATTAAAACATGACTTGGTGAACACACACAGCAGCTACATCTTATTGTCTTTCCTTTATTTATTAATTCTTCAGAAAGCATAAAGAAGAAAGCAATTCAAGTCTATAAAACAGAACTTTATTTTTCATGAAATACAAGTAAAATGGTCCTAGAAACAATATTAGAATTAACAAACTGATGTTAAGGAAAAAAGATGATATTTCAAAATGTATCATTTTTTAATAATGCACATAAGTCAATTCAATTACTTAATTCATTCCCAAACAATACCTCATTTTGATGCACTAAAGATATAGAGCCGTGGAAAACATTGTGAGAAAAGGAGAAATTGCTTGTAACAAGCAATTTCTCCTTTTCTCACAATGTTTTCTACCTTATATGGTACTCATTTTCCATTTTAAATGCACTCGGAAATGTCTGCAATTTGTTTCTATTTGGACCAGACTAAATTTTGTCGTCTGGTAATGGGTTAATACAGGTAGTGTTGTTTTAAACCAATACCACATAATTTCATTTTAAACAAAACATTTATATTAATCCTTTAGAACACAATCACTTGTTTTAACACCCTTTTAAGAACGATGTATAGGAAAACATGGTGGAAAAATGAAAAAATTACCGTTTTTTTTTTTTCATTTTTCCACTATTTTTTCTAACCTAGATGATACTTATTATTCAATTCACATGCACTTTTAAACGCCGTCTGCAATATTTTTCAATATCGATTGGTCTTAAATATTGTCAAATTTCAATATTGGTTAAAATGGAAAACATAATAGAAAAAGAACAAAATATCTATAAACAATATCCCTGGCAGTATAAGTCCATATGTTTGTTTCTGAAATTTTTTTGAAGCACAATTGATTTTAACAGCATATGTACATTTTGCAAGTTTTTTGAGTTCATTTGTTCTTACAAGTGAGACTGTTATGGCATCTACTGTTACACATTTTACCAGCCTTGAAGCACTTACACCGATTGGTTTGGCACTGTTTTTTACCATGTCCACAATCACATCGGAAATAACCCTGTCCACCTAAAGTTGTTGCTTTCACTGCTTGGCGAAGTGTCACTTTACATTCCGTATTTACATCACAGTCAGTTAGAAGTTTTTGCGGACACAGATCAAACTGATTTCTTGAATACTTTGAACTTATAATTCCAGACTTAACAGCAATAGTGTACATGTTTAGTTCATCACGATCAAGAATCACACCAAGGATGTTTCTTGGGTCACCCCTTCCCCTGTCAACCATAGGTATAGGAATGGCAACATTGTCTCCAACTTCTCCGGACTTGAGCTCTACACGGGATCTTTTAACCATTCTCTCTGCTTGTGTTAACTGTGAAATTCGAGCTCTCTTTCTTTGTTCTACAATTTGCTGACGCCGTTGATCAAGGATCAAAGATGGCTCGTCAGTAGTGGTAGCTGGTAGAGTGTTGTTATTCATCGATTGTAAACTGTCGGTAGTGGTAGCTGGTAGAATGCTAGTAATGGTAGCTAGTAAAGTACTGGTAGTGATAGCTGGTAGAATGTTAGTAGTTGTGGGTTGTAGAATGTCGGTAGTGGTAGCTGGTAGAGTACTGATAGTAGTAGCTGGTAGAGTGTTGGTAGTTGTGGTTTGTAGAATGTCAGTAGTGGTAGCTGGTAGAGTACTGGTTGTGGTAGCTTGTAGAGTACTGGTAGTGGTGGCTGGTAGAGTGCTAGTAGTGGTAGCTAGTAAAGTACTGGTAGTGGTAGCTGGTAGAGTGTCGGTAGTTGTGGGTTATAGAATGTTGGTAGTGGTAGCTGGTAGAGTACTGGTAGTGGTAGCTGGTTGAGTGTCGGTAGTTGTGGGTTGTAGAATGTCGGTAGTGGTAGCTGGTAGAGTACTGATTGTGGTAGCTGGTAGAGTGTCGGTAGTTGTGGGTTGTAGAATGTCGGTAGTGGTAGCTGGTAGAGTACTGGTAGTGGAAGTTGATAGAGTACTGGCAGTGGTAGCTGGTAGATTGTTGGTAGTTGTAGACTGTATACCGTTGGTAGTGATAGCTGGTAGAGTGTTGGTAATTGTAGACTGTAGACCATCGGTAGTGGTAGCTGTAGACTGTAGGCCGTCGGTAGTGGTAGCTGGTAGAGTGTTTGTAGTTGTAAACTGTAGACCGTTGGTAGTGGTAGATGGTAGAATGTTGGTAGCTGTAGATTGTAACAATGGTGTAGGTAATTGTGGTTGATGGCAGAGTGCTAGTAGATCGTCTTCAGACTGTAGTCTTTCCAGGATTTCAGCTGGCAGACTGGAAGATGTAAGTCCTACTTTTGGATTTTCGCCAAACAGTGCTTTGTAGGGTGTCTGGTTTATTCCTGAGTGGTGAGAACAGTTTTTCTGCTGTTGGGTAAATTTCAGGCCGATTGTCCAATCATTCGTATTGTTGTCTCTCATCCAGGATACTAGGATATCTTTTATGTCGCTGTTTGCTCTCTCCACAGAGCCTTGACTTTGGGGATGTCTTGGTTTTCCGTGAACCATAACAAGTTGTGGCCATAAACTCTTCAGTTCTGTAATGACCTGGGCTGTGAATTCTGATCCGTTGTCGCTCTGTAGGATCGCTGGGGCACTGAAGAGAAGAAAGATATCAAGGAGTTGGAAAGCGACTTCTGTGGCTCTTTTCGAAGTAAGTGGTCTTAGAATCACGAATTTCGTTAGGTGGCATTGGTACACCATAATCCACCTGAACTGTCCTTTTGGTAGAGACTGCATGTCGATGAGATCAACCTGGGTGCGGGAGTTGAACTCACTGGATAGGATTGGCTTAACGACGACACCTTGAGTCTTTGGACGTTTTCTTTTCTCTTGACAGACGAGACAGTAGGACTTGAACAATTCCACTGAGTCTTTCGTTATGTTGGCGTACTTGTCCTTCAGGTGTTTCACCATTCTGTCTCAGCCACCGTGACCTGTAGTAATGTGAGCGTTATGGATAATGTGGAAAGTGTCTTCGATAGTAGTAAAATACAGTGGACGTTCTTCAGGGGATTGTCTTTTCTTGATCAGCTTCTCTACATCGCCGCACTGGAGTAGTTCGTATTTGGACAGCAAGTAGTACTGGTGTCTGGATTTCTTCGTTTGTGGGTCGATGGCTAATTTCAGGTCTGTAATTGTCTGGTTATAGATACTTCTTGGTAAGAGATGCTTCTCACATTGGGAGTACTTCTGAAACAAAGCTTCTCTGAATTTGAGTTCAGCTGTTGTCTGATCCATCTTGATAGCAAGGATGTAACAAACTAAACAAGGAATTTCTGAATGTGGTCTTTTTATATCAGAGAAATTAATTACATTGCTAAAATCAATCAGTTTGGAAACAATGATTAAAGCACAATCAGAAATTGTTAAAAATTAGTCTTTAAGTTGATAATGGCCAAGGTAATTAATAACACAAAGATAGTTTCCATAACATCACCCATGATCAAAGTAACCAATAATTGGACGTTAGGATGTTTTCACACATTTATAGTTCATACTACAGATAATCTTTTGATCTGTTACATTAAAGTTATCCTTTAATTAGAGAATTTTTGATAAGAAAATCAATCAATCAAACAAACTAATATTTAAAAAATAAACAAGCAAACAACTAATCAATGTATGTTTCCTCAACCAATGAATCAAATACTCAATCATTCAATTGAAAATGTAATGATATTTTTCTAAATAAATAAATAAATAAATGAATAAAATTAAAAGGAATCAATTACAAGAACAACAAAATCATCAGTTTTCTAATCAAATAATGAATCAACTCATTAATATATTCATTTACCAATTTAAATAAACTCTAGATTTTTCTTTTACACAGATTGGCTGAAAATCCATCAGACAATCTGTGTAATATTGACATCAGATTTTCAGTCATTTCATGAAATGGCTGAAATATCTTAGTCATTTCGTGAAATGGCTGAATGAATTAGGCATTTCATGAAATGGCTAAAATGTTTCAGTCATTTCATGAAATGGCTGATTTCACAGATTGGCTGTAACATATATATAATATTAGTATAAATGACCAAAAAAAAAAAAAATGATAATAATAATGCAAAACATCTTATGAAAAAAAAAACCCTGTGAAAAATGAAAAACTTGAACAGGAATGAAATAAAATTACATGAGTAGGGGAAAAAAAAAGGAAAAACATGAAAAGAAAGCAATAAAAATAATTAGAAAAAAATAATAAGTTACAAAGAAGAAGAAAAAAACACAAGAATAAAATGGTAACAGGGAAAAAAATTATACAAAAACATATGAATAAAAGAAAATAATATAGGGGATAAAGAAGATACAGAAATACAGGAAATACTGCTTTAAATTCTATCACAAAAAAATGGAGTTACAATACAAAAAATGACATTGCCAAGTTTAAACAAACAGTTAGCTTTATACATAAAGCAACAACTTAATTTTTACTCACAAATGCTAAAAAAAAAAAAGGGTGTAATCCTAAGTATGGTAGATTGATATTGAACCGTTTACCGGATAACCCTCAGTTTCAAGGCACTGAGGATCAAGGCTTAAATTGAAAACACTGCTATCAGCATTTTCTCTATTTGCCAACATATTTTATGTGCTTGTCCAAGACCAATCCAACCATATGAGCCACATATTATTGTATAGTCTACAAATGCTTTTGATTTGGACAAAATGAAATGGTCATTTGGAAAAGAGTTAGGAATATGATTTTACTCACCATTACCATTAAAGTAAACCTAAATGTTCATTTTCTATTTATACAAGTTGTTTTTCTGTAGGTTTAACAAATAATCACATCTGTGCAGTTTACTTGAATCATTTATAGGCAAAGTTGTACATGTAGTACTGAAAAAATCTTTATTGCCCTTTTTTTTTCTTTAGAGATTTTCAATTGGAATATGTTTGTTTCTGATACCCCCTGTCCCTGGCAAAAGTATTGCAGAAAGTATCAGAAGCAAGCATTATCCATAATCCTTTTTTTTTAAAGTAATGACAGGAATTTGCACACATAAACAATTTTCATCATGAACTAAAACATACAAGATTTGTAAAATGCGAAGGAAGCATCAGGAGGGAATTACCCAAGATACAAAGTTAAAAACCAAAGAATATTTAAATTGTTGATCAACAGTCATGAAATAGGATACAGATAATAAACTAAAAATTTTCAGTACTGTGTTATTGAGGAATCTATGATTGAAAAATAGAAATATTGACATAGAAGAACTAGACTTTACTCTATATTTCAAGAAAACATAAAGGAATGAATATAAAGTTACAGTACAACAGTGTGATTAACAAGTTACATATGCATACAGATTTCAACAGCAGCAGGTCACAAACACATTCAAGCAAGAAGGTCTTTTGAATGGTAAGTTTAAGTTTGATTCCTTTGCAAGAGCAAAGAAATCAAGATTATATGTGCATGTATTCATATTAAGATGAAATTAAATTGAAAAACAAAAAAATAAAACAAATAAGGGTGTGGTTTATTAACTCTTTATAATATACAATTCTGTGTTTTAATTACTTTTAGAAATTAGACTTTTGAAAACACAGAGGAAAAAGGAAAAAATGTTGGTTACCAGCATTTTATCCTTTTTCCACAATGTTTTCTTCCCATTCAAAGGCAAATTTTCTTATTGGAGCACCATTTACTTTATCATCTGCAATTGCTTTCAATTTGGACTATTCTAAAATTTTAAAACCTGTTATCAGAAGGAAAAATTGATTAAATGAATACTAAAAACTATCTAAACTTGAAGATAAAAATGAGTAAAGCTGCATTAACAGTACAAAAATAAAATTTTCACATTGAGAACTCATACGGTCAGCTTTCTACAGCAGCAGGTCATTTCTCACTTACAAACACAGGTTTGAGCAAGAAAAATAGAATTGTGAGTTACATAAGTTCAGACTTTACTTATAATAGAAATACAATTTAACCAAGAATAATCATATTGATTTAAAACAATCTAAAGTGTAAAAATCAGAAAAGAAACAAAAAAAGCAAAATAAAGTTACAGGAAACAACTTTCCCCACAACTAGCCCACCCCCTTCCCCATTCCCCATCCCCTCCCCCATAGAAAAAAAAGAACCAGAGGTTGGTTTTTTTTGTTTTCAATTTAAGATCCCATGGCTTTGAAGTGGTAATACTTGAAAAAGATGACAGACACTTTGCCTGAGGCCGTAATGAGAAAAATCTACAAGTCAGCAGTGCATCTACATGGTAAGTTAAAAACTATACAGGTAGATTAGGATCAGGATAAACAAACTATGCATTCTAATCTTAGACATAAACTGTTATTTTTTTTTCACAGATGTTCTTTCCAAAACAACAATATGGAAAGAGTAATAGTCTAGATTGTCCTTTAACTCTTTACCAACGAAAAAAATTTTAAGTCATTGCAAATTGAAAGCATTTGCAAACGAAAACATCGATGTGACTGAAAAATTTAAACATGTCCTAAGAAAGGTGGAAAACATTGTGGGAAAAGGAGAAAATGCTGGTTACCAGCATTTTCTCCTTTTCCCACAATGTTTTCAGAAGGCTTCTTTCTCAGAGTCGTTAAAGTTTCGGATGGTGTGGTGAAGGGTTAATCTGCCACCAAACATTCCTGTGTTTTAAAGACCCTGGGGAAAAAAGCCTTTGAAAACATTGTGGGAAAAGAAAAAAAAAATGCTAGTTACCAACATTATTTCCTTTTCCTGCAGTGTTTTTATCTTATCACAGACAAATTCCATCATTCGAGCGACATTAGTCATCTGCAAAATCTTACACTCTGGACTCTGCGTGGCTCAGTGGTAAAGTGTGGGACTCATAACATGGAGGCCCTGGGTTTGAGCAGCACTAGATCCACTGGGCCTTTCATGGGAGTGTCCTTGGGCAAGACACTTCAGAGCTCTAACCTAGTACTGGTAAAATCCAAGAAACACATGAATATGTGAGCTGTTGCCATGATATGACTAAAATAATGTTGAAAGAGGCATAAAACACCATTCAATAACAGTCAATCTGGGCCAGTCAAAAATTTTGGTATTTTAGCCTTTCCCAAACAATCCTGTGTTTTCATGACCCTGATGAGGACCCCTTAGAACTGAAAACATTGTGGAAAAGGGAGGTAACCAGCATTTTCTCCTTTTGACACAGTATTTTCTAGCCTGTCAAAGAGCCTCAGTTCATTGGTACCACTTTCAGAATTGTTGCCTGCAGTTGCTTTTAATTTAGAAGAGTCTTAAATTTGAAGTTCGGAAAAGGGTTAAAGAGAAAATCAAGAATAGTCATGATTAACCCTTTACCACACAATCCCCACTTTTAATGACCCTTAGAAAGAAAGCTTTTGAAAACCTTGTGGGAAAAGGAGAAAATGCTGGTAACCAGCATTTTCTCCTTTTTCCACAATGTTTTAATTCTACCTTATAAAATCCAGATTCCATCAATTAAACCACACTTAAATTGTTAACTGCAAGAACTTACAATTTGGACAAATCTACATTTTGCTTGTGTGATAAAGGGTTAAATGAAACAAGCAAAGATTTGAAAAAATAGAAAAGTAAAAAAAAAAGGGACACAAAGTTTCTTTATAAACTTACTCGAAATCATTGCCTCACAGCAATCCCCAACTCCCATGCTCCTACCCCTCCTCCAAAATAAAATAAAGAGGTTTTCTTTTGGTTTTTTTAGGGTTTTCGATTCAAGATACCATGGTTTCAAAGTGGCAGTGCTTGGAAAAGATGGCAGACACTTTGTCAGCAGCAGTTATCAGAACAATCTACAAGTCAGCAGTGCATCTATATGGTAAGTTGAACACAGATCAGGTATTTAACCCTTTACCAAACAACAAAATTTTTGGATGTGGCCAAAATTGAAACCATCTACAGACGACAAAATAAATGTGACTTAAAATTTGAAATTTGTTTTGGGAAGAGTAGAAAACATTGTGGGAAAAGGAGAAAATGCTGTTTACCAGCATTTTCTCCTTTTCCCACAATGTTTTCAAAAGGTCTCTTTCTCAGGGTTGTTTAAAGTCGGGATTGTGTGGTATGATCAGACTGAACAGAATATGCAATCTGATCTGAGATCTACATTACAATTTTCTGTACAGATATTCTCTCAACATGATATGAAATTGTAATACATGTATCTTGACAGTCTTTTAAGTCATTACCAAATGAAATTTTTAGACTTGTACTAAGTGAAAGTATATGTAGACAACAATATTAAGGTCTATGGCCCCTATCTCATCGGTAAACATCAACATTTTTGTAAAGGCTATGCGGCCAATATTGGCAGCTTCCATCTTTTAATATGAGAGTTAGGGGATGTAGACTTACTAACTCATCGGTAAATATCGTGTAACAATGACACTTTCATAAAGGCTGTTGGGCTAATCTCGGCAGCATCCGCCTTTTAATATGTGAGTTCGGGGCTGTAGACCATAAACATGGCTCAAAAGATGGGTTTGCCTTTGAAGAGGTAAAAAACATGTTTTAAAAAGAGTTTTTGAAACTTAAGAATATGTGGTAAAAGTTTAAACTAATGGAAAATATGCACTTAGTTTATTTAGCAACCTGCTGAATAAATTTGCTGCAGGTATCTTTGAGAATACTCTTGTAAAATAGGCATTTTCAATATTCATTTTAAGGACTACGACCCCTAACTCATCAGTAAATATCATGTAACATCGACATTTATGTTAAGGCTATTCAGCCAATCATGGCAGCTTTCATCTTTCAATATGAGAGTTAGGGGCCGAGGGGCCGTAGACTCACTGACTCATCGGTAAAAATCATGTAACATCGATGTTTTCGTACAGGCTATTCGGCCAATCTCGGCAGCTTCCATCTTTTAATATGAGAGTTAGGGGCTGTAGACCTTAATTTGAATATGCCAGTATGTGGAAAAATCAGGAATATGCCTTTTGCCACAATATTTTTTAAAATACATGTATTCTTCAGCATTACTCAAATGTATTTAACTCTTCCCAATGGCAAATTTTTAAACTTGCCATTTGCAGATGACAAATGTATCTCTTTGTATGAAATCGTCTTTGAAAGGGTAAATAACTTTGTCGGAAGAGGAGAAAATGCTAGTATCCAGCGTTTTCTCCTTTTACCAAAATGTTTTCAAAAGCTGTCTTACTAAAGGACTTTAATCCTTTGGCTACTAAGGGCAACTCACTGACCTTTTGCAGACAGTGTAGATCAAGATCAGACTGCTCAGAATGTGCAGTCTGAACTTGGATCTACATTGTCTGAGAAGGATCTATTATTTCCCAAAACAAAACTTTGTACTAGCAATATTTGGGTTTTTACTATCAAAATGAAAATTTCATACTAGTTTTTTAGCAGGAGCATGGAAAAGGGTTAAAGAGCTAGATGCTAATGCCTTGCTGAATCACCATTAATTCATTCATTGTGGTACATGCCAAACCCCTGTAGCTCAGTCGGTAGCATGCAGGGCTTGAGAACAGGGGGTCATGGGTTCAATCCCCGGCTCGGCCAATTTCTTTCAGAAGATTGATGTTGGTCATTGCATTAGGATTCATTCCTCTCCCACCGCTGACCATTGTCTTGATGATGGTTATGTGGGAAAGCAGCCAGTGGTTTGGAAAGACTGTTGTGCAGAGCAAAGCATTGATATGTGTAATATAACCAAAATGATATTGAAAACAGCATTAAACATTATACAATCAATCTGTTATTGTGGTACATGTACATGTCTTTTACATAGGTGTTGATTTTATGCTAAAATTATGTATATGTAGAATGATAAATTTTGTTTAAAGTTTACTATTGTGTCTCCCCAGTCAGTGTCGTGAGCCATATTGTTTTTCCCCGTGCGTCCGTCTGTCTGTTGGTCTGTCCGTCACAAATCATGTCCGCTCTATAACTCAAAAACCTTTTAAGATATTTTGATAAAACTTCACACATTTGTAAAGCACCATGAGACACAGTGTCATGCACAAGAACAATAACTCTGGCTTGTATATTTTTCAAGTTATTTCCTTTTGATTATTTTCCTTACTCACTTTACGTACAATGTCGTGTCCACTCTATAACACGAAAACCGTTAGAGAAAAATGACCATTATTTCAGTTAGAAATTGCCTTGGTGACATATCAATCCTTCTGACACCAAAAAGGGGGGATACATCTGTTTTTTTGTAGAAAAACAAGTTCTAGTTATTCCTTTGAAATCTATTGCAGGGAGGGAATGAGCTTGCCTATATGGAAATTTCTGGATGATTATGGACTCATGGTAGGTTAAAGTTGTCAGTCAGTTTTTTAGCTGTACAATTGTTATAGTTTTCTAAATTCTCATGTATTTGGCTCAACATAACTTTTATTAGTAGAGCTGGAGAAGGTTTTAGTGTATTTTTTGTTTCATCATTTTGTGCATAAAATCCCTGTCTGCAATGCACTTCATCTTGGTGGTATGGACACAATAGGAGGAACTCTGGGTGCAAGACATTCATACTTGTCCTGTTTGTACAAAGTTTTGCTAGGTTTGAGTTTCCGTATAACATCTTTATATTTTCAAGTGTGTTTCTTTCTGAACATTTATGACAGATTATAGGTTAACTCTTGAACACACAATTGCAACTTCTAAAAACCCTACAGCAAAAGAGGCTTTTGAAAACATGGTGGTGAAAGAAGAAAATGCTGGTAACCATATCATAGACGAAAACTGTTATTTAATGCACATTTTATTTGTTGTCTTCAAGTTTGGACAAGTCTAAAATTTTTGTTGTTTGGGAATGAGTTAAACCAATTAGGAAATGACAGTTTTAAACTTTTTCACAGTATAGAAGTTCATAAACAATGAAAAAGCAAATTTAATATTTGGAAGGATTTGTATCTAAAGCCTTTAATTTCAAATTAAGCACTAAAAGTTCTTTTGATGAATGAGAATGCTTTACCTTAGTAAAAAGTGCTCAATTAACTGATGGTAGCAATTTTCATTATATACATTGTGACCAGGGACAGGGGTTAAAACCAAAAAATTGAAGTTTCAACTATCAGGTTGCTGGCAAAACTTCAGTTGTAAAGAGGTAGAAATATTCATTACTTATCCAGTAAAAAGTTCTTACATGTAAGCTTTAACTCAAGAAGACCTACAGATGGCAAAATCTAGCTGCTGACAATAGCTTCCTTGAACTAAATGTACACTCTTACATTAAATAGGCATTATGGCATAAAGTAACAAATTTAGTTGAAAACCTACCATTAGTATAAACATATTTAACTCTTTACAATACGATAAATTTTTGGACTGGTCCAAATTGAAAACATTTGTAGACGACAAATTAAAGATGGTTGAAATGCTTGAATTTGTCCTTCATAGAGTAGAAAACATTGTGGGAAAAGGAGAAAATGCTGGTTACCCGCATTTTCTCCTTTTTCCAGAATGTTTTCAAAAGGCCTCTTTCCAAGGGTTGTTACACCCAGGATTATTTGGTAAAAGGTTAAACTGCTATCTAGGTTAAAAATAAATCAGAGTATTCAACTAAAAGTTCATAAATAAAACATCTTACATTAGGTTCCTATAGGCAAGTGAGGATCGGCAGACTGACAGTTGGAATTTCCATTACCGATACATGCATTGTGGCCAGGGACAGGGGTTTTACAAAACAAATGGAAGTTTCAACTATCAGGCTGCTGTCAATGACATTTTCAAATCATATGTAACTACATCAAATATACATAAAGTATGAAAGTGTAAAGTTCATTTCAAGGTCAGACATAACAAAGCATCAAAAAAGAGATCACTTACACAACTTCTGTACATAAATTTCACTTCAAAAACAAGAAATTTCAACTATCAGATTGCTCAAAATAACGTTTATCTTTTTTTTGTAAATAGGTCAAATGCATATCATGGTATAAAAAAAAAAAACTTTCCTACAGTTGAATTAGGCTGCTGGCAAAAAATCATTTATATTTTTAACAGCATTTTCTCTTTTTTCACGACAATATTTTCTTTTGTTTAGAGAAGGTTTTTAAAGAAAACGGTCATCATACATGCTTCATTTAATTTGTAGTCTGCAGGTGCTTTCATTATGGAGGAGTCTGAGTGTAAAGATTTAACCCTTTTCCACATAATCCAGACTTTTAACAACCCTCACAAAGAAGGCTTTTGAAAACAGTGAGAAAAGGAGAAAATGCTGGTAACAAGCATTTTTTCCTTGTCCCACTATGCATTCTGCCCTTTCAAAAACAAATTCTGCCATGATAGCCACATTTAAATTGTTGTCTGCAAAATGCTTTGAATTTGGACAAGTCCAAATTTTGGTCGTTTGGTATAGTACTACTTAAGGTCTTTATCAGCAAATCAAACTTTGTACACTTCAATCCCATGATGTGAATGTCTTGCATCTCTGTTCCTACTACATCTGGATTGTTGGCTCTTCATGCTGTGTTATGTCAAAATGAATGAAAAAACAAGTACCAGAAAACCTCTTCATAACAAATTCTAATAACTTTCTAAAATTTTCTAAATTCAAAATTGTTTTTGTTTGTATATTTTTCATGCTTATTTCATACTTCAGAGGAGCTTTTGTGGACAGTGCTATCCCCACATTGATAACCTAGGTACCGGCCTGCAAAAGTGTACCTGATATGGCCAATGTACAGAGAGGATATAGGGCCTTATGCCTTTTCTGTTGCAAAGTATTTGCAGGTAAAGATGGTACTGTCATGGAGTGTGTTGGGTACCCTGGTGCAGAGATCATCTATAGATATTATAGGATCCCTGCCTAGTCTTATTAAAACCTCAACCCAAACAATTTACTTTTCATATTTGCACCCGTCTCTCATGTAAGACTGTCAGGCCAAGGCATGTCAGAAAACATTGTGATATAACCCCATAGTGATATCAACATAGCTATTTACATGCTGACACCCATATTGAATGGAGCAGGGAAGGAAATGGCCATCGACATGCCTAGAGAAAAAGCTCCTCCCTATATTGGCCACACTGCGCTAAGTGGACAGTCTTGTCTGATGTCTGGAGTGTATAAAATAAATCTTATATGTTGTGTCGGCATATTAGGTAATGGTTTCTACTTATTCCCATACAGACTTTTTTGTTTTGCTCTTTGAGAAAAAAGGACACAGCAGAGAGTAGAATGGTCATTACAAAGCTCACACCAAAATGAGCATTTGTTTTGAAAAAAATGACCATGAACGTGCCTGTAATATATTCACTAAAATATTGGCCACACCGTGCTATGTGAACAGTCTTGTCTGGTTGAATGTTTGGTGTGTAATACAGAATGCAATATTGCATCAGCTTAAAGGGAAAGGAATTAAATAAATTTTACATTAATGAAGTTATTTCTTATCATCAAAATTTGTAATTCTTTGAGAGCAACAGGCTAAATCAAATGACCACTTTGGCCTACTTGGGGATGTGGATGTAGTTCCTTACCTTTGTTTTTGTTTAATTTCAGGTAAAGTACAGATCTAGAGCAAAACAGACGGACTATGGAAGGCAAAACTGTGATGATTTGTGAAAGTTGAACCATTGGTGATATACAATATATTAGTGTAAAAAATACAGTCCCAGCGATTACCACAACATTCTTCACATCCCTACTGTAGACAGATTAACTCTTTACCAAACACCAAAAAAAGTAGGCTTGTCCAAACTGAAAGTGTTTGCAGACAACATATTAAAAATCTGTCACTCAAATGCAGTGTGATGCAGTTTTTAACTGCATCACACCCCATTTGAGTGATAGATCTTAAATATCAAACACAACCAGTGTCATAATGGACATTAGAGGTGTACTATACTCCGCATAAAGCCATATGGCTAGCTTTTTAACAGACACACAGTGATTGCAGTACAATCCTGGCAGTCTGAAACACCTTCTTAAAGTAATGACTAACCTACTAAACAACAAACCTCCTGAATGCCATTTGGTTGTAAATGGTGACTTTAATGTTGACTGGACAAAACCTAGTACAGAGAAGAGACAGTTGGAGAATCTCCTCACCCATCAACACGGCCTGCGACAAGTTGTACAAGGACCAACCACCGCTGATGACACATGTATAGACTTGATCTTCACAGACTTACAAGATGATACTAGTGGAACAATAGAGGTATACTATTCTCCACATAAAGCCATATGGCTAGCATTTCAACAGATACACAGTGATAGCAGTACAATCCTGGCAGTTCTGCAGCAAGACATCTTGATGTTGATAGACGGTTAGGCTGCAGCATCAGTAACGAGAAAGACTGTATTTTTGTTAGTTTAATAATTTCAGTTTTTAGCTCCACTGGAAGAAGTCTAGCGGGGCTTATGCCATGGCCTGTCGTCCGTTGTATGTCCGTCTGTTCATCCATCAGTCCGTATCTAAACCTTTTAGATCACAAGTAACATAATATATCCATTGAGCTACCCAGGCAGGTGCTAGAAATTCCAACACTTTAGTCTCTATAGCTAGCTGCTTGAAATAGCAGCCATGTGGCAGCGTATATTGTGATGACAACACTCTTGTTTACCCATTTCATCCATATTTTATGAAACTATAATCATTTTTGCATCTTCTTGCCAAATGTTGCCCCAGACTACTGCAACCTTGAGTTTTTCTATCACCTATACCATATAATTTACATTGGTAATTTGTCTGTGTTTACACAGCTGAGCCATTCTACACACTTTCAAGTTTTTACAGTGCTTTTTCTCTCTTGCTGTAGGGATGCATCTTTAAATAAATCACAAAGTCTTTTACAAAGCTCTCTTTGCACCATTCTGTGGTGATTTTTTGGTTGGTTGTTGGTTGTATTGGGGTTTAACGCCACTTTAACAGCTAAGGTCATATCATGGCGGTCGGTGACGCACATGTGTTTCCTGGCTTTCTCACACCAGTACTAACACAACTTTTTTTCCAAAGCCACCGACTACTTTTCTCACATGCTTCAGCAGAGGTGAGAGGCGAAAATATGCCGGAAGGTGATTTTTTGACTAAAACATGGCAAATGCTCTTGTGAATGTAGAATTTGTTAACAACAGTCATGAAGGGTTGATCCTAGTTCACAATGGACACATATTTGTGGAAAGTAGAATACTCACATTTTAGGCAATTTCCAATTTCCTCACAATGTTTTATGACCGCCAGTATTCTTAACTTCCATTTCTACCCATTTTGATTTGTCGCTGCAAGTTCTTTCGATTTGGATCAGTCTTATAATCCTTTTTAGCATACAATCACGACTTTTAAGGTCTTTGAGGAAGAGTAGTTTTGGAATCATTTTTGGAAAAGGAGAAATTGCTTGTTACCAACATTTTCTCCTTTTCCCACAATGTTTTCTTGCCTATTGAGAACAAATGCCGTCATTTGGGCGGATTTCAATTTGTAATCTGCAAATAGTTTCAATTTGGACCAGTCTAAAATTTATTTTTCATTTGGTAAAGAGATAACTTGTAAGCTAAGTGTTAGTCAATACATGTATTTTGCTTGAAATCTATTTCAACTATTGATAATACATTACCTTTCATGCGCGCTAAATGACCATAGATGTTGATGGCAATAAAACACCATTTAACCCTTTACCGCATAATGCAGACTTTGAACGACACTTGGGAAAAAAAACTTTTGAAAACATAGTGGGAAAAGGAGAAAATGCTGGTAACCAGCATTTTCTCCTATTCCCACAATGTTTTTTACCCTTTCAAAGAAAAATCGCACCATTTGAGCCACACTGGAATTATCATCTGCAAATGCTTTCAGTTTGGACAAAGCTAAAATTTTGTCATCTAGTAAAGGGTTAAAAAAAAAAAATGAAGTACCGGTACATGTAGTTTGTTTTTCAAATAACCCATTGCCAAAAGACCAAGATTTTAGACTTGTCCAAGTGGTAAACATTTTGAGATGACAAATGTGGTTTTGAAAGTATGAAAAACATTGTGGGAAAAGGAGTAAATTAGGTTACCTGAATTTTCTCTTTTTCCTAGAATGTTTTTAGAAGCCATCTACCAGAAGGTCAATAAAACTTGCAATTGTTTGTTACAGGGTTTGAGTCAAAGTTGATTTTCCTACACTGAATATTTTCCATTTGTTTTTACATTGGTCATTCTCTCTGTTACACAGATTGACCTTTACCCTTTATTGGACGACATATTTGAAGATGACAACGTATGTGTGGGTCAAATGATGGAATTTGTCTTTCAAGGGAAGAAAAGACTGGGAAAAAGGAGAAAATGCTGGTTACCAACGTTTTCTGCTTTTGCCACAATGATTATACACAGTCTTTTACTCACGGTCATTTAAACATAGGATTGTGTGGTATACAGTTAATTTCGGCTCTGTCCATATTGTCAGATGGGATACTCTAATAAACGTGTTTGAAAACATTGTGGGAAAAGAAACAAATGCTAGTTTACATTGTTAACCTTTTTACTAGATAATAAAAAAAAAATTCAGACTTGTCCAAATTAAAAGACTTTGCAGATGATATAATGCACCAAACACTATTGGTGTGTGCTATTGGTAAACTTTCTGCATGTCCAAGGACCAGTGTACTTCATGATTTAAAGTTGTTAGACACCACACATTTTTGGGATCCCAGATTGTGATGACTTGCTTGATATCATGCATCCCGGAGATGCATTAAGCCCCCTTTTGCCAGAGCATGGCTCATATCTTTTTGCTAGGCTGTGACTTAGCGCTGTCGGGCATCAACTAACGGTAGCAACCCCTGTATCTTAGTGTCATAATTGAGCCCGGAAATAGGCCTGCAGAATAAACATTTTTGACCAATCACAAATTACTATTTATTCATTCAAGACTTATACAGAGAAGAAGGTCAAAACATAGATAGGTAAAGTTAGCTACTAGTAGCCAGCCACTAGTAGCCAGCTACTTGTTCAGGTAAAGTTAGCTACTAGTAGCCAGCTACTAGTAGCCAGCTACTTGTTCAGATAAAGTTAGCTTCTAGTAGCCAGCTACTAGTAGCCAGCTACTCGAGCTGGTAAAATTGGTTATTTGTAGCCAGCTACTGGTAGCCACCTTCTAGCAAGCAGTTACTTGTAAAGGAAAATCTGGCAATTCGTACCCAGCGACCAATGTATAGGTAATTAAAATGGAGGTTTTTATTAGTTTCCTAAAGGTACAAGTAGCTGGCGAACCAAATGTCGACGCCTTAAACGAAATGCTTTTCTTCCATCCAGAACACTCTATAAATGCATCAGAAAAATCAAAATCAAATAATTTCCTGTATTAAAGGTCAAGCTACGAGATCTCTCAATAGGAATTTTTTTCACATTTGTTTTTAATTAGGGATTCAAAATGTACAAGTAGCTGACGAGATTAAGACAGACATTTTAAAATATTTCAAAGAATCACATTCACTGTACTACGGAAAAATTGAAAATATCATTTTCAATTCATCATTAATTATTAAATGGGCCAGCTACTCGTCATGAAAATTGGGACATTTTTCAATTTCACTTAGAAAGGAATTCAAAGGTATAAGTAGCTGGCGAGTCTAAGACATGTTTTTGTAATTAAGTGCTTGTTTTGAATAAAGTAAACTATAAATGCATCAGAAAACTCAAAATTGAAGCATTTCCAGTTATTAAAGGGGCCAGCTACTTGATATGAAAACGGGACAATTTTGCACTTTTGTGAAATCGTGATTTAAAATGTACAAGTAGGTGGCTAGATTTAGAGAGATTTTTGAAAATATTTCAACTAATCATATTGAGGATACTTAGGAGGAATTAAAGATATCAAAATCAATCCACTTTCATTCATTAAAGGCGGCAGCTACTTTTCAAGAAAATGCGGATATTTTTCAATTATACTTAGTGTGCAATCAAAAGGTACAAGTACCTGGCGAGCCTAAGAGTGAATAACAGAGACTATGACTGTATGAGAAAACTCAAAATTGAATCATTTCCGATTATTAAAGGGGTCAGCTACTGATTTAAAAACGGGACAACTTTGCTGTTTTTCGAAATCATGATTTCAAATGTACAAGTAGGTGGCTAGATTTAGAGAGATTTTTCAAAATATTTCAACGAATCATATTCAGGATATTTAGGGGAAATTAAAGGTATCAAAATCAATCAATTCTTATCATTTAAAGGGCCCAGCTACTCCCCAGGAAAATGGGGATATTTTTCAATTTTACTTAGAGTGAAATCAAAAGGTACAAGTAGCTGGCGAGCCTAAGAGCGAATTTTGAAATTAAATGCTTGTTTTGAATTACAGATACTATGAATGCATAAGAAAACTCAAAATTGAATCATTTCCGGTTATTAAAAGGGCCAGCTACTTGATTAAAAACTGTACAACTTTGCTGTTTTTCAAAGTAATGGTTTCAAATGTACAAGTAGATAGCGAGATTAAAAGAGATTTTGCAAAATATTTCAACAAATCTTTTTGGAGACACTTAGGAGAAATTAAAAAGATCAAAATCGATCCATTCTTATCCATAAAAGGGGCCAGCTACTCGTCATGAAAATGCGGATATTTTTCAATTTTACTTAGAGTGAAATCAAAAGGCACACGTAGCTGGCGAGCCTAAGAAAGAATTTTGAAATTAAATGCCTGTTTTGAATAACAGAGACTATAAATGTATGAGAAAACGCAAAATTGAATCATTTCCGGTTATTAAAGGGGCCAGCTACTTGATTTGAAAACTGGACAACTTTGCTCTTTACCGAAGTAATGATTTCAAATGTACAAGTAGCTAGCGAGTTTAAAAGAGATTTTTCAAAATATTTCAACATATCATTTTGAGGACACTTAGGAGAAATCAAAGGTATCAAAATCAATCCATTCTTATCATTTAAAGGGCCCAGCTACTCCCCAGGAAAATGCGGATATTTTTCAATTTTACTTAGAGTGAAATCAAAAGGTACAAGTAGCTGGCGAGCCTAAGAGCGAATTTTGAAATTAAATGCTTGTTTTGAATAACAGATACTATGAATGTATAAGAAAACTCAAAATTGAATTATTTCCGGTTATTAAAGGGGCCAGCTACTTGATTTGAAAACTGTACAACTTTGCTGTTTTTCGATGTAATGATTTCAAATGTACAAGTAGATAGCGAGATTAAAAGTGATTTTTCAAAATATTTCAACAAATCTTTTTGGGGACACTTAGAAGAAATTAAAAATATCAAAATCAATCCATTTTTATCCATTTAAGGGGCCAGCTACTCGTCATAAAAATGTGGATATTTTTCAATTTTACTTAGAGTGAAATCAAAAGGCACAAGTAGCTGGCGAGCCTAAGAGCGATTTTTGAAACTGAATGCTCGTATTGAATAAAAGAGAGTATAAAGGCATGAGAAAACTTAAAATTGAAACATTTCCGGTTATTAAAGGGGCCAGCTACTTGATCTGAAAATGGGATAACCTTGCAGTTTTACAAAATCATGATTGAAAGTGTACAATTAGCTGACTAGATTTAGAGAGATATTTCAAAATATTTCAACGAATCATACTGAGAATATTCAGGGGAAATTAAAGGTATCAAAATCAATCCATTCTTATCATTTAAAGGGGCCAGGTACTCGTCATGAAAATGCAGATATTTTTCAAATATACTTAGTGTGCGATCAAAAGGTAGAAGTAGCTGGCGAGCCTAAGAGCGAATTTTGAAATTAAATGCTTGTTTTGAATAAAAGAGAATATAAAGGCATGAGAAAACTCAAAAGTGAAACATTTCCGGTTATTAAAGGGGCCAGCTACTTGATCTGAAAATGGGATACCTTTGCAGTTTTACAAAATCATGATTGAAAATGTACAATTAGCTGACTAGATTTAGAGAGATATTTCAAAATATTTCAACGAATCATTCGGAGAATATTTAGGGGAAATTAAAGGTCTCAGAGTCAATCCATTCTTATCATTTAAAGGGGCCAGGTACACGTCATGAAAATGCAGATATTTTTCAAATATACTTAGTGTGCAATCAAAAGGTAGAAGTAGCTGGCGAGCCTAAGAGCGAATTTTGAAATTAAATGCTTGTTTTGAATAACAAAGACAGAAATGCATGAGAAAACTCAAAACAAAATCAATCCATTCTCATCATTTTTACGGGGCCAGCTACCCGTCATGAAAATTGAGATATTTAAGCCTAAGAGCGATTTTTAAAATTAAATGCTTGTTTTGAATGAAGAAGACTAGAAAAGCACCAGAAAACTCAAAATTAAAGTATTTCCGGTTATTAAAGGGGCCAGCTACTTGATATGCAAACGGGACAATTTAGCACTTTTGCGAAATAATGATTCAAAATGTATAAGTAGCTGGCGATATTAAGAGAGATATTTCAAAAGCTTTTAGCGAATGATGGGCAATGACAAAATCGTAGACGGGAGATAATAATACTAGTAATTTTTTTATTTACATTTTTTTAAACGTCTTTCATCTACCGAAAATTGGCACCTCAACCGATTGCTTTTTTTGCTATTCCACCTCAAACACAACTACCCTTGAAAAAACACAGTGAAAAAAGGCCCTTCCTGGTGTAGACCATGTTCCTTTATGTGGGCACGGACACAAAATAGTTCCCCATGAAATAACAAACTTGCACTCAGTTTCCACAGGAATCATCAAATTAACAACAGAAACAAATTTTAAGCATGTCCTTTCATTTTCTCTGATAAAACAATGCAGCATAAGTGCTTGCTGTCAAATTTTCAAATGGGACTACGTTTGACTACTACGACCCAGAAGGAATTCACACTGGTGTCTCTCCATAAACGACAGCAGTTGGTCAAACACAGAAGGGTTCTGAATGAGGAGAGACCATGAACGACAACTTCCAGCAAATTCTGATTGTACCGAACAGACCTACCTTTCAAAGCGAAAGTTTTGCAGACCCACAATAGCGTAAGCCGGTGTCGAATTATTATTCGACCCCAATATGAAAGGTAGGCAATTTATATCAAAAATCGCTCATTGGCCCACTAGCTACTTGTACCTTTTGATTTCACTCTAAGTAAAATTAAAAAAATATCGACATTTACATGACAAGTGGCTGCCCCCTTTAATGAATAAAGATGGATTGATTTTGATATCTTTAATTTTTCCTAAGTAACTTCAATATGATTTGTTGAAATATTTTGAAAAATCTCTCTAAATCTAGCCAGCTACTTGTACATCTTAAATCATCATTTTGCAAAAGTGCAAAATTGTCCCGTTTTCATATCAAGTAGCTGCCCCTTTAATAACCGGAAATGCTTCAATTTTGAGTTTTCTCATACGTTTATAGTCATCTTTATTTAAAACAAGCATTTAATTTCAAAAATCGGTCTTAAGCTCGTCAGCTACTTGTACCTTTTGATTTCACTCTAAGTATAATTGAAAAATATCCACATTTTCATGACGAGTAGCTGGCCCCTTAAATAGATAAGAATAGATTGATTTTGATATTTTTGATTTCTCCTAAGTGTCCTCAAAATGATATGTTGAAATATTTTGAAAAATCTCTTTTAAACTCGCTAGCTACTTGTACATTTGAAATCATTACTTCGGTAAAGAGCAAAGTTGTCCAGTTTTCAAATCAAGTAGCTGGCCCCTTTAATAACCGGAAATGATTCAATTTTGCGTTTTCTCATACATTTATAGTCTCTGTTATTCAAAACAGGCATTTAATTTCAAAATTCGCTCTTAGGCCGGAAATGATTCAATTTTGCGTTTTCTCATACATTTATAGTCTCTGTTATTCAAAACAGGCATTTAATTTCAAAATTCGCTCTTAGGCTCGCCAGCTACGTGTGCCTTTTGATTTCACTCTAAGTAAAATTGAAAAATATTCGCATTTTCATGACGAGTAGCTGGCCCCTTTTATGGATAAGAATGGATTGATTTTGATCTTTTTAATTTCTCCTAAGTGTCTCCAAAAAGATTTGTTGAAATATTTTGCAAAATCTCTTTTAATCTCGCTATCTACTTGTAAATTTGAAACCATTACTTTGAAAAACAGCAAAGTTGTACAGTTTTCAATCAAGTAGCTGGCCCTTTTAATAACCGGAAATGATTCAATTTTGAGTTTTCTTATGCATTCATAGTATCTGTAATTCAAAACAAGCATTTAATTTCAAAATTCGCTCTTAGGCTCGCCAGCTACTTGTACCTTTTGATTTCACTCTAAGTAAAATTGAAAAATATCCCCATTTTCCTGGGGAGTAGCTGGGCCCTTTAAATGATAAGAATTGATTGATTTTGATACCTTTAATTTCCCCTAAATATCCTGAATATGATTCGTTGAAATATTTTGAAAAATCTCTCTAAATCTAGCCACCTACTTGTACATTTGAAATCATGATTTCGAAAAACAGCAAAGTTGTCCCGTTTTTAAATCAGTAGCTGACCCCTTTAATAATCGGAAATGATTCAATTTTGAGTTTTCTCATACAGTCATAGTCTCTGTTATTCAAAACAAGCATTTAATTTCAAAATTCACTCTTAGGCTCGCCAGGTACTTGTACCTTTTGATTGCACACTAAGTATAATTGAAAAATATCCGCATTTTCCTGACAAGTAGCTGCCCCCTTTAATGAATAAAAATGGATTGATTTTGATATCTTTAATTTCTCCTAAGTATCCTCAATATGATTCGTTCAAATATTTTAAAAAATCTCTAAATCTAGCCAGCTACTTGAACACTTTAAATCATGATTTTGCAAAAGTGCAAAATTGTCCCGTTTTCATATCAAGTAGCTGGCCCCTTTAATAACTGGAAATGCTTCAATTTTGAGTTTTCTGACGCATTTATTTATACTTTATTCAAAACAAGCACTTAATTACAAAAACATGTCTTAGACTCGCCAGCTACTTGTACCTTTGAATTCCTTTCTAAGTGAAATTGAAAAAATGTCCTTATTTTCATGACGAGTAGCTCGCCCCTTTCATAATTAAAAATGAATAGAAAATGATATTTTCAATTTTTCCGTAGTACAGTGAATGTGATTCTTTGAAATATTTTAAAATGTCTGTCTTAATCTCGTCAGCTACTTGTACATTTTGAATCCCTAATTAAAAACAAATGTGAAAAAAATTCCTATTGAGAGATCTCGTAGCTTGACCTTTAATACAGGAAATTATTTGATTTTGATTTTTCTGGTGCATTTATATAGTATTCTGGATGGAAGAAAAGCATTTCGTTTAAGGCGTCGACATTTGGTTCGCCAGCTACTTGTACCTTTAGGAAACTAATAAAAACCTCCATTTTAATTACCTATACATTGGTCGCTGGGTACGAATTGTCAGATTTTCCTTTACAAGTAACTGCTTACTAGAAGGTGGCTACCAGTAGCTGGCTACAAATAACCAATTTTACCAGCTCAAGTAGCTGGCTACTAGAAGCTAACTTTACCTGAACAAGTAGCTGGCTACTAGTAGCTAGCTACCGGTAGCTAACTTTATCTGAACAAGTAGCTGGCTAGTAGTAGCTGGTTACTAGTAGCTAACTTTACCTATCTGTCAAAACATAGCTTATTTAGCTACGCTGAAATATCGGTCGTTTTGGAAATGGCAACTTTACATAAATCAAATATGCGCGTTACACATTTCCAGATTTCTGTCTTTACGATTGATCACAACATAAACCAAGCGGTTCATCAGAGTTAAATCAAGATATTTCATGAAAGTAACTTGTTAGATCCATTCGGCAAACTTTGGGTGATCCGTCGATCAAATCCCTCTTGCCTGTATTAACTTAGGTGATATGCACCTACACGGTACATTCTTTCACCAAAGGATTCCACTTAAAAAAAAAAGAAAACACGAGTCACAATTTTCTATCAAAATCTTTCTGAATACATTTCCGGTGACAAACACTTTATGCATTTAATTTTGAACGAGGTCCATCAACTCCGTTGGCTGTTTTTCACCAACAGGCTGATTTTCAAGTAACTTCACCGTGGTTGTTGATTTCGTCATTCGATTTGCATGGGCGGCGCCATGTTTAACTCTTAGGCTGCTAAGCGCGACTCACCGGCCCTTTGCGGACTGTGTAGATCAAGATCAGGCTGCACTCGTGCAGTGGGATCTTGGATCTATACTTTCCGATTAGGAGAATACTCCCCCACCCCCCACAAAAAAATACCCTTTAAATAGTAAGGTTTAGGTTTTTACTATCGGCTTGAAAGTTTCATTTCACTTATTTAGCAGAATAAAGGTTAAGTCAATGTGATTGACAGAACTGCAAACTGTATTCTTGATACATGTATACAAGGTTAGATGTAGTTACAGACTCGGCCGAGTTGTGACGATTGTGATATATGATTAAATACCCAAACCTGTACAGTATCGTGAGAAAATATTGAGGTTTTTCAGACAGATCACATAACAATGGAAATTCGAGTTACCTCCCTTCGAAAGTTACAGCCTGTTATTTCACAGTTCAGGGCTTTGTTCTGTGTCTGTTCGTTTGGTCCCCGGTTGTTCAAACAAAAAAATTATAACCACTGACAAATATATTGGTAATGAATACGCTTACCAGAAGTAATTAGACAATCCTCTGTTTTAACGACCCAGAGAAAGAAGGCTTTTTCAACATGACATAGTTGGGGAAAAGGAGGAAAAGCTGGCAACCAGCATTTTGTGTTTTTCACATAATGTTTTCAATTCTTTCAAAGAAAAAGCAAATTATGTAAGACACATCTAATAAGTCGTCTGCAAATGCTTTCATTTTAAACAATTCTCATCATGAAACTCGATATTATGGCCGACTGGTTCTCGGATTTCCACGTCAGGATCGTCACTCTTAGCTAATTTATACATAAAGGATTGTCGGTTTTTACTAAATAGTCACTTATAGACTTGATAAATTTCTGAATGATATTTTTCTTTTTTATGTAACTGGTCTAATTGAAAAGGTCGGGCACCAAGCATTTGTCTATAAGTTCTATTTCTGGTTTCATCCAAGGCGTCTATTGTACGATCTTCTTCTATCTCATCCACAAGATGAACATAAACTTCAGCCAAATCCATGTCACTCTCAACAGCTAGCTGACCTATCGCCCTTTTCAGTTTGACTTTAACAAAGTCAAGATTGTTTATTTCATACAAGTCTTTTGCATGTTCAACAATTATAAGATCTAGCTCGTTTATCAACCCTGCTAAACTGTTCAATGTTCCATCGGTAGTTCTGAAGAAACCACACTCCTTGTTTATAAATTTTACTCTTACGAACAAAGTCCGTAACAAAGAAACAAATGAACAAATGCATAGCAGAAATACAGGGACCGGGCAGGATATGAACCTAGAACGCCCGGACGAAAGGCCAATGCCATAACCACTGAGCTAAAGAGAATTCTCCCTAACGCAGTTGTTAGCTATTGTATTTAAACCGGGATGAAGCCATGCATGAAGGAGTGGTCTCCCGCAATACACCCCCTCTTAAAGCCATCATTTATTGATGACTCAAAAAAAGTCCGTTTTTGGACAACAAATGGGATTAAAGGCTCAATGGCCAATCCCGGACGAGCCTCCATCTTACGAACAATGTCCGTAACAAAGAAACAAATGAACAAATGGATAGCAGAAATACAGGGACCGGGCAGGATTCGAACCTAGGACGCCCGGTCGAAAGGCCAACACCATAACCACTGAGCTAAAGAGACAACGCAGTTGTTAGGTATTGTATTTAAACCGGGATGAAGCCATGCATGAAGGAGTGGTCTCCCGTAACATTACCATTTGATCAACTTTAATCTGACCACCATATAGTTTTTTGTCGTTGATGGAGCCCATAGGATACCAGTAGAAGGCGGTATATCTTTTGGCCAAATAAGTTTGTTGTAGTTGTTTTTTGTTTGTCTGCGTTTATCGTCGCTAAGACTATCTCTTCTGTTACGGGAGACCACTCCTTCATGCATGGCTTCGTCCCGATTTAAATACAATACCTGACAACTGCGTTAGGGAGATATCTCTTTAGCTCAGTGGTTATGGTATTGGCCTTTCGTCCGGGCGTTCTAGGTTCATATCCGTAGTAACGAACGCCATAACGAACCCGTGTCAATGGCGAAGATTTTTGAGCGAGTTTACAAGTTCGAGCGAATGTATCAGCCAGACTGCATTAGCCACTGACAAACAGTTACGTTTTTCTGGTAGAAAAATGTTTTAGCTCTCAGCTGTAGAAAAAAATTAGGAGAATAACTGATGGGGTAGAAAAGATACGTTGTTTTCTTGTAACCGGGGGCGAGTAACGGGCTGCATACAGCTAAATCCCTTGTTTTAGTCTATGGGTGACAGGAGTCAAACTACGGACCCCTATGATTCTGGGTACAGAACCGGACTACTTTTCAAAACGACAACCGTTACTTTGAATTTCAAAATGAAATAAACTTTTACTCAATAAAACGCTACCTGGTGCGATTCATTCAGCTATGATCAGCTAGCACGTAACCTATGCATCGGCCATTTATTAAAACAGCCCCTACATGCTTGGGTAATAGCTTCGATGTAAGCCCTACTTTTCCCTAGTATATGGGAGTGGTGATGCGTTATATCAGACAGGTCGAATCTTCGAAGAATATGACATGCTCAGACAACGAGAAATCAGATATTGGAATAAACAATAAATACACTACAAAATTTAAAAAAAAAAAACCGCATGGCAGAAGATCGAACCTCTGACCACCAGATGCAAAAAGAGTAGCCGTCACGGCACCATAGAGGTAGCTGGATTCATGAAAAATTAAGCTTGATAAATGTATGCAATGCGCGAGTGTTTTCTCTTTCCCTGCCCCCTCTTGAAAATTAATCGAATAAAGGAAAATGGCGGGTGAAGTAAATCAATGGAAATAATGTGTAGAAAAGTGATTTTTTTTTATCTTTTTCGATATAACATGCTAACAATGGGTGAGTAGTCTGAGGGCTGGCCAGCTGGATTCAGTTTTTTTTTTCAATCCGTCTGGTAGAAAAATTTCATTGGTACCAGGTGATAGTACTGCTATATAGAAGTCAAATGAGGGTGGATGCCAGAAACAAAAGTGGTGCAGATTTTTTTCAGACGACATTTTGTTACCCCACCCACTGAAAATGCATTGAATTAAGCTTATGTGTACAAACCACAAAATTTCAATATCTACTGGAGTATACTGATTGTAAATAGGTCTAATTGACAGTGAAGCACATAAGCAATGGTAAAATTCAGTTACAGTAGAAGATAAAATACACTGGGTGGCCTGGTGTTACCCCACCCACCCAATTTGCATACATTTATTGAAAATCATGGGCAACTTAATATCATTAAAGAATTGTGTTTCAGCTTCTTGTAAAGGATGTGATGAGAACTAAATGCTTACTACTGTACCAAACTGCTGCATTGTATATATGTTATGGTCTTGCTTATTTTTTACCCCACCCACTAATGTATATACACGGCCATCTATATGAATAAGATATCATTATTCATTTGCTTCTTGAAGTAACTGTTTTTTTGTTTTTTTTAATCAGCCTAACATTTATTTTCTTCTTTGGTGCGTTGGAGTAGATCCTGCTTTGAATGTATTTTTTAAAATGTTCGCAATGCAGTAGATAGAATTTTACCTAACCAGTTGAAGTCAAAATAGTGTGGAAAGAGCTTCCCCTCTAGATTTCAGGTCTGTATTGTAATTCTCTTTAGCCTTGATTATATATATTTTGACATATTTTTGTTATGCCATACATACCTCCAGTGCTAGAGTTAGCGTCTAGTATGTATTAGTGATGCTAGTATCTAAACAGCATTATTATAAATTGAAATTTCTATTGATAAGTCAAAAGACTTCTCAAAACGTATTACAAGTCTGTCAGATGCTCTAACCTTTTGAAGTAAATTCTGTATTTCAAGTACATGTTTTTAGCTCCACTGGCCGAAGGCCAGCGGGCTTATGTCATGGCCCGGTGTCCGTCGTGCGTCTGTCTGTCCGTCCGTCCGTCCGTCCGTGCGTGCGTGCGTGCGTGCGTCCGTCCGTCCGTGCGTGCGTTAACTTTTTTTCAAACTTCTTCTTCTCTGGAACTACCCATCCAAATTTGATGAAACTTCACAGAAATGATCTTGGAGAATTTGATTCCTTCAAAAACTCTGGTTGCCATGGCAACAAAACTGAAAAATATTGAACATCTTTGAAAATCTTCTTGTCTGAAACAATAAGGCCCAGGGCTAGCAAATTTGGCATGTAGCTTTATCTAATGGACCTCTATCAAATTCCTTCATATTATAGCCCTGGGGTCAAAATTGGCTCTGCCCCGGAGATCACAAGTTTAACATGGGCTTATATAGTGACTGTAATTTAAAATAGTAATCAAGGGAAATAACTCCTGTTATACAAGATAAAGTTTGTTACTATTTACCTCCCTTGATTATCAAACTGCAGTTGTACATTATTGGAGTTTGTTATTCAAGTTTTTTGGAGAGGAAATGTTCTGTTTTAAGGGAGAGTGATTTATTTTGATGCTAAATGCTCGCATGAATGGAATGATTAATTCAAAGTAAGGTTTCTATAACTAAAATTTTTTCAGAACTTTACCTTTCATGCTAATGAATAAACCTGCTTGTATTCACTGACATTATCTTTGCATTTAGAAAGATATGACTGTTTTTGTTTGGCGGGCGGGGTGGAGGTTATGTTTTCAAAGTAAGTTTATTACCATACAGACTTTTTATGCTGTATGTCTCTGTCAATGCCAATTAAGTGCATGATACGTTAATTTTACTCTTTAAAAAATGACAATTTTTTTTTTACTGTACCAAGTTTAAAGCCATTGCAAAAAGACAACTTGAATGTAGCTTAAATGACTATTTCTGTCTTTGATAGGTTAGGAAACGTTGTGGGAAAAGCAGAAAATACTGGCTGACAACATGTTGTCCTTTTCTCACGATGTTTTTGAAAGCCTTCTCTCTCAGGGTCATTAACACTTTGATTTGTGTGGTAAAGGGTTAAAAAGCCAGTGGAGCGATACAGGGCCATCATGGCCCTCTTGTTTTTGCATGATATAGGTATGTTTTCTACCTTGTTACCTTGTCACGGAGACAGTTTCTTACGATATACGGTACCTATATGGTCGAATCACCTTTTGCGATCCTTCTTACCCCGACCATGGAGCTTCGTGCTGAAAAGTGCTTTCCTTTTAATTTTTGTGTGTGGGCGCATGTGTTTGTAGGGGGAGGGGGTGAAGCAGCCAACAGGAGATTGCATACTTCTTGGGCGTAGCTGTATAAGCTGGCTTTTGACTTGCTTCTTAATATTTGTCGCCAATGTATAAAAAGTAATTGTGATCCGTAAAAATATTCTGATGTATGTTCTGTGGGCCTGTGAGTGTTCTTTTGCGCGCCCATTTATTACACCAATTTACCATGGTTGCTACCGTTTATCGATACCCCGCGGCTGCTTATTCACACCTAAGCAAAAAAGTATGAAAGGTGATAACCCATTTTCTCCCAAAAATAATTTATTTCTTTTGTGCGTTACAATTTTACTTATTAATCATAATGTACACCCTACGCATATTACCAGACACGTCATACCTAGCAGACGCAGCTTCTTTCCAATCATAGCTGGACTAAAATGGTAATATACTAATTTTTTCATGATTGATAATCTCTATCTTCTATTTGGTCTTTTTCTAAATGAATGAATAAACGTTTTTCACTGTTTATGTCCCTTTTTTCCTGCAAGATGGCAAAACTCAGATGCAGATTTCTTTGGCAATATTTTTTTTTATATATATCCAAATAAGTGGCATTTCTTAACTTGCTAAATAAGTCAAAAGAAATCCTCAACCTGATGGTAAAAGCCAAAATGTTGCTGTTTCAAAGTTATTATCTGGGGAAAATTATCTCCTTATCGGACAGTGTAGATACATGATCAGACTGCACCTACAGTGCAACCTGATCTTGATCTACACTATCCGCGAAAGGTTTTTGAGTCAGACTTAGCAGGAAATGTCGAAATAATGTATCTCGAAATTCATCTGATGTATCACTGTTCTTCGAGGGTTTATTTATGTGGAGAAGCAGCGGATGCACTATTTGCAAGAAAAAGTGTGTTAAGAATTTATTTTCAGAAAGGGTCTATAGGCTACATAGCTAAGAACTACATTGTAATTATATTTTCTTTAATTTCTTTGTTTAGGTGATCACTGCTTTTCGCATAACTTTGACCGAAGTCATAAGATAGAAATCATTATATTTTTCTACATGACATTCTATTTTTCTACATGTTTCACTATAAAATTAAAAAAGAAAAAAATGATTCATTTTAAACTACTAAAGACCTAAGCTGACTGCATTTCACCTATCTGCACTGGAAATGGCGGCAAAGTGTATGAATCTTTTACAGCACAAACGGGGACCTGCATTGACAAAGTGTATGAATTTTTTACAGCACAACCGGGGACCTGCATTCCAACAGATACACACGAATTCGCATCGTATTAGAGTATGTGTATAATGTGTGTGTGCAGCTAACAGTCCAATCGGGGAGGGTCTGGAATGCGAATTTGAACTAAAAACCAAACATGGACGTCCCCGTTTGGTAGGTGGTCCCCGGTTGGTTGGTGTGTATTCTTACAAAGTTCCCCGTTTGGTAGGTTTCACCCACACACATACACACACACACACACAAAACACAGCTGTACTGTCAATGCAGCAAACAAAGAAACTGATGGTTGATCATACGTCACCATTGCGCTGAATGAACTGCGCATTTGTTAATTTTAAGTCATCAATAAGTTTTTTCAAGTTATGTCCCCTATTGCATCAGTGAAATAGAGTAACAGAGTAGGAGAGTAAGAATAACAAAGGAAATAAAGCAGCTTAAGTAATGAAAATATTATCCAAATCTCAGTGTTGGCATACTTATGGTTACAGTCGTGAATATATAATGAAATAACGAAATCAAAGGTTAGTGTGCAACAATAAATTATACTGTTGCACTCATACATAGATCATTTTTGAGGTGCTAAATGCTAAAACTCAATAATTGCTCTTAATTTTGGTCCTGTATGCCTGTCCTAGTAGCTCTAGTCAAAATTGTGAATAAATCTAGCCAGAAATATAAACACATTCAATGTGAAGACTGAAAATTCAGAGATTGGTTTCAATTCATTCTTCTAGGAACATTTATTAGGTGGTTTACGGCATGTGAAATTGGTCAGACTTGATTTAAAATAAGTCTAACATAAATGTGGATTTTAATGAGCACCTTAAATTCAAAAGATTTGTCAAAAAGATTGCATTGTTTCATTGTTTGTTTCATTATTGTGAACATGGGAAAAGTTTAATTTACATTATAGGCAAATTCTGGGTAGGTGCGTTTATTAGCATAAAAAAAAAAAAAAAACTGCAACACTTTCAGATCTGGCATCCATGCTTAAAGTGACTCTAATAGGCTATCCTAACTCGCTGTACCATTAGAATTTTTCTACCAGATGGATTGAAAAAAAAATAAAAAATAGGTCCCTTTTTAGTTTAGTTTTTCTCTGTATTTTTATCGTTATTTGGGAATGAGCTTATATTGCAAGAAAAGCAGGCTTGATTTTCAAGTAGGTCTGATCGAATATTTAAAAAAGAGTTATGTGGAGTAATTTTGCAAAACTAACAAGACATTATTAGTAAATTTACAAAAATAATAACCAATCGGATAATTACTGATCATCTACATGGTAAATAGTTTAGGTACATTCCTATTGGAAGCCGCTTTCGAGCGGCTTCCATTAAAAATATAGTGCCGCCGCTCATGCATGCGGCGGCACAATGAAAGGTTTATTATGGGATTACTTCAGGGCCTGTTTACCACTAGTTACTATTCTTGCGCTTATCTGGGTTAAAAATAGTGTTTGTAATAATGTCACCATAGCAGATATTAGTGTAAAAATGCTGTAAGTAAAAGCCGTTACGAGTTGCAGTTACATCAGTTTGCCCTAAGCTAACGGGTTTCCGAAATTTATAGTCTCTCTAATCGTCCGGCTCACGCCGACCAATTAAAAAGTGATGATCCCGAGGTCGAATGCTAGAGCTAATTCTCCAGCCTGGCCTCTCAAAACTTTTGAATTGTGCATATTTTTGCCTAACTTCTAATTTTTTCTGAAAAATTGTTGTGGTGCCGCATGAGCGGCGGCACTATATTTTTATTCGCTTTTGAAAAGTGCCTGTGGAGGCAGCCATATTGCATTATCTCACGCTAGATGGTATTCTACAAATACACATCTATCTAATTTGGGCATTCTGGGTACAGAACTGGACTACTTTTCAAAACAACAACCGTTACTTTGAATTTCAAAATGAAATAAACGTTTACTCAATAAAACGCTACCTGATGCGATTCATTCAGCTATGATCGGCTAGCATGTAACCTATGCATCGGCCATTTATTAAAACAGCCCCTACATTATTTGGTAATAGGCTAATAGCTTCGGTATAAGCCCTACTTTTCCCAAATATTCGGGGATGCGAAAGGCGTTGTCTGCGCATGTCATATTCTTCGAAGATTCGACCTGTCAGCTAAGACGCATTACGCATCCCAGAATACTTGGGAAAAGTAGGGCTTATACCGAAGCTATTAGCCTATACATGGATCCGTGGTGATAAGATAAACCGACTTCCTTGGTTACTGTTGCCAAGGGCTCCCAAACAACCACAGTAAATACATATACAGTATAGCAGATAGGCTACTTCAATCGTTCAGTCATGACTGTTTCTCTGAATAAAATTCCAGAAAAATATTTCTATCACATGTTTCTGCCGATGATGAATTCTCGGTAAGAAATTCAAAGATCATTTAACTAATTTACACAAGGACATGTACTTAAAGTGCGAATTACGGGGGCTACGGACTATGTAATAGATCTACATGTTTTAGCAAAGTTTTGAACTTCAAGAATGAAACACCTCAACAATCCTCTGTTTTGCCACAGAATAAAAGAAAGATACCCATTGTTTTCGTAAGGCTAGTTAAGTCGTCTCAACATCATACTCAATTGAATAACACTGAATTACAAGCATTTCGAAAAATTCATAGATTGTCTGATTCTACAGGGAGGTGTAAGTTTATGAAAAATTTCAATTTCAGGTTAAGGGGAAAAGGGTTGTCTGATGATGTTAAAAGTGTGCTATCAATTAACAAACCTGTCAATATCATTGACGGTAGTTTGTTTTATCTTATGATATACTGAAGACAACGGGTTGTCAACTGGATTAGAGCGGCAAATCGGTTTGCAATCAAACACTCTTCCTATCAATTATCAGTTTACCGACACACCCTTTGAAATGACAGATGTGCTAATCCACTTTGAAACGAGTTAAAAGTTTTTTTTTTTAAGTCGTCTGCTGCATATTAGTTGTGCATGAACATTCATTGAATAGAGTGAATTTACACGCATATATAAGTGGAAATTGAATTCTAAAACCTCCTAATTAATTTTTGCGTTACTTCCGCAAATCAAACCAGATCAAAGTAAATTTAAATTAAATCCCAAAATTTCAGATACAACAAACATTATCAAAAATCTGTTTTTTTTCCCCAAATTTATTATGTCATTGTTGCATGTATGCTTTATTGTTTACTGTTTTTTGTATATAACGATGAACTGCTATGTAGTTCAAGTTGAAACAATAAAGTTCTGTTCTGTTCTGTTCTGTTTAATCAATAAAAGTTGCCTTTTGAGCTGAACTTCCAACAGTACAGAATTCAAGTTAGACGTTTTTATAATTGGAATCTACTTTTAGTGAAGAATATATAGTAAGGAATTCACGTCAGTATGCTTATTGTAAATAGCAGAAAGTTTTAATCCAAAATTAAACTGTACGTTATTTGCAATCTGATGCAAACTTGTCTACAGCCTCTGCGTGATCTCACGTCAGCGGTACACGTTCGCAAATCACATATTTTAAACTTTTTCTTAAATTCAAACGTTTAAAAACAAAAAATAAATAAATACTATCGCACCTCTCCAACGTTAACAGTCGTTTATTTGGGAGCCGAAATAGCAGACAACAAGGCTACACATCGGGTAAAATAAATGCGATGACCTGATTGGTCAAATATCGATTTCCACGGATCCATGTATTACCCAAGCATGTAGAGGCTGTTTTAATAAATGGCCGATGCATAGGTTACATGCTAGCCGATCATAGCTAAATGAATCGCATCAGGTAGCGTTTTATTGAGTAAACGTTTATTTCATTTTGAAATTCAAAGTAACGGTTGTTGTTTTGAAAAGTAGTCCGGTTCTGTACCCAGAATGCCCAAATTAGATGTGTATTTGTAGAATACCATCTAGCGGGAGATAATGAACAGACGGGTCGAATCTTCGAAGAATATGACATGCGCAGACAACGAGCCATTATTGTTTACTATATGGACTGGTTCAGTGTTTTTTTAACATACATATAAAAATACGGTACTTTAATTACCAGATCGAGCCCGTACCAACTTTGTTTTTCTATTTGGACTGATTTTTTGTTTTTTAACATGTAAAATACCATACTTTCATTGCCAGATCGATAAAAACCAGATCGTATCCCAGATGGCCCAGAGTTTAAATATTTGTCATGTAGTATCACCACGTGGACCTCTACGAAGTTTTTTTCAAGTGATGCCCTTGGCGTAAAAAAATAACCCGCTGTAATGTGCCGTATTTCAGAAACAACAGATTTGCGGTGCCATTGATGTTATGCATCAATATTTTCTTGTGATTAATCTTTTCATTGAAACAATATCTGAACGTCTTCTTTGTGTCTTTGATCTTAAACTAAATGTTTTTTTGCAGTTTTTCGAAGGATCGTTCATAAAACAAACAATAAAACAGCCTTCTCTGTAATCATCATTGCTACTTTTTGGTAACTTACTAATTCTTACTTGATTTATAGTCTCTATCTTCTGTTTGGTATTTTTTCAAATGAATGATCAAACGTTTTTCCCATGTTACTGTCCCAATTTTCCTGCAAAATGGCAAATTCAGGTGCATATTTCTTCGGCAATACTTTTCTGTGTATAATCCTATTTTTTTTTTATTAGATCTATTAGATCTATTATTATTTTTATTTATTTATTTTCCCTTAACTCTTAACCTGCTAAATAGGTTAGATGAAATCTTGAACCTGATAGAAAAGACCAAAATGTTGCTATTTCAATGTTATTTCATGTGGAAAACTATCTCCTTATCGGACAGTGTAGATACATGATCAGACTGCACATACTGTGGGACGAAACTGGTTATGGGTAAACAAGCCCGGAATTGAGCAGAGTACCAGCAACCCGGTGGGCACTATTTCCTGTGCAGATTGATATTATAACCTTTTCTATTTACGGGGTATTTTCTGTTTAAACGGTTGAACATTTTTAAAGACGTATATACAAAGAATAAGGATTCCAAAGAATTGAAAACGTTCGTCATTAAAATACTGGAATACTTTCTTATCACGAGAAAGGTACACAGTTTGGAACTATTTATTGAATGATAGCTAGATCAGCAGGGTGTTGTTCGGTCGCTTTCTGGGCAAATGTTATGAAGCAAAACATACAAATATGGGGCGTGTTAAACCGTATGTTTGGTATATGATCTCAATTCTCTTTGCTTAATTTTACCCTCCTCTTTAGTAAGATTGCAAATATGTCGTGCATTTTCATCTTCAGGTGTACTGTTGTGTGGTTGCAATGAATATTTCAGGTGCATTGATCAGTCGTTTATCTACACTGCTTTGTTTTTTGGTATGCCTTAAACTCTGAACCAGACATCAAAACCGTATACTTGTCTACTTTGAAAACATTTGCTGACGACACATGAAATAAGGCTCAAAATGTAAGTTTTATCTTTGGGAGGGTAAAATACAGTCGGAAAAAAAAAACTGGTAACCATTATCCTTTTATCGTTTTCAAGGTTTTGTACAAAGCACCTAAGAGCATTTAAATATGAATTGACTACCATAGAGCCCCAGATAATTTTTTTCCAGGTTGGGTAGTAGTCTCACCCTTCAACCGCCCTGGTCAATACTCCCAAAAAGGGTCAGTAGTGGTCTATTGAAAATTTCTAGTGCGACTGAAATATATAGTCATTGGTAAGTACTGTCTATTTATGGAAAATGAAAAAAATAAGCTGTTTTGTCCCTCATGACCATAGCACTGACTTCAGCATTTCAGTCCAGGCACCCAACACTAGTCCATTTTTCATCATCAGGGGTAAAATAAAAGTTCAATATGGGATCTTTAGCCTTCCTTTTGATGCATTTAATTGTTATGACACTTTGATTTAATCATAAGTAGGGTTCTCACTAGGTCCAGAATCCCAAGAGTCAGTGACTCTTGGGCCCAAATTTTCAAGAGTCAAAATGGAATTTCCAAGAGTCAAAGAGAATTGTTTGAGGGTCAAAATTACTTCATCATGGAGAGATTCAAGGGTGGAATAAAGACAAATTTTCATTTATGTTCTTTGTTTATGGACAGAAATTTGACAAAAAAATATCTTGCGTAGAGACTTGTTGGAATGAAGTGAAAAGAAGAATTTTAACTTGCAGCCCTAGCATGCAATTCATCTTAATAAATAAACGGACACAAACAAACTATTATCTGTTTACCAAACAACAAAATTTTAGACTTGATCATATTTTAGACATTCGCAGAAAACAATTCAAATGTGGCTAGTATGACTTGATTCGTCTTTCATAGCCTAGAACATTGTGGAAACATAAGAAAATAAATGTCACATCCATTTTAGTGTCATTTCTTTAAATTTTAGTCTTTTTTTTTTTGTCCAATGACTTCTTCTTTCACACATGTTCCAGTGCTAATACTGTAAGACAAAAAGGCCCAACTTCCATCTTTCCCCCCCCCCTCCCATTCCACCCCCCCCTCATCTAATCTATAGGTTGTTACATATTTACATATCAAAAACAACCGAAGTTTTTCCTGATTTTAAACAGAAACTTTTAGCTTCCACTTACTGTTTTATGCAGAAATCAGTGTAATTTCACTGTTTAAATTGATTATCAAAGGTAAAAAGATAGTTTGAAGTGCCTTTGATCGGACGATGTGAAACTGACTTTTGCTGTGTCATGGGTTTTCACGTTTTTTTCCAGCGATCTTTTTTTCATGTCAGTTATTTTTTTTAGAAGTATTACTGCATGATTTGACATGAATTTGTTAATTAGGGTAGCAGGTAACTTGCAAACCTGTCATTTTACACCAGATAATTGGATTAACACCTTTATCACATATTCAAAAATGACTTGCCACTCGCCAGCTTCATTAGCTATGATAGGCCTAAACAGCGCTGCGTGCGTCTTTAACATTAGATATTGACTGTATTTATTACAGTCTATATTTCTGCTGGATGCATGGGACCTAATCGATATGACACTGTAGCCGATAATCTCATGCGTCAGATTGACACTTCGGCAGATATTTTTGAGCGTCAAAAACAGTTCATTTCGGATTTCCAGGCGTCAAAACCCGGGGTCCCGGGTCAAATGAGAACCCTGCGTAAGCTTAACTGTTAGCAGCAGATTACAGAATGACCAATTTTTCACACATCTAAATAAATGTATGTCACTAAATTACCCTGTGTATTTTAAGCCCAGTGTCAGTGATATGATAGGTCTTATAAACTGGACACACCCTCTTTGGTTTGAGATACAGGCCCAGTATTTTGACAGTTTTGTTTCTTCTTGGGCAATCAGGGACCAGTTAAAGTTCGGGGTTTTTTTATTAGTTTTCACACTTCAAAATTAAGGAGCAAGTCCAATGCTTTTTGATGCTACCCTTGAACTTTATGCCAGGGATTTAATCGAACCAATCAACCACTTCAATTGACCACTTGAGACCACACTATTGACTGGTTATAACTGCCAGCCCGGTCAATGCTCATACAGACCGGCTTTTTGCCAACCTTATATTTTTTTTTAGTCTAGTATTATTTAAGCATCATTTTCTGATGAATTTTTTATGCAAGAAGATTATCACGGTAGGGTACAAATCAAGTTTTACTTCATTCTGGAACAGTAGTATATGTTTCAGTTACATAATGTAACATTTTTATTTTACGTGGTGACTAGCTAGTAAGAAAGATAGAAAAAATTATCAATTCTGTTTATCAGTTATGCGCTGGACATTATATAGAAAGAAAATATGTTGCATATAAAACAAATCTTTTTGATTACATTCGGCAATGTTCGGTACTGTGAATCGGCACTTTCTGCCAAACGTTACTAAACTGTACAGGCTTTTCGAGATATGCTGCACTATTAGATTGATTAATTTTATTGTATGTCACTGTACTCAACATTTAAATGGTAGACTTGTCCATTTTGCTAACAAATATGTGTGAAACAATAGGTAGGTCTTAAAATCTCTGTCTAATAATGAGGAAAAAATGGGGGTGATTTTTTGAAATGAAAATATTGAACAACCTACAAATAGGGAAGAGATATGGCCACCCTGTCTTACACTGAAAACACAGAAACAAGAGTTAAAGAAGAAGGTATATAAAAATTTATACAAAGAAAGAAGACTATAATAAAAGAACTCTTTAACAGATGTGACATAAAGCATTCTTCCAATTAACCCTTACCACACAATGATGACTTTTAACGACCCTGAGGAAGAAGCCTTTTGAAAACACTGTGGGAAAAGGAGAAAATGCTGGTAACCAGCATTTTCTCCTTTTCCCACAAAGTTTTCTACCCTATCAAAGAAAAATTGCATCATTTGAGCCACTATGAAATTGTTGTCTGCAAACGCTTTTAATTTGGATAGGTCTAAAATCTTGCCGTGTGGTAAAGTGTTAAAAAAACAGATGATATATTAACCCTTTACTTCATAATCCTGAATTTGTTTTTAACCCATTACCATACGACAAAATTCAAGAATGGTCCAATTTGAAAGAATTTGCAGACGACAAATTTAATATAACTAAAATGATAAGATTTGTCTCTAAAAGTGTAGAAAATATTGTGGGAAAAGGAGAAAATATTGGTTACCAGCATTTTCTCCTTTTCCCACAATGTTTTCAAAAGCCCTGTCTTCCAGGGCCATAAAAACCAAGGATTGTTTGTTAAAGGGTTAAAGTCTGCAAATGCAATTTTGACAAGTCCTTAGATTTTGTAGTGTGGTCAAGAGTTGAGGAAATACCAAGAAAAAAATTTTTTTTCATTACAGTTTCCTTTTGTTCTTATTGGTGATTTGCAAACTATAGCTGTATTAAATTCTGTGGTAACACTTTTTTCAACATTGGTATAATTATAAAAATCTGACTTGCTCCCTTTTACTCTATAGCACACAAACCCAATTTTTTTATCACCCTGAGAAAAGGTGCTTCTGAAGACATTGTAGTAACCAGCATTTTCTCCTTTTCCCACAATGTTACTGTCTTTTAACTCTTAACCAGACGACAAAGGTTTTATCTTGGTCAGATTCACAGAATATGCAGACCACAGAATGGCTCAAACAGTGGGACTTGTGCTTTAAATAGTTAACTCGTTACCAAATGACAAAATTCTGGTCGAGACTAAATTGAAAGCATTTGCAGACAACAAAATAAATGTAGCTCAGATGATGTTTTTTGTCTTTGATAGAGCAGAAACATTGTGGAAAAAGGAGAAAATGCTTGTTACCAGCATTTTCTCCTTTTTCCATGTTTTCAACAGCTTTCTTCCGTAGGGTTGTTAAAAGTCGGGATTGTGTGGTAAAGGGTTAAAAAACATTGTCGGTAAAGGAGAAAATGCTGGTAATTAATATTTTCTCCTTTTCTCAAGATGTTATCCGAAGCCGTCTTCATTAGGGTCATTATAAGTCAGGATTGTGTGATAAAGAGATAAAAGGCATATTTTCTTATTTGAGCTATATTCAACTACATGTAATTGTTTACAAATCCTTTTGTAGATAGCGAATAAACACACTCACTTCTGAAACTGTCTTATTGTCTTACAGATACATGTACATACCAGTAGGGAGAAACAAGCATCAATATTAACTCCAAGATGAGTTTCTGTGGTTCTAGGGAAGGTTCTCTCAGCGTGAAGGACGGGGTGCTGAGGAACAAATGTTTTGTGGACGTTATGAACATTATACCCCATGGGTTGTTTGTGATTCTCAGCATCACAATTCTCATAGCTTGGCGCCAATCAACTATGGGGAAACTGGAGGCAAAGTCATGGGTGCAATTCAAATGTCACTCATTGCGATGGATTTTAACACTGGTACTTATAGTAGCGAACAGTTTAGAGATTGCTGAGGGATTTGTGTCAGATTATATCGACCCAGATAGTGCAAATTACCATGTGATAGTTCCACCGTGCATGACAATTATTGCTACGATACTCAGTTTAGTGTTTTATCATAATGTAGAAATGTGGAATTCCCCACGATTTTTACTCATTTTGATTCCATATTGGGTTTGTTCTTGTGGTTTGAAATTATTGAAAGCATTTTCACTGTATGTGAGCGGAGGTACTGTACAGCATCTACGTTTGTGGTTGACGTGGCTGGTGGTTGTGTTGTACGCTGGTCTTATTATAACAGAGATAATTGTTCTCATACACCATGTAAGTAAACTTTTTTCGTCTTTTTTTTTTGGGTCAATTTTTTAGTCAATATTCTGTCATATTTTTAATCTCCAAAAGAGAGACTTTTTTTGCCCAAAGAAATATCTTTACTTTATTACTTGTAGAAGTTGTCTGCCAATTGAGTGTTGCTAACATACTGATATGTATAAGGATCCAAATTTTAAAATTTGTCACAATTCAATGTTCAAAGCGATTCAAAACTTGGCACTTATACCAGAAGAAAAACAGTTCTTTATAGGAAAAGAAGGAGAGAGTATAAATTTAATTGCTATCTCATTTATTAGTTGTGCTTTATTTTTTACAGAAATATGCTTTCTTCAAAAACCCAGTGAAAATTCATCCAGACCCAGAACTAGCTAATACGAGATACTACGCTTCCTTTGCGAACTTCCTGTCGAAAGCAACATTCTGGTGGATGAACACAATGCTGATAGAGGGATACCGTACGCCCGTAACAACAGAGGCACTTGGGAAGTTGCCCAGTGTGAGTGGCATTTTATCTCTTTACCACTAGACAGAAATTTGGGCTTGTTCAAATTATAAGCATTTACAGACGAAATATTAGATATGGCTCATATGGTGGGATTTGTTTCTAAAAGTGTAGAAAACATTGTGGGAAAAGGAGAAAATGCTGGTTACCAAGCATTTTCTACTATTCCCACAATGTTTTCAAAAGATATTTTCCTCAGGGTCATTAAAACTCCCGATTGAATGGTGAAGGGTTAACCCTAAGTGTGCCAAATAAACCCAACAATAATTTTCAGGCTAGAAGTAAGCGTCAGTTGTGCAGTTGCTTTTTGTCCAGAATGTCTTGGCAAAGCTGTCAGTGTAGACCAAAGATCTGGGCCTGGTTTCACGAAAAAACTTAAGTCTCTTATTGTACCCAAATCTGCAAACAGACTTACTCTCTGACTTAGTTGAGTTTGTTATTCCAGATGCATTTCACTATCATTAACAGACTTGTGGAACATTTTCAAATCCAAAGCCGACACAATGTCTTAGACTCAACTCAGCGAAATAACGGACTTAGTCTGTAAATTAACTAAGTCCATTTATTTTACTTAGTTGAGTCTGAAACAAAGTGTCAACTCAAAATTTTAGAATGTTACTACAGTGTGTTAATGATACTGAAATGCATCTCAAATAATGACTGCAACTTAAGTCAGAACCTGGGACCATTAGTAGATTTGAGTAAAATAAGAGACTTAAGTTTGAAACTGGGCCCTGGGGTTAGCTTTTTCATATCACTCTTGTACTCAGTAGAACATCATGGTGTTCACAGACTACTTTTATTTATTCATGTTTGTGTCTGCATGTTAGCGTCAAATCCTGAAAATGTGTGGATATGTCTTTAGAAGGACCGACAATCCCCTTTTTTGCCTCTTCCAAAATATATTGTTTGTCATCTGCTTTTTTTCATAAACCGTTTTTCACTAAAAGTTATATATAATAAAAAGAACGTTACTAAAGTCTGTATATCTGTGTGGTCGGATCAGGTCTCATTGCTTATGAAAAGAGGTAGGCATCAGATATGACTTTGGATCTTATGCATTACGCACCTCTTTACATATGCGATTTGACCTGATCTGACTACACAGAAATGCTGACTGTTTTAATATTCCATCAATAACAATAATTTTAATTTTGTAACATGTATACTTACCTGATTATTTCAGAGTGAAAAGGCTATGACAAACTACAAGAAACTCCTGAAATCCTTTGAAGAAGAGAGGGTAAGTGCTAGTGCTGCAATAATAACAATGGTATTACAACCCTGAAGAAGATTGCTTTTTAAGAACATTGTGGAATAAGGAGAAAATTTTCTTCTTTTCTGACAAGTTTTTCAAAAAGCCTAAGGCATTTCCTCCTCGACCCTTTACCAGGGAACAAAATTTTACTTTGTCCAAATTGAAAGCATTTTCAGGCGACAAATTAAATGTCACTTAATGTTACTTAAAGATGCCAGTCTACAGCCGGTAAGCAAAAACGCTGTTAAATTTCAAACAATTTAGAATCGTACAGAAATCAGTCCTTTGTGTAAACATGGATAAATTACTGACATATATGGTGTAATTGAAAAAAAGAAACACAGAGATTTGTATATATAGTCACGTGACAGAGTGCATGATCATCATACGAATCTACCCGAGTGTATAACGGATATATCGAAATCTTCGATTCAAAAACCGGAAACGACGAGTCTGTTTACATGGAAGGCCGCAACTCAGCAAAATGCATTTTCTATCGACCGTAATCTAAGCAACCGTCAGGCGCAATATTCGGCATGAAGATATGAGAATGACTATAGTTTGATAAAATAAAGACAAAATGAGTTAAAACTGGCTGAAAATGAGTATAAGGGCCTCTTTAAAAATAAATTTTGCCTGTCAAAGGGAAAAATCATTGTAGGAAAAGGAGAAAATGTTGGTTACCAGCATTTTCTCCTTTTCCAACAATGTTTTCAAAAGGCTTCTTACTCAGCTTACTCAGAATTGTTTAAAGTCAGGATTGTGTGGTAAAGGGTTAAAGTTGGTGAAACTTGGGATTGTGTGAAGAGGAGTTAGCAGACCTGTCTACAAGGTCTTTTTCTTTCTCTGTTTTGTGACTTCGTTGTCAACATGATAATAAAAATGTAATGATTGGGAAACCCTAAAGTGAGAAGATCAAGGACTTGAACTAATCAGCTGCTATTGAAATGTCATACTCCAGGTTGCTTGATATATGACTTATTTAGATGATCTCACATTGAGTGTTGATGTGTTATCATTCTTATCAAATAGCTTGACTAAAATTATATGACATGAGCCTTGGTGAAATTCTATTTATTACATAAAATGAATGACAAGCAAAAAAATCTCTTACTGTACAGTTGGTCCAAGTGTTAGTGGCTGGCAGAAAAATTAATTTTAGAATTAGCTTAAAAGTTGTCGGGTCACTCTATCTCTTGTTTCAGTTTTACCTAATTTTAGAATTGATGTTTCTGCCAGCAACTAACACTTGGGGACCAACCATACAGTTACAGATTCATCTTCACAATAATTCCATACTTTTTTAAATAGAATTATTTAAGTTCAAATGCATGTTATTACCCTCACTGTTTACTTTTGTTGGCTACTCTGCCTTTAAATCAAACTTTACTGTAGCAAAATTTAATTGCATTAGCTATTTCAAAGGGTATATTCACAGTTCATTACTTAGATGTTTACTCACTTGTCAATTCCAACATGATTTTTTTCTCTCATCCATATACATGTATTTTTGCTCTTTTCTCTGAATGAAGGACAAAGCTGCCAAGAAACAACAACAACCATCTCTTCACAAAGTCTATCTGAAAGCTTTTTGGCCTATGTTAATGCTAGCTGCAATCTTCCGGTTGTTTGGGGATCTTCTGGCCTTTGTTGGACCGTGGTGTATCGAAAGAGTGATAGACTATGCCTATATTGTGAAGGAGAATAATGCGAAAGTTGCAAACACGTCTTCGTCGGGTCTGAACGCTGTCACTTACACACCAACAAATGACACAAACGTGACTCTAAATGTGACAGATCAAGATGTATCAAAGGTTTGTATTTTCATTCAATATTGAACCCTTTCCCAAACAATCCCTGATTTTCACGACCCTGAGAAAGAAGCCTTCTGAAAACATTGTGGGAAAAGGAGAAAATGCTGGTAACCAGCATTTTCTGCTTTTCCCACAATGTTTTCTTCCCTTCCCAAAACAAATTTCAATTTTTGAGTCTCATAAATTTTGTCGTCTGCAAATGCTTCCAATTTGGACTAGTCTAAAAATATGTCGTTTGGTAAAGAGTTAAGTGTTTACCGAATGACAAATTATTAGACTTGTCCAAAATAAAAGCATTTTCAGATGGGCCACATCTGGTATTAATAATGGGATTTATCTTTGAATTGTTCGAAAACACTGTGGGAAAAGGAGAAAATGCTGGTCACCAGCATTTTCTCTTTTTTCCACAATGTTTTCAAATGCTCTCTTCCTAAGGATCATCAAACACAGGATTGTTTGGTAAAGGGTTTGAGTCGTGAAAACTTCGTGGTCATGCAGAAGACTGTTAATTAATGGTTGACTCCACAAGAAAATTTCAACTTTTTTTGTCATTGAAAGCATTTGCAGACAACATTGTACATGACTCAAATCATGGATTTTGTCTATGAAATTGTAGAAAACATGGTGAGATGCTGGAAACCATCATTTTCTCCTTTTCCCACAATGCTAACCTCTAGTTAGGGTCGTTAAAATTCTGGATTGATTGATAAATGGATAACCAAATAATCCTGTTTAAAACAACCCTAGAGAAAAAAGGTTTTGAAATCATTGTGGAAAAAGAAGAAACTAGCATTTACTCTCGTCTCCACGATGTTGTCTTCTCTTCCAAAGGCAAATACCACCATTCAAGACACATTAATCTGTTGTCTGTAATGTCTTTCAATTTTATTCTAGTCTGAAATGTTGTCTAGTAAGGCGCTTAGTTCAGTCCTTTGTATTTACAGCTGAGCTGTGCTGCTCAGTGTCAACTTAGGGGCTTGTGATCCGGACATCAAAGAGTTTCTCCTTTTGCCACAATATTTCCAAAATTTGTCTGTTGGAGGACTTATTTAGTTGCCTGCATATTGTAATATGTTAGCTGTTTCAATGACCCAAAGAAAAAGGCCTTTGGAAACACTGTAGGAAAAGGAGAAAATACTGGCAACAAGCGTTTTCTCCTTTTCCTTGAGTGTTTTCTATCTTTTCAAGAATATTTTTTCTAAATTTGGTCATATTTAACATGCTGTCTGCAAATGTTTCAAAGTTGACTAGTCTAAAAGTTTGTCATCTGGTGAAGAGTAAACGTTAAAAATCCTTAGGGCTTTTGATATGTATGACTATAGAGATGATTTTACAGTAATGGTTTTTTGTTGCTTTTCAGTCTGTGGAATACTATGTTACTATAGAAACATTTTATAGTAACGGATATGGGTTATGTGTGATCCTGTTTCTTGCCACGTTACTTCAACATACACTTCTACATGGCCATCATTTTGTAGTGATCAGGGAAGGTGTGAGGCTACGCTCAGCTCTACAGGTAATACTAGTACAATGATGCTCTGTGAAAAGGGGGCTTAATGCATCTGCAAAAAGCATCAACCCAGGTCAGCCTGCCCAGTCCGCATAGGCTGACTTGGGTCGAAAGGTTTTGCTTATGCTCAATTTTCTGAATGTCAAAGGACCATTGTACTTCTTGATTCATTCGCTTGTTTGACAAAATGGATTTTATTGTATTATACTTATGTGATGACTTTCATGATATACATATAGTGCTCTACAGAGATACATTAAGCCCCCTTTTGCCAGAGCATGGCTGAAATGTAAATGATACTCATAATGCAAGGAGAAATTTTTCAATACTTTTTATCCCCCGTCTGATAGAGTTATCTTTCTTCGAGCACTCTTGTGCATATTTGGTAGGAAAATGAACAGGTCTCGCGAGACAGTGCAATATAATAAGTTCAGATATGGTGCCCATAACATAAATAACACATTTACTATTCCATTACATGAATAAAGAAAGAGACATGAAAACCTGATTGTACTTACTTGACACTGAAGGATAGGGCACACAAATGGGACACTTGTAACATCGCCTTTCATTGTCGAAAAAACGTACGGATTCAGCTAAGATACAAGTAATCCGTAATCAGTCAGCCAATACATCCTGGTTCTCCGCAGAATCCATATGATTTTGGCGATGAAAAGCGATGGTACACTAATTCCATTAGGGTGCCCTATCCTTAATTGAAATGAAATATGCCTCATATGGTAAAGAAAGTTGCATTTCAGTGTATTAGGTATTAAGGTGTCATTGATTTTTGTTTATGTTGGTCCTGGTAAAAGGTCTAAATGCACTTTTAAGTTGAGCTTGAAAAGTTTCATTTATGGAAATAAGAAATGTTACAAACTTATTTGATCTTCAGTATCCCAGTTTACCACACAACAAAATTGTAGACTCATCCATATTGAAAGCATTTGTAGAGGCAAAATTTAACATTGCTCAAATGATGAGTCTTAAAACGTGATGTTTACCCGCAGAAAATGTTCTGTAAATATCTGTGGTTTATCAAAAAATGCTCTATAAATATCGGTGGTACATCAAAAATGAATATGGCATCGGTGTTATTGCATAGATAATCGGTCAGTTCAAAGACAGATTTATTTTTGTTTTCCAGACCATGATATATACAAAGGCGCTTAGACTGTCCAGTATAAATATTTCAAGCGGCAAAACAACTGTAGGTCAGATCATGAACCATATGTCCATGGACTCTTCATTTCTTATGATGCTCTTCTTCTTGATACACTATGCATGGGCCACCCCTTTACAGGTAATGCTGTTAAATATCCCGTACATCTTTGTCACTTTATTGTGTTTCTTTTTTTCCAGGCTATGATCTATACAAAGGCTCTAAGATTGTCCAGTATTAATATATCTAGTGGAAGTACAACCATAGGTCAGATTATGAACCACATGTCAATGGACTCTTCCTTTCTCATGATGCTGTTCTTTTTCATACATTATGCTTGGGCGACCCCATTACAGGTAAAGTGCATGTACACTGCATGTCCAACATTGTACAAGGCTGAACCCTTTACCTTAAGACTATGATTATGTGGGAAAGTAGCCAGTGGCTTGGAAAGAATATTATGTGGAGTACTGGCAAGAGAAGCTCCAGGAAAGCATGGATAGGTGCATTGGCTGCCATGATACAATTGAAGTAATGTTGAAAATGGCAGTAAACACCATACAGTCAATCAACTCTACCCTTTACCACTCAACCCAGGTCTTAACGACTGGTAGGAAGACTTTGGAAAAAACTGGAGGAAAAGGAGAAAATGGTGGCAATCAGCACTTTCTCCTTTTCCTGCAGTGTTCTCTATCTATTCCAAGATGAATCCCATCATTTTCACCACATTTAACTTGTTGTATGCAAATGCTTTGAATTTTGGATGAGTCCAAATTTTAATGTGTGCTAAAGAGTTAACATCCTTTTCAACATTATTTCGGTTATATTTGGATGACCGGTGCATCTCTCCATGGTCTTCTAGAAATTCTTGAACAAGTACTGTACACAATGTTCACTCCAAACCACTGATTGCTCTCTTACGTTAACATTGTCAAAACAATGTTCAGCAGTAAGAACATTGAAATAAACAGTTCATCTTCATTCATAGTTAATCATTTTATTTTCTACCTTTCAACTGACAAAGAAGAATGAATTTATATGTGTATTGTGTAATAATCATGAATTTATATGTGACTATCATTGATAAGATATGTGAAGGTGGAGTAGGGGTGTAACGTTACATTGGACTATCGATGGATCCCAATGGCGAGCGTGTGGATGCTACTGCATCGATTGTTCAGTTGAAAATCGATAACTATCACCGATATTTTCCTCAACTATCGAAAGTTTCGATAGTTTCACTGACAAGAAAGAGAGAGAAAATACCGTAATTTGCTAATGTATTCGGACACCCTTAAAGTTTGAACATGTTAAATTATTTACAAAAGTAATTTAGTTTTAATGCTTTCTCTGAACACTTTCAAAAGTAAGTTTTCCTAAATACATGTATTCGTACATTCTGTAACGTTAATTTTCCAAAATATTTGACAGGTGATTTTGTGGAATATGTTTTTAATAATGATCGGCTGCATAATATTCATTTCTGCATCCCAATGCTCATCGTTACGAACACAAATCCTTCGAGAGCTGACTAACTGGGCGGTAATTTTAAGTCATGAAATTAGACCGAAATAATTGCAACACTAGGGTGTTCTTGTTAAAATCTTCTCACCAAAGCGAATAGTGTGGATTTAGATCAAAGATCAGACCAAACAGTCTGCCTGCAGTCTAATCTTAATCTACACAGGCCGCCAAAACAAATAAAAAGCATAACCGTGTTGTCCCTCCATAAACAATAAATAAACCTACTATGAAAAATGAATACTTAACCTCGTTCTTTCTTTTCTTTATTTATTGGTAATCCATTTTGAATGCATTCCATTTTATTTCGGCAGCAAGGAATTATTTTTAGAAAAAACCCGGACTTTTTTATGCTGACATGTGACACGACTGGGGTGTTCTTGAAACAGCTATAATACTAAATACAAAAAGACACTATCAGCTAGTGTAAATTGTGCATGATACAGGCTTATTGCATGGTCACTTTGAATTGATAAGAGGTCGACCTGCAGCTAGATATAAGTTTCTTGGAGCAGACCAGTTGTAAGTGTGTACAATAGACAGATGCGTTACAACCCTATCGCTTCGAATGATTTGCATGTTACGTCATACCCCTTATCAAAATTTTACTGTAAACATTTTTGTACCCACAACAGGCATCTAGTTGACAGATGACTTGTAATATCGATCACTATTTTTGGCCGTTTTAATTCACTCTGCTGATGGCAAGATGGCGATTTTCAAAGCGTTGGCAGATGGTGTAGATAGACATCAGAATACACAGAACACGCTGTCTGAACTTGGATCTATACCATCCACCTCTGTACTGTGACTTAACTCGTATTAGAAAACTACTTCTTTCTCGTGCTAAAAACGTAAGAAAATGTTACCAGTGTTCCCACTCGCGCAAATTATTGTGTAAATCACATTATAGAATTGAAATTCACGTAACGAATTCTTGTTACATCCGAGACTTCACGTAAGGAAATGCATGGACTTAAAAGCCATTATCCGCTTTTCTTGTGTAAAATGACAGGTTTTGAAGTTACTTGTTACCCTTATTGACATTTTTTCTTGTCAAATCACATGGAAATACCTTTCCAGAAATTGACAGACATGAAATATTGATCGGTGTACAAAACACGGAAACCCATGACACAACAAAATGTCTCTTTTACATTGACCGATCAGAGTCACTGCAGACTGTCTTTTCAGCTTTTTAATGACTTTAAACAGTAAATTTATACAAATATCTTAGTATTACACTTTTTTTGTTGCAAATCATCAATATGATGACAGATTTACAGCTCGGGGGGGTAAGTGTACCCTTGAAGTAGAAAGCTAGTGGGAACACTGGTTTAAAACTCATGTATTTCAAGATTAAAAACACGGCGAAAGTACATGTATAGGTCTACTACACTTTTGATTCCTTCAGCGGTAACGTTACTGTAAATAGATCTAAATTTGTCGGATTTTACCCTTATTGTTTCGGATACACATTAGTACAACAAGGTAAAACCTATTATTTCGGCCAGCTCCTTTTTTTCAGAATGATAATTTCCTAAAGATTTGGTGACTAAACAGTTTCTTTTTTTTTTTTCCTGTCTGAATATATTGACCAATTATGGGTAAATCTAGATAAATTCTATCAACTGAAAAAAACTTAGGGGCTCACATTTAAAAGTTGACTTCTTTAAAAGTTTAAAGTTGCTTTATAATTACTTTTTTATTAGGTGTGTTTATGAACCATGTGCATATGTCAGCATTTTGTGCTTTGCATGCTGTTGTATATCAATCAGACTTAAAAGCTGACTTCTTCAAAAGTTTAGAGTAATTAGGTATATTTAATTGTTTGAGAACCATCTACATTTGGAAAAAAATAGTTATTTAAATTTATTGAGCATCTTGCATTTAACTCTATTTTCCCCTTTTTTTGTTATTCAAAACATGTACTCAGGTAGAATTTAAACTACTTGGAGAAAGTGTTAGTATTAAACATGGTTTCAAGATGTAATTTGGTGAAATTCATCTCTTGCGATTCATCCAATAGTACTGCGGTAGTATTGCAATAGTTACTGGCAATATCAATACTATTGCAAGAGTAATTTATAATGTCAATACTATCGCAATAGTAGATTTTTGCCTCAATAGTCAACCCTAGGGTGGAGATATGGAAAAGCCACATGTGACCTTATTTATATAGAACAATGTAGATTTTACCACTCTTCCATTGCGTTGTGTTTATAGGACGGAAGTCGGAAGTCATGTTAGAATTTCCTTTCACCCATTTTCATTTGTTTTTAAGCTTGGCTGTTTTTGAAGAAGACATAGAGCTATTGTCATAGTCCTCTCATTAACTATGTAGTCATTGTCATGGGAAAGCTTTGACATTTAATAATATCTCTTACAATACCGATGATAATTATGTCAATTCAGACAAATTGTTAACTATCAGAAGGGCATGTTACTGTCAAAGTATTTTTGACACAGTTATGCCCCTCGTTCAACTTAAAATTTTCACGGAAAACCAGGATCATTTTATAAAGAATGTTCACTGAAAACCAGGATTATTTTATAAAGGGCAAATGGTCACTTGTTATATATTTGAGTCATGCTCCCGGAAAAGGGGGGTTTATGCATCTCTGTGGTGCATGATACCAAGCAAGACATCACATAGTTTTTGATCCATAAAATCCAGTTTGTATAACAACTGACTGAATCATGAGGTACACTGGTCCCTTCAAATGGAGAAAATCGACTTACAGCAAAAATTTTTGACCCAGGTCAGCCTGTGCGTACTATGCAGGTTGAACTGAGTTTATACTTTTTTGGGAATGCATTAAGCTCCCTTTTCACAGATTAAGGTTTATATGTATATTTCGCCAGTGGAGTGATACAGGGCCATAATGGCTCTCTTGTTTACATGTCATTGTGTTATTGTTTATATTTCAGGTGATAATAACTCTGACAATGATGTATTTTAAACTTGGTATAAGCGCTGTCATAGGGGGACTTGTCATCGTTTTATCAGCACCGATACAGTTCTTTGTCGGCCGTGGAATGTCAAAAATGCAGAAAAAAGTCATGGTAACTCTTTTATTCACTTTCTTGATAAAAGGAATCTTTTAATTGTTTACCACACTATCCAGAGCTTTGATAACTCTGAGAAAGAGGTCTTTTGAAAACACTGTCGGAAAAGGAGAAAATGCTGGTAACCAGCATTTTCTCTTTTTCAGACAATGTTTTCTACTCTTCCAAAGAGCAGTGTCATTATCTAAGCCACATTGAATTTGTTGTCTGCAAATGCTTTCAATTTTGGCAAGTTTTAAATTTTGTTTTTTGCTGAGGGGTTGACACAATAGCCACAATAAATTGATAAGTAAAAATTGAAATACCCGTAAGTTAGTTGGGATTCAGACTTTGATGAATTTACTTAGAATAAAAAATAAAGGAACCCTTGTATTTCATCTTGAGGTAATTCTTTATTATACCTCAGACATATAACATACAGAATCTATGTCAATTTAGGGTGTGATCTCCATGTGCAGCAACACCTGCACCCGGCAGGCATAATAGAGATGATATGGCCTATCATTGCTCTTGGACTCTGTTAAAATATTGAGAGGTAAAAATATTGAGAGGTAAAGTTATCCTGTCATGTCAGAAGAAACAATTAAAAGGGTTCCCGTATTTTTGGGGCTACATATATATATGGACACTAAATTTAGATACCTTTTTCTTGATAGGTTCAAGCAGACAAACGTGTTAAACAGACCAATGAACTGATACAAGGCATGAAAGTGATCAAGTTGCTTGCATGGGAGACCTACATAGGGAAAGGAATCACAGAAGCCAGGGCCAAAGAACTGAAGTTTTTATTCTATAATGCTGTTTTTAGAGCAATGTTTAGTATGTATTATGCAATCATGTATACCTCTCTGTGTCTTCTTCCCTCCTCCCTTCTTCCTTCCCTCCCTCCACATTTACCCCCTCTGTCTGTCAGTCTGTCTTTCTCTCTCTTTCCCTCTCTCATGATCATATGTTAACAAACTTATGGACAGTATATCCATTTTCGTTAATAAAATTGAATCTTGCATCCCTCTATCTAATATCTGAGCTGAACATATATGCATTCTCTATAACTAATATTTACTTACTCAAATAAAATTCAGTTATTAAGTAAACAGTAATCATCATTGCTCCAGATAAGAGGTATTTCAAAGTCATTATTTCTCTTTGAAACCCTATGTTGTGGGTACTCATTAGAATCTTCACAATGAGACAATTCTAATGAGCACCCGCAACATAGGGTTTAGTGGAGAATAATTGTCAACTTTGAGATCAAAATCACTCCCTCTATCTGAGTAAACCAATTGATTAAACTGTTTACCAGATGACACAATTTTAGATGTATCCATTTTGAGAGATGATAATTAAATGGGGGTCGAATCATGGGATATGTCTTTGAACGAGTAGGAAACATATTGGTAAAGAAGAAAGTGACCAGCATTTTCTTGTTTTCCCATAATGTTTTCAATTTTCAATTCAGGGTTGTTAAAAGATGGGATAACTTGGTCAAGCATCAAAATAGCGTAAGTGCTGAAATATTTCAGTGGCAAAACACACAGCTCAAGGCTAGTAATCTACAGGCTTTTGAAATTCAATTCAAATTCAGAATTCATATGTTGGTCATTTTCTTTTAAACAGGTGATAGTTAATTACGTTACAACAAAACTTTAGGCCTATTCATATTGAAAGCATTTGCTGCCAAGAAATTGAATGTGGCTGAAATGATGGAACTTGTCCTGGATAGGATAGAAAACATTGGAAGAGGGGAAATTCCTGGTTAACAGCATATTCTACTTTTCTACCAATGTTTCAAAAGCCTATGTTTATCAGTGTTCAGTCTAGAGCGCGCCATTGCGCCATTGGCCCCTAAAGTCGCAGATGGCGCAATTCTAAACCAACCTCGGGCCCGTCGGGTGCACTCGATCGTAGAAGCGCCATTACACGAATTGGGGTTCTTTCGTCTGTTTCTACTCTTTTTTTTCTGCTCAATAAACATAATGCCGAGCTTTTTAGTGAGAATTTATTGATTAGAATGTTATTGAGCTTCATGTCGGACGGTGTAAGCAGAATAACGGGTACCAGGGGTTACGATTCTTTGAGCATCTGCTGATCATTCAATATCGCAATTTTGCGATTTTCTGAGTATTTTGGAAGCCTTACTGGGGCGTAAAAAGGCAAAAGCTTTTTAAAATATTACTCTGTAAAGCACAATTTGGCCAGTACCCAGCGTTCCACTCGCGCAAATTATTACGTAAATCATATAGAATTGAAATTCACGTAACAAGTATTTGTTACACGCGAGACCACACGTAAGAAAATACATGTACAAAAAAGGCCATTATCTGCTTTTCTTGTGTAAAATGACAGGTTTTAAGTTATTTATTTTCCTGAGTGACAAATTTGTCAAATCATGCGGAAATACCTATCCAGAAATTAACAGACATGAAAAATCGACTGGTGCAAAAAAAAAAACGCGGAAACCCATGACACAACAATGTGTCTCTTCGGCATCGTCCGATCAGAGTCGCTTCAGACTACCTTTTCAGCTTTTTAGTGACTTCAAGCAGTAAATTTACATATATATCTTAATATAACAGACCTTTTTGCTGCAAATTATCCTGGCACCCTGACGATCGGTTCAAAAGTTGGTTGGTTTATGATGTGAGAATTTAACTTTACTTTGAGTGATCGTCAGGCAAGTTAAATCCCTTGAGACGGGATTTCAGAATTTTCAACATTTTACCATTTACAGGTGTAATTCGTCACTTTTCTTTCAGGATAAAATTAATGGTGGAAACAAGGTTGCGGTTTTATTAGCATGGTATTCATAGATAATGAATGAGAATATACTTGTTAAATAAAATGGCAACACTTGTTAATAAGAAAGGTTAACATTACGGTAAAAAAGTACGATTTTTTATGTGTGGCCCCCAGTTTTCCAAAATGGCCCCCTATTTCAAAGTCTGTAGGCCCGTTGGGCCCCCTTACAAGCAAAGCTAGATTGAACACTGGTTTATAGGGTAGTGAAAATTCAAATATTATATAATTAGATATACTTCTATTATTTGCAGATTTCTTGGGATCAGGAGTGACAGCACTAGCTACCCTAACAGTAAGTCATCTACACTTCATATATGAGCATACGAAACTATACTTTTTCATTAGAAATAGGACTGAGATGTTATTTCACTGAATGAACTGTGAATTTTGTTGGTAGATTTAAAAATGTAGTAGTTTAACATGAACATATATGTACATTTATGTACTCCATGATACATTTACTTTTTGATGTATGCCCTTTGCCTGTTAACCCTGAGGGTTGCTAAAGTGCGACTTGACGATCTTTGGAGGACACTGGACAGTGTAGATCAAGATCAGACTGCACAGATCTTGGATCTACACTGTCCCAAAAATACCTTTGAAATAGCAAAATTTGGGTTTTTACTATTGGCTTGAAAGTTTCATTTCACTTATTTAGCAGGTTATGGGTAAAAAAGGTTAGCTTGTGAGATGCAGTTATATGATAAGAATATTATGAAAAAAGTTAACTTTTGAGATAAGACATTTCTGAGAAACTGTTGTTTAGCTGGCCCTGGTGAGCCTTGAAAAAGCCCACTCAATAATATTCTAGACTGGCGTCAAACCTTTATTAGAATTCAAAACCTGAGTCTTGTACAAATTGAAGGCAATTGCTGATGACTAATTGAATGTTGCTCTAATGAATAGATTTATCTTTTTAAGGATAGACAACATTGTGAAAAAAAGGAGAAAATGATGTTTACCAGCATTTTGTCATTTTTCCACAATGTTTTCAAATCCGATGTGTGTATTATCAAAAAGTCAATCATTACATACAGAGTATTGTGTTGTAGTAAATTTCCTGGTGCTAGTATTTGATTCGAGCAGTGTGAGGAAGTTTTATATAACGCAAGACCTTTGGTCTAGGGACATGTCATAATTTTTTCATGCAGCAGGAAGTAAATACAAGCACCAGGAAAGTTACTACAAAGAAAATATACCTTTTAATATATACCTACAACTTCCAACAACAAAATTTTGCAATTATTGAGATTTTTATTCAAAAATGGTGAACAAAATGAACAAATAATGGTGTAGTAGTCAGTACCTTCGTTTTCATGAATGACGGATGTATATCATATTGTAAATTTTTGACTAGTCATATTGCATATCATACATATTCCGTGTGTGAGTTACGTCATCATACTATATTGGGAACGATTTCACATTGTGTAGATATGGATTTGTTTTTCTGTCATGTGTGATATTTATGCCCCCCTTCAACGAAGTGGGGGTATATTGCTTTGCTAATGTCGGTCAGTCCGTCTGTCAGTCCATCGGTCGGTCCGTCCGTCGGTCGGTAGACCTTACCTTGTCCGGATAATAACTAGACACAGAATTGACCTAGGTTCGTCAAATTTGGCACAGACATGCGTCTTGGAGTGTAGATAATCCCTATTGATTTTGAGGTCAATCGGTCAAAGGTCAAGGTCACAGTGACAGTCAACATGTTGATATATAGACCAAACCTTGTCCGGATGATAACTAGACACAGAATTGACGTAGGTTCGTCAAATTTGGCACAGACATGCATCTTGGAGTGTAGATGATCCCTATTGATTTTGAGGTCAATCGGTCAAAGGTCAAGGTCACAGTGACCGTCAACATGTTGATATATAGACCAAACCTTGTCCGGATGATAACTAGACACAGAATTGACCTAGGTTCGTCAAATTTGGCACAGACATGCGTCTCGGAGTGTAGATGATCCCTATTGATTTTGAGGTCAATCGGTCAAAGGTCAAGGTCACAGTGACCGTCAACATGTTGATATATAGACCAAACCTTGTCCGGATGATAACTAGACACAGAATTGACCTAGGTTCGTCAAATTTGGCACAGACATGCGTCTCGGAGTGTAGATGATCCCTATTGATTTTGAGGTCAATCGGTCAAAGGTCAAGGTCACAGTGACCGTCAACATGTTGATATATAGACCAAACCTTGTCCGGATGATAACTAGACACAGAATTGACCTAGGTTTGTCAAATTTGGCACAGACATTCGTCTTGGAGTGCAAATGATCCCTTTTTATTTTGAGATTAATCCATCAAAGGTCAAGGTCACAGTGGCCTTCAACTTAATGATATATAGACCAAACCTTGTCCGGATGATAACTAGACACAGAATTGACCTAGGTTCATCAAATTTGGCACAGACATTCGTCTTGGAGTGCAAATGATCCCTTTTTATTTTGAGATTAATCCATCAAAGGTCAAGGTCACAGTGGCCTTCAACTTAATGATATATAGACCAAACCTTGTCCGGATGATAACTAGACACAGAATTGACCTAGGTTCTTCAAATTCTGTATAGATATTCATCTCGGAGTGTAAATGATCCCTTTTTATTTTGAGATGAATCCATCAAAGGTCAAGGTCACAGTGGCATCACGTTTAACAATTGAAGTGGGCTATAAATCAAAAAGATGACATCGATATTTCCCAATCAATTCTTTTGATATCAGTTTATGAACTGTGCCACTTCCTGTATCAATGTGACAGTAGGGGGGCATGACAAACAGACATCTTGTTTATCTGTGTATGATGCATGTATTTGAGCTGGAAATTTTTCAGTTATATAATAAATGTCTTTATTGTTAGATTTCCTTTCCAGACTTTTATTCTCTACTCATACATTGAAGACACCCCACTGACCGCAGGAAAAGCTCTCTCAACATTAGCTTTGTTCAACATATTATCCGTTCCCCTGGTTTTGATAACCCTCTTCATGTCATCCCTGATCACTGCCCATGTTAGTGCCAAGAGACTGGTTCCCTTCTTCCTTGCCCCAGAGGTTGAGGATTTAAACAGTAAAAACAAGGACACAATCCAGACTACAGATACAGAGACGTTGCTAGGGGAAACAGATCCAGAGGTAAATTATGAGATGAACGTCTATTAAGTTACATTCTTTAACTCTTTACCTTTTCAACACACTTGACAGAGTAGGCTTTTGAAAACATGGGAATAGGAGAAAATTCTGGTAACCATCAGTTTCACCTTTTCTCACATTGTTTACCGAGGCCTTCTTCCTCAAGATTGTTAAAACTGGGGAAAAGGTTAAAAGATTATGGAATTTTACATTTGTCAACAATTTCAAACCATAAGAAAAATCAAAATGGATTTGTCTTGGAAAGAGTTGAAGTCATCCTGAGTGAAGGAGAAAATGCTAACTACCATGATTTTCTCCTTTTCACACTATATTTTCAAGTCTTTTTCCTCAGACTTATATAAGAACGAGGTTTACTCAGTAAAGGGTCAATTTATCACCCCCTGAAAGAAAGCTACAGCAAATAGCATAGAAAACAACCATGCCACATATGGGTAATCAACATCAGTTAACCCTTTACCACACAAAATAAGTTCACACCTGTCACTTTTCAAAGCCATTGCAGATGAAAAATTAACCGTGGATGAAATTTTTAGGATTTGTTTTTGAAAGGCCAGAAAACATTTTGGGAAAAGAAGAAAATGCTGGTTACCAGCATTTTCTTCTTTTCCAGAAATGTTTTCAAAAGCCTTTTTCCTTAGGGCCGCTAAAACCTCGGGATTGTGTGGTAAATGGTTAAGAGTTATGTACGATTGCAAACAAAAACATCATGGCAAACGGAGAAATTGCTCATTCTGCCACAGCATTGCCATAATTGAAGTTTTGATTCTGTGGTTAAATGTATTTCCTCAAGAAAAAATGATAGTAATACATATATAAGTAATGTTCTGTTAAAAGAGAGCATAATGAATCTGCAAAAAGTATCAACTCAGGTCAGCCGGCGGAGTCCTGTGCCGGCTGAGATGGGTTGATACCTTTTGCTATTTGTAAACTTTATACATGTCAAAGGACCATTCTATCTCCAAATTTCAGTCAATTATTGCATTAAATGGATTTTATGGATCCATAATCATGTGATGACTTGCTGCATTAAACCCCTTTTTGCCAGAGTGCTGCTGATATTTATGATTCTCTCTATTTATGATAACCATGTCATCAATTTTGTATCATTATCAATAAGTGTATGTATTTATCAAGCACTCTATTCTCTTCATTGAATGAGGATTTTTTTTTTTTTAACAGCATAGCAGTAGTTCTTACTGCTTACATGAGCAATATGAACTGCTTCTATCATTTTTGCCATAAAATGTACCTGTTAGCCAACTCTTCAATTCTCAGTGAATTTGAATTGGGGCATGTTGCATGAAGTATTCAAGTGGCACTGTAATATTTACATACATATTATCTTTAACATCTGTCAGAATGTAAAGCCAATACAGAAAAGTGTATGTAGCAAACATTTTAAATCCCACTACAGAACATGCTTATTTTAAATCTACAAAAGACTGTTTGGGAGTAATCAAAGAGACAGATGTACTTCTTGACTTTTTATAACACTGTATGGGAAACATTTTGGCTAGAAGCGCTTGCAGTTTTTGCAAGTAATTGCTTCTTTTTTCCGAATTGATTTCCAAAGTATTCAACTGCAGTGGTGTAAAGTGTTGAATTTTTGGAGTAATGGGTTAAATGTACAGTTAAATTTGTTTTAACCCTTTACCTTACAATACTGAGTTTTTCAACCATGACAAAGGAGGCTTTTGAAAACATTGTGGAAAATTTAAGCTTAATCTCATTTGCAGCAATTTTTAATGTGTTATATTCACATGTTTCTAATTTGAAAGTCTAAAATTTGTTGTTTGGGAAAGGGTTAAGTAGCCTTTCATTTGAACTAGTAAAACTTTCTTCTGAATACAAGTGATGAGCCATCTGATTGGAGGTGAACATGGGCACATACACCCCACTCCCCTTATATAAATCTCTTGCTGTTGTCAACAGAATATCCAGTTGAACTTTTTGGCGGGTAAACAGAAGCATGACCCTATGGGCGCCAGTATGTGTAGTCTCGCTAGTCATCACTCTCACTCCCCACATCACACTCGACAAAACAGCAGCACTTCACTGTTGGATTTTACGTCGGACCATCACCATGGCTCAGGTATATTGTCTCACTTTACCTCATTATAACCTGCATATTACCTTGTAGCTGGGCTGTTTTTGAAGGAAACACAGAGGTAATGTCATAGCTCTGTCTTTGTCAGACTCTTGGTTTGATGCAAAAACTTTAACATTTTCTGATATTGCATAGGATATTTACTCCAAACTTGGGCTAGTTGTTAAATATCAGTTGATGTTTACAGCTATCTCTGTCCTTATTGAAACAAGAAGGTCAGGTAACCCTCAAATTATTTTTGACACAGCGATGCCCCTTTTTTTATCTTGAAGTTTACAGAGAAAAAGCAGCTGCAGCTAAGCATTGGAATCCACATGAGGTGCTCTTGTTCATCTGGCATCAGACGTTTTTCTGAAAATACTGTGACCAAAGGATTAGCAATTTCTGCTTTTGCAACAGTGTTTTCATACATGATGGTGCATTAATCCTTCCAGTATGTTGATTATTCCTTTCCGATACAATCCCAAGTTTTGACAGTCTTAAAAGAGAAGGCTTTCGAAGACATTTTGGGAAAAGGAGAAATGCTCCTTTACACAAATTAGTTTAAAAAAGGAATATCAATCATAGGGTCTTGAAAATTGGTATTTTTGGTAGTAATGGAGTAAGTCACATTTTGTGGTAGTTTCATTTGTAATATTTATTTTATTTTTGTACTGGTTTTGGTTATATGTTCATCACTTTATTGCTCTTATTTTGCAAAGTTCTTCTATATTTTGTTTATTTGATTTTTTTTTTTTTTTTTTTTTCCGGAGGGGGGGAAGGGGGCAAAAGGTTTCTTTTTGGTATAGTTTTTACATGTTTTGTTGTGATGTATGTGTCTGTTTAGGAAAGATGAAATTATATACATGTTTAGTTATATCTTGATAAATGATAACAATATTTAAGGATAAAGAAATCCATATGAAATATTGGTGTATTTTGATTATCAAAAAACTCAAGTCAAAGTGTATTACCCTTTACCAAACAACAACTACATTTAAACAGCATTGAGGAAGAAGAGCTATGAAAACAGCATTGGAAAAGGAGAAAATACTGGTTACCAGCATTTTCTCCTATTTCCACAATCTTTTCCAAAACCTTCTTTCTTGGGGGTTGTTAAAAGTTGGAATATTGTGGTAAAGGGTTAATGGCCTTAAATTGCTCATAAGGAGCAATTTCTCCTTTTCCCACTATGCCTACCAAGCTTTTATCCTAGTTTTATCCTTTAAAGAATTAACTTCCGCAGTGACCTTCATCCTTGTTTTCTGGCGAAATAAGCACAGATAGGTGCCATTTTTATTTTTGCTTATTGTTTAGAATTATAAATACCATAATTGTGTTAATTTGGTCAAATTATCTCCCTTTTTTACTCAATGTTCTGTATATAACATGCATATTTGTACATTTATCATGCTCAAAACCAGGCTTTTGTATATTTTCTGTGCAAAACTAAATGAACTTTTATTAAAATGATGTGTATTTGTATATTCTTCCGGTAATTTTCCTGTTTAACTGACCTTTAAAGAAAGGCGTGTTAAATTCAATATAAGCTGAATTTTGGAACTGTATATACCTTTTTCAAATAAAATTTCTCAGAAACGAGCATGGTGACCCATATCTTTTTAGCTCACCTGAGCAGCAAGTGCTCAGGATGAGCTGTTGTGATCACTCACCATCTGTCCGTCTGTCCATTCACATTTTTTTGTTTACACTCTAGCATCTACAAATATAAACCAGTCAGCACCAAACTTGGTCAAAATGTATATGACAATAAGATGTCGGATGAGTTTGATTATGGGTCTAATCGGACCAGAAAGACTGGAGTTATCTGCCCTTGAATTAGAAAAATTGCTATATTTGCATTTGTTTACACTCTAGCATCTACAAACATAAACCAATCAGCATCAAACTTGGTCAAAATATATATGACCATAAGATCTCTGATGAGTTCCATTATTGTTTTAATTGGACCAGAACATCCCGAGTTATTTGCCCTTGAATTAGAAAAATTGCTATATTTGACTTTGTTTACACTCTAGCATCTACAAATATTAACCAATCAGCACCAAACTTGGTCAAAATGTATATGACCATAGAATCTCAGATGAGTTCGATTATTGGCTTAATGGGACCAGAATGACCACAGTTATCTGCCCTTGAATTAGAAAAAATTGCTATATTTGACTTTGTTTACATTCTAGCATCTACAAATATTAACCAATCAGCACCAAACTTGGTCAGAATGTGTATTACCATAAGATCTCAGATTACTTCAATTATTGGCCTAATTGGACAAGAATGACTGGATTTCTTGTCTGAACCCAGAAGACCTAGAGCTGTGATACTTTGCATGAAGCATCACCTTGTAGACCTCTACAAATTTTGCACATAACATGTGCCTGGGATCATTACAGGCCCTGCCCCGGGGCTCACATGTTTGTACATAACCTTATGTCAGGCAATTATTAAAAATTTTTCTGGGTAACCTAAGGGCCTAGACCTCTATAACAGTTGTGAGATTTCTCTTTTTTCATTATCATTTGGCCTTGAACTTCGATATTTGGTATTTATCTTCATTGTAGACCTTTACTGCTTAGTACTCAGGTGAGCAACAGAGGACCATCATGGTCCTCTTGTTTTCCTCTAATCTCCTAGAGACATGATGAGCTTTGTATGTGCAAAGTTTAAAAAAAAATCTGTCCTTTAGAAAAATTTGTTATATACATCGTTAAGTCTATTTTAGCTTAACAGAAATGAATTTTTCACTGATTTACCATATTGTAGGAGTCCCAAGACGACATTCTGGTAAGATGGATACATGCTTTCAGTTTTTGAATTTACAGTTTTTAAACATTCTGAAATACTCCCTATTTTTTTTATAGAGAGAAATATGCATGAGCAAGTTTTTTGAAAACTGAATGCTTTTGTTATGAGAACCCTGGAGTTTTATTCAACAGCAAGTCTAAATATTGTTATGATTCAAAATTCCCAGACGTGCCACTTGATTAACGTAGACATTCTGTTTGGTAAACAGTGAAAACATCTTTATTTCATACTAAACCTCTGCACTAATTTAATCCTTTACCTGATGACAAATTGGTAGACTTTACGGCATTGAAAGCATTTGTATATGACATATTTAACTCATTACTAAGCAGCAAAACTGTGGACTTGTCCAAATTGAAAGCATTTGCAGAAGACATTAAATTTGGCCCAAATGATGTAATTTATCTTTGATAGGGTAGGAAACATTATGGGAAAAGGAGAAAATACTACCCACCCTTTCCCCACCATGTTTCCAAAAGCCATCTTCCTCAGGGTTGTTAAAACTGGGGATTTTGTATAAAAGAGTTAATGTGGCTCAAATAATTGAATTTGACTTAGAAGGGATAGAAAACTTTGTGGGAAGAAGAGAAATGCCAGGTACCAGAATTTTCTCCTTTTCCCGAGATGTTTTTTACAGCCTCCTAACCCAGGGCCATGAAAACATGGAATTGTTTGGAAAAGAATTAAATTGCTTCTCTGGCAAATATATTCATCTAATTTGATCAAATAAGTACAGAAAAGCTGAAATATCTTAACATTCTTCTTTTTTTTATAGATCCATGTATGTTGTTATATTCAGTTCTATCTGCTTTTGCTTTTATGTTTTACTTACCAATTTTTCTAAATCTATTTGCTGTCTGCTTCCATTTTGACACTGTAAACACCCCTTCCCCTTCCTTCCAAAAAAAAAAATCTGCCTAGATGAATCAGGATTAACTCTGTACCAGACGACAAAGTTTTAGACTTGCTTAAATTGAAAGCATTTGCAGACAACAAAATAAACTTGACTCAAAAATCGAAACTTGACTTTGGAAGAGTAGAAAACATTGTGGAAAAAGGAGAAAATGCTGGTTACCAGCATTTTCTCCTTTTCCTACAATGTTTTCAGAAGGCTTCTACCTCAGGGTCGTTAAAACCAGGGATTGTTTGGTGTAGGGTTAAGTCAACCAAAATTTTGTATATCTTGAATTATTGCTTATTTTCTTAATCAGGATGTCACTGCTACAAACATGTAATTAACTCTCTAGTCATGTAGAACTAAGTCATTCTAAATTCTTTTGAGACTACTTTCGCATACAGTGCCACTAATAATTTTCCAAGTTCTTTCTCATTTAGCCTCACTAATAATTCTCTACCATCTTCTCCTATAGTTTTACTAATGATACTCTACTACCATATCATAATCTTAAGTCTACCTTCTCATAAAAGTGTTAGAGATATGAAACCTTTTTTCCCATTAGATTCAAGGTCATTGTCACATACTTCTTACAAGGGAGACCTGGCTTGTTGACTCTATCCAGCCTTTCCAATCCAATATTTTTACTTACAAAATGAATAGCAATGAATTTATGTGTAATGTTAATTCTTACAGATCTGTAGTTTAACTAATTTTGTGGGTTTGCTGATGTTTGTTTTTGAGATTTTGTATACCGGTACTGTGACTGTTTTATTGGAAAATTATCTGATAAGTTGTCTTGTAGTGTAACTGTTTTGTTTGAAAATTATCTGATGATTTGTCTCATACTGTAGCTCATACTGTAGCTTATACAATACTTTGTCTGTGGAGATTTTGATATTGGAGGCTAAATATTTGATCAACAATACTTCCTATTTTAACCCTTCACCACACAATCCTGTGTTTTAAAGATCAAGGGATGAAAAGCCTTTTGAAAAGATAGACGGAAAAGAAAAAAATGATGGTAATCACCATTTTCTCCCTTTCCAGCAATGTTTTCTATCCTTTCAAACACAAATTCCATTATGTAGGTTATTTTTGATTTGTTGTCTGCAAATGCTTTCAATTTGAACAAATCTAAAACTATCCTGTTTGGTAAAGAGTTAACTCTACAAGGCAGAAAAAAAGTTTCTACTTCACCAAATGAAAAGTATTAGCAGATGACAAATTAAATGTGGCTCAAATGATGTGATTTTTCTTTAAATGGTTAGAAAACATTGTGGATTAAGGAGAGAATGATGGTTACTAGCATTTTCTCATTTTCCTACACTGTTTTCAGGAGCCCTTTATCCAAAGAATCATAACAACATAAGATTGTTTGATGTAGGAATGATAGGGAATTACTAGTAATTATCTGTTCCATTTCTTTTTTGTTTGTGCCTTATGCTTGTGTGAATCAGGGTCTGTATTCAACCATTCTTAATCTGCATTCTTAGTCTTACTCTCCAGAATTTTCTAAATTTGAAAGTAACACAATTTGTGATTGGTTACCAATTGGTTTAGCCATTCAGGAGTTATGTTACTTTCAAATTTAGAAAATCTTCATGAATAAGACTAAGAATATTCATAAGAATAGTTGGTGAATACAGACCCAGAACATACTTCATTATTAGTCCCCTACCGAAGGGGACTTTAGGTTTGCACTCCGTCCGACTGTCCATCAGTCCGCACGCAAATCAGTTTTCCAGACTTTTTTTCTAAGCACTGGCAGATATTGAGCTGATTTTTGGTGTGTAATTCAACCACCACGAGCTACAGATCAAGTTCAAGTTTCGTTACGGTCCACTGATTTTTCACGAAATTACAGGGATTGGACTTAGAAAATTTCACCAAAAAAAAACAGTTTTCCGGACTTTTTTTCTAGACGCTGGTAGATATTGGGCTGATTTTTGGTGTGCAAGTCAACCACCATGAGTTACAGATCAAGATTGTGTTTTGTTTTGGTCCACTGATTTTTGACGAAATTACGGGCCGTGGACTTAGAAATTTTCACCGAAAAAACAGTTTTGCCAACTTTTTTTCTAAACAATGGCAGATATTGAGCTGATTTTTGGTGTGTGAGTTACAGATCAAGTTCGAGTTTCGTTCAGGTCCACTGATATTTGACAAAATTGCAGGCCTTGGACTTAGAAATTTTCACCAAAAAAACAGTTTTCCTGACTCTTTTTCTAAACGCAGGCAGATATTGAGCTGATTTTTGGTGTGTAAGTCAACCACCATGAGGTACAGATCAAGTTTGAGTTGTCTGGTCCACTGATTTTTGACGAAATTATGGGCCTTGGACTTAGAAAATTTCACTGAAAAAACAGTTTTCCTGACTTTTTTACTTACAATGCCCATGTTTTGTATGCAGGTACCTGTCATTGATACCGATCTTCTGTGGGTTATATGTCCAAGGTCAAGGTCAAAAATTTTAACCCTAATCATGAAAACCTATCCTCAAAACATTTCATAGTCATTTCTTTGTATATTCAAAGTACTTAAGTTATAACACTTATACATGGTAAGCTGGTACCTCTCATTGGTACACACCTACTGATGATAAGGTCAAGGTCATCTCACAAGGTAAAGGTCATATTTTTGAAAATTTGCTTTTACGGGGGCATTTGTGTTTCACAAACACATCTTGTCTTAGTAAAACTTCTTCAGTTAACTTACTTTAACAAGGAAAATGCTTATATGTCTGGCTTTCATTAAAGCATTGGATACAAAGACAGACATGATGCTTATAATTCTGAAAGGGGGTCAAATACGTTCTTTCTCCTCCACAGAGTTTCACAAACTATACCTGCCAGCGATATATACGGCTGGTAGGGGACTCGGTATTGCTATGCAATACTATCAGAATGCTTGTTTTACTTCAATTCTTTAACAAATGACAAAAATTTGGACTTGTAAAAATTGAAAGCATTTGCTTATGACAAATAAGTTGTGGCTCAAAGCAGTTTTGGCCAAAAATGTCTCATAAATATCAGATACTGTAGAACCTAGTCACAGACAGATATTAATGAAGATCAGACTGCTCACTCTATGGGTCTAACCTCTTTCTACACAATCTGCAAGAGCAACCTATGCAGTTCATAAAGAAAAGAATCGATGGATGCAATTTTCAATATTTTTCCAGCTAAAACTGAAGAAGGTAAAGCAGGGCTGGCACTCTGAGAGTAACGGTACCTCACTATCTTTTGAAGATATTTTACATCTTTCAGATTGCCTTTGAAAACACTGTGGTTACAGGAGAACTGCTTTGTAAACAAGTAACTTCTCCTTTGAAAAAATACTTTCACATGTATTCATTAACTAGTCTTAAACTCTTTACCAGACAGGCAGGTCCATTTTTAAAGCTTTTGCAGGAGACAAATTATATGTTGCTAAAATGATAATTTCTATCTTTGATAGGGTAAAAAACATTGTGGGAAAAGGAGAAAATGCTGGTAACAAGTATTTTCTCTTTTTACCATGTTTTGTTCCCATAGAAAGATATGGATCTTGCTTTGAGTAACATATGATGTTTTAAGTAACATTTTGTTATTTTCCTGCAAATGTATTCAATTTGGACAAGTCTGAAATTTTATCATCTGGCAAAAGAGTATAGGGCAGTAATGAGTTAGTGAACTGAGGTATTTTATGGTTTTATTTAGCGGCGGCGCTTACAGTCAGTGGTGATCATGGTCAATCTCATAGACGTCGACATCTCAGTGGATTTTCTACGGAGGATGAAGACGAACCCCAGCATGTGTTGGAAATAACAGACGGACACTTTTCCTGGGACCTGGAGAAAAAAGAAATTACTTTGAAAAATATAAATCTACAAGTGAATCCTGGTGAGGAATAATTTTTTGCCTCTTTAACCTATAGTTTGGTGCTGAAAATATTTCACATATTGTGTGCACCTTTATGAGACCAGCAGATCAGAGTTTCCTGACAATAAGCTCCAAGGTGATGGCCTAATAGGGGGTCAGAGATGGCATGCCCTTGATAGCTTCCTTTTGACATACAGTGTCAGCTGTGTGAGGCTATAGTCTTTGTGACATTACTCTACCTTATAGAAACTATGATACCTTTTTTACATATCCATTTACAATTTTCTTAAACTGGAATACTATAAACCCCTGACACGATAAATAAATGAAACTTTCAAGCTGAAAGTAAGAAACCAAGTTTTGCTATTTCAAAGTTATTGGGGGGGGGGGTGGTATCTCTTTATCTGACAGTATAGATCTAAGATCAGACTGCACATTCTGTGCAGTCTAATCTTGATCTATGCTGTTCGCAAAAGGTCTTTGAGTCGTGCTTAGCAGCCTAAGGAAGAGGACTTTTAAAAGAGAGAAAATTCCAGTTCTTGTCTGGCAAAGGATTTATGCCACTAAATTACAGTCAAAATTAGCATTTAATACAAAACCGTTTGTGAAGAATGTTTAAATCCAGTGTATTACTTAACCTTTCTCATACAATACCGACATTAAAGGACCCTGAGGAAGGCTTTTGAAAACATTTTGGGGAAAAAGGAGAAAATGCTGGTAACCAGCATTTTCTCCTTTTACCAAAATGTTTTCTACCCTTTCAGATGCAGATCTTGTCATTTAAATCATATTTGGTTTCTCCTGTACAAATGCTTTCATCATGGATGTGTCGAAAATTTTGTTGTGCAGTTAAGGGTTAACTCTGTTATTTCTACTTCTGTAGGTAAACTAGTTATAATAGTTGGTGCTGTAGGAAGTGGAAAGTCGTCATTTGTGTCTGCAATGTTAGGGGAGATGATAACAGTGTCAGGAAAAGTGCACTGGGCAAGGTAAGACTTACTTTGTATTTAAACTGTTGCCTTGTCCAAATAAATGAAACAAACATTTACAACCTTATGTCCACCATGTGCTTGGAAAATAATGACGGGGTCAGGAAAAGTGCAAAGGGCATGGCATTTCTTGTGTTTTTGATACTCCGGCTTTGAAACCAAATGATGAGATCTACATTGTCTACATTCTTTGCTTGTTTTTCCCCACAATATTTTCTAACCTTTCAAAGATAAATTCAATCTTCGTAGCCACATTTATTTTATCATCTGCAAATGCCTTTCAAATGGATAGATTTATAAAATTTTATATCTCTTTATCAGTCATTTAGCATCTGACATAAGTTGGCATTTCAGACTGCATTGTATTAACTCTTTACCAAGCGACAAATCTTAGACTGTCCCAATTGAAAGCATTTGCAGACAACAAAATTAAATTTGATTGGAAACTTTAATGTTGTTTAGGGAAGGGTCCTTTTCCCACAGTGTTTTCAAAAAGCTTCTTCCTCAGGGTTGTTGAAGTTGAGGATTGTATTAACTCTTTACCAAGCGACAAATCTTAGACTGTCCCAATTGAAAGCATTTGCAGACAACAAAATTAAATTTGATTTGAAACTTTAATGTTGTTTAGGGAAGGGTCCTTTTCCAACAATGTTTTCAAAAAGTTTCTTCCTCAGGGTTGTTGAAGTTGAGGATTGCTTGATACAGGTTTAGCAAACATTTTAACAATTCATCATATAATCAATTTCTGAACGTACCAAAATATAAGGTATATCAAATCTTTGTTCTGTTTGATTCACAGAGATAACAGCATTGCCTATGTACCCCAGAAAGCCTGGTTGTTGAATAAGACTCTAAAAGATAATATATTATTTGGGAGTCCTTTCTTGTGGAAAAGGTAAGTCTTTGAGGTGAATCCCAGGTCTATAATTGTCATCCATTCTTCTGAACATTCTAAGTCTTATTCGCAAGAATTTTCCTAACTTGAAAGTAACACAACCTCTGATTGGCATAACTAAATGGTTAAGCCAATCAGAAGTTGTGTGTTACTTTCAACTTCTAGAATAAGACTCAAACTCAAATATTTTATTCATGCAGAAGGCTTCCATCCATAATGCAAATATTGGTTTCACATATATATCCATGAAACCAATACAGAGTTAAATAACCGGAGGATCCTAATCAGAATGGATTCGGAGTAGATATTAGGGTTATGGGGAGCTTAAGTAATGCTTCATGATTACTTCGGTTCAAAATGGACTCAGACCGGACTGCTACAAAATAACAACTTATAGTGAAATTAAGAATGGTTGATGAATAAGCACCCTTTCCTTGTTCGTATTTGAGACATTTTGTCCTTGGATTCTCATGAACATTATCTATTTAGAAAATATTTACCAATTTCTAACAACACTGAAGAAAAAGGCCTTTGAAAACAATGTGAGAAAAGGAGAAAATGCAAGAATTTTGTCATGTGGAAAAGGGTTAGAAGAACAGAAACAATTTTGTTCAAGACTTAATTTCTGTTATTTACTAAAATTTTTCCTGTGATGAGATTGAATTTAAATTTTTCCTGTGATGAGACTGAAATTTATATAGTCTGACTGTGCTATGTTTGCTAACAATATTTCAACAGGTATCAAAAAGTGATAGAAGCCTGTGCTTTACAACCTGATATTGACAGTCTACCTGCTGGAGATTCCTCAGAAATTGGAGAAAAGGTGGGTAAAATATGATTCTTTGTATCCATAAAATCTATTTTGTCTAACAACTGACTGAGTTCTTAGGTAGAATGGTCCTTTGATGTGTAGAAAATTTACCAAAAGCAAAAAGATTCGATCAAGGTCAGCCTGCTCAGGGTTTTTCCTGCAAAGTCGGAATATTTACCATTCATGTTATAATTTTCTGAAATAAATGTAATTTAAATTACTGGAAATGGTGGCTTGGGACTTTTTGTTGAAATCTTATTAATCTATTTATTTTTTCAGGGTTTGAATTTAAGTGGAGGTCAAAAACAACGAATCAGTATTGCTCGAGCTTTATACTCATCTGCTGATACTTTCATCCTGGTAAGTGAAAAAACTATCATGAGGCCAGGGTTTTCTCAGGTTGTGAGCTTGAATCCTTGCATAATAGAAAATCTAGCTAAAATTTGATGAAAGTCATAAGGGAAGAGGAATTTCTTTTTTATCTCTGCACCTTGTTTTGACTTAGTTTTAGAAACAGCCTGTGACTTACACTGGTACTTGTTGTATCTCCTGTAACTGTCCAATTGACAACAGGCAACACCCAGTTGAACGATGGCAGCTACTGGTTGTCATATGGACCAATCGGACAGTGCGTAGCAGAATGCCTTAATTTCTGCTTTGAAATAACAAAGCAATTCTATCTTCAGCTAATGTTTTCAAAACAGACAAAGGCTATTCTGACCAGGATCAATTTATCAAAATCCCTCATGAATCTCATTTTTTGTGATAAGGACTGTTTTTGTGCCTAAATGATATCATATTTGCGATTGTCCTCATTATACTGGGATGTTTCCAATTTCAAATTCATTTTAGATGGTGATCTTACTCTACAACAGATCCCCAAATTTTAGACACATCCAAATTTGTAAATGACAGGGTAGAAAACATAGTGGGAAAATGTTGGTCACCAGCATTTTCTCCTTTTCCCACAATGTTTTCAAAAGCTTTCTTTTTCAGGGTCATTACAAAAGGGGATTGTTTGGTAAAGTGTTAATTAAAATATATTCATGAATGCCTTTGCCTTTCAGTTCCTCAAATTATTATACCCCCACAAAACAAATGTTTTCGGGGGTATACTGGAATCAGCCTGCCTGTCCGTTTGTCCGTCCGTTCGTTCGTCCGTGTGTCCGTCTGTGTATGTCTGTGTACAAATAATTGCCTGTTTCTGTCAAAGCGCTGGCGGGGGTATTAAGTCATATTCAGTGACAGCTCTAGTTTGATTTGTTGTTGAATTGCAAAAAAAGATTGTGGAAAAATGTTGGTTAACAGCATTTTCTTCTTTTCCTGCAATGTTTTCTGAAACCTCCTTCTTCAGAGCCTTTAAAATACAGGATGCTTTTGTAAAGAGTTCATCAGGGTTAATATGTTTTTATGTTGTAGGATGATCCTTTCTCAGCTCTGGATGCCCATGTTGGCCGCCATGTTTTTGAAGAAGTCATACTCAAAAAACTGTTGAAAAGAAAAAAGACTGTCATACTTGTCACACATCAGTTACAGTATCTCAACTATGCAAGTTCTGTAAGTAAAACTTGTTTATAGAGTCTAACCTGTGTTCAGCAACTACATGAATAAAAGTCACCAACTGGGCTAAGCAACCACCACTTTTAAGTTCTTAAACTGCAGCTTTAAATATAACCATCTCCATTGTTTGTTATCAGCAACCTACCATGAAAGAAATATTTGTTTTTTTTTCCTTGGATGGCTGCCTATTGAAATAAAAGTCTCATCAATTTTTAGGTAATTTGGGAATTCTTGTTGGAGTAACTAATAAATATGTTTTACTCCGTAACTTAAGACCTGAACAACACATATAGGAGGGTTGTTTTAAGCTCAGCTGTTTTTTAAAGCCGTGTGGTTGTCTGCCATCATAGTCATTGCCATCATCAAGAAACATTTGACATTTTCTCATATCTCTGTCATTGCTGTTGATATTTTCTTCCAACTTGGACTAGTTGTTAAGTTTAAAAGGGAAGCCCATACCAGATTGCGGGGCAGGAAATATTTTTGACACAGTTATGTCCCTTTTCTGAGACTGAAAAAGCACCTGCAGCTGCAGAGTATTGATACCTGCATGGGATGCCCTTGTTTTGAGTTCATAGATGACTGTTGTAACTTTTTTATTTGGCAGTAAGATTATACAACATTTTAAGAACAGGTCGTGGAAACATTTACTGTGATATTGGTGATTATCTCAATGATAAGTGCAATCCACTTTCAAGCTGCTTTAAGATTTTATAGAACATTGTTTTTTTACTCTAATGCAAATTACAACTTTCAAAATGGATAACAAAGGGGCAGAGCATGGGGATGTATTGTAAAATTGAGACATAACTTTGTTGTCCATCATCCGAAATTCTTGCTGATTTGCAAATGATGCTTTCAAGTGTAGCCTGTAAATTAACTGAAGACACAAAATACAGTACAAGACACTGCGTTTGCAGACATAACTGGCATTCAGTTGCCTAGTATCTTTAACTCTTTACCAAATGACAAAAAAGAAGGCCTTTCCAAATTGAAAGCATTTGCAGACGACATATTAAATGTAGCTGAAATAATAGTAATTGTCTGTAAAAGTGTGGAAAACCTTGTGAGAAAAGGAGAGAAAAATTGGTTACCAGGATTTTCTCCTTTTCTTACAAGGTTTTCAAAAGGCTATTTCCTTAGGGTCATTAAAAGTCGGGATTGTGTGGTAAAGAGTTAAGATATCAAGTGAACAACTTTGGCTCTGTAATGTTCCTGTATCCCTACCTCTGAAGATTGAGAAATATTTAATTTTATAAAGAACAGAATCAAATATTGTTGCTTGTACACCTTTTAAAGAACACCCATAATATGGCAAAAGGGGGTTTAATGACATCTCCATTATGCATTGTAACAAGCAAGTCATCACCTAATCATGGATCCAGAGAACGTAATTTGTCTTACAACCGATTGAATCATGGGGTAGACTCGTCCTTGGACATGCAGAAAGTTAACAAAAGCAAAGATTTTTGAACAAGGTCAGCCTCCTCAGGGTGACCTGTTTGATATTTTTTGCAGATATATTATACCCCCTTTTCACAGAGCACTAGTTTTGCACTTTAAGGTATTGTCTTAAATTATCTCATCCTATATTTAAACAAACAACTTTGCATCACATGTTGTCTTACTTTTTCTTATTCAGCTTTTTCTCTGCTACTGTGTAAGGATTGAATAGGTATTAGTTATGTTAGATAAGGATTGAATAAGTATTAGTTATGATAGATGGAGGAATAATCCTATAGAGTTTGGTCATTACAGGTTCTAGTCATGGAGGATGGAGGGATTATATATCAAGGTAAACTATCCGAGGTGAAGAAAGTGCAGCCGGAGCTTTATGAATCTTGGAGAAAAGCTCTGAAGGAGGCCAAGACAGCGGAATCATCTGTGTAAGTCTGTGGCAACTTGTCCCATAAAAATGTCAAACCTTATTTGTACAACTCTTTTTGTTTGCATAGCAGATTTAGATGATCACTGAAACAATCATTGTAATGCTTATTTAGACAAAATTAATATTTATATATGGTATATTTGAATTTAATGTTCTGACTGATAGAAACAATGGGACAAAAGATGAGTTGCTTTATATGAGCAATTCTGCCTTTAGTCATTTTGTTTTTTAACTTATTTGTAGCCAAAGCCTCTACACGTAAAGAATTGAATTGATTAATTTAAACCTATTTATTTTACATTGATTGAGAAACAAGTTCTTACAACTTATACTAATCTCTCTCGATTCTGCTTCCTGGGAACTACACCAGTACTCGCGCCGAATGTGTGGGCAAATGAAAAATCCCAAAGTTGACACCCGCTCCCAGGTATCGAACTCGGGACCTTTTGGTTACGAGGCCGACGCTCTACCTCACAACCACGGACACCACACAATTGAATTGATTGTAAACTGCTTATTTTCCCTAAATATCCAAAGTAAGATTCCTCCGTAATATTTCAAAGGGTTTTGTTTTGTTTCATACATAGGTTTAGTTCTCTGCTGCAGGCATAGTAAACATTTTCTCTTTGTTAGTCAAGATATACAATAGTGTTTCATAGCATAAGGTACAGTTGTATAACAGGATCCTCATATTTTTTGTGTAAAGTCAATATCTCATTCTTGATCATCAACATTGAGTATCTTCTCTTCTGGCTTTGTTTTTCATTAAAAAAAAATTTGGACTTTTTAAAAAAATTGGACTTTTTTGCTGAAATATTATCTTGACGATGCATCAAAGTAAACAAATACCTGAAATCACATTCCATATATCTTAGTATGTCCCAACTCAGGAATAAACAAGTCTAAAACAAAATCGTATGACATCATCAATAGTGATATCACACTCTTATACAAGGCTCTGTCTCTTGACTATTGTTATCCTTTATATACTTCTAGCCGTAAAGATTCAGACAGCGTGGCAGATGGAACAATTGATCACATACCAATCACAAGACAGTTCAGTACTATAAGTCAAACATCAGTGGAGGAGACAGTTGTTAGAGAGACAAATGGCAAGGTAACAACGAATCTTACACTGTTTTGATGAAACCCCTTACCACACAGTCCTGAGTTTTAACAACCTTGAAAACATTGTGAAAACGAGAAAATGCTGGTAACCCAAGTCTGAAATTTGTCAAGTGGGAAAGGAATAAAGAAGGACAAATCTGACCTTTTATCCTCTAGTAAAGAGTTAAACAAACACTCAAGGGATGACTGAAAGGTGCTTGCAAAAGGCAGGCACTTGCTTAATACAGGCAAATTTCTATTTGTTTTCATTTTGGAGATGGGATATTTGCCTCTACAGACAGATTAGTTACAAAACAGGAGTAGCCATAAAGCACTGGAACTGACATCAGTTGCTTTTGTGAACAACATAAGATCAAAATGTGCAGTCTGATCTTGGATCTACACTGTCCACAACTTTGTTACATATTCTGGCAAAAACAACCTTGAAGTAATAATATTTCAGATGTCCTTCCTAGTTGAACAAGCCAATTCAACTAATTCAGCAGTCTAAGGGTTAAGACCCCCTGATGAAGGTATTCGAACAATATGATTTCGCCCTCTGTCACTCAAATGTGTATTTGTCCATGTGTTGTTAACATCTTTGAAATGATTTTTAATACTGCTTGATGTTATATGAGACCAGCTGTGGCCAATAATAAGACTTGATGTTATTTGAAAACAAAAAGGGATGGCTATGTTTATACCCCCACAAAACGAATGTTTTCGGGGATATACTGGAATCAGCCTGTCTGTCCGTGTGTCCGTCTGTGTACAAAATACTAGTAAATTTGTGTCGCGAACTCCTCCTACAGTTTTGCTGCTATTGTATTGAAAGTTTGTTGATACATTGATCGTATACTGAAGTTTTGCAAGACACAGTTTTCAATCATCTACTCCCTATGATTCAAGGGTAATCTCCCCTTGAACTTTAGAAAATTTTTTGTTAAATTGCCTGTTTCTGTCAAAGTGCTGGCGGGGGTATTAAGTCACATTCAGTGACAGCTCTAGTTTACCATGCTATGAAAAAAAAAAACAAGAGAAAAAAATTGACATGGACTTTTAGAGGATTTATGAACCTATTGTGACAAGACTCATTTCTCTCTCAACTCAGATCATTGTTTCAATGCAGGTTATGGGAAAGCAACTAGTGGCTTGGAAAGAATGCCGTGCAATGTACCGATAAAAGAAAACTCCATGAACCATTCAAAAGAACGTTTTCTAAAAATTTGAAAAGTAACACATCTTCTGATTGTATTTGGTTTAGCCAATCAGAAGATGTGTTACTTTCAAATTTAAAATTCCAGAGAAGAAGACAGAATTTTCTTAAGGATGGTTTGTGAATACAGACCCAGGACTTCTAGGTCTCTTGGGGAACAGTCTTCCATGTCATTACAAAAGCTACCTCTTGTAGCAAGTCCCCTAACACAAACACAAGCTATGTACATGTATATCTATGTGTTGGATAGATCAGTAGACTTCACAAACAAAGTTCATGATAGCAGTTTTCCCTCTATATTTCATGTTTACAGTTATCTACAGTGGAAGAGCCCCAAGTTGAAGAGCCAGTCACAAAAGATGAAGCCACAAGCCCAAAGGATGAATTCCCAGAGGAAGGTAAATTTGATCTTCAATAGATTTGACTTGTATATAACCTTTTGAAAAAAAGTATTAAGGTCTACGGCTCCTAAATCATCGGTAAACATAGATGTTTTCATAAAGGCTTTTCGGCCAATCTCAGCAGTTTCCGTGTTTTAACATGAGAGTTAGAGGCTGTAGACTTTAAAGACCTTGAAGATGGAGGCCTTTGAAAACATTATGGGTAAAGGTGAAGTGTTGATAATGTTGGAGGGGAAGTGGTTGTGGGGGTTTAACTCTTTACCAGACGAGAAATTTTTAGACCGGTCCAAATTCAAGGCATTTGCAGACAACAAAAATGTGACTAAGAAATTGAAATTTGGTTTGGGAAGGGTAGAAAACATTGTGGGAAAAGGAGAAAATGCTGGTTACCAGCATTTTCTCCTTTTCCCACAATGTTTTCAAAAGCTTTCTTTCTCAGGGTCGTTAAAAGTTGGGATTTTGTGGTAAAGAGTTATGAGAGGAGAGGGTGGCACACAGGTATGTTTTTGTCTCAGACTTCCGGCTTTGTTTGACTAGATCTATATTGAAACTTTGTAAAACAGCTTACAAGAAACTGCAGATGTGCAAAAGGTGAAGATGTGCCAAAGGCAAGTTTACCACACAATGACGACTTTTAACGACCCTGAGGAAGAAGCCTTTTGAAAACATTGTGGGAAAAGGAGAAAATGCTGGTAACCGGCATTTTCTCCTTTTCCCACAAAGTTTTCTACCCTATCAAAGAAAAATTGCATCATCTGAGCCACTATGAAATTGTTGTCTGCAGATGCTTTTAATTTGGATAGGTCTAAAATTTTGCTGTGTGGTAAAGGTTTAAACTGCTAAGAATCATCTCTCTTCAAATTTAAGTATTTTTGTGTGTATTTCATGATAGTTTTAAACATATGTTTCAATTACCAACTAAATAGGCAGCATTTCAAAGTCTCTTTGTGTGACAGTTCTAGTTTATCTTTTTTTGTTTTCTCAGTTTTACTATTTTGAAATAATGAAACCTAAATGTTTTAGAGAAAAAAATGGAGTAGAAGAGTTAGTTTTTGTCTGCATTGTTTTACTATGGGGATAATATTTGAGCATTGAAGTAACTTTTTTTTGTATTCTCTGTTTTATTCAAGTTAAAATAGTGGAGCCAAGGAAAGACAAGACCTCGTCAGGAAAGTTAATCAACAAAGAACACAAGGAAGTGGGATCCATAAACATTCATGTATATTTCTCCCATCTGGCCGCCTGTGGGTGGCCGCTAGTGGTGCTGGTGTTTCTAATGTTAGTCATGTACCAGAGTTTGATGGTCAGCACAAATATCTGGATCACAGTCTGGTCTAGTCATTCAATGCAGTTTGAGAAATCTCAACCATCCAATTCTACAGAGGTAAGATTTGGACCCATCCAGGACCAATTAACTCTTTACCAGATGACAAAATTTTAGACTAGTCCATATTGAAAGCATTTGCAGATGACAAAGTAAATGTAGCTCAAATGATGAATTCTGTCTTTGATAGGGTAGAAAAATTATGGGAAAAGGAGAAAATGCTGTTACCAGCATTTTCTCCTTTTCCCACAATGTTTTCAAAAGCCTTCTTTTTCTGGGTTATTAAAACACGGGATTGTGTGGTAAAGGGTTAAAGGCAACACACAAATTTAAAGTGGTTGTCAGCCAGATTTCTTTTTTCCCAAGTTTTTGAGAATATCTTAACACAGACAGGTAATATCAATTTCCTTGCAAAGATGGTTGTAAAACTAAGATACAGATAGAAATACATGTTAAAAAAAAATATTATCCAGTTTTTCACATTGTTAACGCTGCTGTTGAAAATGTTGAGGTATTGTTGTAGCCTTGTTGTTGTCTGTGTTGTTGTATTTTTTAATATTTCTGTTACTACTGAAGATATTTACTTCAATCTCTGACTACTTATTAACTTTCAAAAGTGGGACCCACACAACAAGGGTAGGTAACCATCAAAGTGTTTTTGATAATTATGCCCCTTTTTAGACTTACAGTTTTCACTGAAAATCAAGCAACTGCAGCCGAGCGTTGGCACCCTCATGCGATGCTCTTGTTGCTATTCTGTTTAACATGTAACTAGGGATATATTTATTTCTAGAAGATTAACAGTTGCTGATACAGCTCAGTGAGTAGAGTCACACAGGTATGGTTTTGATATTTTGGGGTTGGAATCAGGCGGTTTATACTTGACTTAGGTTTTTCGATTGTATACTTGAAAATATTGTAGTTGAAAGGGGATATTGGTCATCAGGAACATTTTCCCCTGTTGCCACAACATTTTCAAAAATGATCTGCTTCAAGACAAAAAAATTAACTACAGTTACTTATAGAATTGTCTTTTTGTTTCTGTCAGGTTTTTGACAGTTCCATGTACATCAGAACATACACCTTGTTGTCTGTAAGTGCCGTGATAGCTACATTACTGTCTGGGTTATTACTACAATTTACGGGAGTTCGAGGGGCCAAAAGATTACATCTTAAGTTACTTACGACCATCAGTAAGGTACCCATGAGGTAAGATTTATTTTCTCTTTAACAGGTTACCAAACTACAAAATTTTACACTAGGGCTGAGGACATCATGGGAGAAAGAGAAAATGCTGATTATTAGCATTTTCTCCTTTTTCTACAATATTTTAAAAAGCTTTCTTTCTTGATCTTTAAAAGTCAGAATTGTGGGGTTAAGGATTAAACCTTCATAACACATACCCAAGTTTTAGCAACCCCTAAAAAAGAAGGCTTTTGAAAAAAAAAAAAAAGATGGTAAAAGGAAAAATTGATAGTAAACAGCATTTTCTTCATTTCCCACAATGTTTTGTACCCTTTCATAGAAAAGTCCACATTTACATTGATGTCTTCAAATGCTTTCAGTTTTGAGAATTCCAATTTTTTGTCATTAGGTAAAAAGTGTACATTTTTATAGGGCAATATATTGGGAATATATTTATGTGCCTGATGATTTTGTAATCATCCTACAACAAGCAACTTTTATACCCCAACAGAGAAGTTGTATGCTGGGATCCGGTTACCCATCTGTCCATCCATACATGCAATCTCATGTCTTCTTCACCTAGTTTTCGATTTGGTTGAAAATGAAGTAGAAGCTTTCTTGTCAAGGAAATTTTGTGCCTGTAATTTTCACTGTTACAGGAGTTATTGCCCTCTGAATAATGGGATTTGACTTTGACTGGGAAGAGAGCATTGTGAGAAAAGTATAAAATGCTGGTTTCCAGCATTTTCTTCTTTTTCCCACTATGTTTTCAAAGGCTTTCATCATCAGGATGGTTAATATTCAGGATTGGTTTAACTCTTTAACAAACAATCCCAGGTTTTCGTGACTGAAAGATGCCTTTTGAAAACATTGTGCAAAAAGGAGAAAATGCTGGTAATCAGCATTTTCTCCCTTTTCCCACAATGTTTTCTACCCTTCCCAAAACAAATTTCAATTTTTTAGCACTTAAATTTTGTTGTCTACTAATGCTTTCAATTTGGAACAGTCTAAAATTTTGTCATCTGGTAAAGAGTTAATTAAGAGCTAAAATAGCCTTAGGTGTGTTTAGTTATGTTATTGTACTTGTATTTCAGATTTTTTGATACCAACCCAAGTGGCAGAATAATAAACAGATTCTCTTCAGACATGGGGCAGATTGATCAGGTAAAACATACTACTACACCATAATATAATTTACAAATCATGCGTCAAGTGAGTGCTTAAGGTGTTGATTTTGTTAAAGGAAATCTTGAGACCAATTCCTGCAGGCAGTACTGGTCTGATAGTTGTGTACTTTAGCAAGGCAATGCAGAGCACCAGGCTTGTTGTGATAAAACTGGCAAGGGAAGACATAAATAGGTGAGCTTTCGCCATGATAATGTCTTGAATTACTGTTGAAACACAAGACCAGGGAAATCCAGGAAAAATGTTAACCCTCACAACTTGGCAAAATTTTAGAATTGTCTGGAAAGAAGGAATATACAGACAACAGTTAACATGTTTTACAAATGATAGTATTTGTCCTTGACTAGAAAGAAAAAATTGATGGAAAAGGAGAAAAGGCTGGTTACCAGCAGTTTCTCCTTTTCCCACAATGTTTTCAAAAGCCTTCTTTTTTTGGAGTAAAAAATTGGGATTGTATGGTTAAGGGTTGTTAAGAAAGCTGTCACTGTGATATATCATCTATGTACAAATTTATTTTATTGATGAAAAATGATAATAAAAAAATTACAAATAATTTAAGTAAATATATATGTATGGCCAATGATAAACGTCAGAGTAACAAATAAATAGGATAGAAATCTTTAGAATAATTAAATTGTTTAGGTTTGAACCTATATCATACTTTTCTCAAACTGTTTTAGTCCAAAGATGCATGTAAAAGCTATAGATTGAAACTACTAGTATATATGATAAACGTTGTTACTGTATTGTACAATTATTCATTTTGTAATAGCAACAACATTGTATTATGTTATGGTAATAAAGTATTGATTGATTGATTGATATAATTGAAATACTTTTGAAAGTGTAATAACTCCATGTTTGTCTGCTTAAACACACTACATTAAATGAATAATGGTTTTAACACCTCAATGGAAGCTCAGCTTTCCCATCATATTCCTACCAGAGAGTCAGAAGAAAATGAAAAAGGTTTTAACATTTTTTAATGATGATATGATGATGATGATGATGATGATGATGATTGGAAGCATTGTTGATAAAAGCGCAATTGTTTGTAACATGCTATTACTGTTTACCACTTAGTGTTTTTAAAGTTGCCTATTGCAAGGGGATACAAAGTAGTATTCTGTGGTAACAAACTAAGAATTTTGAAACTTGTGTAGAATTTATTTGTCCCAGCCCTACCAGCTCATCAGTAAAATATAGAGGGACTTGTAAACCAATGATTTCAAGTTTAAAATTGACTGGGACAAAACTTGCTGAGGATTGATGAATATCAGTCAAAAAGGATTAATCCCTGTCTGAGTGTTAAACATTGTTTCAGTTTTGTTAATTTGGGAAAGGACCTAGTGACATTGAAATACTGTGGTCTCTAGTAAAAGTGAAGAGACAAAGTAAAAACTCCAAAACACATATGGTAAAGCGCACTGACAGCCATGACATTACAAAAATTCCATTGAGAAAGGCATATGGCCAGCAACACGCGAAAAGGGGCATTCGGGACATTTGCGTAAAGTGTCATCTCGGATCAGCCTGCGCAATCCGCGCAGGCTAATCCGAGACGACACTTTCCGTTTTTATGTAATTTTCTGTTCTGCGCAAGTCTACTGTAGCACAAAATCTAATGTAGTCGTAAAGTGCCGTCTCGGATTAGCCTGAGTGGACTGCGCAGGCTGATCCGAGACGACACTTTACACAAATGTCCGAATGTCCCTTTTTGGTGTTGCAGGCCATATAATACCATTAAAAAGACTTTTTTACATTTACAGAAACTTGCAGGAACCTGGGATGCCTTTTTACGGTGTACTTTTTCCACTGCTGCAGCCATAGTTGTGAACTGTATTGGAACTCCATATTTCATCATCGCAGTTGTTCCTATCAGCATATTGTATTTCTGTTTACAGAAGTTTTATACTACTACAGCTAGGTCAGTATTCCCTGTATCTCAGATGAGGAGATTTAAAATTTGGTTTTTGTTTCAGTGGTCAAATCCATGTCACTATGACAACGTTTCAGGGGTATGATTTTTCCTCCTTTAAGAGGATTTCTTACCTTTGAAGCAAAAACTGAAAATACAACTGCCCAATTTCTAAAGCATCTGCTCAGAAATGATGTATTTACTGAAGTGTGTGATGGAGGTCAGGAATTTTTCCTCCTCTCTCATATTTCCTCAATCACACCCCTGAGGAGTGAAATCAACAAAATTGAGAAAAAATTGAAGCAAATGTTCATATGCAAATTAACACATTACCTACTGAATCAAGTTTGTTTGCTGAACATTTTACTTAACCCTTAAGCTTCTAAGTAAATGAAAGCAAAATTACAATTCAATAGTAAATTACCCAAATACTGCGATTTTTAAGATGATTTTAACAGAAAAAATTACCGTAGATGACAGTGTGGATCCAAGATCAGACAGTATGTTCTAGGCAGTTTGATCTTGATCTACAGTGTCTGCAAAGGTGCCCTGAGTAGTGCTTATTAGTTTAAGGGTTAACAGTCTTGTGTTTTGTGGATCTTGGAGAAAAGACCTTTTGATAACATTGTGGGAAAAGAAGAAAATAAGGTAACCAGCACTTCCTCCTTTTCCACAATGTCTTCAAACCTTTCAGAAACAAATTCCAGTGTTTGAGTCACCTATTTCTGTCTGCAAATTCGGACCAGTGTAAAATTTTGTCATCTGGTTTAGAGTTAAGTTCCTTCTGTTGAGATCAACAAGATTTTTGAGTGTGAATATTTTGAAAATACCAACATCTAGTGGTTCACATTGGATTAACACATACCCTGCCCTGTTGGCACACTTTTATGTACAGTTATGTTGGTAAAAATTAAAGAATTTTGTTTTAAATTACAAAATCCTAAAGTTGTGATATTTTCTATGTAGTAGTATGATATAACATAAACTTGCTCTGCTGAAATTATTTCCTTTGAGTGAAAATTGGTGCTCTTGTGGGATTTCATATTTGACAGAGCTATATGCATGTATAGGGAAAATTTGAAAAAAAGATTTTATGTCTTAAACCACAAGCCTTAAGTGATGACAGAAAGACCCTTGCTATTTGATTTCCTTTAATGATTTAAGGCATGCTGTGGCAAAAGGGGGCTTAATTCATCTCCATTCTGCATGATACCAAGCAAATCATCATACAGATAAATTATAAAATATATTTTGTCTAACAGCCATCTGAAGCATAAGGTAAAATGGTCTTTTGACATGCAGAAAATAGACCAATAGCAAAAAGTCAGCCTGCGTCAGCTTGCGTGGATTGTGCAGGCTGACCTGGGTCAGTGCTTTTTGCATATGCATTAAAACCCCTTTTCATGGAGCCTGGCTCATGTATATAGACTATGATAATCTGAAGAATTCATTTTCTACCTTTTCAGGGAACTTCAACGACTTGAAAGTGTGCTCAAATCTCCCGTCTTTTCTCATTTCTCAGAAACGCTAAATGGGCTGAGTACAATCAGAGCTTACAGGTACGTTTTTTTTGAGAAACTTACAGATATTAGAGCATTTTAATGATTTTTTTTTTCCCATGAAAACCTTGTACTATTAGAGCTTATTACTGAATACTTTTTGTAAGGAAAAGTTTTATGATTGTGAAAGCTTAAAGGGGAATACTTTTGATATAAAACTGAATCGGAACTTTCTTTGAAAATAAACAGCAGTGGTGCTTCTATGTCAGCACTTTTGTTGGGAAACTAAGTGTGTTGAGAGGCTATTATAGAATTTATGTTTAAAAAAGAAAATTGTATAACTGGTGATTACTGGTGAATGCCATTCAAGGAATTAAGTCCAATTTGAGCTTAAGGTTAAAACCATTTCTAGCTAAGCTTTGAAAAATTTGATGTTACAAGTTGTGTCTTTGTAGAAAAACTTTTGATTTGCTTTTGTTGCATTTGATTAAGTTTCAAGGAAAAATGAGAAATTACTTTTGAATACTTTTTGGCATAAATTTATTACAAACAAAGCAACTCTTTACCAAACCACAAAATATTAGACCAGTTCAAATTGAAAGTATTGGCAGAGGCAAAATTAAAGGTAGCCAAAACGACTAAATTTGTCCTTGATAGGATAGAAATCATTGTGGGAAAAGGAGAAAATGCTTGCTGCCAGTAGAAAACATTGTGTGAAAAGGAGAAAATGCTGGTTACTAGCATTTTCTCCTTTTTTCACGATGTTTTCAAGAGGCCCCTTTTTCAAGTCCTTAAATCTGAGTGGTAAAGGGTTAACTTCATATATTATCTGTATCCATTTTCTTTTCTGTTTTTCAGAGTACAAGCCAAATTCCGCCAGCAAGCATTAAATACAATAGATAGTTATGTTGTCCCTTCTTTATATAACTTCACATCTAATCGCTGGCTAGGAATTCGGCTGGTAAGACTGTTATGACTTATCATGTTCACTTTGATAAAGAGGGGATCTATTACGCTGCATGTATTTCTGTTGTTGTATTGTGTTGGTCTGTATATACCAAGCCTTGTATGGGTACTAAATGGACACTGCTTGTCCTTTGTGGTACAATTTAGATGATCTCTCGATTTTTATACCTCCCACCTACAAAAAGTTAGGAATTAGAGGGGGATATACTGGTTTCACTATGTCTTTCTGTCAGTCCGTCTGTCTTGTTTTCGTTTCCATGCTCTAAATCAGTAGCTGTTTGACCTGGGACCATGAAACTGTATACAAGTGTTGCTAATGACCCAAGGACGTGTCCTAATGTTTTTGGGTCACATGGGACAAGGTCATTGGTGATCTCTTTTTTTTTTTTTGAAAATCTTTTCCATTCTTTTTGCTGCTTCAGTGATGGGGGGGGGGGGATCTGTCGGCTTTGCGACAGTTCTAGTTAGGTCAGTAGGTTAAAGTTAAACATCACTTCAGGGTCATGTTTCAGTGTCATTCAAGTCAAGTTAGTTATTGACAAGGCACTTCTTACATGAAGCCTATTTGCTTCTTTGACCGGTGTGTATATCATGGATGAAAAATAGTTCCAAAGAAACATGGCATGTAATGATTTTAATTTGAATCTTGAGATGGTAAAATTTACAGCTTTGTCACAATCATCAGTTTTGATAGTTAATATCAGAGAGAGATCAGCAATGTTTTAGAAATGAGGCATTACAGAGCTTTGATCAAATTTGGCAGTATTTTCTTATCTCAAATGTGTGTATGAGGGCTGATTGGTAATTCATAGTGTCATATGTAAAGGTTTGACTTTTAGTGGACATATTGTATCATTTTTCAACATAATTGCCTTCAGTATTTATATACTTTTGCCAGCGATGTTTAAGAGCCTTAATGCCACTTTTAGAGAAGTCCTTATCTTGACTGTTCAGAAAGTCCTCCACTTAATGTATGATGTCATCACCTGACTGAAAGTGGGTACTGGAAATTGCCTTTTCCAATTTTGGAAATATATAAAAGTCTGATGGAGAGAGATCAGGATCCATATCTACCAACCATTCTAAAGAACATTCTTGGTCTAACTAAAGATTTAGAAGTAACTCAATTTCTGATTAGCTAAACCATTTGCTTTAGCCAATCAGATGTTTTGTTGCGTTCAAATTTAGAAAATTCTTGAGAATAAGGCAAAGAATGTTCATGAGATAGTTGGTGAATACTGACCCAGGCAAGTAAAGCAGATACTTAATCAGTTCAATGCCATGGCAATGGCAGACTTGAGAACAGGAGCATTGTCCTGGTGGAACAAATGTCACTTGGCTTGTTTACTTTTGAGTGCTACCTATTCGACATCAACTAACTGAATTACATTAGTCTTTTGGTACACAGCCTTAAGTAGTTGGGGAATAGTAGGGCTTTAAAAGGACATTCTTGCTTAAGTCCTTCAATACAAGGCTCACAACTTGTCCATCAGCCCTCCTTAAGATAAGAAAATTGGTGATGGCTGTTTTACACTGAAACTGAGGGCAATAATGTGATAATACATCCATTTTATGAAACCTTTCATGAAATGTTATTTATTAAACTTTGACCTATTAAATTTCAGGATTACATGGGAGCAGTGCTTGTGTTTGCCTCATCAGTTGCCAGTTTGAGCTCTGGACTGGCAGGAAACATTGATCCAGCGTTTGTTGGGCTGTGTATAGCCTATGCTCTCATGGTATTTATCTACACTTTTACTACACAATCCCAAGTTCTGATGACCCTGCTAGTAAAGATTTTTTGAAAACATTGTGGGAAAGGAGAAAATGCTGGTAACCAGCATTTTCTCCTTTTCCAACAATGTTTTCTCCAAAGAGAGAAATCATCTACTGAGCAACATTGAATTAGTTGTTTGCAAGTCCAATGTTTTGTTGTGTGATAAAGGATTAACCTTTATGTGTTATATATATTATCATGTTTGATGAGGACATAGGTACATTCATCTAGAATACTGCAAACTAACAGTTTTCCATGTACGGTTCATTATGTATGCTTAGTGATTAGTAACATTTCCATTAGTTGTCAGAGCACTTATCCATCCTCTGGGGCATTGCTCTTACCAAGCCACTTGCTTCTCTCCAAAATAGAGTTAAAACAACAGTCAATCAGTAAACAGGTACAAATCTTCCACAAGAACTATAATTAATTCTTGAAAAGATGTGTGACAGTGTTAGAGAGACAACTCTAATGAATACCCACTAGTTGAGTTTTCATGAAGTCATGATTTTTGATTCAGCTGTTTTGGAAGAAAACATTGAGGTATTGTGTTAGCCCTGGTGCGTCGTCATGCAAAAACCTGGACATTTTTATAATATCTCTGGTATTAAATGAAGACATTTACTTCAAATTTGGACATCTGTTAAAAGAGGAACCTATACAACAAGGGCAGGCAACCATCAAAGTATTTTTGACACACTTATGTCCCTTTTTCAACATGGATTTTATGCCGGGTGTTTGCACTCGCATTTGGTGCTCTTGTTTTAGAATCAGAATACATCTAACTTATCCCCTACTGTTACAAGCCTGCTATTTTGATGAAGTATATACCAGCACACAGTGCTTTCTATATTGGTGAATATGATAGCTAACAACTCTTTTTTTTTGCAGGTAGCAAATTATCTGAACTGGATAGTAAGAAACTCGTCAGAATTAGAGTTGATAATGAATGCAGTGGAGAGGGTAAATGAATATACTAACTTGGAGACAGAGACCACTGAGCTAGGTAAGATTTTAAGTCTTACCAAATACTTTAACAGCACTCTGGAAAAAAGGGGCTTTTAACTCTTTACCAAATGATGAAATTCTGTACTCATGCAAATTTAAAGCGCTTGCTGAGGACAAATTAAATGTGACTCAGATAACAGCATTTGTTATGGGATTGGTAGAAAACATTGTGGGGAAAAAGGAGAAAATGTTGGTATCCAGTATTTTCTGCTTTTCCCAGATTGTTTGCAAAAGCCTCTCTCTTCAGGGTTGTTAAAACATGGGATTTTTGGGTAAAGAGTTAATGCATCTTGGTAATGCATTATTCCAAGCAAGTTGTCGCATAAGATGGATCCTTTTTGTCCACTGGCCATTGGATGGGGTCGGTCGGGCCACCTGAAACACAGGTATTTTTTTTCTGGCCTAATTGCTATCTGCAGAGGCTTTCATGTTTGACAAGGCTAAAATTTCGATTGAAAAAAGTTGAAATTGTTCAACACAATGAAGCTTATTTGTAGTAGATATTTGTCTGTTACCTTGATACAAGAATGTCTTGAGTTAGTCTTAAATCAATGTTGTTGATACATAATGGATTTTTGTCTCTATAATTTTGTGAAAGCACACATAGAAGGAATCATAATAAGGGTATCTTCACTCCTTAAGATACGTGGTAATTATCAATAGTTTTATGTCCTTTATTCTGTTCAACTGTATCTTTAGTTCGGCTGTTGTCGAAGAAAACATCAAGGTATGGTCATAGCGCTGTTGCCATCTGCTTCTTCATCTGTGTGGTCTGCGTTGTCATCCTTGTACAAAAACTCTGACTTTTTATACCTCTGTCATTACTGAAGATATTTGTTTCAAAATTGGACTAGTTGTTAACTATCAAGGGAAACCCTTACAACAAGTGCAAGTATTTTTGACACAGACTTTTCAACTTAAAATTTACACTGAAAAGGAACCGCAGCCATGTGTTGGCACTTGCATGCAATGACCTTGTCTATTTTGAAACTAGACCAAAAAAAGATTCACTTGAAATGATTGTTAATCTATATAAATTTCAGAGGAGAATATCAAAGAATCAGGCTGGCCAACAAAAGGAGAGATACAGTTTAAAAATGTCAGTTTGTCCTACGATCCAGACCAGGATCCTGTAGTCTCAGATATTTCATTTACAATTAAAGAGGGAGAAAAGGTACAGTAATAGCCCTGACATTGTTTTATATTTTGAACATCCAAAAAGATGGTCTTTTTATGGTGATTCTATGTGGCCCAAGTTTTAACTACCCTGAATAAGAAAAGCTACCTTTTTTTCTACCCTTCAAAGACCATTTTACAGTTTAAACCACATTGAATTTTAATCCGCAGATTCTTTTAGAATCCACAAGCTTAGAATTTTGTTGTTTGGTTAGGGTGTTGGATTAATTATTTGTCAGTCCTTGGTTGAACTCTGAACTTGAGTGCTGGTGTCCCATAAAAGTGTCATTGATCAAGAGTCTGCAGAGACTTGTAATGATGAAACCCAGGAAACAAGAACAAGTGACTTGTCACCATGATATGACTGAGATAATGTGGAAAGCGGCATGAAAGACCCTGAAGTATCAAAAGTAAAGCACAACCAAAATTTTGGGATAAAAGATTTTGAATTATGTAATGCTAATAAAAATTTAGTCAAGTTATTGATATGTATTCATTTTCCTTTGACAGAAACACTTATTCTGTGTTCAGAATAAAGAGCAAGCTACCTAAGACGTCAATCCTGAAAATAAAAGATTACAAATCATGAGAAACCTTCGAAAGACAATGATGTGTTTGGGTGTCTTTTACAACAATATTATCGAAACACCTGTGATACATGGATCCAGGACTGCGTTTACCAGTTATTGGAACTTGCATTAGGAATTTTCTCAATTCCAAATTAACACAATTTCTAATTGGCTAAACCAAATGGATTGAGCCAATCAGAAGTTGTGTTACCTTCTTAATTTAGAATTCTAATAATAATATTAATCACTCTAAATGATTGCTTCCTGGAAATATTAAACCTTTCCCAAACAACAAAATTATAAACTTGTCCAAATCAAAAGCATTTGCAAACAACAAAATAAATGTGACTAAAAAAATTTACTTTGCTTTTGGTAGAGAAGAAAACATTGTGGGAAAAGAAGACAATGCTGGTTACCAGCATTTTCTGTTTTCCCCAGGTTTTCAAGAGCCCTTTTTCTCAGGGTCTTTGAAAGTCGTGATTCTTGTGGTAAAGAGTTAACAAGTGCTTACGCCTGGTTGTGGATACATTCAGCTGAGATTCTGAAGTCTGACCTGCAGAACAGCTATCAGTTCATCCTGCAATGCTTCCTCCAGGTCAATTCATGTCAATTTTTGTGTTTTACATAGATTGTTACGGAAGATCACTCCTTCCGTACTGCATAGCTTTATCCTGTATAAAATCAATACCTAACAACTGCGTTGGGGAGAATTATCTTTAGCTCAGTGGTTATGGTGTTGGTCTTTTAAGCCTCAATAAACCAGAATCTTGTCGCACGGGTTCGAATCTCGCCAGGTGTGGTTTGTATTTCAACTATGTATTTGTTGCAAACTTTCATGTTCGTAAGAACATGTTTTCATAGTAATATGCTAAAAAATTGTTTTGAAAGTTCATAAATGGTATTAAAACATCTTTGGAGAAAGAAAGACAAGTGCAGGTGGACAAAAATATCGATTGGTAAAGAGCTATTCACTGCAGTTTCCTTGGTCATCTAGAAGTACTGAAAGTAGCCCGTCATATGAAAAATAAGTGAAATTAAAAGCATGTGCAGACGACAAAATTAACATAGCTGAACAGATAATTTTTGTCTGAAACACAGTAGAAAACATCGTGGGGAAAAAGGGAAAATACTGGTTTCCAGCATTTTCTCCTTTTCCCTGAATGTTTTCAAAAGCCTTCTTTTTCAGGTTTGTTACAACTTGGAATTGTTTGGAAAAGGGTTAAATCGACTTTTCTTTTTTTGTTTGTTTCAGATTGGCATTTGCGGACGTACCGGTAGTGGGAAATCTTCTTTAACATTGAGTTTGTTCCGTATGGTGGAGATCTCACAGGGACAAATTCTAATTGATGGCAGAAACATTGCTCATGTTGCTCTTCCAGATTTAAGATCAAAACTGGCAATTATTCCACAGGATCCCATACTTTTTACAGGAACTATCAGGTAAAAGAAAGGTATATTTGAGCCATGCTCTGACAAAAAGGGGCATAATACATCTCCTTGACGCATGATACCAAGTCATCATATAATTATGGATCCATAAAATCCATTTTGTATAACAACCGACAGAATCGCCCAGTACACTGGTCCTTTGACATGCAGAAAATTTACCAATGGCAGAAGTTGTCATCCCAGGTCAGCCTGTGTGGATTGTAGAGGCTGACCTAGATAGATACTTTTTGCAGACTTATTAAGCCCCCTTTTCACAGAGCATGGCTCATTTACATAGTGCATATTGGATTCAAAAGTACAAATAATGGGAGTGTGACTATGACGGGATTCAAAGGAAATACCACTGTAGTCCTTCACTAAAACCTATCTTGTAGATACTCAGTGACACGGTTCTAATGAGCACCCATGCTCTATGTTTTGGTGAGGAAATAATGTTTCGGTAGCTGACAACCTCTCCTCCTCAACACACACACGCACACGCCTGTATGAACCTCTAAGTTAAAGTAAATTCTTAAGTTTTTCAAATTGCAATGTTTTGAATATTTGAATTTTTCTAAGTAACAATAATTTGCCTAATTAGGAGCAACTGTGTGAATGGATCTGACTGATTGCTCATGCTTCCACACTTTTTTTTCACCGTTTCTAGACTAGCCATCATAGGAATTCTGTATGTTTGAAATCCTAATGTTGTTAAATATCGTAAGTTTTTTAAATATGATAATGTTGACCTGAACTACAAAATGTCTTCAGCTTGAATGATGTTTTCTTACAAAGTCATACCCTGAACAAGATGTCATCGATAAGGTACAAGATGTTTGCTTATTTGTAAACTAAGTGAGTGAGCCATGCAAATAAGGCTCATCTTTACTAATCCAAACACAATTTTTTCATCCATGTGTTTTTCGCGGGTGTTGTAGGTATTGTCTCAGTGCAAGTTCATCCAAGCCATAAGAAAGCAAAAAAGCATCTAGAAAGCATTCAAATGCCAAACCGTGAATCTGACATGTTCTTTATTTGCTTTTTACAATAAAAAACCAACAAACAGAAATTTTCCATGGTATTTCCTATTGTGACAAGTAAATTGCTGTGAGCAGTGGGTATTTCACCAGATTGGACCTAATAATTGAATTGGACCTAGCTTAACTGAATCCGTCTTTGTAACCGAATTGGACCAGATCAAACCAAAACAGACCCATTACCAGATTGAACCATTTTTCTTCAATCTTGTATGGACAAACCAAGTTTAACTTTACCAAGACCACTTATTCCAAATTTGTTAGTCCGGTAATACTTTCATTACTTTGATTGTTAATTTGGTCATAGATTTACCAGGTGATGAAATTTTAGCCTTGTCCAAATTGAAAGTATTTGATTTGCAGACAACAAATTAAATGTGGTTGAGATGATGGGATTGTTTTTTTTAAAGGGTGGAAAACAATTTCGAAAAAGGAGAAAATGCTACGCTTCAAAATGGAATGCACCCGCGATAGCGATATGCCAACAGCGTTGGCAATATCACGAATCGTGTATCTGCCATCACTTTCAATTATTTCCCTGACTTTTGAGACATTTGCCTTGCCTGTTACAGTCACAGGTCTGCCAGATTTTGCTACATCTTTGACAGACTCTGTGCCAGTCAGAAATTTCTTTCTCCACCTACGAACTGTCTCATAAGATACCTTATCAGACCCATAAACTTCCCCCAGTTCTGTAAAAATCTGCATTACCGAATGACCGAGTTTTGTGCAAACTTTTATATAAGCTCTAATTTCTTCAATATTCTTAATCCGTTTCCCAACCATTTTTACAACAGTGGTCAACGACTATCTCTAATGAAATGACTATAAGTTTAAAACTATGTGGAGCTAAAGGCTCGTGTTTATACCGTTGGAAAGGGATTGAATAGAGCTATTCAAGTGTATCATCATCCACGAAATCGTTGAAAGCGTTATCGCGCTGTGGTACGATACACATTACATATCGAACAGCCCTCGTATACCAGAATACCAGTGTTTATTTATAAAACAGAAATGGCAGGTCTTGTTAGCTGCTGAATCATACATGAGGCCAGGTAACTTTTAAATTTCCCCATATACCATGTAAACAGACACATCTTTCTCCTGTCCCATATCTGGAACTCAGTAAAACAGTGTAGCTTGAGTTAAACTGCTAGATTAAACGTAAAGTTCAGGTTACATTTAGGTTAGCCTGTACATGTACATGATTTAACTTCTTACCAGACAAAAAAATCTAGCACTTGTCCAAATTGAAAGCATTTGCAGACTACAAATCAAAAATGGCTCAATTAATGCGATTTGTCTTTGAAAGGGTTGAAAACATGTTTCGAGAAAGAGAAAATGCTGGTGACAAGCATTTTCTCTTTTTCCCACAATGTTTACAAAAAGCCTGCTTCTTCAGGGTAGTTGTACATTTGATTGTTTGGTAAAGGGTTAAATGTAATTTACATGATTATGGTAATTCATATTTTACAAGGATGACTTCAAAATTGTCCGCTGCAAATTTGTTTTTGGTAGTAATGAAATCCTTGGAAGGAACAACTTGTAAAGACTGTCTCACATAATATTGAAGGAAGTAGATCCAAGATGAGAATGCATGTTCTGTGCAGTCTGATCTTGACTTACACTACTAAGTGTATGCAGAAGCCTGATAAACTTGCTAAGAGCTGACATTTAAACCTTGCAGTGCCATAGATGAAAACAAGGCTTCTTGCAGATGGCATATATCAGGAAGTGCAGTCTGGGTCCGTATTTACCAATCATCTTTAACTCTTTACCACACGACAAAAATTTGGGCTTGTCCAAATTGAAAGCATTTACAGACAAAAAAATAAATGTTACTGAAAAATTGAAATTCATATTTGAAAGGTTAGAAAACATTGTGGGAAAAGGAGAAAATGCTGGTTACCAGCATTTTCTCCTTTTCCCACAACGTTTTCAAAAGGCTTCTTTCTCAGGGTTGTTAAAAGTCGGGATTGTGTGGTAAAGGGTTAAGAACATTCTTTGTCTTATTCTCCAAGACTTCGAAAATTTGGAAGTAAAACAACAAAATTTGGAAGTAACACAACTTCTGATTGGCTAAACCAAATCAGAAGTTGTATTACTTTCAAGACAATCAGAAGTTGTATTACCTTCAAATTAGAAAATTCTGGAGAATAGGACTGAGAGCTTTCTTAAGAATGGTTGGTGAATATAGGCCAGGCTGATCTTGGATCTATATCTTCTGCTTGTTTTCTCAAGCCTGTATTTTTAGAAATGAAAAAAGGTTTGTTTTTATATTTGGCAGTGAAAGAGTTTATCCACTTTTCCTCTATGAACATCATAGTATAAATTCCAGACTTGCCATGTAGATTTCCAGTATTTCACCATGTTTATTACACAGAATTTCAGTAGAAGTTCACTTTGGTTTGTTCTAGCAATATAATGGACAAGATGGCATTTTGTACTCTGCACTCCCTCATTCCAGAGTAGTTTTCCTTGGGCTGTTTCACTCAACTTACTTGCCAAGTACTTTCAAAGTCTAATCTCTCAGGAGAATCTTATACAAGGGTCTACTGTTAATTAAGGATGGGCTCCTATATTGCAACAAGAGCTCTTTTGTTTCTAGAGTTATTGCCCTTGCCATTATTGTATATCACTGGAATAATTTTATCAGCACACTCTAAAAATTAGAGCCATTTAGCTTCATACAAAGGTTTTCTATGGCAGTACCTTGAATAAAATTGTAATGTGTAATTTGTGCTCTTTTATTGAAAGAGAGTTTACCATTAGTTGTTTCACATATTTTTATTCCAGCACCCTCACAATTTTATTTATTCATGGAATTTCATAAACTTTATACAAGGGTTCAATCCGGCATTATCTCAGACAACGTTTGCTCTCTAATTGAAAAAGTTATTGTCCTTACCTTATTTTGCACATTTGTTTTTTGTCAGGGCTTTAACAAGTTTACTTCTCAATGAAAGTTCATAATATATGAACTAAGGATATATTGTGATCAAACATGCATTTCAATTTTTCTAATTTGCTATAAATCTTGGAAATGTGTTTGCTTAAAGTGGCAAAGCATGTAAGATGGATAAGGGTTTAGCAAAAAAAAGTGCAACATAAATATGTGCTTTTTTTCATAAGACCATACAGGTATGTAATAGGATGGAAAACATTATGGGAAAGGGAGAATCTGCTCTAGTCAAGCAATTGTGCAATTTCCCACAATGTCTTTGAAAGCTATCCATGGCAGGGATTTGAATAGAAAAGGGTGAACTATTTACTCGTTGCAAAATAATCACATGTTTGAAGAAAAGGCATTTGATAACACTGTAGGAAAAGGAGAAAATACTGGTTACCAGCATTTTCTCCTTTTTCCTACTATATATTGAACTCTCTAAAACAAACCCATTTGATTGAGACGCGTCTAATTTGTTGTCTGCAAATTCTGTCAGTTTGAATATGTGAAAAAAAATTTCATCCGGTCAAGAGTTATTAGATGATAAAATTTTGGACACATCCATATTGAAAACATTAGCAGGTGACAAGTTAAACGTAATTTAAATGATAGAAGTTGTCTGTGAAAAATAGAAAATTACGTGGGAAATGGAGAAAATGCTAGTCACTAGCATTTTATACTTTTCCCACAATGTTTTCATGAAAAAAGTGAAACATCTCTGTATGAATTGATTGTATGATTTCAATGTTTACAGATATAACCTTGATCCAGGAAAAGAAATAAGCGATGATAAAATTTGGGATGCGCTACAGTCAGTCCAGCTCAAAGAAACCATTGAGGAACTGCCAGGCAAACTAGGTAAATTGCTGCTTTCATTTAAATACTATAATTTAAAGTGCCGAATAAACCCAACTGATATTTTCAGTTGGGAAAAAGACTTGAGATAATTGCAATTTTAAGGTCCCTCTTTTCTTCTATGTTTCAGCAAAGCGAACAATGCAGAGTTCAAACTGCACATTTTGTGCAATCTCATCTTGATCTGTGCTGGCTGCAAAAGCAACTTTAGTCTCTAACGGTGCTTTAAAGGTGAACATTTGAACAATTTAGATTCCCAGGTACACAAGGATTAGTCTATACTATGCAATAAAATTTTTCACTTGTTCAGATTGAAACCTCTTGTAAGTCCAAATTGTTTCACTATTGGCCTGTTTGGCCAGTATACTTTACATGACATCAGACAGTATTGGTCCAAGATAAGATTGTTAGCTCCACTGGCCGAAGGCCAGCGGGCTTATGTCATGGCCTGTTGTCCGTCGTGCGTCTGTCCGTCCGTCCGTGCGTTAACTTTTTTTTAAAACGTCTTCTTCTCTGAAACTACCCATCCAATTTTGATGAAACTTCACAGAAATGATCCTGCCATGGTCCTCTTCAGAATTTCTTGAAAGAATTTAATTCCTTCAAAAACTCTGGTTGCCATGGCAACAAAACTGAAAAATTTTGAAAATCTTTGAAAATCTTCTTGTCTGAAACCGTAAGGCCAAGGGCTACCAAATTTGGCATGTAGCTTTATCTAGTGGACCTCTACCAAGTTTCTTCAATTTATAGCCCTGGGGTCAAAATTGGCCCCGCCCCGGGGGTTACAAGTTATACATGGGCTTATTTAGGGAGAACTTTAAAATTCCTCTTCTACCTAGCCATAGGGCCTAGAGCTACCAAATTTGGCATGTAGCTTTATCTAGTGGACCTCTGCCAAGATTGTTCAAATTATAGCCCTGGGGTCAAATTAGGCCCTGCCCGGGGGTAACAAGTTTTACATGGGCTTATATAACAAGTTTTACATGGGCTTATATAGGGAGAACTTTAAAATTCTTCTTTGACCTAGCCATGGGGCCTAGGGCGACCAAATTTGGCATGTAGCTTTATCTAGTGGACCTGTACCAAGGGTGTCCAAATTATAGCCGAGGGTCAAATTTGACTTCGCTCCGGGGGGTAACATGTTTTACATGGGCGGGCTTATATAGGAAAATCTTTCGCATCTAGCTATAAGGGCTAGGGCTATCAAATTTTGCATTTAGCTTTATCTAGGGGGTCTCTATCAAGGGTGCCCAAATTGAGAAAAATTTGAAAATCTTCTTGTTTATAACATTCAAGAACTGAATTATTTGGTATGGAGCTTTATATTGTGGACCTCCACCAGGATTCAAATAATTATAGCTTTGCGATCAAAATTGGCTTTGCCCATGGATCACAACTTTCTCGTAGGATTAGATAGAAAAATGTTTGCATGTCCTCGTGTTTGAAATCAATTTGCTGAATATTGTAATGTTTGGCTTGTAGTGTTTTTACTTAATAGCCAGTGGAGCGATACAGGGCCATCATGGCCCTCTTGTTTTTTCTTTTCTGTGTGACCTTGATCTACACCATACTGTAAAATGTGAAATCTCAGTGAGATGTGTGCTCAGCATTGTATGTGGATGGTACGGGGCTAAAACTCCAAAAACCTAATTGATAGTTATAAGATTTGTCATCTGCAAATACTTTCAATTTAGACAAGGCTAAAATGTTTGTCATTTGGTAAAGAGTTAAAGCTAAGTTTTCTCATGGGAGTGTCCCCTGGCAAGGCACTCCAGAGCTCTAGTACAGGTGAAACTAAGGACACATGAATAAGCTGTTGCCATGATATGATTTATGTAATGTGGAGAAGCAACTTAACCTTTTACCACATAATCACGACTTTTAACAACCCTGACAGAGAAAGCAATTGAAAACATTGTGGGAAAAGGAGAAAATGCTGGTAACCAGCATTTTCTCCTATTTCCACAATGTTTTCTACCCTATCAATGACAGAAATCATCATTTTAGCAACATTTTATTTGTCGTCTTCAAATGCTTTCAGTTTGGAACAGTCCAAAATTATGTTGTTTGGTAAAGAGTTAAAACACCATTCACTTAACCCTTTCCCAAACAACAAATATTAGACTCATCCAAATTGAGAGTAACTGCAGGCAACAAATCTGAAAGTGATACAAAAGAAATGAGGTTCTTTGACAGGGCAGAAAACTTTATGGTGAAAGGAGGAAATGCTGGTTACCAGCATTTTCTCCTTTTCCCATGATGTTTTCAGAAGTTCGCTTGGTCATGGTCATGAAAATAAGGAATTGTTTGGTAAAGAGTTGATCTAATCATAAGTTCTCTATTTTGTCCCATCTCAGAGGCAAGTGTATCAGAAGGTGGAGAGAATTTCAGTATTGGTCAGAAACAGTTGTTCTGTCTGGCGCGAGCCTTTCTGCGAAATAACAAGATCCTGGTGCTTGACGAAGCTACAGCCAGTATTGATTTGGAGACAGATAACAAACTGCAGCAGGTCATCAGCACTGTCTTTAAAGATAAAACTGTCATCACTATTGCTGTAAGTTTATTTGATGTATAACTCCTTTGTTTTAGCTCTAGAGGCATGCATTTGAGGTATGTTCTGTGAAATTGGGGATTAATGCATCTGCAAAAATTATCGACCTAGGTCAGCCTGCGCAGTCCGCGCAGGCTGACCTGTGCGGAAACTTTTTGCCCTTGGTCAATTCTTTGCATGTCTAAGGACCTCTTCACCTCATGAATCAGTAGGTTTTTAGACAAAACAAATTTTATGCATCCACAATTATGTGACGACTTGCTTGGTATCATGCATCATGGAGATGCATTAAATCCCCTTTTCACAGAGCATGGCTCATTTTTTGTATACCTGAAGGTTTGTTTTATTTTACAGCTTCTGTCATCCACCTGTCTGTTAGTAATATCTTGTCTGGCTACCCTATAATTTTCATTGGAATTCATTGCAACTTACCACAATGTTATGTCTCTCACATAAAATTGTGCATTTTGCAATTATTATTCATTCATATTTGAAATACTTTAAAATCACATGCTCTTTTATTCCAACAGCTACTGTATTCCAAAATTTTCCAAGGGTGATATTGAATACAATCTTTGTAAAATAAATATAGTAAGTGTAAATCTAAGTGATAATTTGATAGATGAATAAGAAAGCAGCTTGGCAAATGGAGAAAGTTATTGTTACAGTGTTGTTCTTTTTTTTTTTTTTTTTTTTCTCAAAGCTTCACAATTTGAGTTCTAAAAGGCAAATGAAGGGAAAACCTAAATTCACTTTTTTATACGCCCGTCAAAGACGGGACGTATTATGGGATCACCCATGGCGTACGGGTGGGAGGCGTCCAGTTCTTTGTCTGGAGCATAACTTTGTCATCTCCAGTCCGATTGACTTGAAACTTGGCATTTGTGTTTGTTGCAATAATACGGAGTCCAGTGCGAAAGAACCATAACTCTACCTCGTGCTGTCTTTGAGTTATTTCCCTTTGATTGTCATTTTTACAGCATTTTCTGCTTGTCCGGAATATAACTTTGTCATCTCTAGTCTGAATATCTTTAAATCTGGTATGAATGATTGTTGAAAAATTATGGAGTGCAGTGCACAAATTTTGAGTTATTCCCCCTTTGATCTTCATTTTTATAGCATTTCTTGTTTGTCTGGAGCAAAAGTTTGTCATGTTAAGTAGGAATGACTTGAAATATGGTATGCTTACTTGTTGCAATATTTGGAAGTGCAGTGCACAAGAATTGTAACTCTACCTTGTGCTGTCTTTGAGTTATTTCCCTTTGATCGTCATTTTTACAGCATTTAGTGCTTGTCCGGAATATAACTTTGTTATCTCAAGTCAGAAAGACTTCAAACATGGTATGCATGTTTGTTGCAATATTACGGAGTACAGTGCGCAAGAACAATAACTCCCAGGCGGGCGGGCGGGAGGCGTCAAGTTCTTTGTCCGGAGCATAACTTTGTCATCTCCAGTCCAATTGAGTTGAAACTTGGCATTTGTGTTTGTTGCAATAATACGGAGTCCAGTGCGAAAGAACCATAACTCTACCTCGTGCTGTCTTTGAGTTATTTCCCTTTGATCGTCATTTTTACAGCATTTTCTGCTTGTCCGAAATATAACTTTGTCATCTCTAGTCTGAACATCTTCAAATTTGGTAAGCATGATTGTTGAAAAATTATGGAGTGCAGTGCACAAGAACCATAACTCTTCCTAGCACAAATTTTGAGTTATTCCCCCTTTGATCTTCATTTTTATAGCATTTCTTGCTTGTCCGGAGCAAACGTTTGTCATGTTAAGTAGGAATGACTTGAAATATGGTATGCTTACTTGTTGCAATATTTGGAAGTGCAGTTCGCAAGAATTGTAACTCAACCTCGTGCTGTCTTTGAATTATTTTCCTTTTATCGTCATTTTTACAGCATTTAGTGCTTGTCAGGAATATAACTTTGTCATCTCAAGTCAGAAAGATTTTAAACTTGGTATGCATGTTTGTTGCAATATTACGGAGTACAGTGCGCAAGAACAATAACTCTACCTAGCGCGGATTTTGAGTAATTCCACTTTTCATTTTTACAGTATTTCTTGCTTGTCTGGAACGGAACTTTGTCACCTCAAGTCAAATTGACTTGAGACTTGGTAAACATGTTTGTTGCATTACCTTCCCTTTACGATTATTATACCCCCTCGACAACTGGCGGCGGGACTGGCGTATCTTGCGACAATTTGCCGCTCTTGTTTTCTTAATGCTGGTGGTAAATTCATTTGTAAAATATTGAATATTTTGTTTCATTCAATGAAATAATTACAAGTAATGAGGACAAATGATTATCCCGTATATACCCATTACAGACAGATTCTATGTTTTCACAGCATTGAGTAAGAAGAAACAATGTGTGAGAAGGAGAAAAGTTTTGGTGACCAACATTTTCTCCTTTTTCTCTCAATATTCTTATCCTTCCATGAAAAATTGCTTCATTTACAGAGGCGTACGCAAAAACACAGTTGCATACACAGAGCAAAAAAAAAAAAGAAAATTTGCCAAAAATTGTCATCAGAGGCCACTAAATACCTTCTACAATTAAAAAATTTTCAATGGGGAGACTCCCAGACCCTCTCGCCCCCTTTCTAGGCTATATGCGCTTCAGATAATACTTTGGGTATTACATTTGCGTACACTTTATATTGAGTAGCTATGCCCCTGATTTGAGCCACATTTAATTTTTTGTCTACACATGCTTGTAATGTGGATAATCCTAAAATTTTGTGTTCTGATAAGGAGTTATTGTAGATGCACCTTACTTCCAGCTACAGGATTTATTCCTACTGTTTTTGTTTTAAATTGCAGCATCGTGTATCGACAATCATGAAGTATGATCGTGTCATGGCCATGGAGGGAGGTCACATGATGGAGTTTGATTCTCCGCAGGTGCTCATGGACCGGGAAGACAGCTACTTTGCACAGCTTGTCAAACAGTCCTACAAATAAAATCTATTGATATATGGCTTGCAACACGCGAAAAGGGGCATTCGGACATTTGCGTAAAGTGTCGTCTCGGATCAGCCTGCGCAATCCGCGCAGGCTGATCCGAGACGGCATTTTACTACTACATTAGATTTTGTGCTACAGTAGCCTTGCGCAAAACAGAAAATTACATAAAAACGGAAAGTGTCATTTCGGATTAGCCTGCGCGGACTGCGCAGGCTTATCCAAGACGACACTTTATGTAAATGTCCGAATGCCCTTTTTCGCGTGTTGCAGGCCATATTTAATGTCTTAACCAGCCACTAATCTGTCTTAACCAGCCACTTAGAGCAACAAAATTGGCCACTGAAGACAAGAGGTTTTGAACATAGACTCCTTTAACCCATTATCTCACAATCTGGACTTTAATGGTCCATGAGAAAGAAGGCTTTTGTAAACATTGAGGGAAAAGGAGAAAATGCTGGTAACCAGAATTTTCTTCTTTTTTCACAATGCTTTCTACTCTTTCAAAAACAAATTGCAGCATATGATCTGATTTTGATTTTGTAGTCCGTGAAGGCTTTCAAATTCTGGCAAGCCTAAAGTTTTATTGTCTGGTAAAGAGTTCTTCCAGATGGAAAAAGATTAGAATTGTCCAAATTTAAAGCACTTGAGGAAAACAAATAAAATGTGGCCAGATAATGAGATTGTTTTTGCAACATTTTGGGAAAAATATAAAATGCTTGTTGTCACTTTTTTTTTTTTCGCAATGTTTTCAAAAGGGGGACCCTACACAGGGTCATTAAAATAGGGGAGTACTTGGTAAAGGGTCAAATGAAAAACTGATTTTTGGAACTTGGTTGTAGCTCAATATGAGTGGCTGGTAAACCCAAGTGTCACTTACAAAAGTTTTACTGTATGTCAGATTTCCTTGTAAGTTGAGGCGTCTTAATCTTGGAATTATTATTTCTTTTCTATACCTATCTTGTGGGTACCCATCAGCATTGTCCCAAAGAGAATAAATTAATGGGGGTTAGTGGCAGAGATCAAATTTGGCACCAAAGAGACAAACTAATGAGTCTTCTACAACATTTAATTTTAGTGAAGAACAAAAGTTATCTTACTTTATAAAATTAAAAAAAAATCCCTTTTAACTTTACTTCTTAAAATGTATTATATTGTAATGTATTGCTTACAAATACAACCAAAACTCCAAGGAATCACCTCTTGAACAGCAAACAGTATATAAACCCCACCTCTTTCTTTCATGGGCACATCTAAAACACTAGACTTTAAAAAATGAGTTAAACCTTTACCAAACGATCAAGTATTTTAATGACTGAAGCTTTTGAAAACATGGTAGAGAAAGGAGAAAATGCTGTTACGTAGCATTTTCTCTTTTTTCCACAATGTTTTCTCCTATATCAGAGATAAATGCCTTGATCCACATTTTTAAAATGTGTGCAGTTGCTTTCAAAATGGACCAGTCTAAAATTATGTTGTGTTGTAAAGGGTGGAGTGCATGCTTTAACTCTTTCCCACACAACAAAATGTTAGACCTGTCCATTTTAAAAGCATTAAATTTTGTAGATGACAAACTAGATGTTACTCAAATGATCGGATATGTCTTTGAAAGTGTTGAAAACACTGTGAGAAAAGGAGAAAATGCTGGGTTTTCATGATGTTAAAAGCTTTGTTTCTCAGGGTCGTTGAAAGTCAGGATTGTGTGATATAGGATTAAGTTTTGTCCTTTTTTTTCCAAGAAGCCCGGCCGGGTAGCTCAGTGGTTAGCATATCTGACTCGTGACCTAGAGTTCGATACCTGGTTTTGGTGAACTTTCTTTCTGGTGATTTTTGGCCTCTCACCTCTGATGCATGTGAGAAGAGTAGTCAGTGGCTTTGGAAAGAAAGTTGTGTCAGTACTGGTGTGAGAAAGCCAGGAAACACATGGGTGCATCACTGACCGCAATGATATGACCTAAGCTGTTAAAATGGCGTTTAACTCAATACAAACCAAACTTTCCAAGATGTTTTCAAAAGCCCTGTACAGGGTCATAAAATTGTGATTGATAAAGGATTTAAAATAGTAAAATGGCAAACGTTTAGAAGTCAAACCTGTATTTGGCAGCCAGCCAAGCAAACTCACAATACCGACCTCTAACTGGAAGTAGCTGTTTAACACAAGGAATACAACATGGCTAAATTTTACTTATAAACAAAGAATAACAACAGCTTAACCAGGTTTTAGGAACCTTTGATGAAAAATGCAGTTGCTTTTTTGTACACATCAATTCTGTATTTTTTTCCCGATCCATGAGTTCAGACAATACTAGCAAAAAATGCTAATAAGGGCCACCAGATGATGTCTGCAGGCTCAAAGTTTCCAGAAAAGAACTCTGTGACCCCTACCTCAGCAGGTGGCATATCCTGAGGTGCTTTGCATCTTGGATAATGCCTACTGCATTATTCTTGCGTACACAATCTTTTTGCAAGTGTTTCTCCTCTTACAAAACAATTTTGTGACCCTGAAGAAGAATGCTTTTGAAAACAATATGGGAAAGAGAGAAAATGCAGGTAACCAGCAATTTCTCCTTTTTCCACGTTATTATCAGTCTGTCTTTTTTAAGACAATATCCAACATTTGAGCCACACTTCACGAAATTTTACAGAATACTGTCAAAATGAAAAAAGTCTAAAATGTTGTCTAGTAAAGATTGGATGGTTGATGCAGGTTACCATTAATTCAGGTTTGACTGTAACTGCAAAAATGGTAATTTTAATGGCACATATTTATAAATGAGCCATGCTCTGGCAAAAGGAGGCTTAATGCATCAACGTGATACATGATACCGGCTCAAATCATCACACAATCATGGATCCATAAGAGCCATTTTTTTAAATAACAAACTTAATCATGAGGTAAACTGGTCCTTTGACAAACAGAAAATTGACAGCGAAAAGTTTCGGCCCAGGTCAGCCTGCACAGATTGCGCAGGCTGACCTGGGTCAATACTTTTCGCAGATGTATTAAGCCCCCTTTTCACAGAGCATGGCTCATATATTTTTTTTTCAATATGTACTTTGAAACTGTGTAAAAATTGGTTATCATTTTGTTTAGTGTTTAACACTTTTTTCAATTATATTGCTGCAACCATTGCATTTATTCATTCCTTCCTTCAGTTTCTATAACCAGTACTTCACACAATATTCTTTACAAACCACTGACTGCTGTACCACATAATCATCGTTGAAACATTGACCAGGGGTCAGAGAGAAATGAATGCTGTCGCAGTGACTATCATCAGTCCTCGGCAAGAAATTTGCCAGGTTGGGATTCCAACCAGTAACCTGGTTTCAAGTCCTTTATTCTACCGACGGCGCTGCTGGGCTCAGCAAATAATTGATTAAAAATATTGTTCCTTCACACCTATCACATTCATTAGAAAATAAGTGCAATTGCTTTGTATCACGTGACATACATGTATTTTTAGATATCGCATGACTGCATGTATACATACATTTACAAGTATATTATAAGATAAAGTCATTGTTTGTTATTTACCTGTAATTGTTAGCTGTTAGGTTAAAGGAAATATTTTTACCTTTTCCGAAGGAAGAATTTGTTGACTCTTCCTTATTTAAAGACGTCCATTTCTTGTGTTTTGCTCTGTATTATCAAAGCTTTTTCTTCAGTCAAATTGAAAGGTATAAAAACATTCCTAGACTTTCAGAGTTAAAATGAGCTGGCCAGTAAAAGTCTCTTATTCATTTGTTAACACCCTGCTTGCCACCTTTTGTCAAGCGGATATTGAAAACAATGTGTAACAAGCAGTTTCTGCTTTTCCCACAATGTTTTCTACCCTATGGAAGACAGAAATCATCATTTAAGCTATATTTAATTTGTTGTCTACAAATGCTTTGTTTGGTCGCGTCCAAAATTTTGTCATTTGGTAAAATGTTAACCCAGTACCAAAACAAGGGTGTGTTTTTGTAACCCTTTGGAAGAAAGCATTTGAATACAGTGTGGGAAAAGAAAATACTGGTTACCAACATCTTTTTCTTTTCCAAAGTGTTTTCTATCATGTCAGAGAGCTTCATCCCATTTTTGGTGTTATTCTTTTAAACGCCTAAACCATTTGGTTTAGCCAGTCAGAGATTGTGTGAATTACTACATTTGTAGTTCGATGAAAAATGTTACGTAGAATGGTACGTGAATATGTGCCTCGGTTTGACTTGCAAGAATCTTTAAACGGATATATTATAAAAACCTTGTATGCACTTTAGAGTGAAGATATTTAGTTCATTGCATATGACGTTATAATATCTAAAACAGCTTTGAAAATGGGTCAGCTTGGTTAACCTATGTCCTGCTGAATAAATGAAATGGAACTTTCAAACTGATAGCAAAAACCCAAATTTTGCTATTTCAAAAGCTTTTTTGGAGAAAAGATATCCCCTCATTGGACAGTGTAGATCCAAGATCAGACTGCACTGATCTTGATAATCACTCTCTGCAAAAGGTCCTGGAGTTGTGCTAAGCAGCCCAAGGGTTAAAAAAAAAAATGGGTCACATGCTCACATAAGAGTAAAACATTGCCTATACTAGGGGTGATCAGAAAGAACGTGGACCAGTGCCTGTATTAGATTATTGTTATAAAAACAACATGGAATGTCTACTTTTTTTTTTAAAATAACCTCCTTCAAATTCTATGCACTTATTTATTCTTGATTCCCATGCGCTAAACACGTGCGCGAGCGCGTCACGTGACATTACTCTCAAGGACCCGGTTTTAGTGAGGGTTAGTTCCTCTCTGCTCTCGTAGTGCGTACCATATAGAGAATCTTTCAAAACATGTACTACCTAAAGGTCACAAGGGGTCAGGACTGAATTATAGGGAGGGTTGGATAGTGTTTCTGTGTTTAGTTTTTGCAGAGTTTTCTGTACAAGTGTGGCTTTGTGAGGTAGGGCGTTATCTTAGTTTAAAGTGACGTCACTCCGTAGGACTTCTGACTGTTTTTCTCGTACGGTGTTTGTGAAATTTCTTTGAATAATGTGGGCATAAAACTCAGCATTGACTGTTGTATGTGTAGATACAACATGATTTGGAAGAAAAAAAAGCGTATAGAAAACTACGGTGCACATAACTTTAACGACTGACTTGGAAAATTTGGCTGTAAAGGCGGAAGGCGGTGTTAAATGTTTCTGCAGACTGCTTTGTTGTTCAGTTTCAGCCTCGTTAAAGTGTACCTATATTTCATCGCATGTTACAATACGATCAGTAAAGTTTGACCCCTCTACCCTAATGCGTTCTGAAATTTCTAAACAGATTTCGACCCTAACCTCCTTTGGCTTTGGCGTCAGTAGTCGAAGTACCTAACTTGAGCAAACACGCGACATTCCAAGATTGTCAGTCAAAATCTCCTTGGCACTTTTATATGAAATGCTAAATGTGTCAGCTATTTTCCTCACAGCATCTTGGCGATCTTGTTTTACAAGCTGCTCTACATCTATGATGATTTTGTCAATGACTGGTGTTGATGGAAGGCCAGATTTAGGGTCATCTTTAACAGTATCGCACTCATGTCTAAACCAGTCCGATCCATTTACGAATATAGATTTCTTGAGTGCAGACTCCTCTTAATCTTTTTCTGAATCGGTTTCGATTTCTGATGAATACTTTCCGAGTTTGAAGTAAAATTTTATGACTACTCTCGGCTCAAATAAAACGTCGTCCGACATTTTGAACCACTGATGCAGTATATGACGTCATTAAAATGACGTCACACTTTACCTATTTGAATAAGACGACATTTGAAAGCTTAAGTTGGTTACCAGGTAATTAATGCTCATCTGTGAAATTTTTCGTATCCCTACAAGAAGTAGTTTTCAAAATAACGAGGTGGTCCACGATCTTTATGATCACCCCTCGTACTTGGTGAAATTTTCTCAGTGGTACACAGGCTCCGGTGAGCGATTCAGGGTCATCATGGCCCTCTTGTTAAATTTAGAATTAGAACGCAATTAAGAATTGCTGATGAATACATACCCAGAAAATATTGAGGAATTGATAAATTGCTGATGAATACATACCCAGAAAATATTGAGGAATTGATAAAGAAAAACCATGTGCCTTCTAGTTTACAAGTATTATACATTGTGGAAAATGGAGTCGGCTGTCAGTGTCTTCTCTTGATTCATGTAATATGTCTATAATAGTTTAAGGTGAAAGATGGCTTTCTTTTACCATAAAAATCAGTCTATGGTAGCATTTAAGGTTTTATTTTTTCAATTTACAGTTAAATCTAAGTAACTCTTTATCACACAATCCCAAGTTTTAACGACCCTAAGACAAAAGGTTTTTGAAACTATGGTGGGAAAGGAGATAATGCTGGTAACTAGCATTTTCTTTCCCACCATGCTTTCCACCCTATCATAGATAAAAACCATTATTTGACACCCATTTATTTTTCGTCTACAAATTCATTCAATTTGGAAATGTCTATTATTTTTTGTCGTTTGTTATAGAGTTAACACAATACCAGTTGTCTATGGATACTTTTTTTCATTATTCAGATGACCACTTTGGAAAACATGGGAGAAAGAGATATTGCTTTAAATGAGCACTCACACTGTAATTGTCCCATGCTTTTCTAGATTCGATATTTGTTTCTGTCATTGTCACTTTTAATGGAAGTCTTCATTTCATTTATGTGTTTTTTCTTTTAACATGGACAATCTTTTACAAGTGGTTAAAGTCATAATTTTGTTTTTGTGGTATTTATTCTTTGCAACATTGATGATCTTTTACAGATAGGTTGGTAAAGGTTTTCTTTGCTCTCTAACTCATACGAGAAACAATTTATATGTACTGGTATTCAATTTTATTTTTATCCTTTTATTTTGATGTTTAAGACACTTTTGACTTTTAGTAACATATTTTTATTAAAAGAATCAATTGTTTAATTTGTTACCAGACAACAAAACTCTAGACTAGTCCAAATTGACAGCATTTGCAGACCACAAAATAGATGTGTGTTGAATGATTAGAGTTGTCTATGAAAGTCTATGAAAGGTTTGAGGAGACCCAAACACTGGGATTTGTTTTTAAGGGTAGAAAACATTGTGGGAAATGGAGAAAATGCTGGTTTTCAGCATTTTCTTCTTTTCTCACAATGTTTTCAAAAGCCTGCTTTTTCAGCGTTATTTAAACTTAGGGTTGTGTGGTAAAGCGTTAAAAAATTGTCTCAGATTCTTGTTGGACTTTTCATTTTCATACTAAATCTGGCAGAAGAAATAAGGAATATCTTTAGAAAGATAGACAGCAGAAGACATACTAGAATATGAATATTTAAACTCTTTTTTAGTTCAATATTAAGAGAAATAATGAAAATACCTAGCCAGCAAATGCCTCTTTTACTTTTTTATTTGCATTTTAGACATATTTTTCATGATTACATGTTTATCCGAATCATCATTTAAAAAGCATTTCCTGTTTAAAATGGTGCATCTGAAAAGACTTTACAGCAATAGGTAATAAGGAAATGATTCAATTTAGATTATATTAAAAGAAGAACAAAATAGTGCAAGAAAAGTATTATCCTCTATCATTATTCTATTCATTAGCAATGGTTGACAAAACGCCACAACTATCAGGTATTGATTAGTGGTGACAACGCTTGTAGAGAAACGTACCAGAAAAAGGGCTAGTCTGGATTACCTGCCCCTACCACTACGTTATTACTCTTGAAGTACGGAGGGGTATCATACTAAAAAAGGGCCTGCAGAATAAACATGTCCATATTCTCCGCCAGCCGCAAGTTACTATTTATTAATTGGAATATATCGATACCAAGAAGTTGGTCAGAAGCCAGCACATTCAGCTATGCCGAAAATTTTTAGACCTGTACTACCTGAAATTAGGTAGCGGACAACAAGTAAAAGATAGTTTAACCCTGTCAGTGCCATAGTTGAAATCACAGGCTGTTTAGGATGACATAGATAAAGATCAGACTACAAAGAACATGCAGTCTGATCTTTGATTTATGCTGTTCGCTTGTTTTGTCAAACCTGTAGGATAATAATCTAAGTTTCAGTTAATTGTATTTCAGTCATCAAAAGAGGTTGATATCATATATTTGGCACTGATATAGTCAATTGTTGGAATTTGTCTTTGAAGGGTAGAGGACATTGTGGAAAGATTATGGGACATTGGCTCCTGTGGTGAAAATACTCTCTAAAGAACAGTTTCTTACTTTGCTAAAGCATTTTTTAGGTCACCTGAGCATGAAGTGCTCATGGTGAGCTATTGTGATCATGCTGTGTCCGGCGTGCATAGTCCGTCGTCAACTTTTACCTTGTGTACACTCTAGAGGCCACATTTTCAGTCCGATTCTTGTGAAACTTGGTCAGAATGTTTGTCTTGATGATATCTCGGACGAGTTCGAAAATGGGTCATGTCGGGTCAAAAACTAGGTCACTAGGTCAAATCTTAGAATAACCTTGTGTACGCTCTAGAGGCCACATTTTCTGTCCAATACTCCTGAAAGTTGGTCAGAATGTTTGTTTTGGTGATATCTCAAACGAGTTCGAAAATGGCCATGTCAGGTCAAAAACTAGGTCACCAGGTCAAATCTTAGAAAAACCTTGTGTACGCTCTAGAGGCCATATTTTCAGTCCAAAACTCCTGAAAGTTGGTCAGAATGTTTGTCTTGATAATATCTCAGACGAGTTTGAAAATGGGCCATGTCAGGTCTAAAACTAGGTCACCGGGTCAAATCTTAGAAAATCTTTTGTACGCTCTAGAGGCCACATTTTCAGTCCAGTACTCTTGAAAGTTGGTCAGAATGTTTGTCTTGATGATATCTCGGAGGAGTTCGAAAATGGGCCATGTTGGGTCAAAAACTAGGTCACCAGGTCAAATCTTAGAAAAACCTTGTGTACGCTCTTGAGGCCACATTTTCAGTCCAAAACTTTGAAAGTTGGTCAGAATGTTTGTCTTGATGATATCTCGGACAAATTTGAAAACGGGCCATGTTGGGTCAAAAACTAGGTCACTAGGTCAAATCTTAAGAAAAAATTGTGTATGCTCCAGAAGCCACATTTTCTGTCCAATACTCTTGAAATTTGGTCAGAATGTTTGTCTTGATAGTATCGCAGACGAGTTCGAAAGTGGGCCATGTGGGGTCAAAAACTAGGTCACTAGGTCAAATCTTTGAAAAACCTTGTGTATGCTCCAAAAGCCACATTTTCAGTCCAATGCTCTTTAAAGTTGGTCAGAATGTTTGTCATGATATTAGCCTGGATGAGTTTGAAAATGGGTCATGTCAGGTCAAAAACTAGGTCACCAGGTCAAATCTTAGAAAAACCTTATGTGGCTCTAGAGGCCACATTTTCTGTCCAATAATCTTGAAATTTGGTCGGATGTTAGTCTTGATAATTTCTTAGACTAGTATAAAAATGGGTCATATTGGATAAAAAACTAGGTGACAAGGTCAAATCTCGGAAAAACATTTTGTACTATAATTACAGTCCAATATTCTTTAAACTTTTGTTAGAATGTTTGTCTTGATGATATCTTACATGAGTTTGAAAATGGGTCACGTGGAATAAAAACTAGGTCACCAAGTTTCATCCTTGAAAAACCGTGTGTACGCTCTAGAGGCCACATTTTCAGTCTAATAATCTTGAAATTTGCTTTGAATGTTTGTCTTGATAATATCTTAGACTAGTATGAATATGGGTCATGTTGGATAAAAAACTAGGTCACTAGATCAAATCTCAGAAAAACCTTTTATACACCCTACAGGCCACATTTTCTCTCAAATACTCATGAAAGTTTGTCGGAATGTATGTCTGGATAAGTTCTACATGTCAAGTAGGCCGCTGAGACAAATTCTAGAAAAAGCTTGCATGCACTCTAGAGGCCATATTTGTAAGCTCAATACTAATGAGTGTTTGTCAGAGTGTTTGTCTTATTATCTCTGAAGAGATTGGAAATGGGTCATGTTTGATCAAAAGGCTCAGGTGAGCGACTTCAGGGACATCATGTCCCTCTTGTCAATAGTTTTACATTTCATCACAGTGTTTTTGAAGTCTGTAACTTTTTAAAAACATCATTGTTATACATTATACAGTGGCTTTTACTCTTTCAAAGGCAAATTTCAGGTATTGAGTCACATTTGTCGTCCACAAATCCTTTCAGTTTGTACCAGTCTTTACCTTTTGGTAAAGAGTTAACCCTTTACCACACAATGCCGACTTTTAATGACCTTGAGAAAGAAGCCTTATGAAAACATTGTGGGAAAAGGAGAAAACGCTGGTTACCAGCATTTTGTCCTTTTCCCAAAATGTTTTCTACCCTATCAAAGAAAATTTGCACCATTTTAGCCACATTGAAATTGCCGTCTGCAAATGCTCTCAATTGGGACCAGTCTTAAATTCTACCATTTGGAAAAGAGTTAAAATAGCATGCATGATAGGTTGTACTTGTGAAAATGGCCTTTGCAGATCTTGTTCAGTTGTCTACCCAAGGGAATACTTTCATGATATTTTAAATATTTTATATTTCGATTTTTATTATTGCTTCGTTTTTCTTTGTGATTTGCTTTTCAACTTGTCTTTGTGATATGCTTTGCTTTTTGTTTTGACAGTTGCTTGATTTTGAAAAAAAGTATCCTTTGGAATGTTAGTCCGGAGGAACTGTTCATATTTCTGTGGTCAATAAACCCTGTACCTCACAATTCCAACTTTTAATGACCCTAAGAAGAAAAAAATGAAAACATTGTAGGAAAAGGAGAAAATGCTGGTAACCAGCATTTTCTCCTTTTCCCACAATGTTTTCTATCCTTCAACCCTCCAACACAAATTTCAATTTTACTGTCATATATATTTTGTCGTCTGCAAATGGTTTTAATTCGGTTAAGTCTAAAATTATGTCGTTTTGTAAAGAGTTAAAGATTTAGATCAAACATCACAGAATGCAGTATTTGATCTTAACTGGGACAGGTTCTGAACTCATAACCTCCTGCGTTTTGTTGGCGAGGGTTCTCCCTTGACAGCCGCCGAGGTAGAAGCTCTAAGCTTCAACAACTGTAATTAATTGCTGTGAATGCTAAATCAAAACAATATACTCATATTTATAAAATGTACAATTGTATAGATTGTTGATATGTTTTTTTTTTTGTAAATGTTATTGAATTTAATTAGGGAGACAAACATGTACAACACATTTTACTATATTTTGTTTTTCTTGTGGTTTTAATAAACTTGATTATTTTACAGCTTAGTGTTGTTTTGTTTTGTCAGTGCTACATTTTACCAGAAACAAATGAGCCATACCCTGGCAAAAGGGGGCTTAATGCATCTGCTAGAAGTATCAGTGAGCCATACTCTCGCAAAAGGATTAATACATCTGCAAAAAGTATAAACCCTGGTCAGCCTGCGGAGTTCGTGCATGCTTACCTGGGCTGAAACATTTTGCTATTTTTCAATTTTCTACATTTTAAAGGACACTCTACCTCATGATCCAGACGGTTGCTTGACAACATGCATTTTATGGATCAATAGCTTTGTGATGACCTGCTTGGTATCCTGCATTACAGAGATGCATTAAGCCCCTTTTGCCAGAGTCTGGCTTAAATTTATGTAGACAACTTTGGAAACTTCCTAAATGATAATCAGTTATCAGCATGATTTAAGGTTTATTACTGGAAAACAGTTTTGCAAAAAGAAAAAAATTGCAATCGATATCTCCACGATGTATACTAAAGTAGTCTGCTCCACGATGCAACATCTGTAGGATGATAAAAGTCAATCAGCCACACAATCCCGACTTTTGACGACCCTAAGGTGGAAAGCTTTGGAAAACATTTTCGGAAAAGGAGAAAATGCTGGTAACAAGCATTTTCTCCTTTCCCCACAATGTTTTCTACTCATTTAAAGATAAGTCCTATCACTTTAGGCACCTTTAATTTGTTGTCTGCAAATACCTTAAATGTGGAAAAATCTAAAGTTTTGTGGTGTGGTAAAGAGGTTTAAAGCCCTAAAGGAGGCAGAGAGTGAATCAGTCAAACTCTGTAGGTAGCAGGGCTGAATCAGTAATTGCTCTGCAACAAGCCATAAGTCAAAGATCTGCAGGGAGGCAAAGATAGCCAAAGTTCTGTAGGTATGCAGGATGGTCAAATCAAAACTATATGGAGATAGAGTAATTCAGTCATAGCCCTGAAAGAAGGCAGAGTAATTCAGTCATAGCTCAGCAAGAAGGCAAAGTAATTCAGTCACAGCCCTGCAAGAAGACGAAGTAATTAGTCATCCCTCTGAAAGAAGGCAAAGTAATTAGTCATCCTTGTGAAAAGTGGCAAAGTAATTAGTCTTAGCTCTGCAAGAAGGCAAAGTAATTAGTCATCCCTCTGCAAGAAGACAAAGTAATTAGTCATCCCTCTGAAAAGTGGCAAAGTAATTAGTCATCCCTCTGAAAGAAGGCAAAGTAATTCAGTCACAGCTCTGCAAGAAGGCAAAGTAATTAGTCATCCCTCTGCAAGAAGGCAAAGTGATTAGTCATCCCTCTGCAAGAAGGCGAAGTAATTAGTCTTAGCTCTGAAAGAAGGCAAAGTAATTAGTTATCCCTCTGAAAGAAGGCGAAGTAATTAGTCATCGCTCTGAAAGAAAGCGAAGTAATTAGTCATCGCTCTGAAAGAAGGCGAAGTAATTAGTCATCCCTCTGAAAGAAGGCGAAGTTATTAGTCACAACTCTGCAAGAAGATGAAGTAATTAGTCATTGCTCTGAAAGAAGGCGAAGTAATTAGTCATCACTCTGCAAGAACGCGAAGTTATTAGTCACAACTCTGCAAGAAGGCAAAGTAATTAGTCACAGCTCTGCAAGAAGGCAAAGTAATTAGTCATCGCTCTGAAAGAAGGCAAAGTAATCCTGTCGTAGCTCTGCAAAAAGACAAAGTGAACTAGTCCAGTGTCTGCTTTGGTTTGTATTGGAGTTAAACACCATTTTAACAGATTAGGTCATATCATGGTGGTCAGTGATGCACCCATGTGTTTCCTGGATTTCTCACACCAGTACTGGCACAACTTTCTTTCCAAAGACACTGACTACTTATCTCACATGAATCAGAGGTGAGAGACGAAAAATCACCGGAAAGAAAGTTTGCCACAATTGGGTATCGAACCAGCAACCTCCAGGTCACAAGTCAGATAAACTAACAACTGAGCTACCTGGCCGGGCTCTAGTGTCTGCAGGGAGGAAGAATGATTAAGTCAAGTATCTGCCAGGAGCCAATGAGATTTAGTCAAATCTTACTAGGGAAGCAGATTGATTCAGCCTAAAGTCTACAGGGAGCAGAAGTATTTCAGTCAAAAATCTGCAGGTAGGCAGAATTATTCAGTCAAAGCTCTGCAGGGAAGCAAATTTATACAGTCAAGGCTTTGCAGGGAAACAGAGGAATATCAAGGCACTTAAGGGAGGCAGAGTTATTAGGTCAAAGCTCTGTTGGGAGGCAGAGTTATTCTAAGCTTTGCTTGAAAGCACAGTGACTTTTTTAATAAATGATAAGTTTTGTGATGTAACAAGTTTGTCAATCAAAACTGTAAATAAGTTTAAAAGTACAAAAAAGTAAAAAATAGAAGATAATAATTAAGAAAGTCAAAAGTTCTGTGAGGTACACGTTAATCAGTCGAAGCTCTGTAAAAGGATAATACCGTAAGAAAGTAAATAGTTCTATGAGGCACAAGTTAATCAGTCAAATGTCTGTAGAAGGAAATACCTAAGCCTAAAATTCTGTGAGGTAACAAGTTAATCCATGAAACTTTGTAGAAGGCATTGGTAAGTGAAATGGTCTGTAAGAAACAAGTTATTCATAAAAACTTTGTAGAAGGAAATAAGTAAGAAGATCATAAATTCTGTGAGGCACAAGTCAGTCAGTCTAAAGTTCTGTGAGGCAAAAATTGATCAGTAAAACCTCCTGAAGGGTATTAAGTATGGAAGTCAAAAGTTCTATGAGGTACAAGTTAATCAGTAGGAACTCTGTACAAGGAAATGAGTAGGAAGGTCAAAGCTTTGTGAGGGACAAATTAATCAGTCAAAACTTTGCATAAAGTCTATAAAAAAAGAAAACTATTCAGAACAAGTTAATCAATCAAATCTCTTTTGGAGGAAATGAGTAAGAGAGAGTCAAAAGTTCTGAAGCACAAGACTATCCGTTAAATTCTATGGAAGATAATGAGAAAGAAAGTCAAACGTTCTATGAGATTGAAGTTAATATCAAACTCTACAGAAGGTAAAAAGTGATAAAGTAAAAAATTATGTTGATCATTTTAAATTCTGTAGAAGGTAACAAGTACAAAGGTAAAATGTTCGGTGAAGAACTAGGTGATTGGCGAAATTTTGTGGAAAGAAATGAAAAAAAGAAAGTAAATATTCTGTGAGGTAACAAGTAATCAGTCAAACCTTTCTAGAAGGAATTGAGCAAATCAAAACTTTTATAAGGATTAAATTAGTCAAAACTCTGTACAAGGAAATTTGTTGGAAGATCAAAAGTTCTGTAGGACACAAGTCAGTAAAACTCTGTAGAAGGAAATAAGAAAGAAAGTCAAAAGTTCAATGAGGTACAAGTTAATCAGTCAGAACTCTGCGAATGGTAATTAGTAAGAAAGTTCTGTGATGTCCAAGTTAATCAGTCAAAACTATGTAGAACAAAATATGTCAGAGAAAAAAAAATTCTGTGAGGTAACAATCAGTAGAAGAAAATAAGTAAGTCAAAAGTTCTATGAAAAACAAGTTATTCAGTCAAATTCTGTAGAAGTAAATGTGTAAGAAAGACAAAGTTCTGTGAGGCACAAAATAATCAGAAAAACAGTTGAAACTCTGCACAAGGAGATAAGTAATAAAGTCAAAAGTTTTGTGAAGAAAAAGTAAATCAGTAAAACTCTGTTGAACTCTGTTGAGAAAATCAAAAGTTCTGTGAAGCACAAGTTAATCAGAAAAACTGCAGCTAGTTAAAAGAAAACAAAAAGTCAAAAGTTCTGTAAGGTAACATGTATATCCGTCAAAACTCTGTAGAAGGAACTAAGTAAGAAAGTTAAAAGTTCTATGAATTACAAGTTAATCAGTCAGAGCTCTGTAGAAAAGATATGAAAAGAGAAGTAAAAAGTTCTGAGAGGTGACAATCAGTCCAAACCCTGTAGAAAGATATAAGTAAATCAAAAATGTTTATGAGAGACAAACTTACCAGCCAAAGCTCCGTAGAAGGAAAGGAGTTAAAAAGCCAAAAATTATGTGAGACACAAATTAATCCTTCTACACACTTCTAACTGATTAAGTACTTACTTGTTACCTTACCTAAATTTTTGACTGATTGTTAACTCATATAGCTAATGAAATATTTACTGATTTCTTTCTACATACCAGTATATATCAACATGAGGCAACAAGTCACTTACTCAAACCTTTACAGGATGCAACAAGTCACTTACTCAAACCTCTGCAGGACGCAACAGGTCACTTCTTCAATTCTTCACAGGAGGCAACAAGTCACTTACTCAAACCTCTGCAGGATGCAACAAGTCACTCAAACCTCTCCAGGAGGGAACAAGTCACTTATTCAAACCTCTGCAGGAGGGAACAAATCACTTATTCAAAGGTCTGCAGGAGGCAACAAGTCACTTATTTAAACCTCTGCAGGAAGCAATAAGCCACTTACTCAAACCTATACGGCAGACACCAAGTCACTTTTTCATACCACAGCAGGAGGGAAGACGTCACTTACTCAAACCTCTATAGGAGGCACCAAGTCATGCATTAAAACCTCTGCAGGCGGCAATAAGTCACTCACTCAAACCTATACAGGAGGCAGCAAGTCACTTATTCAACCATCTACAGGAGGCAGCAAGTCACTTATTAAAACCCCTACAGGAGGAAACAATTCACTAATTCAAATTTGTGAATAAGGTACTTAGTCACTTATTCAATGCTCTGTGGGAGGCAACAAGTCATTCATTTAAACCTCAGCAGGAGACAAAAAGGTCAGTAATTAGAATTTCTGCATGAGGCAATAAGTCATCTATTCAAACCACCAACAGAAGACAACAATTTACTTATTTAAACCCTTTACGGAGGCAATTAGTCACTTATTCAAAGCTAAGAACGCAACAAGTCACTTATTCAAAGCTCTGCAGGAAGGAATAAGTCACTCATACAAACCTCTGCACTAGGCAACAATTCACTTATTTCAACTTCAGTATGAGCCAACAAGTCACTTATTCAAACGTCAACGGCAGGCAACAAGATACTTATTCAAACCTCTACAAGAGGAAACAAGTCACTCATTTCAAGCTCTGCTGGAGGGCACAGGGCACTAATTCATACCTCTAAGCAGCAAGTCACTTATTAAAAGCTCTGCTGGAGGCAGCAAGTCACTTATTCAAAGCTTTGTAGGAGGCAGCAAGTCACTCATTCAAAGCTCTGCTGGAGGCAGCAAGTCACCTGTTCAAAGCTTTGCAGGTGGCAGCAAGTCACCTTTTCAAAGCCCTGTAGGTGGCAGCAAGTCACTCATTCAAAGCTCTGTAGGTGGCAGTAAGTCACCTGTTCAAAGCTCCTCAGGAGGCAGCAAGTCACTCATTCAAAGCTCTGCAGGTGGCAGCAAGTCACTCATTCAAAGCTCTGCAGGTGGCAGCAAGTCACTCATTCAAAGCTCTGCAGGTGGCAGCAAGTCACTCATTCAAAGCTCTGCAGGTGGCAGCAAGTCACTCATTCAAAACTCTGCAGGTGGTAGCAAGTCACTCATTCAAAGTTCTACAGGAGGCAGCAAGTCACTCATTCAGATCTCCTCAGGAGGCAGCAAGTCACTCATTCAAAGCTCTGCAGGAGGAAATTGCCTTACTGGTTGAAAGTATGCAACCCATTATAAGTCACTAGTTGGAATGGATTTTATGATTTATTAGGTTAAAGCCCTTTGGGAGAAACTGTAAATCATTTGTAGGGGGAGGATGTCAATTAGTCATTGCTATGCTGGAGATAATTTGTCATTCAGTCCATAAGCAGTCGATGCTATGTGGGTGGGGGGGGGGGGAGGTTGTGAATCAGTGAATGCTACGTTGGGAGGGATGTCAATTAGTCAATGCTGTGGGGGTTCAATCAGAGAATCCTATGTGGGGGTAATGTCAATCAGTCGATTTTCTGACTGGGGTGGAGGAAGATATCATTCAGTCAATCCTGGGGTGGGGTGGGGTGGGGTGGGGGGAAGAGGCCATGTTAATCAGTGAATGCTTAGGGGGGTGTCTATCAGTGAATGCTATGTAGAGGGAGTGTCTATCAGTGAATGCTAAGTGGAGGGAGTGTCATTCAATGATTGCTATGTGGAGAGGTAGAGAGCCAATCAATCAAAGCCAAGTCAAGCTAACATTGTAATCAGTAAAGATTGGATGGTTGATGCAGGTTACCATTAATTCAGGTTTGACTGTAACTGCAAAAATGGTAATTTTAATGGCACATATATACAAATGAGCCATGCTCTGGCAAAAGGGGGCTTAATGCATCAACGTGATACATGATACCGGCTCAAATCATCACATAATTATGAATCCATAAGAGCCTGTTTTTAAATAACAAACTTAATCATGAGGTAAACTGGTCCTTTGACAAACAGAAAATTGACAGATAGCGAAAAGTTTCAGCCTAGGTCAGCCTGCGCAGATTGCGCAGGCTGACCTGGGTCAATACTTTTCGCAGATGTATTAAGCCCCCTTTTCACAGAGCATGGCTCCTATATTTTTTTTTCAATATATACTTTGAAACTGTGTAAAAATTGGTTATCATTTTGTTTAGTGTTTAACACTTTTTTCAATTATATTGCTGCAACCATTGCATTTATTCCTTCCTTCCTGCAGTTTCTATAACCAGTACTTCACACAATATTCTTTACAAACCACTGACTGCTGTCCCACATAATCATCGTTGAAACATTGACCAGGGGTCAGAGAGGAATGAATGCTGTCGCAGTGACTATCATCAGTCCTCGGCAAGAAATTTGCCAGGTTGGGATTCCAACCAGTAACCTCCTGGTTTCAAGTCTTTTATTCTACCGACGGCGCTGCTGGGCTCAGCAAATAATTGATTAAAAATATTGTTCCTTCACACCTATCACATTCATTAGAAAATAAGTGCAATTGCTTTGTATCACATGACATACATGGATTTTTAGATATCACATGACTGCATGTATACATACATTTACAAGTATATTATAAGATTAAGTCATTCTTTGTTATTTATCTGTAATTGTTAGCTGTTAGGTTAAAGGAAATATTTTTACCCTTTCTGAAGGAACAATTTGTTGACTCTTCCTTATTTAAAGATGTCCATTTCTTGTGTTTGGCTCTGTATTATCAAAGCTTTTCTTCAGTCAAATTGAAAGGTATAAAAACATTCCTAGACTTTTCAGAGTTAAAATGAGCTGGCCAGTAAAAGTCTCTTATTCATTTGTTAACATCCTGCTCGCCACCTTCCGTCAAGCGGACTGATATTGAAAACAATGTGTAACAAGCAATTTCTCCTTTTCCCACAATGTTTTCTACCCTATGGAAGACAGAAATCATCATTATACCCCCGCAAAACGAATGTTTTCGGGGGTATACCGGAATCAGCCTGTCTGTCCGTCCGTGTGTCCGTCTGTGTACAAAATACTAGTAATTTTGTGTCGCAAACTCCTCCTACAGTTTTCCTTCTATTGTATTGAAACTTTGCACATATATTGATCATATATTCAACATTTGCAAGATGCAATTTTCAAGTGTCAACTCCTCCTGGTTGAAGAATTATCTCCCCTTGAACTTGACACTTTTTTCTGTCAAAGCGCTGGCGGGGGTATTAAGTCACATTCAGTGACAGCTCTAGTTTAAGCTACATTTAATTTGTTGTCTACAAATGCTTTCAGTTTGGTTGCGTCCAAAATTTTGTCATTTGGTAAAATGTTAACCCAGTACCAAAACAATTTGTCTTTGAAGGGTAGAGGACATTGTGGAAAGATTATGGGACATTGGCTCCTGTGGTGAAAATACCCTTTAAAGAACAATTTCTGATTTTGCTAAAGCTTTTAGCTCACCTGAGCACGAAGTGCTCATGGTGAGCTATTGTGATCGTGCTGTGTCCGGCGTCCGTCGTGCGTAGTCCGTTGTGCGTCGTCAACTTTTACCTTGTGTACACTCTAGAGGCCACATTTTCAGTCCGATTCTTGTGAAACTTGGTCAGAATAATTGTCTTGATGATATCTCGGATGAGTTCGAAAATGGGTCATGTCGGGTCAAAAACTAGGTCACTAGTTCAAATCTTAGAAAAACCTTGTGTACGCTGTAGAGGCCATTTTTTCAGTCCGATACTCATGACACTTGGTCAGAATGTTTGCCTTGATAATATCTCGGACAAGTTTGAAAATGGGTCATGTCGGGTCAAAAAATTTGGTCACTAGGTCAAATCTTAGAATAACCTTGTGTACGCTTTAGAGGCCACATTTTCTGTCCAATACTCCTGATAGTTGGTCAGAATGTTTGTTTTGATAATATCTCAGACGATTTGAAAATAGGCCATGTCGGGTCAAAAACTAGGTCACCAGGTCGAATCTTAGAAAAGCCTTGTGTACGCTCTGTAGGCTACATTTTCAGTCCAGTACTCTTGAAAGTTGGTCAGAATGTTTGTCTTGATGATATCTCGGAGGAGTTCGAAAATGGGCCATGTTGGGTCAAAAACTAGGTCACCAGGTCAAATCTTAGAAAAACCTTGTTTACGCTCTAGAGGCCACATTTTCAGTCCAATACTCCTGAAAGTTGGTCAGAATGTTTGTCTTGTTGGTATCTCAGATAAATTTGAAAACGGGCCATGTTAGGTCAAAAACTAAGTCACTAGGTCAAATCTTAGAAAAAAATTGTGTATGCTCCAGAAGCCACATTTTCTGTCCAATACTTGAAATTTGGTCAGAATTTTTGTCTTGATAATATCGCAGATGAGTTCGAAAGTGGGCCATGTGGTGTCAAAAACTAGGCCACTAGGTCAAATCTTTGGAAAACCTTGTGTACGCTCCAGAAGCCACATTTTCAGTCCAATGCTCTTTAAAGTTGGTCAGAATGTTTGTCATGATATTAGCTTGGATGAGTTTGAAAATGGGTCATGTCAGGTCAAAAACTAGGTCACCAGGTCAAATCTTAGAACAACCTTATGATTGTAAGCTCTAGAGGCCACATTTTCAGTCCAATAATCTTGAAATTCGGTCAGATGTTAGTCTTGATAATTTCTTAGACTAGTATAAAAATGGGTCATGTTGGATAAAAAACTAGGTCACAAGGTCAGCTCTCGGAAAAACCTTTTGTACTATAATTACAGTCCAATATTCTTTAAACTTTTGTTAGAATGTTTGTCTTGATGATATCTTGCATGAGTTTGCACGTGGAATAAAAACTAGGTCACCAAGTTTCATCCTTGAAAAACCGTGTGTACGCTCTAGAGGCCACATTTTCAATCCTATAATCTTGAAATTTGCTTTGAATGTTTGTCTTGATAATATCTTAGACTAGTATGAATATGGGTCATGTTGGATAAAAAACTAGGTCACTAGATCAAATCTCGGAAAAACCTTTTATACACCCTACAGGCCACATTTTCTCTCAAATACTCATGAAAGTTTGTCGGAATGTATGTCTGGATAATTTCTACATGTCAAGTAGGCCGCTGAGACAAATTCTAGAAAAAGCTTGCATGCACTCTAGAGGCCATATTTGTAAGCCCAATACTAATGAGTGTTTGTCAGAGTGTTTGTCTTATTATCTCTGAAGAGATTGGAAATGGGTCATGTTTGATCAAAAGGCTCAGGTGAGCGACTTCAGGGCCATCATGGCCTTCTTGTCAATGGTTTTACATTTCATCACAGTGTTTTTGAAGTCTGTAACTTTTTAAAAACATCATTGTTATACATTTGCTGGTAATCAGCATTTTCTCCTTTCCCCACAGTGGCTTTTACTCCTTCAAAGGCAAATTTCAGGTATTGAGTCACATTTGTCATCCACAAATCCTTTCAGTTTGTACCAGTCTTTACCTTTTGGTAAAGAGTTAACCCTTTACCACACAATGCCGACTTTTAATGACCTTGAGAAAGAAGCCTTATGAAAACATTATGGGAAAAGGAGAAAACGCTGGTTACCAGCATTTAGTCCTTTTCCCAAAATGTTTTCTACCCTATCAAAGAAAATTTGCACCATTTTAACCACATTGAAATCGCCGTCTGCAAATGCTCTCAATTGGGACCAGTCTTAAATTCTACCATTTGGAAAAGAGTTAAAATAGCATGCATGATAGGTTGTACTTGTACTTGTGAAAATGGCCTTTGCAGATTTTGTTCAATTGTCTTGCCAAGGGAATACTTTCATGATATGTTGAATATTTTATATTTCGATTTTTATTATTGCTTCGTTTTTCTTTGAGATTTGCTTTTCAACTTGTCTTTGTGATATGCTTTGCTTTTTGTTTTGACAGTTGCTTGATTTTGAAAAAAAGTATCCTCCGGAATGTTAGTCCGGAGGAACTGTTCATATTTCTGTGGACAATAAACCCTGTACCTCAAAATTCCAACTTTTAATGACCCTAAGAAGAAAAAAATGAAAACATTGTAGGAAAAGGAGAAAATGCTGGTAACCAGCATTTTCTCCTTTTCCCACAATGTTTTCTATCCTTCAACCCTCCAACACAAATTTCAATTTTACTGTCATATATATTTTGTCGTCTGCAAATGGTTTTAATTCGGTTAAGTCTAAAATTATGTCGTTTTGTAAAGAGTTAAAGATTTAGATCAAACATCACAGAATGCAGTATTTGATCTTAACTGGGACAGGTAGAAGCTCTAAGCTTCAACAACTGTAATTAATTGCTGTGAATGCTAAATCAAAACAATATACTCATATTTATAAAATGTACAATTGTGTAGATTGTTGATATGGGGTTTTTTTTTTGTAAATGTTATTGAATTTAATTAGGGAAACAAACATGTACAACACATTTTACTATATTTTGTTTTTCTTGTGGTTTTAATAAACTTGATTATTTTACAGCTTAGTGTTGTTTTGTTTTGTCAGTGCTACATTTTACCAGAAACAAATGAGCCATACCCTGGCAAAAGGGGGCTTAATGCATCTGCTAGAAGTATCAGTGAGCCATACTCTCGCAAAAGGATTAATACATCTGCAAAAAGTATCAACCCAGGTCGGCCTGCGGAGTTCGCGCATGCTTACCTGGGCTGAAACATTTTGCTATTTTTCAATTTTCTACATTTTAAAGGACACTCTACCTCATGATCCAGACAGTTGCTTGACAACATGCATTTTATGGATCAATAGCTTTGTGATGACCTGCTTGGTATCCTGCTTGGTATCCCGCATTACAAAGATGCATTAAGCCCCTTCTGCCAGAGTGTGGCTTAAATTTATGTAGACAACTTTGGAAGCTTCCTAAATAATTATCAGTTATCAGCATGATTTACAGTTTATTACTGGAAAACATTTTTGCAAAAAGAAAAAAATTGCAATCGATATCTCCACGATGTATACAAAAGTAGTCTGCTCCATGATGCAACATCTGTAGGATGATAAAAGTCAATCAGCCACACAATCCCGACTTTTGACGACCCTAAGGTGGAAAGCTTTGGAAAACATTTTCGGAAAAGGAGAAAATGCTGGTAACAAGCATTTTCTCCTTTCCCCACAATGTTTTCTACTCATTTAAAGATAAGTCCTATCACTTTAGGCACCTTTAATTTGTTGTCTGCAAATACCTTAAATGTGGAAAAATCTAAAGTTTTGTGGTGTGGTAAAGAGGTTTAAAGCCCTAAAGGAGACAGAGAGTGAAACAGTCAAACTCTGTATGTAGCAAGGCTGAATCAGTAATTGCTCTGCAACAAGCAATAAGTCAAAGATCTGCAGGGAGGCAAAGATAGCCAAAGTTCTGTAGGTATGCAGGATGGTCAAATCAAAACTATATGGAGGTAGAGTAATTCAGTCATAACCCTGCAAGAAGGCAGAGTAATTCAGTCATAGCTCTGCAAGAAGGCAGAGTAATTCAGTCACAGCTCTGCAAGAAGAAAAAGTAATTAGTCATCCCTCTGAAAAGAGGCAAAGTAATTAGTCATCCCTGTGAAAAGTGGCAAAGTAATTAGTCATCTCTCTGCAAGAAGGCAAATTAATTAGTCATCCGTCTGCAAGAAGACAAAGTAATTAGTCATCCCTCTGAAAAGTGGCAAAGTAATTAGTCATCCCTCTGAAAGAAGGCAAAGTAATTAGTCATCGCTCTGCAACAAGGCAAAGTAATTAGTCATCCCTCTGCAAGAAGGCAAAGTAATTAGTCATCGCTCTGCAAGAAGGCAAAGTAATTAGTCACAGCTCTGCAAGAAGGCAAAGTAATTAGTCATCCCTCTGAAAAGTGGCAAAGTAATTAGTCATCCCTCTGCAAGAAGGCGAAGTAATTAGTCATCGCTCTGAAAGAAGGCAAAGTAATTAGTCACAGCTCTGAAAGAAGGCAAAGTAATTAGTCATCCCTCTGCAAGAAGATAAAGTAATTAGTCATCCTTCTGAAAGAAGGCAAAGTAATTAGTCATCCCTTTGAAAGAAGGCAAAGTAATTAGTCATCCCTCTGAAAAGTGGCAAAGTAATTAGTCATCGCTCTGCAAGAAGGCGAAGTAATTAGTCATCCCTCTGCAAGAAGGCGAAGTAATTAGTCATCCCTCTGCAAGAAGGCGAAGTAATTAGTCATCCCTCTGCAAGAAGGCAAAGTAATTAGTCATCGCTCTGCAAGAAGGCAAAGTAATCCTGTCGTAGCTCTGCAAGAAGACAAAGTGAACTAGTCCAGTGTCTGCTTTGGTTTGTATTGGAGTTGAACACCATTTCAACAGCTTAGGTCATATCATGGTGGTCAGTGACGCACCCATGTGTTTCCTGGCTTTCTCACACCAGTACTGGCACAACTTTCTTTCCAAAGACACTGACTACTTTTCTCACATGAATCAGAGGTGAGAGATGAAAAATCACCAGAAAGAAAGTTTGCCGCAATCGGGTATCGAACCCGCAACCTCCAGGTCACAAGTCAGATACGGTATCAACTGAGCTACCTGGCCGGGCTCTAGTGTCTGCAGGGAGGAAGAATGATTAAGTCAAGTATCTGCCGGGAGCCAATGAGATTTAGTCAAATCTTACTAGGGAAGCAGAGTGATTCAGCATAAAGTCTACAGGGAGCCAAAGTATTTCAGTCAAAAATCTGCAGGTAGGCAGAATTATTCAGTCAAAGCTCTGCAGGGAAGCAAATTTATACAGTCAAGGCTTTGCAGGGAAGCAGAGGAATATCAAGGCACTTAAGGGAGGCAGAGTTATTAGGTCAAAGCTCTGTTGGGAAGCAGAGTTATTCTAATGAATGAATGAATGAATGAATGGAGTTTTACGGGCGGTCGACAACAATGGTCATATTGGGCGCAAATACAAGGATGAAGAAATATACTGTGAGATAATAAAACAATAAGTTAATAAAACAATGGTTGTAACCAGAAAAAATAAGCTAATTAATGGAGCTTAAAAGTTAGGCACAGTCTACAGAATGGCCAAAAAAGCCCTTAAAAATGAAAAGAAAAATAACTTAAAAGGGTGAATAAGACTCTAGATTTTTCTAAAAATATTTACCTCTTTAAGATAATCAAATAATGATTCAATCTTCACAGTATCAAATAACAGACTTAGGTTGTCTACTTTGTAAAATCTTTCTCGTACTTGTGCTAGGTCAACGCACTCAAGTAATATGTGTTTAACAGTAAGAGGAGCAGAGCATGGAATACACTGCGGTGCCTCCTCTCCTTTAAGAAGATAGGAGTGCGTTAGATACGTATGACCAATATGCAGACGGGCCAAAACAATTTCCTCGCGGCGACATGTCCTTAAACCTGGTAGCCATTCTCCAAGACCTGGCTTAATACTGAATAATTTATTCTGGTGATTGGCTGGGTCATTCCACGAGGTATCCCAAACAGACTGAATAAAAGTATTTATTGAAGGTTTAAAATCAGTAAAAGGTACACTAAAAGGTAAGATATCAAGTGATAATGCCTCTTTGGCAGCTCGGTCTGCCTCCTCATTACCACTAATACCGATATGGCTGGGGAGCCAACAGAAAACGACGTCATTATTTCCGCAGATGTCAGATAGCTTATCTAAAAGATTAACAATAATTGGTTTATCGGTTTTCTCATGCTCAAGCGCTTGCATGGCAGAGAGTGAATCAGTGAATATAATATAACGCCAATAACCGTCTTCTTTTATATGATTAAGAGCAAGGTCTATTGCTTTCAGCTCTGCAGAAAATATTGAAGATTTATCAGGAAGACGAAACTGATATACTTCGCCATCGGGCACAGCAGCCGCCGCAACCCTGTCACCTTCTTTTGAACCGTCTGTATAGATGTGTTCATAATTGTAGTACTGTCTTTTTATTTCAAGATAACTGCTTTTAAATATAGTAGGATCTGTTGTTGCCTTTTTGTATGACGTTAGATCATATACAAATGTGGGACCACTAGAAGTCCGTAAAGGAACGTCTGTAATTTTCTGCTCGGCTATATCATCAAGATCAAAGCCAAGACTTTGAACATCAGCTTCACACCGAAGACTAAGAGGAGGTATGACATTTTCTTTCTTCAGAAAATCGTCTTTATACAGAGGTTCAAATACAACCTTATGGGTAGGATTTTCAGGGTTTGACTTTAGTTTTATATAATACTGCATGGACAGTTTCTTTCGCCGTAGATTTAGGGAAGGTTCATTTGCTTCTGCATACAGACTATTTACTGGAGAAGTCTTAAATGCGCCAAGCGCAAGACGCAAACCTTGGTTATGAATGGTATCAAGTTTGCGCAAGTATGATTGACGGGCTGACCCATACACAGCACAACCGTAATCCAATTTGATCTTACAAGCGACCCATAAAGTCGCAACAAGACTTTCTTATCTGCTCCCCAGTCCATACTGGAAACTACACGTAAAAGATTGAGAGTTTTCTGACACTTATTGCTCAAGTAATTGATATGAGGAATGGAAGACAATTTAGAGTCAAATAAAAGACCTAGAAATTTGAATTCTTGGACGACTTCTAAACGAATACCATCTAATGTCAGTTCTGGTTCGAGATGAAACTTTCTTGAATTACAAAAATGCATACACTTAGTTTTGGTTTTTGAAAACTTATAACCGTTTTCATTGGACCATTTGGTTAAATTGTTCAAGACTTGCTGAAGCTGCCTTTCAATAGTATGCATGTGTTTTGACCTGTAGCAAATACAGAAGTCGTCGACATAAAAAAAGCATTCCACACCAGGACATACAGACTTAATAATATTGTTAATCTTTACACTGAAAAGCGTAACGGAAAGCATGCCTCCCTGGGGAACGCACATCTCTTGTTTATGGGGGTCAGAAAACGCATTACCAACTCCGACTCTAAACTGCCGCTCATTTAGAAAAGCTGAGATGAAATAAGCAAGGCGACCTCGAATACCGAAATCATAGAGGTCATTCATAATTCCATACTTCCATGTTGTATCATAAGTACTTTCGAGATCAAAAAATACAGAGACAACATGTTCTTTATTTTTATAAAACCTTCACGTATGAATGTCTCGAAGCGAACTAAATGATCAAGAGTGCCTCTTTGTTTGCGAAATCCGCTCTGAGGGGTTGCTATAAGTTTGTTTTTCTCTAAAAACCAAACAAGACGGTCACTTACCATTCTTTCCATGGTTTTACAAATACAACTTGTCAGGGCTATAGGACGATAGTTTGCAGAATTGGAAGGATCTTTTCCCGGTTTGGGTATTGGTACTACTACGGCTTCCTTCCAGGAATCGGGAAGAATACCAGTCCGCCATACCTGGTTAAATATAGTGAGTAAACAATCTAGGGATCCATATGGCAAATGCTTTAAGAACTGATAATGAATGTCGTCGCATCCAGCAGCAGTATCGTGGCATTTTTTTAATGCCTTCTTCAGTTCCTTTATAGAGAAGTCTTTATTGTAGTGCTCCGTATTGTCCGATTTAAAATTCAGCTTAGCTTTTTCTTTTATGTTCTGAAATTTTCGGAACTTCGACGAGTTAATCAGTCAAATCTCTTTAGGAGGGAATGAGTAAGAGAGTCAAAAGTTCTGAAGCACAAGACTATCCGTTAAATTCTGTGGAAGATAATGAGTAGGAAGTTCAAAAGTTCTAAGAGGTTGAAGTTAATGTCAAACTCTACAGAAGTAAAAAGCGAGAGAGTAAAAAATTATGTTGATCATTTTAAATTCTGTAGAAGGTAACAAGTACAAAGGTAAAATGTTCGGTGAAGAACTAGGTGATTGGCGAAATTTTGTGGAAGGAAATGAAAAAAAGAAAGTAAATATTCTGTGAGGTAACAAGTAATCAGTCAAACTATTGTAGAAGGAATTGAGTAAATCAAAACTTTTATAAGTATTAAATTAGTCAAAACTCTGTACAAGGAAATTTGTTGGAAGATCAAAAGTTCTGTAGGACACAAGTCAGTAAAACTCTGTAGAAGGAAATAAGAAAGAAAGTCAAAAGTTCAATGAGGTACAAGTTAATCAGTCAGAACTCTGCGAATGGTAATTAGTAAGAAAGTTCTGTGATGTCCAAGTTAATCAGTCAAAACTATGTAGAACAAAATATGTCAGAGAAAAAAAAATTCTGTGAGGTAACAATCAGTAGAAGAAAATAAGTAAGTCAAAAGTTCTATGAAAAACAAGTTATTCAGTCAAATTCTGTAGAAGTAAATGTGTAAGAAAGACAAAGTTCTGTGAGGCACAAAATAATCAGAAAAACAGTTGAAACTCTGCACAAGGAGATAAGTAATAAAGTCAAAAGTTTTGTGAAGAAAAAGTAAATCAGTAAAACTCTGTTGAACTCTGTTGAGAAAATCAAAAGTTCTGTGAAGCACAAGTTAATCAGAAAAACTGCAGCTAGTTAAAAGAAAACAAAAAGTCAAAAGTTCTGTAAGGTAACATGTATATCCGTCAAAACTCTGTAGAAGGAACTAAGTAAGAAAGTTAAAAGTTCTATGAATTACAAGTTAATCAGTCAGAGCTCTGTAGAAAAGATATGAAAAGAGAAGTAAAAAGTTCTGAGAGGTGACAATCAGTCCAAACCCTGTAGAAAGATATAAGTAAATCAAAAATGTTTATGAGAGACAAACTTACCAGCCAAAGCTCCGTAGAAGGAAAGGAGTTAAAAAGCCAAAAATTATGTGAGACACAAATTAATCCTTCTACACACTTCTAACTGATTAAGTACTTACTTGTTACCTTACCTAAATTTTTGACTGATTGTTAACTCATATAGCTAATGAAATATTTACTGATTTCTTTCTACATACCAGTATATATCAACATGAGGCAACAAGTCACTTACTCAAACCTTTACAGGATGCAACAAGTCACTTACTCAAACCTCTGCAGGACGCAACAGGTCACTTCTTCAATTCTTCACAGGAGGCAACAAGTCACTTACTCAAACCTCTGCAGGATGCAACAAGTCACTCAAACCTCTCCAGGAGGGAACAAGTCACTTATTCAAACCTCTGCAGGAGGGAACAAATCACTTATTCAAAGGTCTGCAGGAGGCAACAAGTCACTTATTTAAACCTCTGCAGGAAGCAATAAGCCACTTACTCAAACCTATACGGCAGACACCAAGTCACTTTTTCATACCACAGCAGGAGGGAAGACGTCACTTACTCAAACCTCTATAGGAGGCACCAAGTCATGCATTAAAACCTCTGCAGGCGGCAATAAGTCACTCACTCAAACCTATACAGGAGGCAGCAAGTCACTTATTCAACCATCTACAGGAGGCAGCAAGTCACTTATTAAAACCCCTACAGGAGGAAACAATTCACTAATTCAAATTTGTGAATAAGGTACTTAGTCACTTATTCAATGCTCTGTGGGAGGCAACAAGTCATTCATTTAAACCTCAGCAGGAGACAAAAAGGTCAGTAATTAGAATTTCTGCATGAGGCAATAAGTCATCTATTCAAACCACCAACAGAAGACAACAATTTACTTATTTAAACCCTTTACGGAGGCAATTAGTCACTTATTCAAAGCTAAGAACGCAACAAGTCACTTATTCAAAGCTCTGCAGGAAGGAATAAGTCACTCATACAAACCTCTGCACTAGGCAACAATTCACTTATTTCAACTTCAGTATGAGCCAACAAGTCACTTATTCAAACGTCAACGGCAGGCAACAAGATACTTATTCAAACCTCTACAAGAGGAAACAAGTCACTCATTTCAAGCTCTGCTGGAGGGCACAGGGCACTAATTCATACCTCTAAGCAGCAAGTCACTTATTAAAAGCTCTGCTGGAGGCAGCAAGTCACTTATTCAAAGCTTTGTAGGAGGCAGCAAGTCACTCATTCAAAGCTCTGCTGGAGGCAGCAAGTCACCTGTTCAAAGCTTTGCAGGTGGCAGCAAGTCACCTTTTCAAAGCCCTGTAGGTGGCAGCAAGTCACTCATTCAAAGCTCTGTAGGTGGCAGTAAGTCACCTGTTCAAAGCTCCTCAGGAGGCAGCAAGTCACTCATTCAAAGCTCTGCAGGTGGCAGCAAGTCACTCATTCAAAGCTCTGCAGGTGGCAGCAAGTCACTCATTCAAAGCTCTGCAGGTGGCAGCAAGTCACTCATTCAAAGCTCTGCAGGTGGCAGCAAGTCACTCATTCAAAACTCTGCAGGTGGTAGCAAGTCACTCATTCAAAGTTCTACAGGAGGCAGCAAGTCACTCATTCAAATCTCCTCAGGAGGCAGCAAGTCACTCATTCAAAGCTCTGCAGGAGGAAATTGCCTTACTGGTTGAAAGTATGCAACCCATTATAAGTCACTAGTTGGAATGGATTTTATGATTTATTAGGTTAAAGCCCTTTGGGAGAAACTGTAAATCATTTGTAGGGGGAGGATGTCAATTAGTCATTGCTATGCTGGAGATAATTTGTCATTCAGTCCATAAGCAGTCGATGCTATGTGGGTGGGGGGGGGGGAGGTTGTGAATCAGTGAATGCTACGTTGGGAGGGATGTCAATTAGTCAATGCTGTGGGGGTTCAATCAGAGAATCCTATGTGGGGGTAATGTCAATCAGTCGATTTTCTGACTGGGGTGGAGGAAGATATCATTCAGTCAATCCTGGGGTGGGGTGGGGTGGGGTGGGGGGAAGAGGCCATGTTAATCAGTGAATGCTTAGGGGGGTGTCTATCAGTGAATGCTATGTAGAGGGAGTGTCTATCAGTGAATGCTAAGTGGAGGGAGTGTCATTCAATGATTGCTATGTGGAGAGTTAGAGAGCCAATCAATCAAAGCCAAGTCAAGCTAACATTGTAATCAGTAAAGATTGGATGGTTGATGCAGGTTACCATTAATTCAGGTTTGACTGTAACTGCAAAAATGGTAATTCTAATGGCACATATATACAAATGAGCCATGCTCTGGCAAAAGGGGGCTTAATGCATCAACGTGATACATGATACCGGCTCAAATCATCACATAATTATGAATCCATAAGAGCCTGTTTTTAAATAACAAACTTAATCATGAGGTAAACTGGTCCTTTGACAAACAGAAAATTGACAGATAGCGAAAAGTTTCAGCCTAGGTCAGCCTGCGCAGATTGCGCAGGCTGACCTGGGTCAATACTTTTCGCAGATGTATTAAGCCCCCTTTTCACAGAGCATGGCTCCTATATTTTTTTTTCAATATATACTTTGAAACTGTGTAAAAATTGGTTATCATTTTGTTTAGTGTTTAACACTTTTTTCAATTATATTGCTGCAACCATTGCATTTATTCCTTCCTTCCTGCAGTTTCTATAACCAGTACTTCACACAATATTCTTTACAAACCACTGACTGCTGTCCCACATAATCATCGTTGAAACATTGACCAGGGGTCAGAGAGGAATGAATGCTGTCGCAGTGACTATCATCAGTCCTCGGCAAGAAATTTGCCAGGTTGGGATTCCAACCAGTAACCTCCTGGTTTCAAGTCTTTTATTCTACCGACGGCGCTGCTGGGCTCAGCAAATAATTGATTAAAAATATTGTTCCTTCACACCTATCACATTCATTAGAAAATAAGTGCAATTGCTTTGTATCACATGACATACATGGATTTTTAGATATCACATGACTGCATGTATACATACATTTACAAGTATATTATAAGATTAAGTCATTCTTTGTTATTTATCTGTAATTGTTAGCTGTTAGGTTAAAGGAAATATTTTTACCCTTTCTGAAGGAACAATTTGTTGACTCTTCCTTATTTAAAGATGTCCATTTCTTGTGTTTGGCTCTGTATTATCAAAGCTTTTCTTCAGTCAAATTGAAAGGTATAAAAACATTCCTAGACTTTTCAGAGTTAAAATGAGCTGGCCAGTAAAAGTCTCTTATTCATTTGTTAACATCCTGCTCGCCACCTTCCGTCAAGCGGACTGATATTGAAAACAATGTGTAACAAGCAATTTCTCCTTTTCCCACAATGTTTTCTACCCTATGGAAGACAGAAATCATCATTATACCCCCGCAAAACGAATGTTTTCGGGGGTATACCGGAATCAGCCTGTCTGTCCGTCCGTGTGTCCGTCTGTGTACAAAATACTAGTAATTTTGTGTCGCAAACTCCTCCTACAGTTTTCCTTCTATTGTATTGAAACTTTGCACATATATTGATCATATATTCAACATTTGCAAGATGCAATTTTCAAGTGTCAACTCCTCCTGGTTGAAGAATTATCTCCCCTTGAACTTGACACTTTTTTCTGTCAAAGCGCTGGCGGGGGTATTAAGTCACATTCAGTGACAGCTCTAGTTTAAGCTACATTTAATTTGTTGTCTACAAATGCTTTCAGTTTGGTTGCGTCCAAAATTTTGTCATTTGGTAAAATGTTAACCCAGTACCAAAACAATTTGTCTTTGAAGGGTAGAGGACATTGTGGAAAGATTATGGGACATTGGCTCCTGTGGTGAAAATACCCTTTAAAGAACAATTTCTGATTTTGCTAAAGCTTTTAGCTCACCTGAGCACGAAGTGCTCATGGTGAGCTATTGTGATCGTGCTGTGTCCGGCGTCCGTCGTGCGTAGTCCGTTGTGCGTCGTCAACTTTTACCTTGTGTACACTCTAGAGGCCACATTTTCAGTCCGATTCTTGTGAAACTTGGTCAGAATAATTGTCTTGATGATATCTCGGATGAGTTCGAAAATGGGTCATGTCGGGTCAAAAACTAGGTCACTAGTTCAAATCTTAGAAAAACCTTGTGTACGCTGTAGAGGCCATTTTTTCAGTCCGATACTCATGACACTTGGTCAGAATGTTTGCCTTGATAATATCTCGGACAAGTTTGAAAATGGGTCATGTCGGGTCAAAAAATTTGGTCACTAGGTCAAATCTTAGAATAACCTTGTGTACGCTTTAGAGGCCACATTTTCTGTCCAATACTCCTGATAGTTGGTCAGAATGTTTGTTTTGATAATATCTCAGACGATTTGAAAATAGGCCATGTCGGGTCAAAAACTAGGTCACCAGGTCGAATCTTAGAAAAGCCTTGTGTACGCTCTGTAGGCTACATTTTCAGTCCAGTACTCTTGAAAGTTGGTCAGAATGTTTGTCTTGATGATATCTCGGAGGAGTTCGAAAATGGGCCATGTTGGGTCAAAAACTAGGTCACCAGGTCAAATCTTAGAAAAACCTTGTTTACGCTCTAGAGGCCACATTTTCAGTCCAATACTCCTGAAAGTTGGTCAGAATGTTTGTCTTGTTGGTATCTCAGATAAATTTGAAAACGGGCCATGTTAGGTCAAAAACTAAGTCACTAGGTCAAATCTTAGAAAAAAATTGTGTATGCTCCAGAAGCCACATTTTCTGTCCAATACTTGAAATTTGGTCAGAATTTTTGTCTTGATAATATCGCAGATGAGTTCGAAAGTGGGCCATGTGGTGTCAAAAACTAGGCCACTAGGTCAAATCTTTGGAAAACCTTGTGTACGCTCCAGAAGCCACATTTTCAGTCCAATGCTCTTTAAAGTTGGTCAGAATGTTTGTCATGATATTAGCTTGGATGAGTTTGAAAATGGGTCATGTCAGGTCAAAAACTAGGTCACCAGGTCAAATCTTAGAACAACCTTATGATTGTAAGCTCTAGAGGCCACATTTTCAGTCCAATAATCTTGAAATTCGGTCAGATGTTAGTCTTGATAATTTCTTAGACTAGTATAAAAATGGGTCATGTTGGATAAAAAACTAGGTCACAAGGTCAGCTCTCGGAAAAACCTTTTGTACTATAATTACAGTCCAATATTCTTTAAACTTTTGTTAGAATGTTTGTCTTGATGATATCTTGCATGAGTTTGCACGTGGAATAAAAACTAGGTCACCAAGTTTCATCCTTGAAAAACCGTGTGTACGCTCTAGAGGCCACATTTTCAATCCTATAATCTTGAAATTTGCTTTGAATGTTTGTCTTGATAATATCTTAGACTAGTATGAATATGGGTCATGTTGGATAAAAAACTAGGTCACTAGATCAAATCTCGGAAAAACCTTTTATACACCCTACAGGCCACATTTTCTCTCAAATACTCATGAAAGTTTGTCGGAATGTATGTCTGGATAATTTCTACATGTCAAGTAGGCCGCTGAGACAAATTCTAGAAAAAGCTTGCATGCACTCTAGAGGCCATATTTGTAAGCCCAATACTAATGAGTGTTTGTCAGAGTGTTTGTCTTATTATCTCTGAAGAGATTGGAAATGGGTCATGTTTGATCAAAAGGCTCAGGTGAGCGACTTCAGGGCCATCATGGCCTTCTTGTCAATGGTTTTACATTTCATCACAGTGTTTTTGAAGTCTGTAACTTTTTAAAAACATCATTGTTATACATTTGCTGGTAATCAGCATTTTCTCCTTTCCCCACAGTGGCTTTTACTCCTTCAAAGGCAAATTTCAGGTATTGAGTCACATTTGTCATCCACAAATCCTTTCAGTTTGTACCAGTCTTTACCTTTTGGTAAAGAGTTAACCCTTTACCACACAATGCCGACTTTTAATGACCTTGAGAAAGAAGCCTTATGAAAACATTATGGGAAAAGGAGAAAACGCTGGTTACCAGCATTTAGTCCTTTTCCCAAAATGTTTTCTACCCTATCAAAGAAAATTTGCACCATTTTAACCACATTGAAATCGCCGTCTGCAAATGCTCTCAATTGGGACCAGTCTTAAATTCTACCATTTGGAAAAGAGTTAAAATAGCATGCATGATAGGTTGTACTTGTACTTGTGAAAATGGCCTTTGCAGATTTTGTTCAATTGTCTTGCCAAGGGAATACTTTCATGATATGTTGAATATTTTATATTTCGATTTTTATTATTGCTTCGTTTTTCTTTGAGATTTGCTTTTCAACTTGTCTTTGTGATATGCTTTGCTTTTTGTTTTGACAGTTGCTTGATTTTGAAAAAAAGTATCCTCCGGAATGTTAGTCCGGAGGAACTGTTCATATTTCTGTGGACAATAAACCCTGTACCTCAAAATTCCAACTTTTAATGACCCTAAGAAGAAAAAAATGAAAACATTGTAGGAAAAGGAGAAAATGCTGGTAACCAGCATTTTCTCCTTTTCCCACAATGTTTTCTATCCTTCAACCCTCCAACACAAATTTCAATTTTACTGTCATATATATTTTGTCGTCTGCAAATGGTTTTAATTCGGTTAAGTCTAAAATTATGTCGTTTTGTAAAGAGTTAAAGATTTAGATCAAACATCACAGAATGCAGTATTTGATCTTAACTGGGACAGGTAGAAGCTCTAAGCTTCAACAACTGTAATTAATTGCTGTGAATGCTAAATCAAAACAATATACTCATATTTATAAAATGTACAATTGTGTAGATTGTTGATATGGGGTTTTTTTTTTGTAAATGTTATTGAATTTAATTAGGGAAACAAACATGTACAACACATTTTACTATATTTTGTTTTTCTTGTGGTTTTAATAAACTTGATTATTTTACAGCTTAGTGTTGTTTTGTTTTGTCAGTGCTACATTTTACCAGAAACAAATGAGCCATACCCTGGCAAAAGGGGGCTTAATGCATCTGCTAGAAGTATCAGTGAGCCATACTCTCGCAAAAGGATTAATACATCTGCAAAAAGTATCAACCCAGGTCGGCCTGCGGAGTTCGCGCATGCTTACCTGGGCTGAAACATTTTGCTATTTTTCAATTTTCTACATTTTAAAGGACACTCTACCTCATGATCCAGACAGTTGCTTGACAACATGCATTTTATGGATCAATAGCTTTGTGATGACCTGCTTGGTATCCTGCTTGGTATCCCGCATTACAAAGATGCATTAAGCCCCTTCTGCCAGAGTGTGGCTTAAATTTATGTAGACAACTTTGGAAGCTTCCTAAATAATTATCAGTTATCAGCATGATTTACAGTTTATTACTGGAAAACATTTTTGCAAAAAGAAAAAAATTGCAATCGATATCTCCACGATGTATACAAAAGTAGTCTGCTCCATGATGCAACATCTGTAGGATGATAAAAGTCAATCAGCCACACAATCGCGACTTTTGACGACCCTAAGGTGGAAAGCTTTGGAAAACATTTTCGGAAAAGGAGAAAATGCTGGTAACAAGCATTTTCTCCTTTCCCCACAATGTTTTCTACTCATTTAAAGATAAGTCCTATCACTTTAGGCACCTTTAATTTGTTGTCTGCAAATACCTTAAATGTGGAAAAATCTAAAGTTTTGTGGTGTGGTAAAGAGGTTTAAAGCCCTAAAGGAGACAGAGAGTGAAACAGTCAAACTCTGTATGTAGCAAGGCTGAATCAGTAATTGCTCTGCAACAAGCAATAAGTCAAAGATCTGCAGGGAGGCAAAGATAGCCAAAGTTCTGTAGGTATGCAGGATGGTCAAATCAAAACTATATGGAGGTAGAGTAATTCAGTCATAACCCTGCAAGAAGGCAGAGTAATTCAGTCATAGCTCTGCAAGAAGGCAGAGTAATTCAGTCACAGCTCTGCAAGAAGAAAAAGTAATTAGTCATCCCTCTGAAAAGAGGCAAAGTAATTAGTCATCCCTGTGAAAAGTGGCAAAGTAATTAGTCATCTCTCTGCAAGAAGGCAAATTAATTAGTCATCCGTCTGCAAGAAGACAAAGTAATTAGTCATCCCTCTGAAAAGTGGCAAAGTAATTAGTCATCCCTCTGAAAGAAGGCAAAGTAATTAGTCATCGCTCTGCAACAAGGCAAAGTAATTAGTCATCCCTCTGCAAGAAGGCAAAGTAATTAGTCATCGCTCTGCAAGAAGGCAAAGTAATTAGTCACAGCTCTGCAAGAAGGCAAAGTAATTAGTCATCCCTCTGAAAAGTGGCAAAGTAATTAGTCATCCCTCTGCAAGAAGGCGAAGTAATTAGTCATCGCTCTGAAAGAAGGCAAAGTAATTAGTCACAGCTCTGAAAGAAGGCAAAGTAATTAGTCATCCCTCTGCAAGAAGATAAAGTAATTAGTCATCCTTCTGAAAGAAGGCAAAGTAATTAGTCATCCCTTTGAAAGAAGGCAAAGTAATTAGTCATCCCTCTGAAAAGTGGCAAAGTAATTAGTCATCGCTCTGCAAGAAGGCGAAGTAATTAGTCATCCCTCTGCAAGAAGGCGAAGTAATTAGTCATCCCTCTGCAAGAAGGCGAAGTAATTAGTCATCCCTCTGCAAGAAGGCAAAGTAATTAGTCATCGCTCTGCAAGAAGGCAAAGTAATCCTGTCGTAGCTCTGCAAGAAGACAAAGTGAACTAGTCCAGTGTCTGCTTTGGTTTGTATTGGAGTTGAACACCATTTCAACAGCTTAGGTCATATCATGGTGGTCAGTGACGCACCCATGTGTTTCCTGGCTTTCTCACACCAGTACTGGCACAACTTTCTTTCCAAAGACACTGACTACTTTTCTCACATGAATCAGAGGTGAGAGATGAAAAATCACCAGAAAGAAAGTTTGCCGCAATCGGGTATCGAACCCGCAACCTCCAGGTCACAAGTCAGATACGGTATCAACTGAGCTACCTGGCCGGGCTCTAGTGTCTGCAGGGAGGAAGAATGATTAAGTCAAGTATCTGCCGGGAGCCAATGAGATTTAGTCAAATCTTACTAGGGAAGCAGAGTGATTCAGCATAAAGTCTACAGGGAGCCAAAGTATTTCAGTCAAAAATCTGCAGGTAGGCAGAATTATTCAGTCAAAGCTCTGCAGGGAAGCAAATTTATACAGTCAAGGCTTTGCAGGGAAGCAGAGGAATATCAAGGCACTTAAGGGAGGCAGAGTTATTAGGTCAAAGCTCTGTTGGGAAGCAGAGTTATTCTAATGAATGAATGAATGAATGAATGGAGTTTTACGGGCGGTCGACAACAATGGTCATATTGGGCGCAAATACAAGGATGAAGAAATATACTGTGAGATAATAAAACAATAAGTTAATAAAACAATGGTTGTAACCAGAAAAAATAAGCTAATTAATGGAGCTTAAAAGTTAGGCACAGTCTACAGAATGGCCAAAAAAGCCCTTAAAAATGAAAAGAAAAATAACTTAAAAGGGTGAATAAGACTCTAGATTTTTCTAAAAATATTTACCTCTTTAAGATAATCAAATAATGATTCAATCTTCACAGTATCAAATAACAGACTTAGGTTGTCTACTTTGTAAAATCTTTCTCGTACTTGTGCTAGGTCAACGCACTCAAGTAATATGTGTTTAACAGTAAGAGGAGCAGAGCATGGAATACACTGCGGTGCCTCCTCTCCTTTAAGAAGATAGGAGTGCGTTAGATACGTATGACCAATATGCAGACGGGCCAAAACAATTTCCTCGCGGCGACATGTCCTTAAACCTGGTAGCCATTCTCCAAGACCTGGCTTAATACTGAATAATTTATTCTGGTGATTGGCTGGGTCATTCCACGAGGTATCCCAAACAGACTGAATAAAAGTATTTATTGAAGGTTTAAAATCAGTAAAAGGTACACTAAAAGGTAAGATATCAAGTGATAATGCCTCTTTGGCAGCTCGGTCTGCCTCCTCATTACCACTAATACCGATATGGCTGGGGAGCCAACAGAAAACGACGTCATTATTTCCGCAGATGTCAGATAGCTTATCTAAAAGATTAACAATAATTGGTTTATCGGTTTTCTCATGCTCAAGCGCTTGCATGGCAGAGAGTGAATCAGTGAATATAATATAACGCCAATAACCGTCTTCTTTTATATGATTAAGAGCAAGGTCTATTGCTTTCAGCTCTGCAGAAAATATTGAAGATTTATCAGGAAGACGAAACTGATATACTTCGCCATCGGGCACAGCAGCCGCCGCAACCCTGTCACCTTCTTTTGAACCGTCTGTATAGATGTGTTCATAATTGTAGTACTGTCTTTTTATTTCAAGATAACTGCTTTTAAATATAGTAGGATCTGTTGTTGCCTTTTTGTATGACGTTAGATCATATACAAATGTGGGACCACTAGAAGTCCGTAAAGGAACGTCTGTAATTTTCTGCTCGGCTATATCATCAAGATCAAAGCCAAGACTTTGAACATCAGCTTCACACCGAAGACTAAGAGGAGGTATGACATTTTCTTTCTTCAGAAAATCGTCTTTATACAGAGGTTCAAATACAACCTTATGGGTAGGATTTTCAGGGTTTGACTTTAGTTTTATATAATACTGCATGGACAGTTTCTTTCGCCGTAGATTTAGGGAAGGTTCATTTGCTTCTGCATACAGACTATTTACTGGAGAAGTCTTAAATGCGCCAAGCGCAAGACGCAAACCTTGGTTATGAATGGTATCAAGTTTGCGCAAGTATGATTGACGGGCTGACCCATACACAGCACAACCGTAATCCAATTTGATCTTACAAGCGACCCATAAAGTCGCAACAAGACTTTCTTATCTGCTCCCCAGTCCATACTGGAAACTACACGTAAAAGATTGAGAGTTTTCTGACACTTATTGCTCAAGTAATTGATATGAGGAATGGAAGACAATTTAGAGTCAAATAAAAGACCTAGAAATTTGAATTCTTGGACGACTTCTAAACGAATACCATCTAATGTCAGTTCTGGTTCGAGATGAAACTTTCTTGAATTACAAAAATGCATACACTTAGTTTTGGTTTTTGAAAACTTATAACCGTTTTCATTGGACCATTTGGTTAAATTGTTCAAGACTTGCTGAAGCTGCCTTTCAATAGTATGCATGTGTTTTGACCTGTAGCAAATACAGAAGTCGTCGACATAAAAAAAGCATTCCACACCAGGACATACAGACTTAATAATATTGTTAATCTTTACACTGAAAAGCGTAACGGAAAGCATGCCTCCCTGGGGAACGCACATCTCTTGTTTATGGGGGTCAGAAAACGCATTACCAACTCCGACTCTAAACTGCCGCTCATTTAGAAAAGCTGAGATGAAATAAGCAAGGCGACCTCGAATACCGAAATCATAGAGGTCATTCATAATTCCATACTTCCATGTTGTATCATAAGTACTTTCGAGATCAAAAAATACAGAGACAACATGTTCTTTATTTTTATAAAACCTTCACGTATGAATGTCTCGAAGCGAACTAAATGATCAAGAGTGCCTCTTTGTTTGCGAAATCCGCTCTGAGGGGTTGCTATAAGTTTGTTTTTCTCTAAAAACCAAACAAGACGGTCACTTACCATTCTTTCCATGGTTTTACAAATACAACTTGTCAGGGCTATAGGACGATAGTTTGCAGAATTGGAAGGATCTTTTCCCGGTTTGGGTATTGGTACTACTACGGCTTCCTTCCAGGAATCGGGAAGAATACCAGTCCGCCATACCTGGTTAAATATAGTGAGTAAACAATCTAGGGATCCATATGGCAAATGCTTTAAGAACTGATAATGAATGTCGTCGCATCCAGCAGCAGTATCGTGGCATTTTTTTAATGCCTTCTTCAGTTCCTTTATAGAGAAGTCTTTATTGTAGTGCTCCGTATTGTCCGATTTAAAATTCAGCTTAGCTTTTTCTTTTATGTTCTGAAATTTTCGGAACTTCGACGAGTTAATCAGTCAAATCTCTTTAGGAGGGAATGAGTAAGAGAGTCAAAAGTTCTGAAGCACAAGACTATCCGTTAAATTCTGTGGAAGATAATGAGTAGGAAGTTCAAAAGTTCTAAGAGGTTGAAGTTAATGTCAAACTCTACAGAAGTAAAAAGCGAGAGAGTAAAAAATTATGTTGATCATTTTAAATTCTGTAGAAGGTAACAAGTACAAAGGTAAAATGTTCGGTGAAGAACTAGGTGATTGGCGAAATTTTGTGGAAGGAAATGAAAAAAAGAAAGTAAATATTCTGTGAGGTAACAAGTAATCAGTCAAACTATTGTAGAAGGAATTGAGTAAATCAAAACTTTTATAAGTATTAAATTAGTCAAAACTCTGTACAAGGAAATTTGTTGGAAGATCAAAAGTTCTGTAGGACACAAGTCAGTAAAACTCTGTAGAAGGAAATAAGAAAGAAAGTCAAAAGTTCAATGAGGTACAAGTTAATCAGTCAGAACTCTGCGAATGGTAATTAGTAAGAAAGTTCTGTGATGTCCAAGTTAATCAGTCAAAACTATGTAGAACAAAATATGTCAGAGAAAAAAAAATTCTGTGAGGTAACAATCAGTAGAAGAAAATAAGTAAGTCAAAAGTTCTATGAAAAACAAGTTATTCAGTCAAATTCTGTAGAAGTAAATGTGTAAGAAAGACAAAGTTCTGTGAGGCACAAAATAATCAGAAAAACAGTTGAAACTCTGCACAAGGAGATAAGTAATAAAGTCAAAAGTTTTGTGAAGAAAAAGTAAATCAGTAAAACTCTGTTGAACTCTGTTGAGAAAATCAAAAGTTCTGTGAAGCACAAGTTAATCAGAAAAACTGCAGCTAGTTAAAAGAAAACAAAAAGTCAAAAGTTCTGTAAGGTAACATGTATATCCGTCAAAACTCTGTAGAAGGAACTAAGTAAGAAAGTTAAAAGTTCTATGAATTACAAGTTAATCAGTCAGAGCTCTGTAGAAAAGATATGAAAAGAGAAGTAAAAAGTTCTGAGAGGTGACAATCAGTCCAAACCCTGTAGAAAGATATAAGTAAATCAAAAATGTTTATGAGAGACAAACTTACCAGCCAAAGCTCCGTAGAAGGAAAGGAGTTAAAAAGCCAAAAATTATGTGAGACACAAATTAATCCTTCTACACACTTCTAACTGATTAAGTACTTACTTGTTACCTTACCTAAATTTTTGACTGATTGTTAACTCATATAGCTAATGAAATATTTACTGATTTCTTTCTACATACCAGTATATATCAACATGAGGCAACAAGTCACTTACTCAAACCTTTACAGGATGCAACAAGTCACTTACTCAAACCTCTGCAGGACGCAACAGGTCACTTCTTCAATTCTTCACAGGAGGCAACAAGTCACTTACTCAAACCTCTGCAGGATGCAACAAGTCACTCAAACCTCTCCAGGAGGGAACAAGTCACTTATTCAAACCTCTGCAGGAGGGAACAAATCACTTATTCAAAGGTCTGCAGGAGGCAACAAGTCACTTATTTAAACCTCTGCAGGAAGCAATAAGCCACTTACTCAAACCTATACGGCAGACACCAAGTCACTTTTTCATACCACAGCAGGAGGGAAGACGTCACTTACTCAAACCTCTATAGGAGGCACCAAGTCATGCATTAAAACCTCTGCAGGCGGCAATAAGTCACTCACTCAAACCTATACAGGAGGCAGCAAGTCACTTATTCAACCATCTACAGGAGGCAGCAAGTCACTTATTAAAACCCCTACAGGAGGAAACAATTCACTAATTCAAATTTGTGAATAAGGTACTTAGTCACTTATTCAATGCTCTGTGGGAGGCAACAAGTCATTCATTTAAACCTCAGCAGGAGACAAAAAGGTCAGTAATTAGAATTTCTGCATGAGGCAATAAGTCATCTATTCAAACCACCAACAGAAGACAACAATTTACTTATTTAAACCCTTTACGGAGGCAATTAGTCACTTATTCAAAGCTAAGAACGCAACAAGTCACTTATTCAAAGCTCTGCAGGAAGGAATAAGTCACTCATACAAACCTCTGCACTAGGCAACAATTCACTTATTTCAACTTCAGTATGAGCCAACAAGTCACTTATTCAAACGTCAACGGCAGGCAACAAGATACTTATTCAAACCTCTACAAGAGGAAACAAGTCACTCATTTCAAGCTCTGCTGGAGGGCACAGGGCACTAATTCATACCTCTAAGCAGCAAGTCACTTATTAAAAGCTCTGCTGGAGGCAGCAAGTCACTTATTCAAAGCTTTGTAGGAGGCAGCAAGTCACTCATTCAAAGCTCTGCTGGAGGCAGCAAGTCACCTGTTCAAAGCTTTGCAGGTGGCAGCAAGTCACCTTTTCAAAGCCCTGTAGGTGGCAGCAAGTCACTCATTCAAAGCTCTGTAGGTGGCAGTAAGTCACCTGTTCAAAGCTCCTCAGGAGGCAGCAAGTCACTCATTCAAAGCTCTGCAGGTGGCAGCAAGTCACTCATTCAAAGCTCTGCAGGTGGCAGCAAGTCACTCATTCAAAGCTCTGCAGGTGGCAGCAAGTCACTCATTCAAAGCTCTGCAGGTGGCAGCAAGTCACTCATTCAAAACTCTGCAGGTGGTAGCAAGTCACTCATTCAAAGTTCTACAGGAGGCAGCAAGTCACTCATTCAAATCTCCTCAGGAGGCAGCAAGTCACTCATTCAAAGCTCTGCAGGAGGAAATTGCCTTACTGGTTGAAAGTATGCAACCCATTATAAGTCACTAGTTGGAATGGATTTTATGATTTATTAGGTTAAAGCCCTTTGGGAGAAACTGTAAATCATTTGTAGGGGGAGGATGTCAATTAGTCATTGCTATGCTGGAGATAATTTGTCATTCAGTCCATAAGCAGTCGATGCTATGTGGGTGGGGGGGGGGGAGGTTGTGAATCAGTGAATGCTACGTTGGGAGGGATGTCAATTAGTCAATGCTGTGGGGGTTCAATCAGAGAATCCTATGTGGGGGTAATGTCAATCAGTCGATTTTCTGACTGGGGTGGAGGAAGATATCATTCAGTCAATCCTGGGGTGGGGTGGGGTGGGGTGGGGGGAAGAGGCCATGTTAATCAGTGAATGCTTAGGGGGGTGTCTATCAGTGAATGCTATGTAGAGGGAGTGTCTATCAGTGAATGCTAAGTGGAGGGAGTGTCATTCAATGATTGCTATGTGGAGAGTTAGAGAGCCAATCAATCAAAGCCAAGTCAAGCTAACATTGTAATCAGTAAAGATTGGATGGTTGATGCAGGTTACCATTAATTCAGGTTTGACTGTAACTGCAAAAATGGTAATTTTAATGGCACATATATACAAATGAGCCATGCTCTGGCAAAAGGGGGCTTAATGCATCAACGTGATACATGATACCGGCTCAAATCATCACATAATTATGAATCCATAAGAGCCTGTTTTTAAATAACAAACTTAATCATGAGGTAAACTGGTCCTTTGACAAACAGAAAATTGACAGATAGCGAAAAGTTTCAGCCTAGGTCAGCCTGCGCAGATTGCGCAGGCTGACCTGGGTCAATACTTTTCGCAGATGTATTAAGCCCCCTTTTCACAGAGCATGGCTCCTATATTTTTTTTTCAATATATACTTTGAAACTGTGTAAAAATTGGTTATCATTTTGTTTAGTGTTTAACACTTTTTTCAATTATATTGCTGCAACCATTGCATTTATTCCTTCCTTCCTGCAGTTTCTATAACCAGTACTTCACACAATATTCTTTACAAACCACTGACTGCTGTCCCACATAATCATCGTTGAAACATTGACCAGGGGTCAGAGAGGAATGAATGCTGTCGCAGTGACTATCATCAGTCCTCGGCAAGAAATTTGCCAGGTTGGGATTCCAACCAGTAACCTCCTGGTTTCAAGTCTTTTATTCTACCGACGGCGCTGCTGGGCTCAGCAAATAATTGATTAAAAATATTGTTCCTTCACACCTATCACATTCATTAGAAAATAAGTGCAATTGCTTTGTATCACATGACATACATGGATTTTTAGATATCACATGACTGCATGTATACATACATTTACAAGTATATTATAAGATTAAGTCATTCTTTGTTATTTATCTGTAATTGTTAGCTGTTAGGTTAAAGGAAATATTTTTACCCTTTCTGAAGGAACAATTTGTTGACTCTTCCTTATTTAAAGATGTCCATTTCTTGTGTTTGGCTCTGTATTATCAAAGCTTTTCTTCAGTCAAATTGAAAGGTATAAAAACATTCCTAGACTTTTCAGAGTTAAAATGAGCTGGCCAGTAAAAGTCTCTTATTCATTTGTTAACATCCTGCTCGCCACCTTCCGTCAAGCGGACTGATATTGAAAACAATGTGTAACAAGCAATTTCTCCTTTTCCCACAATGTTTTCTACCCTATGGAAGACAGAAATCATCATTATACCCCCGCAAAACGAATGTTTTCGGGGGTATACCGGAATCAGCCTGTCTGTCCGTCCGTGTGTCCGTCTGTGTACAAAATACTAGTAATTTTGTGTCGCAAACTCCTCCTACAGTTTTCCTTCTATTGTATTGAAACTTTGCACATATATTGATCATATATTCAACATTTGCAAGATGCAATTTTCAAGTGTCAACTCCTCCTGGTTGAAGAATTATCTCCCCTTGAACTTGACACTTTTTTCTGTCAAAGCGCTGGCGGGGGTATTAAGTCACATTCAGTGACAGCTCTAGTTTAAGCTACATTTAATTTGTTGTCTACAAATGCTTTCAGTTTGGTTGCGTCCAAAATTTTGTCATTTGGTAAAATGTTAACCCAGTACCAAAACAATTTGTCTTTGAAGGGTAGAGGACATTGTGGAAAGATTATGGGACATTGGCTCCTGTGGTGAAAATACCCTTTAAAGAACAATTTCTGATTTTGCTAAAGCTTTTAGCTCACCTGAGCACGAAGTGCTCATGGTGAGCTATTGTGATCGTGCTGTGTCCGGCGTCCGTCGTGCGTAGTCCGTTGTGCGTCGTCAACTTTTACCTTGTGTACACTCTAGAGGCCACATTTTCAGTCCGATTCTTGTGAAACTTGGTCAGAATAATTGTCTTGATGATATCTCGGATGAGTTCGAAAATGGGTCATGTCGGGTCAAAAACTAGGTCACTAGTTCAAATCTTAGAAAAACCTTGTGTACGCTGTAGAGGCCATTTTTTCAGTCCGATACTCATGACACTTGGTCAGAATGTTTGCCTTGATAATATCTCGGACAAGTTTGAAAATGGGTCATGTCGGGTCAAAAAATTTGGTCACTAGGTCAAATCTTAGAATAACCTTGTGTACGCTTTAGAGGCCACATTTTCTGTCCAATACTCCTGATAGTTGGTCAGAATGTTTGTTTTGATAATATCTCAGACGATTTGAAAATAGGCCATGTCGGGTCAAAAACTAGGTCACCAGGTCGAATCTTAGAAAAGCCTTGTGTACGCTCTGTAGGCTACATTTTCAGTCCAGTACTCTTGAAAGTTGGTCAGAATGTTTGTCTTGATGATATCTCGGAGGAGTTCGAAAATGGGCCATGTTGGGTCAAAAACTAGGTCACCAGGTCAAATCTTAGAAAAACCTTGTTTACGCTCTAGAGGCCACATTTTCAGTCCAATACTCCTGAAAGTTGGTCAGAATGTTTGTCTTGTTGGTATCTCAGATAAATTTGAAAACGGGCCATGTTAGGTCAAAAACTAAGTCACTAGGTCAAATCTTAGAAAAAAATTGTGTATGCTCCAGAAGCCACATTTTCTGTCCAATACTTGAAATTTGGTCAGAATTTTTGTCTTGATAATATCGCAGATGAGTTCGAAAGTGGGCCATGTGGTGTCAAAAACTAGGCCACTAGGTCAAATCTTTGGAAAACCTTGTGTACGCTCCAGAAGCCACATTTTCAGTCCAATGCTCTTTAAAGTTGGTCAGAATGTTTGTCATGATATTAGCTTGGATGAGTTTGAAAATGGGTCATGTCAGGTCAAAAACTAGGTCACCAGGTCAAATCTTAGAACAACCTTATGATTGTAAGCTCTAGAGGCCACATTTTCAGTCCAATAATCTTGAAATTCGGTCAGATGTTAGTCTTGATAATTTCTTAGACTAGTATAAAAATGGGTCATGTTGGATAAAAAACTAGGTCACAAGGTCAGCTCTCGGAAAAACCTTTTGTACTATAATTACAGTCCAATATTCTTTAAACTTTTGTTAGAATGTTTGTCTTGATGATATCTTGCATGAGTTTGCACGTGGAATAAAAACTAGGTCACCAAGTTTCATCCTTGAAAAACCGTGTGTACGCTCTAGAGGCCACATTTTCAATCCTATAATCTTGAAATTTGCTTTGAATGTTTGTCTTGATAATATCTTAGACTAGTATGAATATGGGTCATGTTGGATAAAAAACTAGGTCACTAGATCAAATCTCGGAAAAACCTTTTATACACCCTACAGGCCACATTTTCTCTCAAATACTCATGAAAGTTTGTCGGAATGTATGTCTGGATAATTTCTACATGTCAAGTAGGCCGCTGAGACAAATTCTAGAAAAAGCTTGCATGCACTCTAGAGGCCATATTTGTAAGCCCAATACTAATGAGTGTTTGTCAGAGTGTTTGTCTTATTATCTCTGAAGAGATTGGAAATGGGTCATGTTTGATCAAAAGGCTCAGGTGAGCGACTTCAGGGCCATCATGGCCTTCTTGTCAATGGTTTTACATTTCATCACAGTGTTTTTGAAGTCTGTAACTTTTTAAAAACATCATTGTTATACATTTGCTGGTAATCAGCATTTTCTCCTTTCCCCACAGTGGCTTTTACTCCTTCAAAGGCAAATTTCAGGTATTGAGTCACATTTGTCATCCACAAATCCTTTCAGTTTGTACCAGTCTTTACCTTTTGGTAAAGAGTTAACCCTTTACCACACAATGCCGACTTTTAATGACCTTGAGAAAGAAGCCTTATGAAAACATTATGGGAAAAGGAGAAAACGCTGGTTACCAGCATTTAGTCCTTTTCCCAAAATGTTTTCTACCCTATCAAAGAAAATTTGCACCATTTTAACCACATTGAAATCGCCGTCTGCAAATGCTCTCAATTGGGACCAGTCTTAAATTCTACCATTTGGAAAAGAGTTAAAATAGCATGCATGATAGGTTGTACTTGTACTTGTGAAAATGGCCTTTGCAGATTTTGTTCAATTGTCTTGCCAAGGGAATACTTTCATGATATGTTGAATATTTTATATTTCGATTTTTATTATTGCTTCGTTTTTCTTTGAGATTTGCTTTTCAACTTGTCTTTGTGATATGCTTTGCTTTTTGTTTTGACAGTTGCTTGATTTTGAAAAAAAGTATCCTCCGGAATGTTAGTCCGGAGGAACTGTTCATATTTCTGTGGACAATAAACCCTGTACCTCAAAATTCCAACTTTTAATGACCCTAAGAAGAAAAAAATGAAAACATTGTAGGAAAAGGAGAAAATGCTGGTAACCAGCATTTTCTCCTTTTCCCACAATGTTTTCTATCCTTCAACCCTCCAACACAAATTTCAATTTTACTGTCATATATATTTTGTCGTCTGCAAATGGTTTTAATTCGGTTAAGTCTAAAATTATGTCGTTTTGTAAAGAGTTAAAGATTTAGATCAAACATCACAGAATGCAGTATTTGATCTTAACTGGGACAGGTAGAAGCTCTAAGCTTCAACAACTGTAATTAATTGCTGTGAATGCTAAATCAAAACAATATACTCATATTTATAAAATGTACAATTGTGTAGATTGTTGATATGGGGTTTTTTTTTTGTAAATGTTATTGAATTTAATTAGGGAAACAAACATGTACAACACATTTTACTATATTTTGTTTTTCTTGTGGTTTTAATAAACTTGATTATTTTACAGCTTAGTGTTGTTTTGTTTTGTCAGTGCTACATTTTACCAGAAACAAATGAGCCATACCCTGGCAAAAGGGGGCTTAATGCATCTGCTAGAAGTATCAGTGAGCCATACTCTCGCAAAAGGATTAATACATCTGCAAAAAGTATCAACCCAGGTCGGCCTGCGGAGTTCGCGCATGCTTACCTGGGCTGAAACATTTTGCTATTTTTCAATTTTCTACATTTTAAAGGACACTCTACCTCATGATCCAGACAGTTGCTTGACAACATGCATTTTATGGATCAATAGCTTTGTGATGACCTGCTTGGTATCCTGCTTGGTATCCCGCATTACAAAGATGCATTAAGCCCCTTCTGCCAGAGTGTGGCTTAAATTTATGTAGACAACTTTGGAAGCTTCCTAAATAATTATCAGTTATCAGCATGATTTACAGTTTATTACTGGAAAACATTTTTGCAAAAAGAAAAAAATTGCAATCGATATCTCCACGATGTATACAAAAGTAGTCTGCTCCATGATGCAACATCTGTAGGATGATAAAAGTCAATCAGCCACACAATCCCGACTTTTGACGACCCTAAGGTGGAAAGCTTTGGAAAACATTTTCGGAAAAGGAGAAAATGCTGGTAACAAGCATTTTCTCCTTTCCCCACAATGTTTTCTACTCATTTAAAGATAAGTCCTATCACTTTAGGCACCTTTAATTTGTTGTCTGCAAATACCTTAAATGTGGAAAAATCTAAAGTTTTGTGGTGTGGTAAAGAGGTTTAAAGCCCTAAAGGAGACAGAGAGTGAAACAGTCAAACTCTGTATGTAGCAAGGCTGAATCAGTAATTGCTCTGCAACAAGCAATAAGTCAAAGATCTGCAGGGAGGCAAAGATAGCCAAAGTTCTGTAGGTATGCAGGATGGTCAAATCAAAACTATATGGAGGTAGAGTAATTCAGTCATAACCCTGCAAGAAGGCAGAGTAATTCAGTCATAGCTCTGCAAGAAGGCAGAGTAATTCAGTCACAGCTCTGCAAGAAGAAAAAGTAATTAGTCATCCCTCTGAAAAGAGGCAAAGTAATTAGTCATCCCTGTGAAAAGTGGCAAAGTAATTAGTCATCTCTCTGCAAGAAGGCAAATTAATTAGTCATCCGTCTGCAAGAAGACAAAGTAATTAGTCATCCCTCTGAAAAGTGGCAAAGTAATTAGTCATCCCTCTGAAAGAAGGCAAAGTAATTAGTCATCGCTCTGCAACAAGGCAAAGTAATTAGTCATCCCTCTGCAAGAAGGCAAAGTAATTAGTCATCGCTCTGCAAGAAGGCAAAGTAATTAGTCACAGCTCTGCAAGAAGGCAAAGTAATTAGTCATCCCTCTGAAAAGTGGCAAAGTAATTAGTCATCCCTCTGCAAGAAGGCGAAGTAATTAGTCATCGCTCTGAAAGAAGGCAAAGTAATTAGTCACAGCTCTGAAAGAAGGCAAAGTAATTAGTCATCCCTCTGCAAGAAGATAAAGTAATTAGTCATCCTTCTGAAAGAAGGCAAAGTAATTAGTCATCCCTTTGAAAGAAGGCAAAGTAATTAGTCATCCCTCTGAAAAGTGGCAAAGTAATTAGTCATCGCTCTGCAAGAAGGCGAAGTAATTAGTCATCCCTCTGCAAGAAGGCGAAGTAATTAGTCATCCCTCTGCAAGAAGGCGAAGTAATTAGTCATCCCTCTGCAAGAAGGCAAAGTAATTAGTCATCGCTCTGCAAGAAGGCAAAGTAATCCTGTCGTAGCTCTGCAAGAAGACAAAGTGAACTAGTCCAGTGTCTGCTTTGGTTTGTATTGGAGTTGAACACCATTTCAACAGCTTAGGTCATATCATGGTGGTCAGTGACGCACCCATGTGTTTCCTGGCTTTCTCACACCAGTACTGGCACAACTTTCTTTCCAAAGACACTGACTACTTTTCTCACATGAATCAGAGGTGAGAGATGAAAAATCACCAGAAAGAAAGTTTGCCGCAATCGGGTATCGAACCCGCAACCTCCAGGTCACAAGTCAGATACGGTATCAACTGAGCTACCTGGCCGGGCTCTAGTGTCTGCAGGGAGGAAGAATGATTAAGTCAAGTATCTGCCGGGAGCCAATGAGATTTAGTCAAATCTTACTAGGGAAGCAGAGTGATTCAGCATAAAGTCTACAGGGAGCCAAAGTATTTCAGTCAAAAATCTGCAGGTAGGCAGAATTATTCAGTCAAAGCTCTGCAGGGAAGCAAATTTATACAGTCAAGGCTTTGCAGGGAAGCAGAGGAATATCAAGGCACTTAAGGGAGGCAGAGTTATTAGGTCAAAGCTCTGTTGGGAAGCAGAGTTATTCTAATGAATGAATGAATGAATGAATGGAGTTTTACGGGCGGTCGACAACAATGGTCATATTGGGCGCAAATACAAGGATGAAGAAATATACTGTGAGATAATAAAACAATAAGTTAATAAAACAATGGTTGTAACCAGAAAAAATAAGCTAATTAATGGAGCTTAAAAGTTAGGCACAGTCTACAGAATGGCCAAAAAAGCCCTTAAAAATGAAAAGAAAAATAACTTAAAAGGGTGAATAAGACTCTAGATTTTTCTAAAAATATTTACCTCTTTAAGATAATCAAATAATGATTCAATCTTCACAGTATCAAATAACAGACTTAGGTTGTCTACTTTGTAAAATCTTTCTCGTACTTGTGCTAGGTCAACGCACTCAAGTAATATGTGTTTAACAGTAAGAGGAGCAGAGCATGGAATACACTGCGGTGCCTCCTCTCCTTTAAGAAGATAGGAGTGCGTTAGATACGTATGACCAATATGCAGACGGGCCAAAACAATTTCCTCGCGGCGACATGTCCTTAAACCTGGTAGCCATTCTCCAAGACCTGGCTTAATACTGAATAATTTATTCTGGTGATTGGCTGGGTCATTCCACGAGGTATCCCAAACAGACTGAATAAAAGTATTTATTGAAGGTTTAAAATCAGTAAAAGGTACACTAAAAGGTAAGATATCAAGTGATAATGCCTCTTTGGCAGCTCGGTCTGCCTCCTCATTACCACTAATACCGATATGGCTGGGGAGCCAACAGAAAACGACGTCATTATTTCCGCAGATGTCAGATAGCTTATCTAAAAGATTAACAATAATTGGTTTATCGGTTTTCTCATGCTCAAGCGCTTGCATGGCAGAGAGTGAATCAGTGAATATAATATAACGCCAATAACCGTCTTCTTTTATATGATTAAGAGCAAGGTCTATTGCTTTCAGCTCTGCAGAAAATATTGAAGATTTATCAGGAAGACGAAACTGATATACTTCGCCATCGGGCACAGCAGCCGCCGCAACCCTGTCACCTTCTTTTGAACCGTCTGTATAGATGTGTTCATAATTGTAGTACTGTCTTTTTATTTCAAGATAACTGCTTTTAAATATAGTAGGATCTGTTGTTGCCTTTTTGTATGACGTTAGATCATATACAAATGTGGGACCACTAGAAGTCCGTAAAGGAACGTCTGTAATTTTCTGCTCGGCTATATCATCAAGATCAAAGCCAAGACTTTGAACATCAGCTTCACACCGAAGACTAAGAGGAGGTATGACATTTTCTTTCTTCAGAAAATCGTCTTTATACAGAGGTTCAAATACAACCTTATGGGTAGGATTTTCAGGGTTTGACTTTAGTTTTATATAATACTGCATGGACAGTTTCTTTCGCCGTAGATTTAGGGAAGGTTCATTTGCTTCTGCATACAGACTATTTACTGGAGAAGTCTTAAATGCGCCAAGCGCAAGACGCAAACCTTGGTTATGAATGGTATCAAGTTTGCGCAAGTATGATTGACGGGCTGACCCATACACAGCACAACCGTAATCCAATTTGATCTTACAAGCGACCCATAAAGTCGCAACAAGACTTTCTTATCTGCTCCCCAGTCCATACTGGAAACTACACGTAAAAGATTGAGAGTTTTCTGACACTTATTGCTCAAGTAATTGATATGAGGAATGGAAGACAATTTAGAGTCAAATAAAAGACCTAGAAATTTGAATTCTTGGACGACTTCTAAACGAATACCATCTAATGTCAGTTCTGGTTCGAGATGAAACTTTCTTGAATTACAAAAATGCATACACTTAGTTTTGGTTTTTGAAAACTTATAACCGTTTTCATTGGACCATTTGGTTAAATTGTTCAAGACTTGCTGAAGCTGCCTTTCAATAGTATGCATGTGTTTTGACCTGTAGCAAATACAGAAGTCGTCGACATAAAAAAAGCATTCCACACCAGGACATACAGACTTAATAATATTGTTAATCTTTACACTGAAAAGCGTAACGGAAAGCATGCCTCCCTGGGGAACGCACATCTCTTGTTTATGGGGGTCAGAAAACGCATTACCAACTCCGACTCTAAACTGCCGCTCATTTAGAAAAGCTGAGATGAAATAAGCAAGGCGACCTCGAATACCGAAATCATAGAGGTCATTCATAATTCCATACTTCCATGTTGTATCATAAGTACTTTCGAGATCAAAAAATACAGAGACAACATGTTCTTTATTTTTATAAAACCTTCACGTATGAATGTCTCGAAGCGAACTAAATGATCAAGAGTGCCTCTTTGTTTGCGAAATCCGCTCTGAGGGGTTGCTATAAGTTTGTTTTTCTCTAAAAACCAAACAAGACGGTCACTTACCATTCTTTCCATGGTTTTACAAATACAACTTGTCAGGGCTATAGGACGATAGTTTGCAGAATTGGAAGGATCTTTTCCCGGTTTGGGTATTGGTACTACTACGGCTTCCTTCCAGGAATCGGGAAGAATACCAGTCCGCCATACCTGGTTAAATATAGTGAGTAAACAATCTAGGGATCCATATGGCAAATGCTTTAAGAACTGATAATGAATGTCGTCGCATCCAGCAGCAGTATCGTGGCATTTTTTTAATGCCTTCTTCAGTTCCTTTATAGAGAAGTCTTTATTGTAGTGCTCCGTATTGTCCGATTTAAAATTCAGCTTAGCTTTTTCTTTTATGTTCTGAAATTTTCGGAACTTCGACGAGTTAATCAGTCAAATCTCTTTAGGAGGGAATGAGTAAGAGAGTCAAAAGTTCTGAAGCACAAGACTATCCGTTAAATTCTGTGGAAGATAATGAGTAGGAAGTTCAAAAGTTCTAAGAGGTTGAAGTTAATGTCAAACTCTACAGAAGTAAAAAGCGAGAGAGTAAAAAATTATGTTGATCATTTTAAATTCTGTAGAAGGTAACAAGTACAAAGGTAAAATGTTCGGTGAAGAACTAGGTGATTGGCGAAATTTTGTGGAAGGAAATGAAAAAAAGAAAGTAAATATTCTGTGAGGTAACAAGTAATCAGTCAAACTATTGTAGAAGGAATTGAGTAAATCAAAACTTTTATAAGTATTAAATTAGTCAAAACTCTGTACAAGGAAATTTGTTGGAAGATCAAAAGTTCTGTAGGACACAAGTCAGTAAAACTCTGTAGAAGGAAATAAGAAAGAAAGTCAAAAGTTCAATGAGGTACAAGTTAATCAGTCAGAACTCTGCGAATGGTAATTAGTAAGAAAGTTCTGTGATGTCCAAGTTAATCAGTCAAAACTATGTAGAACAAAATATGTCAGAGAAAAAAAAATTCTGTGAGGTAACAATCAGTAGAAGAAAATAAGTAAGTCAAAAGTTCTATGAAAAACAAGTTATTCAGTCAAATTCTGTAGAAGTAAATGTGTAAGAAAGACAAAGTTCTGTGAGGCACAAAATAATCAGAAAAACAGTTGAAACTCTGCACAAGGAGATAAGTAATAAAGTCAAAAGTTTTGTGAAGAAAAAGTAAATCAGTAAAACTCTGTTGAACTCTGTTGAGAAAATCAAAAGTTCTGTGAAGCACAAGTTAATCAGAAAAACTGCAGCTAGTTAAAAGAAAACAAAAAGTCAAAAGTTCTGTAAGGTAACATGTATATCCGTCAAAACTCTGTAGAAGGAACTAAGTAAGAAAGTTAAAAGTTCTATGAATTACAAGTTAATCAGTCAGAGCTCTGTAGAAAAGATATGAAAAGAGAAGTAAAAAGTTCTGAGAGGTGACAATCAGTCCAAACCCTGTAGAAAGATATAAGTAAATCAAAAATGTTTATGAGAGACAAACTTACCAGCCAAAGCTCCGTAGAAGGAAAGGAGTTAAAAAGCCAAAAATTATGTGAGACACAAATTAATCCTTCTACACACTTCTAACTGATTAAGTACTTACTTGTTACCTTACCTAAATTTTTGACTGATTGTTAACTCATATAGCTAATGAAATATTTACTGATTTCTTTCTACATACCAGTATATATCAACATGAGGCAACAAGTCACTTACTCAAACCTTTACAGGATGCAACAAGTCACTTACTCAAACCTCTGCAGGACGCAACAGGTCACTTCTTCAATTCTTCACAGGAGGCAACAAGTCACTTACTCAAACCTCTGCAGGATGCAACAAGTCACTCAAACCTCTCCAGGAGGGAACAAGTCACTTATTCAAACCTCTGCAGGAGGGAACAAATCACTTATTCAAAGGTCTGCAGGAGGCAACAAGTCACTTATTTAAACCTCTGCAGGAAGCAATAAGCCACTTACTCAAACCTATACGGCAGACACCAAGTCACTTTTTCATACCACAGCAGGAGGGAAGACGTCACTTACTCAAACCTCTATAGGAGGCACCAAGTCATGCATTAAAACCTCTGCAGGCGGCAATAAGTCACTCACTCAAACCTATACAGGAGGCAGCAAGTCACTTATTCAACCATCTACAGGAGGCAGCAAGTCACTTATTAAAACCCCTACAGGAGGAAACAATTCACTAATTCAAATTTGTGAATAAGGTACTTAGTCACTTATTCAATGCTCTGTGGGAGGCAACAAGTCATTCATTTAAACCTCAGCAGGAGACAAAAAGGTCAGTAATTAGAATTTCTGCATGAGGCAATAAGTCATCTATTCAAACCACCAACAGAAGACAACAATTTACTTATTTAAACCCTTTACGGAGGCAATTAGTCACTTATTCAAAGCTAAGAACGCAACAAGTCACTTATTCAAAGCTCTGCAGGAAGGAATAAGTCACTCATACAAACCTCTGCACTAGGCAACAATTCACTTATTTCAACTTCAGTATGAGCCAACAAGTCACTTATTCAAACGTCAACGGCAGGCAACAAGATACTTATTCAAACCTCTACAAGAGGAAACAAGTCACTCATTTCAAGCTCTGCTGGAGGGCACAGGGCACTAATTCATACCTCTAAGCAGCAAGTCACTTATTAAAAGCTCTGCTGGAGGCAGCAAGTCACTTATTCAAAGCTTTGTAGGAGGCAGCAAGTCACTCATTCAAAGCTCTGCTGGAGGCAGCAAGTCACCTGTTCAAAGCTTTGCAGGTGGCAGCAAGTCACCTTTTCAAAGCCCTGTAGGTGGCAGCAAGTCACTCATTCAAAGCTCTGTAGGTGGCAGTAAGTCACCTGTTCAAAGCTCCTCAGGAGGCAGCAAGTCACTCATTCAAAGCTCTGCAGGTGGCAGCAAGTCACTCATTCAAAGCTCTGCAGGTGGCAGCAAGTCACTCATTCAAAGCTCTGCAGGTGGCAGCAAGTCACTCATTCAAAACTCTGCAGGTGGTAGCAAGTCACTCATTCAAAGTTCTACAGGAGGCAGCAAGTCACTCATTCAAATCTCCTCAGGAGGCAGCAAGTCACTCATTCAAAGCTCTGCAGGAGGAAATTGCCTTACTGGTTGAAAGTATGCAACCCATTATAAGTCACTAGTTGGAATGGATTTTATGATTTATTAGGTTAAAGCCCTTTGGGAGAAACTGTAAATCATTTGTAGGGGGAGGATGTCAATTAGTCATTGCTATGCTGGAGATAATTTGTCATTCAGTCCATAAGCAGTCGATGCTATGTGGGTGGGGGGGGGGGAGGTTGTGAATCAGTGAATGCTACGTTGGGAGGGATGTCAATTAGTCAATGCTGTGGGGGTTCAATCAGAGAATCCTATGTGGGGGTAATGTCAATCAGTCGATTTTCTGACTGGGGTGGAGGAAGATATCATTCAGTCAATCCTGGGGTGGGGTGGGGTGGGGTGGGGGGAAGAGGCCATGTTAATCAGTGAATGCTTAGGGGGGTGTCTATCAGTGAATGCTATGTAGAGGGAGTGTCTATCAGTGAATGCTAAGTGGAGGGAGTGTCATTCAATGATTGCTATGTGGAGAGGTAGAGAGCCAATCAATCAAAGCCAAGTCAAGCTAACATTGTAATCAGTAAAGATTGGATGGTTGATGCAGGTTACCATTAATTCAGGTTTGACTGTAACTGCAAAAATGGTAATTTTAATGGCACATATATACAAATGAGCCATGCTCTGGCAAAAGGGGGCTTAATGCATCAACGTGATACATGATACCGGCTCAAATCATCACATAATTATGAATCCATAAGAGCCTGTTTTTAAATAACAAACTTAATCATGAGGTAAACTGGTCCTTTGACAAACAGAAAATTGACAGATAGCGAAAAGTTTCAGCCTAGGTCAGCCTGCGCAGATTGCGCAGGCTGACCTGGGTCAATACTTTTCGCAGATGTATTAAGCCCCCTTTTCACAGAGCATGGCTCCTATATTTTTTTTTCAATATATACTTTGAAACTGTGTAAAAATTGGTTATCATTTTGTTTAGTGTTTAACACTTTTTTCAATTATATTGCTGCAACCATTGCATTTATTCCTTCCTTCCTGCAGTTTCTATAACCAGTACTTCACACAATATTCTTTACAAACCACTGACTGCTGTCCCACATAATCATCGTTGAAACATTGACCAGGGGTCAGAGAGGAATGAATGCTGTCGCAGTGACTATCATCAGTCCTCGGCAAGAAATTTGCCAGGTTGGGATTCCAACCAGTAACCTCCTGGTTTCAAGTCTTTTATTCTACCGACGGCGCTGCTGGGCTCAGCAAATAATTGATTAAAAATATTGTTCCTTCACACCTATCACATTCATTAGAAAATAAGTGCAATTGCTTTGTATCACATGACATACATGGATTTTTAGATATCACATGACTGCATGTATACATACATTTACAAGTATATTATAAGATTAAGTCATTCTTTGTTATTTATCTGTAATTGTTAGCTGTTAGGTTAAAGGAAATATTTTTACCCTTTCTGAAGGAACAATTTGTTGACTCTTCCTTATTTAAAGATGTCCATTTCTTGTGTTTGGCTCTGTATTATCAAAGCTTTTCTTCAGTCAAATTGAAAGGTATAAAAACATTCCTAGACTTTTCAGAGTTAAAATGAGCTGGCCAGTAAAAGTCTCTTATTCATTTGTTAACATCCTGCTCGCCACCTTCCGTCAAGCGGACTGATATTGAAAACAATGTGTAACAAGCAATTTCTCCTTTTCCCACAATGTTTTCTACCCTATGGAAGACAGAAATCATCATTATACCCCCGCAAAACGAATGTTTTCGGGGGTATACCGGAATCAGCCTGTCTGTCCGTCCGTGTGTCCGTCTGTGTACAAAATACTAGTAATTTTGTGTCGCAAACTCCTCCTACAGTTTTCCTTCTATTGTATTGAAACTTTGCACATATATTGATCATATATTCAACATTTGCAAGATGCAATTTTCAAGTGTCAACTCCTCCTGGTTGAAGAATTATCTCCCCTTGAACTTGACACTTTTTTCTGTCAAAGCGCTGGCGGGGGTATTAAGTCACATTCAGTGACAGCTCTAGTTTAAGCTACATTTAATTTGTTGTCTACAAATGCTTTCAGTTTGGTTGCGTCCAAAATTTTGTCATTTGGTAAAATGTTAACCCAGTACCAAAACAATTTGTCTTTGAAGGGTAGAGGACATTGTGGAAAGATTATGGGACATTGGCTCCTGTGGTGAAAATACCCTTTAAAGAACAATTTCTGATTTTGCTAAAGCTTTTAGCTCACCTGAGCACGAAGTGCTCATGGTGAGCTATTGTGATCGTGCTGTGTCCGGCGTCCGTCGTGCGTAGTCCGTTGTGCGTCGTCAACTTTTACCTTGTGTACACTCTAGAGGCCACATTTTCAGTCCGATTCTTGTGAAACTTGGTCAGAATAATTGTCTTGATGATATCTCGGATGAGTTCGAAAATGGGTCATGTCGGGTCAAAAACTAGGTCACTAGTTCAAATCTTAGAAAAACCTTGTGTACGCTGTAGAGGCCATTTTTTCAGTCCGATACTCATGACACTTGGTCAGAATGTTTGCCTTGATAATATCTCGGACAAGTTTGAAAATGGGTCATGTCGGGTCAAAAAATTTGGTCACTAGGTCAAATCTTAGAATAACCTTGTGTACGCTTTAGAGGCCACATTTTCTGTCCAATACTCCTGATAGTTGGTCAGAATGTTTGTTTTGATAATATCTCAGACGATTTGAAAATAGGCCATGTCGGGTCAAAAACTAGGTCACCAGGTCGAATCTTAGAAAAGCCTTGTGTACGCTCTGTAGGCTACATTTTCAGTCCAGTACTCTTGAAAGTTGGTCAGAATGTTTGTCTTGATGATATCTCGGAGGAGTTCGAAAATGGGCCATGTTGGGTCAAAAACTAGGTCACCAGGTCAAATCTTAGAAAAACCTTGTTTACGCTCTAGAGGCCACATTTTCAGTCCAATACTCCTGAAAGTTGGTCAGAATGTTTGTCTTGTTGGTATCTCAGATAAATTTGAAAACGGGCCATGTTAGGTCAAAAACTAAGTCACTAGGTCAAATCTTAGAAAAAAATTGTGTATGCTCCAGAAGCCACATTTTCTGTCCAATACTTGAAATTTGGTCAGAATTTTTGTCTTGATAATATCGCAGATGAGTTCGAAAGTGGGCCATGTGGTGTCAAAAACTAGGCCACTAGGTCAAATCTTTGGAAAACCTTGTGTACGCTCCAGAAGCCACATTTTCAGTCCAATGCTCTTTAAAGTTGGTCAGAATGTTTGTCATGATATTAGCTTGGATGAGTTTGAAAATGGGTCATGTCAGGTCAAAAACTAGGTCACCAGGTCAAATCTTAGAACAACCTTATGATTGTAAGCTCTAGAGGCCACATTTTCAGTCCAATAATCTTGAAATTCGGTCAGATGTTAGTCTTGATAATTTCTTAGACTAGTATAAAAATGGGTCATGTTGGATAAAAAACTAGGTCACAAGGTCAGCTCTCGGAAAAACCTTTTGTACTATAATTACAGTCCAATATTCTTTAAACTTTTGTTAGAATGTTTGTCTTGATGATATCTTGCATGAGTTTGCACGTGGAATAAAAACTAGGTCACCAAGTTTCATCCTTGAAAAACCGTGTGTACGCTCTAGAGGCCACATTTTCAATCCTATAATCTTGAAATTTGCTTTGAATGTTTGTCTTGATAATATCTTAGACTAGTATGAATATGGGTCATGTTGGATAAAAAACTAGGTCACTAGATCAAATCTCGGAAAAACCTTTTATACACCCTACAGGCCACATTTTCTCTCAAATACTCATGAAAGTTTGTCGGAATGTATGTCTGGATAATTTCTACATGTCAAGTAGGCCGCTGAGACAAATTCTAGAAAAAGCTTGCATGCACTCTAGAGGCCATATTTGTAAGCCCAATACTAATGAGTGTTTGTCAGAGTGTTTGTCTTATTATCTCTGAAGAGATTGGAAATGGGTCATGTTTGATCAAAAGGCTCAGGTGAGCGACTTCAGGGCCATCATGGCCTTCTTGTCAATGGTTTTACATTTCATCACAGTGTTTTTGAAGTCTGTAACTTTTTAAAAACATCATTGTTATACATTTGCTGGTAATCAGCATTTTCTCCTTTCCCCACAGTGGCTTTTACTCCTTCAAAGGCAAATTTCAGGTATTGAGTCACATTTGTCATCCACAAATCCTTTCAGTTTGTACCAGTCTTTACCTTTTGGTAAAGAGTTAACCCTTTACCACACAATGCCGACTTTTAATGACCTTGAGAAAGAAGCCTTATGAAAACATTATGGGAAAAGGAGAAAACGCTGGTTACCAGCATTTAGTCCTTTTCCCAAAATGTTTTCTACCCTATCAAAGAAAATTTGCACCATTTTAACCACATTGAAATCGCCGTCTGCAAATGCTCTCAATTGGGACCAGTCTTAAATTCTACCATTTGGAAAAGAGTTAAAATAGCATGCATGATAGGTTGTACTTGTACTTGTGAAAATGGCCTTTGCAGATTTTGTTCAATTGTCTTGCCAAGGGAATACTTTCATGATATGTTGAATATTTTATATTTCGATTTTTATTATTGCTTCGTTTTTCTTTGAGATTTGCTTTTCAACTTGTCTTTGTGATATGCTTTGCTTTTTGTTTTGACAGTTGCTTGATTTTGAAAAAAAGTATCCTCCGGAATGTTAGTCCGGAGGAACTGTTCATATTTCTGTGGACAATAAACCCTGTACCTCAAAATTCCAACTTTTAATGACCCTAAGAAGAAAAAAATGAAAACATTGTAGGAAAAGGAGAAAATGCTGGTAACCAGCATTTTCTCCTTTTCCCACAATGTTTTCTATCCTTCAACCCTCCAACACAAATTTCAATTTTACTGTCATATATATTTTGTCGTCTGCAAATGGTTTTAATTCGGTTAAGTCTAAAATTATGTCGTTTTGTAAAGAGTTAAAGATTTAGATCAAACATCACAGAATGCAGTATTTGATCTTAACTGGGACAGGTAGAAGCTCTAAGCTTCAACAACTGTAATTAATTGCTGTGAATGCTAAATCAAAACAATATACTCATATTTATAAAATGTACAATTGTGTAGATTGTTGATATGGGGTTTTTTTTTTGTAAATGTTATTGAATTTAATTAGGGAAACAAACATGTACAACACATTTTACTATATTTTGTTTTTCTTGTGGTTTTAATAAACTTGATTATTTTACAGCTTAGTGTTGTTTTGTTTTGTCAGTGCTACATTTTACCAGAAACAAATGAGCCATACCCTGGCAAAAGGGGGCTTAATGCATCTGCTAGAAGTATCAGTGAGCCATACTCTCGCAAAAGGATTAATACATCTGCAAAAAGTATCAACCCAGGTCGGCCTGCGGAGTTCGCGCATGCTTACCTGGGCTGAAACATTTTGCTATTTTTCAATTTTCTACATTTTAAAGGACACTCTACCTCATGATCCAGACAGTTGCTTGACAACATGCATTTTATGGATCAATAGCTTTGTGATGACCTGCTTGGTATCCTGCTTGGTATCCCGCATTACAAAGATGCATTAAGCCCCTTCTGCCAGAGTGTGGCTTAAATTTATGTAGACAACTTTGGAAGCTTCCTAAATAATTATCAGTTATCAGCATGATTTACAGTTTATTACTGGAAAACATTTTTGCAAAAAGAAAAAAATTGCAATCGATATCTCCACGATGTATACAAAAGTAGTCTGCTCCATGATGCAACATCTGTAGGATGATAAAAGTCAATCAGCCACACAATCGCGACTTTTGACGACCCTAAGGTGGAAAGCTTTGGAAAACATTTTCGGAAAAGGAGAAAATGCTGGTAACAAGCATTTTCTCCTTTCCCCACAATGTTTTCTACTCATTTAAAGATAAGTCCTATCACTTTAGGCACCTTTAATTTGTTGTCTGCAAATACCTTAAATGTGGAAAAATCTAAAGTTTTGTGGTGTGGTAAAGAGGTTTAAAGCCCTAAAGGAGACAGAGAGTGAAACAGTCAAACTCTGTATGTAGCAAGGCTGAATCAGTAATTGCTCTGCAACAAGCAATAAGTCAAAGATCTGCAGGGAGGCAAAGATAGCCAAAGTTCTGTAGGTATGCAGGATGGTCAAATCAAAACTATATGGAGGTAGAGTAATTCAGTCATAACCCTGCAAGAAGGCAGAGTAATTCAGTCATAGCTCTGCAAGAAGGCAGAGTAATTCAGTCACAGCTCTGCAAGAAGAAAAAGTAATTAGTCATCCCTCTGAAAAGAGGCAAAGTAATTAGTCATCCCTGTGAAAAGTGGCAAAGTAATTAGTCATCTCTCTGCAAGAAGGCAAATTAATTAGTCATCCGTCTGCAAGAAGACAAAGTAATTAGTCATCCCTCTGAAAAGTGGCAAAGTAATTAGTCATCCCTCTGAAAGAAGGCAAAGTAATTAGTCATCGCTCTGCAACAAGGCAAAGTAATTAGTCATCCCTCTGCAAGAAGGCAAAGTAATTAGTCATCGCTCTGCAAGAAGGCAAAGTAATTAGTCACAGCTCTGCAAGAAGGCAAAGTAATTAGTCATCCCTCTGAAAAGTGGCAAAGTAATTAGTCATCCCTCTGCAAGAAGGCGAAGTAATTAGTCATCGCTCTGAAAGAAGGCAAAGTAATTAGTCACAGCTCTGAAAGAAGGCAAAGTAATTAGTCATCCTTCTGCAAGAAGATAAAGTAATTAGTCATCCTTCTGAAAGAAGGCAAAGTAATTAGTCATCCCTTTGAAAGAAGGCAAAGTAATTAGTCATCCCTCTGAAAAGTGGCAAAGTAATTAGTCATCGCTCTGCAAGAAGGCGAAGTAATTAGTCATCCCTCTGCAAGAAGGCGAAGTAATTAGTCATCCCTCTGCAAGAAGGCGAAGTAATTAGTCATCCCTCTGCAAGAAGGCAAAGTAATTAGTCATCGCTCTGCAAGAAGGCAAAGTAATCCTGTCGTAGCTCTGCAAGAAGACAAAGTGAACTAGTCCAGTGTCTGCTTTGGTTTGTATTGGAGTTGAACACCATTTCAACAGCTTAGGTCATATCATGGTGGTCAGTGACGCACCCATGTGTTTCCTGGCTTTCTCACACCAGTACTGGCACAACTTTCTTTCCAAAGACACTGACTACTTTTCTCACATGAATCAGAGGTGAGAGATGAAAAATCACCAGAAAGAAAGTTTGCCGCAATCGGGTATCGAACCCGCAACCTCCAGGTCACAAGTCAGATACGGTATCAACTGAGCTACCTGGCCGGGCTCTAGTGTCTGCAGGGAGGAAGAATGATTAAGTCAAGTATCTGCCGGGAGCCAATGAGATTTAGTCAAATCTTACTAGGGAAGCAGAGTGATTCAGCATAAAGTCTACAGGGAGCCAAAGTATTTCAGTCAAAAATCTGCAGGTAGGCAGAATTATTCAGTCAAAGCTCTGCAGGGAAGCAAATTTATACAGTCAAGGCTTTGCAGGGAAGCAGAGGAATATCAAGGCACTTAAGGGAGGCAGAGTTATTAGGTCAAAGCTCTGTTGGGAAGCAGAGTTATTCTAATGAATGAATGAATGAATGAATGGAGTTTTACGGGCGGTCGACAACAATGGTCATATTGGGCGCAAATACAAGGATGAAGAAATATACTGTGAGATAATAAAACAATAAGTTAATAAAACAATGGTTGTAACCAGAAAAAATAAGCTAATTAATGGAGCTTAAAAGTTAGGCACAGTCTACAGAATGGCCAAAAAAGCCCTTAAAAATGAAAAGAAAAATAACTTAAAAGGGTGAATAAGACTCTAGATTTTTCTAAAAATATTTACCTCTTTAAGATAATCAAATAATGATTCAATCTTCACAGTATCAAATAACAGACTTAGGTTGTCTACTTTGTAAAATCTTTCTCGTACTTGTGCTAGGTCAACGCACTCAAGTAATATGTGTTTAACAGTAAGAGGAGCAGAGCATGGAATACACTGCGGTGCCTCCTCTCCTTTAAGAAGATAGGAGTGCGTTAGATACGTATGACCAATATGCAGACGGGCCAAAACAATTTCCTCGCGGCGACATGTCCTTAAACCTGGTAGCCATTCTCCAAGACCTGGCTTAATACTGAATAATTTATTCTGGTGATTGGCTGGGTCATTCCACGAGGTATCCCAAACAGACTGAATAAAAGTATTTATTGAAGGTTTAAAATCAGTAAAAGGTACACTAAAAGGTAAGATATCAAGTGATAATGCCTCTTTGGCAGCTCGGTCTGCCTCCTCATTACCACTAATACCGATATGGCTGGGGAGCCAACAGAAAACGACGTCATTATTTCCGCAGATGTCAGATAGCTTATCTAAAAGATTAACAATAATTGGTTTATCGGTTTTCTCATGCTCAAGCGCTTGCATGGCAGAGAGTGAATCAGTGAATATAATATAACGCCAATAACCGTCTTCTTTTATATGATTAAGAGCAAGGTCTATTGCTTTCAGCTCTGCAGAAAATATTGAAGATTTATCAGGAAGACGAAACTGATATACTTCGCCATCGGGCACAGCAGCCGCCGCAACCCTGTCACCTTCTTTTGAACCGTCTGTATAGATGTGTTCATAATTGTAGTACTGTCTTTTTATTTCAAGATAACTGCTTTTAAATATAGTAGGATCTGTTGTTGCCTTTTTGTATGACGTTAGATCATATACAAATGTGGGACCACTAGAAGTCCGTAAAGGAACGTCTGTAATTTTCTGCTCGGCTATATCATCAAGATCAAAGCCAAGACTTTGAACATCAGCTTCACACCGAAGACTAAGAGGAGGTATGACATTTTCTTTCTTCAGAAAATCGTCTTTATACAGAGGTTCAAATACAACCTTATGGGTAGGATTTTCAGGGTTTGACTTTAGTTTTATATAATACTGCATGGACAGTTTCTTTCGCCGTAGATTTAGGGAAGGTTCATTTGCTTCTGCATACAGACTATTTACTGGAGAAGTCTTAAATGCGCCAAGCGCAAGACGCAAACCTTGGTTATGAATGGTATCAAGTTTGCGCAAGTATGATTGACGGGCTGACCCATACACAGCACAACCGTAATCCAATTTGATCTTACAAGCGACCCATAAAGTCGCAACAAGACTTTCTTATCTGCTCCCCAGTCCATACTGGAAACTACACGTAAAAGATTGAGAGTTTTCTGACACTTATTGCTCAAGTAATTGATATGAGGAATGGAAGACAATTTAGAGTCAAATAAAAGACCTAGAAATTTGAATTCTTGGACGACTTCTAAACGAATACCATCTAATGTCAGTTCTGGTTCGAGATGAAACTTTCTTGAATTACAAAAATGCATACACTTAGTTTTGGTTTTTGAAAACTTATAACCGTTTTCATTGGACCATTTGGTTAAATTGTTCAAGACTTGCTGAAGCTGCCTTTCAATAGTATGCATGTGTTTTGACCTGTAGCAAATACAGAAGTCGTCGACATAAAAAAAGCATTCCACACCAGGACATACAGACTTAATAATATTGTTAATCTTTACACTGAAAAGCGTAACGGAAAGCATGCCTCCCTGGGGAACGCACATCTCTTGTTTATGGGGGTCAGAAAACGCATTACCAACTCCGACTCTAAACTGCCGCTCATTTAGAAAAGCTGAGATGAAATAAGCAAGGCGACCTCGAATACCGAAATCATAGAGGTCATTCATAATTCCATACTTCCATGTTGTATCATAAGTACTTTCGAGATCAAAAAATACAGAGACAACATGTTCTTTATTTTTATAAAACCTTCACGTATGAATGTCTCGAAGCGAACTAAATGATCAAGAGTGCCTCTTTGTTTGCGAAATCCGCTCTGAGGGGTTGCTATAAGTTTGTTTTTCTCTAAAAACCAAACAAGACGGTCACTTACCATTCTTTCCATGGTTTTACAAATACAACTTGTCAGGGCTATAGGACGATAGTTTGCAGAATTGGAAGGATCTTTTCCCGGTTTGGGTATTGGTACTACTACGGCTTCCTTCCAGGAATCGGGAAGAATACCAGTCCGCCATACCTGGTTAAATATAGTGAGTAAACAATCTAGGGATCCATATGGCAAATGCTTTAAGAACTGATAATGAATGTCGTCGCATCCAGCAGCAGTATCGTGGCATTTTTTTAATGCCTTCTTCAGTTCCTTTATAGAGAAGTCTTTATTGTAGTGCTCCGTATTGTCCGATTTAAAATTCAGCTTAGCTTTTTCTTTTATGTTCTGAAATTTTCGGAACTTCGACGAGTTAATCAGTCAAATCTCTTTAGGAGGGAATGAGTAAGAGAGTCAAAAGTTCTGAAGCACAAGACTATCCGTTAAATTCTGTGGAAGATAATGAGTAGGAAGTTCAAAAGTTCTAAGAGGTTGAAGTTAATGTCAAACTCTACAGAAGTAAAAAGCGAGAGAGTAAAAAATTATGTTGATCATTTTAAATTCTGTAGAAGGTAACAAGTACAAAGGTAAAATGTTCGGTGAAGAACTAGGTGATTGGCGAAATTTTGTGGAAGGAAATGAAAAAAAGAAAGTAAATATTCTGTGAGGTAACAAGTAATCAGTCAAACTATTGTAGAAGGAATTGAGTAAATCAAAACTTTTATAAGTATTAAATTAGTCAAAACTCTGTACAAGGAAATTTGTTGGAAGATCAAAAGTTCTGTAGGACACAAGTCAGTAAAACTCTGTAGAAGGAAATAAGAAAGAAAGTCAAAAGTTCAATGAGGTACAAGTTAATCAGTCAGAACTCTGCGAATGGTAATTAGTAAGAAAGTTCTGTGATGTCCAAGTTAATCAGTCAAAACTATGTAGAACAAAATATGTCAGAGAAAAAAAAATTCTGTGAGGTAACAATCAGTAGAAGAAAATAAGTAAGTCAAAAGTTCTATGAAAAACAAGTTATTCAGTCAAATTCTGTAGAAGTAAATGTGTAAGAAAGACAAAGTTCTGTGAGGCACAAAATAATCAGAAAAACAGTTGAAACTCTGCACAAGGAGATAAGTAATAAAGTCAAAAGTTTTGTGAAGAAAAAGTAAATCAGTAAAACTCTGTTGAACTCTGTTGAGAAAATCAAAAGTTCTGTGAAGCACAAGTTAATCAGAAAAACTGCAGCTAGTTAAAAGAAAACAAAAAGTCAAAAGTTCTGTAAGGTAACATGTATATCCGTCAAAACTCTGTAGAAGGAACTAAGTAAGAAAGTTAAAAGTTCTATGAATTACAAGTTAATCAGTCAGAGCTCTGTAGAAAAGATATGAAAAGAGAAGTAAAAAGTTCTGAGAGGTGACAATCAGTCCAAACCCTGTAGAAAGATATAAGTAAATCAAAAATGTTTATGAGAGACAAACTTACCAGCCAAAGCTCCGTAGAAGGAAAGGAGTTAAAAAGCCAAAAATTATGTGAGACACAAATTAATCCTTCTACACACTTCTAACTGATTAAGTACTTACTTGTTACCTTACCTAAATTTTTGACTGATTGTTAACTCATATAGCTAATGAAATATTTACTGATTTCTTTCTACATACCAGTATATATCAACATGAGGCAACAAGTCACTTACTCAAACCTTTACAGGATGCAACAAGTCACTTACTCAAACCTCTGCAGGACGCAACAGGTCACTTCTTCAATTCTTCACAGGAGGCAACAAGTCACTTACTCAAACCTCTGCAGGATGCAACAAGTCACTTACTCAAATCTCTGCAGGAAGGAACAAGTCACTTATTCAAACCTCTGCAGGAGGGAACAAGTCACTTATTCAAAGGTCTGCAGGAGACAACAAGTCACTTATTTAAACCTCTGCAGGAAGCAATAAGCCACTTACTCAAACCTATACAGCAGGCACCAAGTCACTTTTTCATACCACAGCAGGAGGGAAGACGTCACTTACTCAAACCTCTATAGGAGGCACCAAGTCATGCATTAAAAACTCTGCAGGCAGCAATACGTCACTCACTCAAACCTATACAGGAGGCAGCAAGTCACTTATTCAACCATCTACAGGAGGCAGCAAGTCACTTATTAAAACCCCTACAGGAGGAAACAATTCACTAATTCAAATTTCTGAATAAGGTACTTAGTCACTTATTCAATGCTCTGTGGGAGGCAACAAGTCATTCATTTAAACCTCAGCAGGAGACAAAAAGGTCAGTAATTAGAATTTCTGCATGAGGCAATAAGTCATCTATTCAAACCACCAACAGAAGACAACAATTTACTTATTTAAACCCTTTACAGAGACATTTAGTCACTTATTCAAAGCTAAGAACGCAACAAGTCACTTATTCAAAACTCTGCAGGAGGCAACAAGTCACTTATTCAAACCTCTGCAGGAAGGAATAAGTCACTCATACAAACCTCTGCACGAGGCAAAAATTCACTTATTTCAACTTCAGTATGAGCCAACAAGTCACTTATTCAAACGTCAACGGCAGGCAACAAGATACTTATTCAAACCTCTACAGGAGGAAACAAGTCACTCATTTCAAGCTCTGCTGGAGGGCATAGGGCACTAATTCATACCTCTACGCAGCAAGTCACTTATTCAAAGCTCTGCTGGAGGCAGCAAGTCACTTACTCAAAGCTTTGTAGGAGGCAGCAAGTCACTTATTCAAAGCTCTGCAGGTGGCAGCAAGTCACCTGTTCAAAGTTCTGCAGGTGGCAGCAAGTCAACCGTTCAAAGCTCTGCAGGTGGCAGCAAGTCACTCATTCAAAGCTCTGCAGGTGGCAGCAAGTCACCTATTCAAAGCTCCTCAGGAGGCAGCAAGTCACTCATTCAAAGCTCTGCAGGTGGCAGCAAGTCACTCATTCAAAACTCTACAAGTGGCAGCAAGTCACTCATTTAAAGCTCTACAGGAGGCAGCAAGTCACCTGTTCAAAGCTCCTCAGGAGGCACAAAGTCACTCATTCAAAGCTTTGCAGGTGACAGCAAGTCACTCATTCAAAGCTCTACAGATGGCAGCAAGTCACTCATTCAAAACTCTACAAGTGGCAGCAAGTCACTCATTTAAAGCTCTACAGGAGGCAGCAAGTCACTCATTCAATTACCGAATGCTTAAGGGGGATGTCTATCAGTGAATGCTATGTGGATGGAGTGTCAATCAGTGAATGCTAAGTTGAGGGAGTGTCATTCAATGATTGCTATGTGGAGAGTTAGAGAGCCAATCAATCAAAGCCAAGTCAAGCTAACATTGTTATCAGTCAAAGCCTAGATGATGATACAATGAAAGATACAAGATCAACTTTTTTCTAAATAAGTTATTCTATTCTGAATAGAGATATAAGCTTTTGATGAAGTTAAAACACATTTCAAATGTAACAAGAACTTTCGTACACTTTTCCATATAAACAAGACAATATACAGACAGATGGATACCACCAACACACCATGACATAAGCTCTTCTTGCCTGTAGGCTATAGGTAGAGCTAAAATCATAAAAAAAGTTTGACTGTTTTATATAAGTTTATTTATTTGGTAAGTTCCATCTCCATACATGTGCCACAGATGAATCCACATCATTAAGTTAACTCTTTCAGTGCCCGAGGCCAAAACAAGTGCTTTAACAGACAGGATAGATCAAGATGTGAAGTCTGATCTTGGATCTTAACCAACCACTTTAGTCTAGCTTATATGAATGAAATCTTTTAGACTTGATGTGATTGTATTTAAGCCATCAGAGGAAATCAAGCCAATATATCTGGCACTGAAAGAGTAGTTACTCCAATACAGATAGCATACATATATATATATATTTCAGCTATGCTCCATGAAAAGGGGGCTTAATGCATCTGCAAAAAGTATTGACCCCGGTCAGCCTACGTAGTCCACATAGGCTGACCTGGGTTAAAACTTTTCACTACTGGTCAGTTTTTTGCTTGTCAAAGGACCTGTCTACCTCACGAGTCAACCAATTGCGAGACGAAATGGATTTTATAGATCCACGATTATGACTGGGTTGCAACACGTGAAAAGGGGCATTCGGACATTTGCGTAAATTGTCGTCTCGGATCAGCCTGTGCACTCTGCGCAGGCTAATCCGAAACGACACTTTCCGTTTTTATGTAATTTTCTGTTCTGCGCAAGTCTACTGTAGCACAAAATTTAATGTAGTCGTAAAGTGCCGTCTCGGATTAGCCTGCGCAGACTGCGCAGGCTGATCTGAGACGACACTTTATGCAAATGTCCGAATGCCCCTTTTCGCGTGTTGCAACCCATGTGATATCTTGCTAGATAAAATTACACCCCTTTTTGCAAGAGCTTATATATTTTGCCCAGCACATATCCAAATGTGATTTTAAATTTCTTTTTTCAACCCCACGTTTTAAACTCATTACCTCCCAAAACAAAGTTGCTGTAGACAACTATAAAATCATCCAAACAAAATTTGGCCAATCAACATGACTTACAATAAACCCTCTACCACTCCATCCTGAGTTTTAATGACCCTAAAATAGAAGTCATTTAAAACCATTATGGTAAAAGGAGTTTGAAAACATTCTGGAAAAAACAGAAGAAAATGCTGGTTACCAGCAATTTCTATGTTTCTCACAATGTTTTCTATCTTTCAAAGACAGAAATCATCACTTGAGCTACATTCATTTTGTCACCTGCAAATGCTTTCAATTTGGTCAAGTCCAAAATTTTGTGATTTGGTAAAGGGTAAATCCATTACAGCATATGAAAAACTTTGTGGCAAAAAGCACAGTTACTTAGTGTAGTTTAAACATAATTATCTTACATCGTTTGAGAAACAAGTTCTTGCAACTTATACTAATCTGTCTCAATTCTCTCCCTGGAAACTACACCAGTACTTGTGTTGAATGTGGGCCAATGAATGATCCTAAGTTGACACCAGCTCCTGGGAATTAAACCGGGGACCTTCTGGTTGCTAGGCGAACACTCTATCACACAACCACAGACACCACAATTACTTACAAGAAATTGCCAAAAAAGTGGTCAGTGACAAGACACAACAGTTTGTTTACAGGAGGTTATGTGTTAAAACAGTAACATGTCTCATCCCAATGTTTTGTAACAGAAAGGTAAAGAAAAGAATCTAAGAAATGTGTAACTCATACATACAAGGGTACCATGATGGCCCTTTATCACTCACCTGAGAGAATAAAAACTAACTCGCAACACTTCAAAGCCATGAAAACAGGGCAAAAACTCTAAAATCTTTATAAAAGGACCTGCATCTAATGTTACATAATGTTACAAAATTTCAAAGCTGTAGAATATGCATAACAGTTTCTCATAAGAATTACTTTACGTCTTTACCTAAACTGAAAAACTGAAAGCATTTGCAGACGATAAGTCAAAAGTGTATCACAGAGTGAGATTAGTCTGTAACTCTTTACCACACGACAAAAGTTGAGACTTGTCCAAATTGAAATCATTTTTCAGACAACTATTTAAAGGGGACTGGAATGAAAGAATTTGCCTTTGATAAGTTAGAAAACATTGTGGGAAAAGGAGAAAATGGTGGTTACCAGCATTTTTTCCTTTTCCCACATGGTTTTCAAAAGGCTTCTTCCTGAAGGTCATTAAAGTCGGCACCGTGTGGTAAAGGGTTAACAGAATAGAAAACATTGTGAGAAAAGGAGAAAATGCTGGTGAGCAGCATTTTCTCCTTTTCCCACAATGTTTTCATAATTCTTCTATCCAAAGGTTGTTAAAACATAAGATTGTATGGTAAAGGGTTAAAATGGATTAGAGACAGGCTCCAAAAGCACAGACGGAAGTCGGACAGTGATTGATCAAAATAGCTTAACTGCAGCACCGCATTTTCAGATAAGCAAACAATACAATAAAATGGACCCAAGAATCACCAAATTACCAAATTTGTTATGAACAAGTAAACCCATAGCTGTTTAATTCCATGAAAATTACATACATAAATATATGTTTGTTCGATCGAAATAATAACATAACAGGTAGAGAAATGTGAACTCTATATTGATTTAGCTTTCTGGTGTCATGAAACCTAAAAAGTTATTTTACTGTTGTAAAACAATTTGGAAAACTAAACTTGAACACATCAGGGCTGTCTTTCACCGAACTGCATAGATTTACACTAATTATTCGGGACTGTTTATAAACATAGGTCCCAGCTTTACCCAAAGGTATGAGCTGGTGTAGTTTTGTATTATGTAACATTTACTCAAATCATAAAGTTATTTAGTTTAGTGAAACTACAGACTTGACACTTGCTTACCTGAACTGGGTACTCAAATTTCATGTGTACCCAGTTTAGTGACAGGCTGCCCAGTTTTTTTGCTCCCATTCATGTTTTGAAGCAGATATTCCTGATAATTATGTATGTAAATTATGCATATTCAACCCATATCAAAACAATCTAGACTTTCAACAACCTAGAATAGGAATCCTTTGAAAAAACTGTAGGATAAGGAGAAATGCTGGTAGCCAGCATTTTCTCCTCTACCCCACGATGTTTTCTATCAGCATTTTCTCTCTAACTCACAAGGTTTTCTACCCTATCAAAAGCAAATCCAATCACTTGAGTCACAGTTAATTTGTCGTTATGCTTTTATTTTGGACATGCCTAAACTTTTGTTATTTGGTAATGAGTTAAGCCGGATTTTATCATGTTTGTGACATACATTCCTTCTAAAATTATCATTTTCTTCATTTTATTCTCAGGTACAAACACGCATTCATGTACAAGTAAGAATATGTCATTGGTGATATTACACTTTTATGGCTGTTGTCCAGATTTTCATGGAGTTAAACAGATAGGCATCATCTCTTATTGATGTGGAGGGTGAAAGTCCTTCTCTCCATGTGCCTTGAACATGTGATCTGCAAACCTGAAAATTTGAACAGAATTTCATCAGACATGAAGAAATACATAAATGCGATATGTACACCTTTAAAGATCCACATCTCTTAACCCTTTAACACACAACCACCAGTTCTAATGAGAAAGAACCTTTTGAAAACATTGCGGGAAAAGGAGAAAATGCTGGTAACCAGCATTTTCTCCTTTTCCACCAATGTTTTCTACCCTTCCCAAAACAAGTTTCAATTTTTGAGTCACATTTATGTTGTCTCCTACAAGATTCAATTTGGATAAGTCTAAAATTTTGTCATTTGGTAAAGGGTTAACCCTAACAATGTTATTTTTTTCTCGGATACAAAAACACATATATTGGAAAATATGACCCCAGAGACATTGCAATAACTGTACTTTATGCTGAATTGTTACAAGAAAAGGCTTTTTTTCCCTTCATTGTTTTCAATATTCGATTGTGGCAGAAACCTAGAACATTGTATGCGAGCAGTAATGGACTTGTTGTTTGTATGGTATTTTGGGTCACTTTACGCATTATTTCAGTCATGTCACAGAAACAGCTTATTGATTCATGCCTGTCTTGGGTTTCATCAGTGCTAGACTGGGGCTCTGACATGTCTTTCCAAAGGTCTCTCACTCGAAAAAAACAGAGCCATAAGTGAGAGTTGAACATGGGACCCCACGATTAAGAATCCACACCTGTACCACTGAGCCACACAGGAGCCCGAGATAAAGACTACAAACCTCTGTCACAATGTCTACCCTTGACCAATTAACCACATGTTTTAACAACTTTGAAGAAAAATGCTTTTGAAAACATAGTGGGAAAAGGAGAAAATGTAACCAGCATTTTCTCCTTTTCCAACAATGTTATCTACCTTGTCAAAGACAAATCCTATTATTTTAGCCATTTTGAATTTTTCATCTGCAAATACTTAAAACACCGACAAGTTGAGAATATCGTCTGGTAAAGACCTTTAGGGAAAAAGATCTACACATTTCTATTTGACATTCTTCCAGAAACTTACTGTTCATAGCAATCCAGGGAGGTGTCCCTCTTCACTGATTCTGTGTGTGCTAGCTTGTACAGCACCTGAAATATTGAGTATCATAGAATGATTCCATGTATGTTTACCATTTTGAATAACAGTTTGCAAAAATCATAAAACTATAAATCATTTAACCAGTGTTTTAATGACCCTGAATAAGAAAGCTTCTAAAAACATAGTTGGAAAAAAGAAAATGCTGGGGACCAGAAATTTTTCTTTTTTCTGTCATGTTTCCTACCTTTACAAAGACAAATTTCATCAATTGAAGCACATGAAATTTGTAATCTGCACATGCTTTCAATTTGAAATACTGTAGAATAAAACTTTGATGCTTGGTAAACTGTTAACTCCTAACCAAACGACAAAACTTTAGACTGGTCCAAAGCAGTTACAGACAACATATTAAGCTTAGCTGAGATGATGGTAATTGTCTATGAAAGTGTAGAAAACCTTGTGGAAAAAAGCAGAAAATGCTGGTTACCAGCATTTTCTCCTTTTCACACAAGGTTTTCAAAAGGCTATTTCCATAGGGACGTTAAAACCCAGAATTATGTGGTAAAGAGATAACTCTTTACTGAACGACAAATTTTTGGACTGGACCAAATTCAAAGCATCTGCAGACAACAAATTAAATCTTGTTAATATGATGATTTCTGACTTTGATAGGGTAGAAAATATTGTGGTTACCAGCATTTTCTCCTTTTCCCACAATGTTTTCAAAAGCATTCCTGCTCAAGGTTATTAAAACTCGGGATTGTGTGGTAAAGGGTTAAGCATAATAAGACTTTAAAGTTTGAGCACAAACTCAGTTGAGCATGTACTAAAGTTTTATAAGCATAGGTTTTGACTGAATAGTGTTCTATGCCGATTTCATTATTATTTCAGTCATATCACGGCAACATCTCACATATTCATGTTTTCCTTTGTTTAACTTGTTCTAGGCAAGGGCTCTGAGTGCCTTGCCCAAGGAAACTCCCAAAAGCATAGGCATAGAGATCTATACAAGCAGAATTATCACATATAAATCTTCTTATTCTATGCACTCTGTTCAGAACCATGATTTACCAAAAAAAAAAAATAGGTTGCAAAGAAAATCTACATTTACAAAAAAACATATTTACAATGGTTGTATGGATGATGATTGTATACCTAACTATGGACACTGATCTGACTGACAGGTTTGAAATAACAATAAACAAAGCCGGTTCTGGTTGTTCAGTTGGTAACATCCAAGGCTTGAAATAAAGGGTCTCTGGTTTAAATCCCCAGCTTGACCGATTTCTATCCGAAGGTTGATGGTAGTCTTTTTGACAGGATTCAGTCTACTCTCACTGCTATTCGGTTTTTTCAGTGATGGTTATGTTGGAAAACAGCCAGTGTGAAGCATGGTAAAAGAAACTCCCGGAAAGCATGGATAGTTACACTGGCCGCATCAACATAACTGTTGAATACCATATTAACAAAGAAATATACTAACCAGGAAAACCAGAGAGTGCAGAAGGATGGTGTAGAAAAATGCAAATGTCCTAGCCATCTTGTTTCCCATGATGAATTTTCCCTAAAAAAGAAACAAGAGTACAGTAATTAACCCTTCACAACATATTCCAAAGTTTCAACAACACTGAGAAAGAAGCCTTTTGAAAATATGGTGGGAAAAGGAGAAAATACTGGTTACCAGAACTTTATCTTGTACCCACAATGTTTTTAAAAGCTTTTTACCCCCCCAAGGACATAAAACAGGGGATTGTTTGGAAAAAAGGTTATTGGCCATCTACAAATTCTTTCCATTTTAGACAAGTCTAAAATTTTGTTATCTGTAAAGAGCTAACCCTTCACTGCACAATCCCGAGTTTAAACAACCCTGAACGAATGCTTTTGAAAACATTGTCCAAAAAGGAGAAAATGCTGGTATATTCTCAGTATATTTTCTACCTTTTAAAAAACAAATTTCAATTTTTGAGTCGCACTTCTTGTCTGCAAATTCTTTCAATTTAGTCAAGTCTAATACTTGTCTTCTAAAGAGTTAATGCAGGTGGCTGATAAACACAGACACTTTAATACTGAAGATGTTGATTGGGAACTAAAAATTGCAGATGCTTAATACAAGTGACCACAAAATAGAGTGTTGCCTAAAACAGGTTTGACTGAATCTACAATATCACTCACCATACTCAATGTGATCTTGTCATAGGGCTTGAGATTCATGTATCTTTTTGTCCTCTCCTGTAAAATAAATAATCAGAATTATTACTTGTAATGCAAGAGAACAAATATATTGATTCCATATACTTTTACCTTCATTTGTATAATTCATCCAAAAACACCCAGATACAGGTGCTTGCTTTCATATTATGGCTTTAATCAGTTTTCAAAAAAAAAAAAAATGCTAAGAGACAGACAAACTCTGCTTTCAGAAAAACATTCTAAGAGATAAACCAACTCTGCTTTTCAGAAAAACATTCTAAGAAACAAACCAGTTCTGCTTTTCAGAAAAACACACTATGAGACAACACATTTCTGCTTTTCAAAAAGACGTACTAACAGACAAACCAACAGTTTATTACAAGCATTTGCTTACTTGACTCTTTACCACACAATCCTGAGATTTAACATGCCCATGAAGAAAGATTTTGAAAAACATTGTGAGAAAAGGATAAAATGCCAATATACAGCCATATTTAATTTAATCTAAGAATTGTGTATGCAATTAATCTGATAAATGATGGTTAAGGAAGAGCAGAAGAGGACAATCAGGGCCCTGTTTCACTTCACAAAGCAAGCTCTAACAAGATGTCTGTTTGTAAAACAGTCATGCCCCACTACTGCCACATTGATACAGGAAGTGGCACAGTTCATAAACTGATATCGAAAGAATTAATTGGGAAATATCGATGTCATCTTTTTGATTTATAGCCCACTTCAATTGTTAAGCGTGATAATCTGTCAACAGTTCACATAATTATACACACCGCCATGTGTATACATACAAGATTGTAAACAGTCGCCGATACACAGAGTGGGTTATCGATTTTCTTTTCGGCACGTGCCTTCGACTTCCGCTTTTTCCCAGTCGACTTCGATGCTTACTACGTCCCTGATAATACCCAAATAAAATGTTGGAGCCACAAGTTGAGCCACATATGATGATTTTGGAGACACTTTAATTTTTTTTGAGCAAATGGCTCAAGTGGCAAACAGCTGCGCAGGCCCTGAATCATCTGGTGGTCACTTTGACTTTGACCTTTCACGGATTAACCTTAAAATCAATAGGGATCATTTACACTCCAAGATGAATATCTGTACAGAATTTGAAGGACCTAGGTCAATTCTGTGTCTAGTTATCATCTGGACAAGGTTTGGTCTATATATCATTAAGTTGAAGGCCACTGTGACCTTGACCTTTGATGGATTAATCTCAAAATCGATAGGGATCATTTACACTCCAAGATGAATATCTGTACAGAATTTGAAGGACCTAGGTCAATTCTGTGTCTAGTTATCATCTGGACAAGGTTTGGTCTATATATCATTAAGTTGAAGGCCACTGTGACCTTGACCTTTGATGGATTAATCTCAAAATCGATAGGGATCATCTGCATTCCAAGACAAATGTCTGTGCCAAATTTGACGAACCTAGGTCAATTCTGTGTCTAGTTATCATCCGGACAAGGTTTGGTCTATATATCAACATGTTGACGGTCACTGTGACCTTGACCTTTGACTGATTGACCTCAAAATCAATAGGGATCATCTACACTCCAAGACGCATGTCTGTGCCAAATTTGAACAAGCTAGGTCAATTCTGTGTCTAGTTATCATCCGGACAAGGTTCCGTCTATATATCAACATGTTGACGGTCACTGTGACCTTGACATTTGACTGATTGACCTCAAAATCGATATGGATCATCTACACTCTGAGACACATGTCTGTGCCAAATTTGACAAACCTAGGTCAATTCTGTGTCTAGTTATCATCTGGACAAGGTTTGGTCTATATATCAACATGTTGACGGTCACTGTGACCTTGACCTTTGACCGATTGACCTCAAAATCAATAGGGATCATCTACACTCCGAGACGCATGTCTGTGCCAAATTTGACGAACCTAGGTCAATTCTGTGTCTAGTTATCATCTGGACAAGGTAAGGTCTACCAACCGACCGACGGACCGGCCGACGGACCGACCAACCAACCGACATTAGCAAAGCAATATACCCCCACTTCGTTGAAGGGGGGCATAATTAGCAGAGATGACGACATTTATTGGTAACCAGCATTTTCTCATTCTTCCCCTGTTTCCTATCCTTTCTAAGATAAATCCAAACATTTAAGCCCCAGTAAATTTGTCATCCTCACATATTTAGCCTCTAATTTCATCAAATAATGATAATTTCACCTTTCTGTTGAAAGATGAGAATGGGTCCAGTCTTTCTTCATACTGTGTGGAGTATCTGGTCAAAGTGCCATCATCTTGCTGGGATCCAGTCTGTAAGACAGTACAGCTAATATTTTATACAGGGAACAGATGACATGTAATAAAGAGCACAATTTGCATTTATAAAATAAGGACCAAAGCATACATGTGATAAGCAAGTCTATTGAAGTACAGCTTACACAGTCATGTTGATGAGCACAGTTTACAATAATTGATATACAGTGCCACTTCTATGGATAGTACAGCAACTGTTGACATACAAACCAACTTACAAATCAAAGGAAAATAAACAGAATACTCACGTAGAAATGCTGTTCATTTATAAACAAAATTCCTTCTTTTTTTTTTCCGATAATGTTTTCTAGTCTTTCAGAAGGCAAATTTCATCATTTGAGCCACATCTTATTTGTTGTCTGTAAATGATTTTCAGCCTTTCAATAAGGACAAGTCTACAATTATAGTTTCATTTCAAAAAGCCAGATGTGAGACAAGTAGTCAGTGACTTGGAAAGAAAGTTGTGTCAGTATTTGTGTGAGATAGCCAGGAAATACATGTATAGGTGCACTGACTGCTGTGATATGTCCACATCTGTTAAAACGGCCTTAAACTCCAATACAAACAAACAAATCAAATTAAGTCAGATGACTCTGGTGTTTTTTTGTTCTAATATATATATCACATACAAATGGGTATTACAAATCTCTATTCCATTTTAAATCTTTACCAAACAACAAAATTTTGGACTCGCCAAAAGTGAAATCATTTGCAGACCACAGACCACAGTATTAATGTGACTCAGAATCTGAAAGAAGTTTTTGGAGAGTAGAAAACATAATGTGGGAACAGGAGAAAATGCTGCTTACCAGCATTTTCTCCCATTCCCCCAGTGCTTTTGAACACATTCTATTGTAGGGTTGTTCAATTTCCAGATTGTTTGGTATAGGGTTAACTCTCCACAAAACAATAAAGTTTTGGACGAGATTGAATACAGACAGAGGAACTACTTACTTTCAGAGAATATCCTGCAGACTGTAGATAGCGTACTTTCTCATAGAGCTTCACATTGTCGGAGCGGAGCTTGTCGATTTCATTCTGCAGCATCGTGATCTGTTGCTGTTGGCCCAGTGTTTGCTGTAAAATACAACATTTTTCTCTATTATTCTACTGTACGGTAAGATACTTCTTTAACCAGCATTTTCTCCTTTTCCTATAATGTTTTCTACCTTATCAAGGACAAATTTATCATTTGGGCCTCCTTTAATTTGTCGTCTACAAAAGCTTTCAAATTGGACCAGTTTAAAATTTTGTCGTTCTGTAAAGAGTTGACTAGTGTGAATCGTATTCAATGTGTTCCATTTTTTCATTGTACTGAGTACATGTCTGTCTGCAGACAGGTGGACAAACTAACAAGCAATATCTTTTAAAGACAGATGGCATAAATTTGCCTGCAATTGGGTCTAAAGGGGCCCTCATAATAGATATGTCTACATTTTTGACCAATCACAAATTTCAATCTATTCATTCAAATATATCAGTTCAAAGACGCAGGTCAAAAACTAGCACAATCAGCTTTGCTGAACAAGAGTAAAGCAAGTAAAACCAACTCAACTTACTTTGAAAAATGGGGGAGGAATATATACATCATTCCATACATCTCACAGCAAGGCTATGCATTGCAATTTGAAATATGAACTTTATATCAAATGTAAACTACTTGGAAAGTTAAATATTTGTGAGCCATGCTCTATGAAAAGGGGACTTAATGCATTTGCAAAGAGTATTGACCCAGGTCAGCCTGCACAGTTTGTGCAGGCTGACTTGGGTTGAAACTTTTTGCTATTGGTAAATTTTCTGCAGATCAAAGGACCTTAAACTTGGACAGGTCTAATATTTTGTCGCTGATTACCAGTATTTTCTCCTTTCCCAACAGTATGCCTTGTGATTCAGTTGCTTGTTATACAAAATGGATATTATGGATCCATAATTATGTGATGACTTGCTTGGCATAATGGATCACAGAGATGCATTAAGCCCTTTCTGCCAGAGCATGGCCCAGGTACATATATATTAGATAATGACAAAAAGATTTGTTCCTTTTTTTAAATCTGAAAGTGCTCAACAAAGGAAAATAATTCTCTTGGTCTGACCAGGAATTTCAGATATTGCAGTTTTGGACAGTGTAGATAATAGATCAAATTGCACATTCTATGCAGTCTGATGTTGATCCAAACTCTTTGTCAAAAACAAAAAAAAATTAAGATGTCATAAGCATTCCATGTGTTAACACCCTTCCGATGTGTGAAAAGTTCTGATTAAAAAAAAACAACACTACATTTGATGTCAAACATCATAATTTATCAAATGCTGTAATAATTTGTCAAATTCAGCCAGCCACCTTGTCTGTTTAAGATGCCATATGCCTTTCTCTGACAGACAGATTTAAATTGCAAAATACTTAAACAATGACACCATTTTTCCATGTGATATGTGTGTGCATGTGCATCCATGTTACACAACATGGCATATCTTATGCTGAAATATTAACCCTTGGAATGCCGAGTAAACCTATCAGACATTTTCATCCTAGAAATAGACACAAATAATTGCAATTTCATGGTTGCTTTTGTCTACAGTGTTTCAGCAAAGCGGACAGTGTAGATCAAAGATGAGGCGGCACATTTTGTGCAGCCTGATCTTGATCTACACCAGCCGCAAAGGCTACTAAAGTCATGAAAGGCGCTTTAAGTGTTAACATAACCTCTGACCACCTATTCAATGGGATTCTTCAAATCTTTATCAAATAATCCTGTGTTTTATCATCCTTGCGGTAGAGTGGGAAATAGATCTAGAAGAAAATACCAATGATCAGCATTTCCTGCTTTTTCCAAAATGCTTTCTACCCTTTCCGAGGCAGCTCCATAATTTGAACAGAATTTGATGTGTCGTCTACAAATGCTTTGAATAAATGAACAAGTCTAAAATGTTGTTGTCTGGTACACAGTTATATATTTTTTGGGTGACAAAATTTGAACCTTTACCAAACAAATCCTGAGTTTTAACAACCTTAAGTAAGAAGCTTTAGAAAATATCTTGTGAAAAGGAAAAAATGCTGGTAACTAGCATTTTCTCCTTTTCCATCAATCTTTTCTATCCTATCAGAGAACTTACGCTCATTTGTAAATTTTTTATTTGTCGGCTGCAGATGTTTTGAATTTTGAAGAGTCTAAAATTTGTAGTATGGGAGAGGGTATAGCTCTTTACCACACAACAAAATTTTAGACGTGTCCAAATTGAAAGCATTTGCAGACGACAGTATCAATGTGGCTCAAATGATGTGATTTTTGTTTGATAGGGTAGAAAACATTGTTGAAAAAGGAGAAAATGCTGGTTACCAGCATTTTCTCCTTTTCCCACAATGTTTTTCAAAAGGCTTCTTCCTCAGGGTCGTTGAAAGTCGGCATTGTGTGATAAAGAGTTAAGACTTGTCCCTATTTGCAGACAACAAATTAATGTAGAAAAAATTATTGGAGCTGTCCTTTAAAAGGTAGTAAATAAAGAAAATGCTGGTAACCATAACTTAATTTGTTTGCACAAGCTTTTCAAATCAGGGTCATTAAAACTCAGACTTGTTTGGTAAACTGTTAACATAATCCCTATCCACTTAGTCAGTGTGATTCTTTAAATCTTTTCCAAACAACAACACTGACGACTTTCTGAAACCCAAAGCATTTGCAGACGACAAATTAAATGTAGCTTAAATGACAAAATTTGTCTTTTAAAGGGTAAAAAACATAAAGGAGATAGAAGAAAATTCTGGTTACCAGCATTTTCTGCATTTCTCAAGAGGTTTTCAAATACCTTCTCCCTCAAAACCATAAGAAAATAGAACTATTTGATGAAGAAACTTACAACACCACCATTTTTGAAAAAGGTGGCTATGCTCAGTGCATGTGGGCTCAAAAGGATGCTCTACTTATGCAATGATGGTATTGACCCTTTTTTACATGCAATCCCTGCTCTTAACACTCCTCACAAAAAACAGTTTTTGAAAACATTGTGGGAAAAGGAGAAAATGCTGGTAACAGCATTTTCTCCTTTCTCACATTGTTTTCCACTCTTTTAATATTAAATTACATTATTTAAGTAACATTTGTCATCTGCAAAGGCTTTCAATTCAGTTTTCTAGAGTGGTAACGGGTGAATAAAGTTATAATCTTACCTAACTAGTACTGAAGGTGCTTAAACGCTTATCTTGCTAAGTAAATGAAATAAAACTTTCAAGATGACAGAAAAAAACCCAAATTCTGCTATTTTGAAGGTAGTTTTTGGGGAAAGATATCTTTTTAACGGACAGTTTAGATCCAAGATCAGACTGAACATTCTGTGCAGTCTGATCTTGATCTAGACTGTCCGCAAAAGGTCAGTGAGTCGCGCTTAGCAGCCTAAGGGTTAACGCTTTACCAAATGACAACATTTTAGACTTATTCACAACGAAGGAATTTGGAGAAAACCAATTAAATGAGCAGCGCTCTTGCAAAACGGGGTTTAATACATTTCCGTGATGCATTATACCAAGCAAGTCATCTCATAGTTATGGATCCACAAAATTCATTTTGTCAAACAACTGCCTGAATAATGAGGTAGACTGGTCCTAGTCTTTGACCTGCAGAAAATTAACTAACTGCAAAAAGTTTCGCCTGTAGTCAGCCTGCACTGACTGGACAGGCTGACCTGGGTCTTTACTTTATGCATATGCATTAAACTGCTTTTTCACACAGCATGACTCAAATGTGATGAAAATGATGGGATTTGTGCATGTTAGCCTAGAAATCATTGTAGGAAAAGGAGAAAGTGCTGGTTACCAGCATTTACTACCATTCCTTTAATGTATTCACAAGCTCTCTTCTACAGGGTCGTAAAAAATTGATTTCTTCAACATAAAGTTTGTACCAAAAGCTATAAACCTTTATCCTGCTAAATAACTAACACGAAATGAAACTTTCAAGCCCAAATTTTGCTATTTCAAAGGTAGTTCTGTGCAGAAAGATATCTCTTTATCGGACAGTGTGGATTCAAGATGAGACTGCACGTTCTGTGCAGTCTGATCTTGATCTACACTGTCTGCAAAAGGTCAGTGGGTCGCGCTCAGCAGCCTAGGGGTTAAAAAGTATATAAAGGACAAATACTGTTCTTGAAAACACTGCATGGGTTGCTACACTAATTACTACTTACTGCCTCTAGTTCCTGGGCTCGGACTCTGTACCTCTCTCTCTGACTCTGGACAATGGGTAGAAGTGATTCTGTGGCAGACTTAGGGACGTCTGGGGACCTTGGTGGCATCCCTGTTAAAAACATTTTAATATAGATATAACCTTCTACCAAACAATACTGTGCTTTTATGACCCTGTGGAAGGCTCTTAAAAACAAGGGGAAAAGTAGCATTTTCTCCTTTTCCTTCAATGCTCTCAATTTGGACAAGTCTGAACATTTTTTGTTTGGTAAGGGGTTAATCATTTTAGGCCCATGGTACCTGACACTTCATTTATGGAACTACATGTATGTTACGAAAGATTGCATAATTTATGTCTAACTCTGCATAAAAAAACTGTTCTTTTGTTGAACAAAGACAATGCCTATACATCATCCAATTTTTTTGTGAAAAGAACTGAACCATGTTCTTGAAAAAGGGGGTTTAATTCATCTGCAAAAAGTATCAGAAATAATTTACTTTCTTAATTTTCTTACACTGGCAAAGATTTCAACAGAGTGGTTGACAAAGTCAGTTTTTGAAAAATCTTAAAAGGTGCATGATAACTCTTGTCTTTTAATCAATGCCAAAAACTTCACAAAACACTGTAACAAAAGTGTGGACTTACACAGAAAATAAGTTTCAACCACGATAACCCTTTACCAAACAACACCATATTTTCACAACCCCAAAGAAAGTATGCTTACAGCAGCATTTTGAGAAAATGAGATAATGTTGGTAACCAACATTTTCTCATTTTCCCACAATTTTTCCTACCAATTCTAACAAATTGAAAAATTTAAGCCAGATTTATTTCAGGCTATCATTTGTTACAGATAAAAAGACTTGCAACCACAAGTTATCACAAATTATCATGTGATCAAGTGAGTTGAAAAAAAAAAACATTTAACTCTTACCATACGATAAAATTCTTGAGTTGTCCAATTTGAAAGCATCTGCAGACAACAAGTTAAATGTGATGCAAAGGCTGAACATTTCCTTTCAAAGGCTAGAAGATATTGTGAGATAAAGAGTTTTTTTTTTGTTGGTTTACAGCATTTTCCCCTTTTCCAACAAAGTTTTCAAAAGCTTTTTTTCTCAGGGTCAGGACTGTTTGGTAAAGGGTTAGCTGTTTGCAAAACGACAAAATTTTAGACATATCTAAATTGAAAGTACCGTATGTGATGATGACATAATTATCAGATGCCTCTTAAATGATGGTACATGTTTGCTGTGATTGGACTGGAGTATTATGCTTTGACCCTATACCAACCAAAAAAAAAAGGATTTTCACAAATTTGAAAGCATTTGCAGATGATAACTTGGAATTATAACATTTGACTGTGAAAGAGAAGAAAACATTGTGGGAAAAGGAGAAAATGCTGGTTACCAGCATTTTCTCCTTTTCCTACCACGTTTTCAAAAGCTATCATTGTCAGCCTCATGAAAACTCTGGATTGTGTGATAAAGGGTACAGAAGGGTACCTGTAGACATGTCTTTGACAGCTTCAGCCACCATCTCTGCCTCCTGACTGATGGACTCAATCCCCTCACCTTCTCCACGGAACATCGACGACAACGCATTCACATTTCTTAGGTCTTCCTCAAGTTGCGCAATCAGCTGTTTCTGTTCTTGAACTGTTGAAGCGACCTCCAGGTACTCGGACTGCAGTTGTTGGTAGCGAGCTGTAACAAATAATAGAGAATCAAAGTACTGAATGTAATGAACAAAGTGTCCAAAGATTTGACCTTGACAAAAATAGGTCAAAGGTCAACTTGAGGTCATCAGTTGATCAAACTTTGTAATACAAAGATTATTGTTTATTCATATTGCTATCTGATGTGCCACACTGGAGGGAAACTGTTTAAACCCTTTATCAGACAAAAAAATAATTCATACTTGGTCCAAACTGAAACCTTTTGCAGATGAAAAATTGAATTTGGCTTGAGTGATGGTGTTTGTCTTTGAGATGAGGCGACACTGTTGGAAAATGAGTAAATGCTGGATAGCTGCATTTTTGCCTCTTTCCCACAATGTTTTCAAAGCCTGGTTCCTAATTTCATGAAAAACATGTGATAATTTGGTTAAGGCTTGCAGCTTGATAGTGGCCATTGGCCATCTTGGTCATGTGACCTTGACCGTTTGAGGAAAAATACCTACGATACAACCTGGGAAGTCTTCTTACAAAAACTGATTTCAATTTGACTGAAAAGTAATTTCTAGGACAAGCTGGTGGAAGAAATAGCTGGCAGACAATGTCAACTGGAAAGGCCAATAACCATAATAAAACAACTTAATATTGTGCATATTGTTTTTAGGGGCTTATGGCTTATGGAAAGTTCCTTAACTCTTTACCAAAGGACAAAATTTTAGACCAGTCCAAATTGAAAGCATTTGCAGACAACAAAATAAATGAGACTTAAAAATTGAAATTTGTTTTGGGAAAGGTAGAAAACATTGTTACCAGCATTTTCTCTTTTTCCCACAAAGCTTTCAAAAGCTTACATTCCCAGGGTTTTGTGGTAAAGATTTAAATAAATGTATCCTATGAAGTCACCTTACAAAAACTGATTTTGTTTGGGCCCGAGTCCGTAATTTCTTGATAGAAATTGTTTGTGGGTTGGTAATTTTGGTTACCTCCATTTAGCTGAGAAAGAAAATTATAGTCCTTTCATATTTGTGTTTGTCTTACTCAATGCCATCTGATGTTGCTATATGGCCGAGGGAATATGCAACAGTGTGCTTGGACTCCATTTGTGTGTTATAGTATTGAAAGCATATCAAAGTATTGTTGCCAAAATATTACTGGAAAAATTCTATTATTGAAAAATTTATGTCTCTTTTCTGCATACTTATTGAACACCCCACATACTTGAAATTGTACAGCAAGAAATTAAATGCCTGACAAAAAATTTTGTTTTCTTTGTTTTATGACACTTTTAGCACAACACTGAATGAAAGCATTCCATGTTATGTACACACTGATTTATTTTATATATTTATACCTAATGTCACCTTGGGAAACAGAAAAAGTGATGTTTAATATTTGGCAGTGTTCCACTGGCAACACTAAATCTTAATTGTCACTTTTTATCAAATGAAGCACCTAGGGCTCTATTCATGTCAATTCAGAAGGGAGGGTTGGTCCTGGTGGCATGCCCATAGAAAGATTTTAAAGACAAAAGTGCATTCTGTTGTAATCTGAGAATTCTGTATTTTACATTGAATACTGAAAATGTAAACACATGCAATTACATATGAATACTAAAATTACTTGGCAGACCTTTCTTTTGCCTGAATCATGATAAATTCAACCATGTACACGTAGATGTGCAACTGTTTTCTAAAGATCAATTTCAGATTTCACACACAAATTTTACAAAGGTTTTTGGGAACTTTACTTGATCAATAACATACATCAATTATGTTGGATGATATTCAAATAAGCATAATGACATAATATTTGGTCTCATAAAAATGGACAGAGTAACCCATGGCAAAACGACTATCGGTTTATCTAAATGTGAAAATTGCATCTTTTCACTGAACGTAAATCTACAAATTCTTCAGGCTTTCAAGGAAAAATATATTTAGTTATCATTGTTTTATTTTGTTGAAACTTTGATTTTCATAAAATAAATTCTAAATATGCAGCTGTAAAATATTGATAAATAAAAGCATATCTTAACCTTTAACTAGTATAAAATTCAATCAAAATGAAATTAAATAGAAAAAAAAAACATAAAATTCACTCTGAAACAATTCATTTCAGTTTCCATATACATGTAAAAATATGAATTTACATGTCAAGTTACTTACTTCAACAATAAAAAAATGAATTTGCTCTTTACCAAACAATCCTCAGTTTTAATGACCCTGAAAAAAAGGGCTTTTGAAAACATTGTAGAAACAGGAAAAACTGCTGGTAACCAATGTTTTCTCCCTTTCCATAAATGTTTTCTACCTTTCCAGGGACGAATTTCAATTTTTGTGTCACATTTAATTTCTTGTTTGCAACTTCTTTCACTTAGGACATGTCTAGAACTCACTTGTGTGGTACAGAGTATTAAAAGACAGGAAACACAAACTAACAACATTAATTTCAAAAGTTTATACCATATAATTTTGACGTTTCAGTCTAAATCAAGACATCAACATTAGGACTCAAAATTAGAAGCTTCTCCATTTATCATAAACTTTTTGTTACAATATTTACACCACAAATTTTGTCTGTCTGCTCTATCAATACTAATTATTATTATTCTGATAGACTTATCTCTCTTTGAGCACTCTTAATTAGGCGCATTAGGTATGAAAATGAACAAATCTCGGAGATAGTGCAGAATTTTCAAGACACACGCAGTAACCTTTAAACCTTAACCACACAGTGACTACTTTTAATGACCCTGAAGAAGAAGCCTTTAGAAAAACATTGTGGGAAAAGGAGAAAATGCTGGTAACTAGCATTTTCTCCTTTCCCACAAAGTTTTCTACCCTATCAAACAAAAATGGCATCATTTGAGCCACACTGAAATTGTCGTCTGTAAATGCTTTCAATTTTGACCGGTCTAAAATTTTGTCATCTGGTAATGGGTTAACATAGAAAATATGTTGAGTAACCATTAACAAGAATAAAAATTGAGAAATGAAAGCCTAAATATGTTTATTAGACACTGCTTTGTTAAAAAATAGTACAAATGTTTGTATTTGCGTATACATAGGTCTATGATGCCATTGAATTTTGTTTACATATGGTCCAGGTAGCAGGTCTAAATGTGCCTTTTACTTGAAGAGTCCTACTGATGGAAATAAAAAGTATTTAGAAAGAAATCATAGAGGTAAACGAAGAAAATGTAGAAAACAAGCATTTTCTCCTTTACTAAAAATTTTTTCTGCCCTTTCAAAAACATATTCCGTTTTTTTTAGCCACAAATAGTTTGTTGTCTGTAAATGTTTTCAATTTGGACAAGAGAAACATTTTTGCCATCAGTTTGGGAGAACAAGTGATGAAATCAAAACAGTCATGATTTGCGGTGGCATAACTATTTCAATGTGAAAATAAACGGTTAGTCTTCATTTGGAAATTTCTAAAACACACTGCATAGCAAATAGAAAAATTTGTGTTAGACTGTACAGGATGATTGAATTTTAGATTCATCCATATTTAACCCTTTACCACTCAATCCCAAATTTAAACAACCTTCACATAAAAGGGCTTCTGAAAATATTGTAGGAAAAGGAGAAAATGCTGATAATCAGAATTTTCTCCCTTTCCTACAATGTTTTCTACCATTTTGAAAGGAATTCCGATTGTTTGAGCAACATTTAATTTGTCCCTGGCACACGCCTTTAATTTGGAAAAGTGTACAATTTTGACGTCCGGTAAAGAGTCAGAGCATATGCAGATGACAAACTAAGTACAACTCAAATGATGGAACTTGTCTTTGAAAGTGTAAAAATATTCATGCTGGCTGGATACTATGATTTTCTCCTTTCTACTCAATGTTTTCGAAAGCTTTCATCCTCAGGGTCATAAAAAAACAGGATTATGTCTTTCGTAGAATCGCTATCTGTTGTTTATCTTTGGCATCTATCACTTTCGTTCTTATTCTGCCTGAATGATAGAAAAGGAAAAGATGAACAGACTAGAACCCAGGTTAATTATCTAGTTATATTGAAGTAAATACTCACTATATCATAAAACAGCGCAATGAATCTTTAAAAACAACAAAAAAAAGGGTGAGTGTTCCCTCACCATGCACTAAAGCTTGCATGAGGGGACATTTTATTTCAATCTGCAAATTTTAAGAAAGCCATGTAGTGGGATTTTCCATGGACTTTCTGATGTGGGGGTCATTTGACCCCCTTCAAATGGACAATAGAAGGCACACATGTAAATTTTGGGGGTCATTTAGAAAATATGAGGATCCAAATTGGAAGACACAGGGGGTCAGGGGAAAACCCTGATGTAGTATAGGTCCATTATAAATTATTATATTTATGAAGGTTTCAGACTTTCAGTGCATATCAATAGATCTGCAGCTGACAAGCATTTTGACATCGTCATGAGGAACAGAGCAATTTTTTTCATGATGGCCAATTCCTGGATTTGTGTTTTCCGTGTCTTGGTTTTTTATCCAAGTGTGGTATGTCCATTAATCTTTTTTCAACCTTTTAACAAAGAACTCCATGCTTTCATAACACTGGACAAAAACACTTTTGAAAACATTTTGGGTTAACTCTTTATCAAACAACAATGTTTTAGACTAGTCCAACTTGAAAGCATTTGCAGACGAATATATGTTTCTGAAAAATGAATTTTACTTTGGGAAGAGCAGAAAACATGGTGGGAAAAGGAGAAAATGCTGGTTACCAGCATTTTCTCCTTTTCCCACAATGTTTTTAAAGGCATTTTATCTCTAGGTCGTTAAAAGTCGGGACTGTATGGTAAAGTGTTAAAGGAGAAAATTTTGTTAACCAGTATTTTATCCATTTTCCCATAATGTTTCCAAGTCTTTTAAATCCACATACCATCATTTGAACCAAATTTAAGTTGTTGTCCGCAAAAATGCTGTCAGTATGAACAGGTCTAAATTTTTGTCATTAAGTAAAGAGTTTTACCTCTTCAGTTATGCAACATAGGGCCTTTAACATTGTTCCTTTCTTTTAACTGTTTACCAAATTATAGCATTTTAGACCGGTCCAAATTCAAAGCATTTGCCGACGCACAAATTACAAGTCGCTAAAATCAAGATATCTGTCTTTGATAGGGTAGAAAACATTGCGGGAAAGGAGAAAATGCTGGTTTCCAGCATTTTCTCCCTATGTTTTCAAAAGCCTTCTTCCTCAAGTTGGTTAAAAGTCTTTTTAAAAGGCTTCAGATAATGAGCTTCTACTTTAAATTTGTACCAAGCCACGGTAGGGCAGTTAGTAGCATAAAGGACTTGAGAACAGGGAGTCGGTGGTTCGAATCCCAAGCTTGGAGAATTTCTCTCAAAGGAATGATGATAGTCATTGCACTAGGATTCATTCCTCTCTCACCATTAATCATTATTTCGATGATTGTTATATGGGAAAGTAGCCAGAGGCTTGAGAAGAATATTGTGCGAAATACTGGTAAGGAAATTTCAGAAAAGCATGAATAGGTGCATTGGCCTACACATTGAGATCATGTTTAAAACAGCATTAAGCAACATACAATCAATACTTCAAATTTGTTCAGTTTGCAAATACAAATGAGTCAAATTTATATTTAATTTCGTAACAGTAAAAGCTGGGTTTTTTTAAATCCATTTTAACAAAGCAAACAATTGTGGAAAAGCATACTTATGTCTCAAAATTGAGCAAATTTTTCATATCTTTTTCAAAGTCTGGTAAACATTAAAACATATTTGGTAAAACAGTCCGGAAAAAAAATCTTTTTGAAACAAAAGCTAAAATGGTGCAATTTTTGAGTGACGGACCTATACAATTATTCATTCTTTTCTTGTCATCTAGATTTAATCATTATAGTCAATACTCTGTTATAGAATCCCTCATTAAATCTAATTTCTTTTCATAAAAGAAATTCCAAAATCAGTCCTAGAGTTCAAGCAAAAAAAACTGTTGATCACCTACATGTTCTGCATTTTCTTCACTAGTATAATCCTGGGAGAAACTTAAAGTTACATTTTTTGTGTAGCTGAATGTATTGACTTATTTTTTTGTATAATTGATATATTCAAACGAATGGATAGAAATTTGCAATTGCTAAAATACATGGACATTTTTATTCTGAGGGCCTCCTTGCAGACAAATTTACCCTGTGTATCTTTTCTCAAAGATATTTCTTGTTTATTTTGTAGATCTAAATATTACCTTTTTTACATTCAACTTGCTTCTTGCAAGATAGTTAAAAATGTCAACATCTTTTGTAGTAAACTGAAATAGATCTATATTACTTTAAAAAAAATTGTAAAGTATGACATAATCATCTGTAAAAACTCTCTTTTGAATTTAACCTTTACCACATTTCAATCTTTGAGTCACATTTATTTTGTCGTCTGCAAATGCTTTCAATTTGGCCAGGTCTAAAATTTTGTCATGTGGTTAACAGAAACTGTTAAGATAGATGCACTGATTGAAGTTTTTTAATAAAAAAAGTTTTATTCATTTGATTGTCTAAAAGTTGATCATTTTTCATCAATGAGTGATTATCAACTTACTGCAGAGATAAAAATTTCACCTAACAAACACTATACATGATTGTGGTATGATCAATCTGAATTTCTCAGTTTAGATGTAATTTTTTCTGCATTTCTTTCCTACAAGGCAGCTGAAAATCATTTTCAGAGAGTATCTATACCTAGAAAAGTTGAAAGTTAAATCTTTTAAAAAAAAAGGACATAAATAAGAATCATGAACACTTCAAGTGATTTTTCATAGTCTAGTAGTAGATTACTTAATATTAAAAAAAATGTCAAATGCAGTGTCTCCTTTTACCACAATGTTTTCAAAGGTAATAACCTTTAGCAATTAAAATCTGTTGAATGCATTTTGCTCCAAACTTATGATTAAAGTTTCTCTGTGCTAGCTGCAATTACTTTGTTTAGTAGTCTATAAAAAGGTAGGAAAAAAGTACCAAAAATTTTTTAAAATGAAAAAAAGAGAGGGCTCTGACATGCTTGTTTTCGACAAAGGAAATTTCTCTGAATCATAACCTTGTGTCTTCAGGCCATAACTTACAATTTCACTGTAAAATTATCAAGTTATCAATTCATTTCTGGTGTGATTTTGCATTTTTTTTCAATGTTAAACTGTAGTAAATTGACATTTTCGTAATGGATTTAAATATTGATTACGCTAAAATTCATTCATGTCAAGAATATAACAGAATTACACTACTGACAACACAAATATGACTAATTCCTGTGGAAATAAACATAGTTTTTATGGCTCAAAAACTTGATTTTCAACTGTTTTATCCTAAATTGCCCAGAACAATGATTAAAATTATCAAAATAAGGACTTAAAGCTGTGAAACAAACTTCCTTTGAATGTAACTATAACACACAAAATAAGTATTTATAGTCCTCGTTCTGAAAATATTTTTAATTTTTATTATGGGAAATTGAGGATTATTAGACATAAAATGTATTGTGACTGGACAATTTGTATTTGTGATTGTCGAGGACCATTTGATCAGTCATTGAAATTTCTTGAAATCGATTGCTTTGCTAATAAGAGAGTGTGGTGTGTAAGGCAACGGGGACATTACCAAAATTAATGTTTTAACACAGAATGAATGGATGTACTGTGTATTTAGTCTCATTTTTCAGGTTTCATGAAACAAATAAAAATTCTAAATCTTGGATTCTAAAAATTCGATTTACCAATATAGATTTTTTTTTAACTGTGTGCCTTTTCCTTAACCCCCCTTTTTTTTTAATCATGCAAGAACTCTACTTGTGTACATTAATTCAAAGGCCAAATTGCTGCCAAATTTAAACAACTTGGGGTCAAATTGCAGACAAATTTAATTCATAACATTTAAAAGTATGGATGTTATTATGAGTTTGATAATGTGTTACAGTATAGTGTATCAAAGTTACAGTAGCTGGCAGAAAAAATCTATTGTAAAACTAGAACAAAATTTGGCAACTTTTGTTCTAGTTTTATACTACATTTTTTTTGACAGCAACTGAAAATTTGACGGTTTCCACCTGAACACATTATCAGACTCATGATAACAGTATATCCATACTTTTAAATAGTGTAAGATATATTTGTCAGCAATTTGAACCCCTAAATATTTACATTAGACAGCTAGTGGGCCTTAAATGCCATTAAAAAAATTGAATATAAATTTTTCTATGTTCCCCCACCCTTTTCTTATCAATGCACCATGAAAAATGTGTCTGTGAAATGTCTTTAAAAACTTGCATAACTTGGCTGTTGACCTACTCTTGGTGTAAGTCTCAAAAACTTGATAAAAGTAGTTTGCAATTTAACTCTTTACCAGACGACAAAATTTTAGACTGTTCCAAACTGAAAGCATTAGTAGATGACAAATTTAAAGTGACTCAAAAATTGAAATTTGTTTTGGGAAGGGTAGAAAACATTGTGGGAAGTGAGAAAACGCTGGTTACCAGCTTTTTCTCCTTTTCCCACAATGTTTTCAAAAGGCTTCTTTTACATAGACGTGAAAACTGCGGATTGTTTGGTAAAGAGTTAAGAAATGTGAACATGTTTATCCTACAAGCCTATTTGAATGCCAAATCATGACATCAATATAAACAAGGGATGCTAACATTAATTGATATTTCCCAACCCCTCCATGAGCATATTCACGTAGTAGCAAGTGGACATGACACAAGATAATCCTTTTCTTGCACTAATTAGTAACTTGATTTTTATTTATGTGTAATCGTATAACCACTTACTGTACAATCTAAATGTATCTCTAGCAGCAACCATGGCTCCATTTCCAACAATGAGTTGGACCAACATTCAAATCTTAAAAATTTATTGAATTGAGAATTTCATATTTCAACATTATGAAAAACAATTAGGCAAAAAGAGGCAATTGTTAACATGGTTACTGTTCATTATTTATCTACATTTTGAACAATGAAAGAGTGTCAATAATTATTATTCCTGTTACACAGTCAATCTTTTTTCAAGGGATCTTTCTTGTTTTTTTATTTTTCAAGTGCTCAAAGGAATACGTAAACAAATTTTATAAGAATACTAAATGACAAGTTTGAAATGTCTTTTCCTCTTCATAATTTTTCCATGTGATCAAATTTTTGACATAAAATCATCAAATATTGTGATTGCTCATACATAATTATGTATTATACGGTAGTATGCAACCAAAATCATTTAACAGAGGACCAAAAAAAGCATAAAACCAGTCAATGCCCACTTTTGATTGGGCACACAGCCGTCAGGTGACAAGCGTTCAAGTTTTATGACAGTGAAAAACTGAGATAAATCATTAATGTCTTACCAAATCCATATAGATTCCATCACACTATTTATGGTAATTTTACCCTTAGAGTGTCAAACAAACAAAGTTCTTTTTTGTTTTTTTTTTAAGGAAAAAAAAAAACATCTATTGCAATTTTCAAAAATGCTTTTGCCACATTAATTTCTAACAAAAATATTGTAAAGTGTAGATTCAAGTTCAGACCACATGTTCCATGCAGTCTGATATTGATCTGCACTGTCAGCAAAAACAATTGAAGTTGCATATGGCACTCGAAGGAGTAAACAATTGACAGTCCAAGTTCAAGTTGCTGTCTCGAACAATTTTTCAAGAGTGAGTTTTGACTGATATTGTCAAATCGTATCTAAAGTGTAGTCTACAGCCATTTGTTCTCCTATATATCCCAAGACAATGAAAATTAATTACGTTACGAAAAATGACAAACGGCGATGTCATCTTGACGTTTTCATTATGGCAAGTGACACTATTTTATCAATTAGTCCTTTACCAAACAATCCTGTCTTTCGGCACCTCTTAAAAAGAGAGCTTCCGAAAAAAAACCTTCAGAAATGGGAAAAAATGCTGGTAACTGGTAGTTCCTTATCCTTCCTAGGAATTCATTACCCGTTACAAAACAAAATTTCATCAATTGAGCCACACTTGATTTGTTGTCTGTAAGTGTTTTCAACACAGACAAGTCTAAAATGTTGTCGTCTGGTAAAGAGTTAAGTAAACTTGACAATTTAACGACCTGCAACATTTGGTGGCATATTTTAATTTTATTTGACATAATATTGTCTTAAATATTCAATTAAGAAACCCAAAACCCATTCCTTTTACCTCCTAACTCCCTACCACCTGCTGACAACTTTTATCTTCTTATAGCTGCCAATTTTTGAAAGTATTGTGGCAAAGAGAGAAACTGCTCAATGGGAGGAACTTCCGCTCTGGTCACAATGTTTTACACATACATACTGGTATTAAACTGAAGTTCATCTGGATTATACATATTTTTACCCTTCGAGAGCCGACTAAACCCAACAGAATTTTTTATCCTAGAAATACGGACTAAATAATCACAATTTCATGGTTGCTTTTGTCTGCAGTGTATCAGCAAAGCAAACAGTATTGATCAAAGATCAGGCTGCACATTTTGTGCAGCCTGATCTTGATCTACACTGGCTGCAAAGGCAACTATGGTAGTGAAAGGCGCTATGAGGGTTAAAAGAATACTGTCAAAGTTGTCTGCTGCAAATTGTTTCTAGAAATAAGGCGTAAACTCTTTTCCAGACAACAAATTTTAGATTTGTCCAAATTGAAAGCATTTGCGGACAACAAATTGAGTGTGACTAAAAGGATGGAACTTGTCTTTGGAACAGCAGATAACATTTTGGGAAAAGGAAAATATGCTGATGACCAAAAGTCTTCCTGCTCAGGGTCTATTGAACACAGGATTGTTTGGTAAAAGGTAAGTAAGTTAACAGGTTAACAGATAAGAATTATTCTGTGCTTTTCATTTTAACTCTTTACCAGACGACAAAATTTTAGTCTTGTCCAAATTGAAGGCATTTGCAGACGATGATTTCAGTGTGGCTTAAATGATGCAATTTTTTTTAATAGGATAGAAAACATTGTGGGAAAAGGAGAAAATGCTGGTTACCAGCATTTTCTCCTTTTCCCACAATGTTTTCAAAAGCTGTCTTTTTCAGGGTCGTTAAAAGTCGTCATTGTGTGTTAAAGGGTTAACTGAATGAAACTGATATAACATCCATCTAGTGCATGAAATACAGTTGTATTTTAACAGAGGAATTTGTAAACAATACTAACACTGCAAGGCAAAATCATTGCGACTAAAATGCTCCCAGTTTGAATCCTTGACTCTTTACTACACAACAAAATATAGACTTGTGCTAATTGAAAGCACTGGCAGACAACATATTAATCCTTTACCACACAATAACAACTTTTAACGACCCCGAGGAAGATGCCTTTTGTAAACATTGTGGGAAAAGGAGAAAATGCTGGTAACCAGCATTTTCTCCTTTTCCCACAAAGTTTTCTACCCTATCGAAGAAAAATTGCGTCATTTGAGCCAGTATGAAATTGTTGTCTGCAAATGCTTTCAATATGGATAGGTCTAAAATTTTGCCATGTGGTAAAGGGTTAAATGCGGCTCAGCAAGTGAAATTTGTTTCAGGAAGGGTAGAGAATGTAGTGGAGAAAGGAGAAAATGCTGCTTACTAGCTTTCTCTTTTTCCCACAATGTTTTCAACAGGCCTCTTCCTAAGGGTTGATAAATCTGTAGACTGTGTGGTAAAGGGTTCCGCCAAGATTCCACTGTCCTAATGGGTACTCCAAAGAGCCAAATCAATTATAAGGAAGTTAATTGTGATAAATCCTGAGTCAACTGTCCTGATTTGAAGAATGCTATTGATGGCTACATTTATGCCAAGGATATCTAGTTACACCATAACAAGACTAGGATTGCCACCAATTATCAACGACATTTCTATGATTGTGAAGACTACTATTCCCATTTATGTCAAAATGATGCACAATTCAATAAGGTCTTGCACGAGTCTACTATACTCTCGTACGAAAAACTCTTACATACACTAATATAGAGGATGGACTACCATGAAATCAAGAATTCACATAGTTGGAGAAGAAAATGCTGTTTGCAGGATGTACGAGGGTTGTTCGATATGTAATGTGTATTGTACGATATCTCAAAAGCATTCGACTCAAATAGTGAAATGAACATTACATCCCTTCAAAGTATTCTCCGCGGTTTGAAATACATAATTTCAATCTCTGAATCCATTTCTGAAATGCGTCACGGTATGCTGATTTAGGTAAACCTCTGAGGCACTGACTGATGGCTGAGCTAAGGGCTTGTCGGGACTTGTAACGATGACCAGATAAGAACTTTTTAAGTTTTGGAAAAAGGAAAAAGTCGCATGGGGCTAGATCTGGAGAGTATGGTGGGTGTGGCAAGATGGTAACCTTCTCCGACTTCAAAAATTGCTTCACAAGCTCAGATTTATGTGATGGAGCATTATCATGAAGTAGACGAACATGCCTAAATCCTGACACAGGGCGTCATTTAAGATAATATTTCTTGAGCTTTTTTAGTATAACATCTCAGTAATACCGACCTGTAACACTTTTGCCCTTCGGCACCGGAATTTGTACGGCTATACCATCACATGAAAAGAATATGCAATAAAGAACCTTCTTTGTGCTTGTGCTTCTTTTGGCAACTACAGGCCTTCTACCGTGTTTAGTTAGCCATATTTTGTTTCCAATTTTTCTTACTGGTTCGAAATAGTGAACCCATGTTTTGTCACCAGTAACAATGTTTGCAAATTGTCTTTGATTGAATTTGGGAAATATTTTGAGCAATTGCTTAGCGGTTTGTACTCGTACCCGTTTTTGGTCATCTGTCAATATATGCGGTATCCATCTGGCAGAAATCTTTTGTACTTTCAGAATACGCTTCAAAATGAAATGCACCCGTGATAGCCATATGCCAACAGCGTTGGCAATATCACGAATCGTGTATCTGCCATCACTTTCAATTATTTCCTTGACTTTTGAGACATTTGCCTTGCCTGTTACAGTCACAGGTCGGCCAGATTTTGCTGCATCTTTGACGGACTCTGTGCCAGTCAGAAATTTCTTTCTCCAACTACAAACTGTCTCATAAGATACCTTATCAGACCCATAAACTTCCCCCAATTCAGTAAAAATCTGCATTACCGAATGACCGAGTTTTGTGCGAACTTTTATATAAGCTCTAATTTCTTCAATATTCTTAATCCATTTCCCAACCATTTTTACAACAGTGGTCAACGACTAGCTCTACTGAAATGACTGTAAGTTTAAAAATATGTGGAGCTGAAGGCTCGTGTTTATACCGTTGGAAAGGTATTGAATAGAGCTATTCAAGCGCATCATCATCCACGAAATCATGCAAAGCATTATCGCGCTGTGGTACAATACACATTACATATCGAACAGCCCTCATATGCAATCCCTGTCTGTAAGTACCTGTTATCTCCAAGTACATTGTATGTTACAGACTAAGCTACCTCTCCTATTGATGTCATGTTTTCAAAGGTCTTCTACAACAGTACAAAAAAGTTATCTGCAGGTGACAACATGCTAATGAAACCCACATGGGTTCCAGGTACTGGTAGCATTGATTTAGTGACTAATTAGAACACTATCTGCACTAAAGAAACTCCGATCAAAGAAATTTTGAGACAAAATTTACATTTTTCAGTTTACTGTCAGAACTATCCTTCACTTTTTTAATTTTCTTAAAACTCTTAGTAATAAATGCCATGTGTGAAGTTCATAGATAAATCCATGATGCCACAAGATTGGTAGTTACTCTTTACCAGATGACAAAGTTTTAGACTTGTCCATTTTGAAAATGACATTTCAAAAGTAGCTCAAATGATGGAATTAATCTTTGACAGGGTAGAAAACATTGTTGGAAAAGAAGAAAATGCTGGTTACCAGCATTTTCTCCTTTTCCAGCTTGTTTTTCAAAATCTTTTTTTCTCAGGGTGGACATAACTTAGTACTATTAGGTAAGGTATTAACAGGCATGAAGCAATTGAGGATCTTACATAATTGTTTATGAATCTATTACATAAGTTGACTAAAATTCATTGACATAGTCTCACATCAAAACTGTCAAATGCTAAAGGTTAAACCAACTTGTTTTTTTTTTTGGTAGAAAGGTACATGATGAAATTTTCATCAATCTTTTCAACAATAAACTATATTCCTAAATGTACATCCAAAACTCGAATACCCACTCTATGTTGTTGCTTTGGATCGTTTGTGTATATGTATAGGTGACACAATATTGACCTTTAAGTATACAAATGTTGGACAGCATCATGATACACAGGTCAGTCAACAAGTTTTAAAAAAATGATATGAGATAAACACAAAAGCAAGGTTCTTTCTATCAGACCTTAGAATGGTTATTGAATACTGGCTCTGTTGACATTCTATCAGAGTAGTTGGTGAATACTGCATGGTAACATCTTATTTCCTCTTGTAAATGACAAAATGCTAAAGCCCAAACAGGGTTCAACACATGACATTAATGCTGCACCTGCTAACTTTTATGCACATCCCAACAATTATGTAAATACAAAATGAACCCTTAGAGTGCAAAATAAGAGAAATGAACAAAGGTTCAGAGATTAAAACCATGCATTGTCATACTTTTAAATAGTTAAATTGTTATGGGACCTGATGGCCAGCATATCTCCAAGAATGTAGGACAGTACACTTGCACTAAGAATCTGTATTTATACCTAGAAATTTTTCTGGCTCAGATACATGAAGCACACACAGATAAAGTCAGACACAATGGAAAAAAGTCAATATATTATGACAGTATCAGATATTGTCTGAAATATTGGGCAATCATGTCAAATTATGTTCCAGCACAATATTTAAAACATCGGCCACTCATAGAAAGAAAAGTTTCCATGTTCTAAAGAGTATTTGTTTTCATTTCTCCTTTACTTACAATTTTTTAGAGTTAAAATTTGAGGGTATGTTATAGAATAAGTAGAGTCTATAGGAATTATATATTTTCCTATGTTAATTTTATTTCTCACTGCAAGGAAAAATTCTGTCATCTAGCAATATGTCAAATTTTGCCAGACAGCTCAAAGCAAACACAAGGCCATGGAAAGATACTTCAATACACTTTTCCTTTCATTGCAACAGTTTTACTTCCAAGCAATGCAGTAATAACAAAATAACACAATATTGTTGCTATTGGAGAAAAAAAAAATGCTAATTGCATTGATAAAAATCACCATCATAATGTACATTACTCAGTACAAAATTTGATTGGTGAACCAAGTCACATGAACATGTTTAAATATAGATAGTAAAATGGAGAGTATTATTTGGCTATAATGGTATCCAATAGGAAATCAGATGAATTTTATTAGGTTTTGGTGTCAAAATTATTATTGCTGTGTATTTATGCTGCAACATCCAATTTATGAAGTTCATTCCTCTTGTTTATCACTCTGATGGAAAAAAAAAGTTTTTGCATACAAACAAACTGTTCCTGAGAGTTGTTTTATTTATCTTTTGGGTTGACCTTGGACATCTAAATAGTCTGTGACTTGTTTTTGATCATTTTCAGATTCTGAAAACAAAGTGCGACCTGAAGGTGAATCAGCCTGAGGATCCCTGTATTGGTAAGCAATTGTCTTGCCCGTACAGCTATTTTGAAAATGCATTTTATTACATAACTACTATTTTGATCACAAACACATGCATATCACTGCTACATGTATATACAGATACACACAAATATGTACCAGCTACACAGAAATTAATTTTGTCTCAGGTCAATCCAAAAGATGAAGACATCCTTATAGTATTGCAAATATTTTTACAGTCAGCTTGTTTTTCCCTTTATCAAAATAATGCTGTGTTTTAACAACCCCTACATCTAAGGCATTTGAAATACAAGAGGGCCAAAACAGCCCTGTATTGCTCTACTGCATAATGAACTTCATGTGCCAAACATGTAACTGGCATCAATAGTCATTAAACTGTTAGAAATTTGTATTGCAATAATAGTCCTGGAAGAAGACACATGCCCCCAAGATAATTTTGATGAACACATGTAGGTCTAATCTAGTATCATTCATGTAAAATATCAATAAACTCTGAAAAAAATTATTTCTAAAAGAAGATTTTCTTTAAAAAGGCAAGCATGGCCCTTAATTGCTCTCCAGAGAACAATTCATGACTCCCATTCTTGACTCTATGGCAATGACTCAATGACAACCTTTGTAGAGGCCCATGGTATCATGCTACATACCAAACATTACAATTTTAGGCCAAATGTTTTGGAACAAGGTTTTCAAAGTTTTCTCAATAAAAGTCCATATCCATATGTAAACTGAGATCCCCTCCAGGTACTATTTTACCCAAGGGCTGTAATTAGTTGAATACTGGCAGACGTCCACTAGATGAAGCTACGTAGGTCATAGGCCTAGGCCTTTAACAGCTATAAGACAAGAAAATATTTAACATTTCCACAATAAATAGCCCTTGTAAAACATAGGACACCCAGGGCAGGGCCAAGTTTGACCCCAGGGTTAAATTTTAAACAAACCTGGTAGCGATCCACTAGATGAACCTTTGTGCCAAAATTTAGTAGCAGTAGGATTTACAGGTTGGGACTGGAAGATTTTTAAAGTTTTCACTATAGATGCATGTCACACTTGTGATCCCAACAGTGAGGCCAGTTTTGAACCAAGGACTATAATCTGGATCATCTTGGTAGAGGGATACATAGATGATAACAAATACAGAATATCAGAGCTCTAGCTCTAATAGTTGGGAAAAAGATATTTTAAGTATTCACTATATAAGCCCATGTAAAACTTGTAACCCATGGGGCATTGCAAATTTTGACCCCAAGGCCAGGCTGAAATTTGACAAATTTTGGTATAGAGGTCCATCATAATTATGTTACATGTTAAACTCTGTAGCCCAAGGCCTTACCACTTTGGACAAGAAAAGTTTTAATATTTTTCAGTTTTGTTACCGTGGCAACCAGTCTTTAATCAGAATTGAATTCTTAGTAGGAATTCTGAAGACGACCATAGCAGGATCATTTCTGTGAAGGTAGGTCATAATTGGATTGGTAGTTTCAGAGAAGATACTTGAAAAATAGTTAACACATGGATTCAGGGCTTAGACTGGTTACCTCCCCTGATACAGCAAGTGTATAGGGATCAGTACAGGCTACTAAAAATGGGCATAACTCTGCCCGTCTATTTTTGAATAATGGCAGGTCATTGTTTTCTTTACATTCAGGAAAGTTCACTCTCTTTTCTTGTGGTCTGTTACACAGATCAAAAGGCAATTTGAAATGATGTTTGCACGTTAACTCATTTGCAGATTTTGAATATTTTTAAACTACAAATATTCATTTACTTTTGTAATGTGTAAGAATTTGGTCTCTTATTCAGGAACTAACCATAACGCACGCTGCTTAACCCTTTTCCGATCGACAAAATTTTAGACTGGTCCAAATCAAAACCTTCTTCAGATGATAGATTAAATGTGACTATAGAAACTGATATTCCATCTTTGAAGGGTAGAAAACATTGTGGGATAAAATTGTGGGAGAAAATGCTGGTCCTTTTCGCAGAGAGTTTTCAAAAGCCTTCTCTGTCAGGGTCGTTAAAACTCAGGATTGTTTTGTGAAGGGTTAATTTGCAGAGAGAGAATACCAAACCACATTGCTGTAAAAGCTATAGCACTGACAGCAAGGCAGATTTCCAGAGCTTTTTTTCCTAACCGAGTCTTGAGTCCCTGTTGTACACATATAATAATCTATAACATACATCATTAGCGGTAACCAATCAATCACGGCAAGATGTGATATATTACGATTGGCTAATACAGCTAATGTAGCTTATCCAATGAAGACAATCGTCACAATGGCTTGTACCAATTGTATATATCTGTATAATTATGTACAACGGGGCCCAGTTTATTTAGCGCTATGACAAAACCTTGCTGGCCTTTGGCCAGTGAAGCTTATCACAGGAAAAGGTGAAAATGCTGGTAGACATCCTGGTAATCAGCATTTTTACCTTTTCCAACAGTTTCCTATCTAAGCAGAGAAACGTTCCAACAAATGCGTAGCATTAATTTTGCCATCTGCAAATGTCTTCATTCTGGACAATGCTGAAATTTCGTTGGTCTAGTGAAGAGGAACTTGTGTCAAAGCAATAGGAAGAAACAATAAAAAAATAAAGTTGACCCTATACAATACAATCCTGTGTTTTAATGACCCTTGGACAGGAGACTTTTGGAAACATTATGGGAAAAGAGGAAAATGTTGGTAACCAGCTTTTACTTCTTCAGCCACAATGTTTTCTACCTTGCAAAGACAAACATCATCATTTGAGCCACTCATAATTTGTTGTATGCAAATACCTTTAATTCGATGCAGTCTAAAATTTTGTCACCTGGTTAAAGAGTTCACAATTCATGCATTAAGTATACTTAGATAGAGACAAATGATCCTTCTGATAAATAATGAAAAAGGGGGAAAAATGTGATATAAAAGGTTTACTAAAAATGTCACGAACCGACAGAGACGTGACAAGTGACAACAATTTGACCTGCGACAGTCAATAAAAAAATCTGTTTCAACAAGTTGGACTGTAAAAAAGGTCTATTAAATAACCAAGCTCATTAATTCTTTTCTTAAATTTCATCAAGTTTTGGCCATTTATCCAGGTATCCTTGGACAAAAATTAACTTGGAAAATAAAATACAGTACAATGCCTATAACATTAAATGAACAAGGTCATAAGCCATGAAAGATTGCAATCAAAATGCTGATCAATCAACTCTTGACCAGATAAAAAAAAATTACATCCCAGTGAAAGCATTTGTAGGATGCAAAAAAAAAAGGCTCAAATAATTAGATTTTCTTTGAAAGGGTAAAAATCATTTTCAGAAAGCCACCAACCAAAGGGCTGTCAAATTACGATATTATTCAGTAAAGGGTTAACTGTATAACATTATTGATCTTAGAACTGATTGAAATACTGACCATGAACATACTATCAAATTATAGTTTGGATACTGCCATCAAATTATTTGTCTGGATACTGTCATGAAATTGTTTGTCTAGTTACTGCCATGAAATTGCTCATCTAGATATTACCATTAAATTTCTCAGGTAGAAACTGCTTTGAAATTTGTAATCCAACTACTGCCATGAAATTGCTTATCTAGATACTGCTATGAAATTGCTAATCTAGATACTTCCATTTACTTGCTTATCTAGATACTGCCATTCAATTGCTTATCTAGATACCTCCATTAAATTGCTTATCTAGATACCTCCATTAAATTGCTTATCTACATACCTCCATTAAATTGCTTATCTAAATACTGCCATTCAGTTGCTTATCTAGATACTGCTATTAAATTGCTTATTTAGATACTGCAATGAATTTTCTAATCTAGATACTGCCATTTAATCATTACCCAGTTATTTCCATTAAATTGCTTGTCCAGATACTGCAATTTAATTGCTTGTCTAGATACTGCAATTTAATTGCTTGTCTAGATACTGCCTTTAAATTGCTTATCTAGATTCTGCAATCAAATTAAATTGCTTGTCTAGATACTGCCTTTAAATTGCTTATCTAGATTCTGCAATCAAATTGCTTGCCTAGATACTACCATTAAATTGCTTGTCTAGATATTGCCATTAAATTGCTTGTCTAGATACTGAAATTAAATTGCTTGTCTGAATACTGCCATTAAATCGCTATCTAGATACTCTTCCATGAAAATGCAGGCCATAAGACAATTCTTCCAATAGCTGATAATCTGTGATCAAATTTCTTCAATGCTTTTGTAATTCAATCGCAGATAAGTTCCTATCTATTTGCTAATCTAGAATCTATGTTCAATTTTCTGATTTACAAAGTGTGAACAAATCAGTATGGAACATGGGTATAATTTCTTTCGTTTCCAAATAGGAAAGGTCAATAGAAAACAACATTATACATATGTTTAAAACAAAACAAAAGTTTATCAATGTTAGTATTTTATCAAAGTTAATATCATACCGATACATTGTAGGAAAGGGAGAGATACTAGTTACCAGCATGTTTCCTTTTCCCACAACGCTTTCTACCCTTTCAAACGTGTCAAAAACAAACCACATCATCTGAGCCACATCTGTCATCTGCAAATGCTTTCATTTTGGACAACTCTCAATTTTGTGGGCTGGTAAACAGTTAATGACAGTTTTCTTCAAAATCTTGAAATATGGTTATATTTTTGCAAGTTCGTTTTTTTACTTGATAAATCAACTGCTAGCAAATTAATCAACACTCCTTGCTGGTTGGCCAAGAACAAAAAGGGTCAGTGAGGGTCACATTTATGAATATAAAATTGGGAATATATTAAATTTACTTGCAGGCAGTTGATGGAAAGTTTGTCTAAATTTTATGATCTATTGAGGGCAACATAATACTTAACAAAAAACTTGAAATTGAATCACACATTCTTTCCTGCCCATCTCCTTTTACCACAATGTTTGTTCACGCAGTTTATGTACTGAGCCTTACTTTAGGTATATTAACTTTTACAAGTTTTTTTAACAAGTTGTCTACGACAGTGTGCGTCGGCATTTAACCCTTATCCAGCTAAATAAACTCAAATGAAACTTTCAAGCCAATAGTAAAAGCCAAGTTTTTCTATTCCAAGTTACTTTAGCTGGAAAGATATCTCCTTGTCGGACAGTGTAGATCAAGATCAGACTCAAAAGGTCAGTGAGTTGCCCTTAGCAGCCTAAAGTTAACTCTGGCACTGTCAAACTTGTAAACTAAATCTCTCTCGATGGCTGAAAATACAACCCACTGAAACTAAGCATGATTTTTATCTGAAAGGCTTGACTAAACATGCCAGCAAAATGGACACAAAGTCAAGTTGCATGTTCTGTACTGTCTGATTTTCATGTCTATCATCTGCAAAAGCTCGTATTTGCCTAAGGAAAACACTAAAAACGTTAAACCTTTTACCAAAAATTCCCATGTTTTTACAATTAGGATTTAATAGGGGTATAGAAAACTTAGTGTGAAAAGTAGAAAGCCACATAACCAGCATTTTCTTTTTTTCCCCCAATGTTTTCTTGCTTTCAAAGACAAATATCATTTAAACCGCATTTAATCTCCAGTATGTTAACTCATTACCAAACAACAAAAATTTGGAGTGGTCCAAACTGAAAGCACTTGCAGACAACAATTTAAACGTGGTGCAAACTATGCTTTTTGGCTGGAAAAAGATAGAAAACATTGTGGGTTACCAGCATTTTCTGCTTTTCCCACAACAAAAGTTCTCTTTCTCAGGGGTCTTTAAAACTCGGGATTGTCTGGTAAAGGGTTAAGTAAAAAAAATATTTTCAACTTGGTAGAGTCTAAAATTTTGTCATTTTGTAATGACTTAAGAAGTTAACCTTTGGTATAATGTTGAAAAATTTGCATGCATGTGTACATGGTGTAATCAAGATCAGACTGTAAAGAATCAAGTGTTATGACCAGCAAGTCATGGCAAAGAGCTATTCAGACAGGGCAGACAAAGATAGGAAAGGTGCCTCGCTTAACTATGGTGGCATTACCAAACAACAAATTTAGTACTCTTCCAATTTGAAAGCATCTGCAGATGACAAATCTGAAAGTGGTACAAATGATCTGAAGTTCTCTGATAGGGTTGAAAACACAGTGGAAAAAGTAGAAAATGCTGGTTTCCAGCATTTTCTACTTTTTCCTCTGTGTTTTCAAAAGGCCTCTATCTTCGGGTTGTTCAAACTCTGGACTGCATGGTACAAGGTTAATGCAGGCAAATAGATATTTCAATAGACATGCTTCTGCTGATAACCCTACGCAAAAACCCGAACACTTTGCCTTATGTATCTCATTTATATTTGCCTAATGTATCTCATTTATATTCATGAGCTCTTCACCATACTAGAAAATTTTAAAAATGTCAAAATTGAATGCATTTGCAGACAGCAATTTAAAGGTGTTTCAACCTATGGAATTTGTTTCTGACAGGGAAGAAATTAGAACTGTCGCAGAGGGGACAAATACCCCCCACACCAGTATCTTGGCAATGAAGCAGCACAATCAAAGAACGGAAATGATTTTCAAAACAAAGTTCACCTGTGATCTTGACCTTTGATTCATCTGACCCCAAAACAATAGGGAACCTCCTTGGGTCATGAGCAAACAGTTGAATAAAGATTAAAGGGTCCTAGGTCAAACAGCTTTAGAGTAAGAGCACCGGAAATGATTTTCAAAGAAAGCTCACCTTTGACCTTGACCTTTTGATCCATGTGACCCAGAATCATACGAGCACCTGTTTCGGTCATGAACAACACCTGTATAAAGTTTCAGGGTCCTAGGTCAAATGGCTTTTGAGTTAGAGCACAGGAACATGGACAGATTGACAGGCAGACAGATGGACAGACATGGTGAAACCAGTATACCCCTTCTCTTTCATAGGTGGGTTTGTAAATATTTTTAGAAAAAGGAGAAAATACTGATAACCAGGATTTTGTTCTTTTCCTTCTACGTTTAAAATTTCTTTTTCATTGGGGTTGCTAAATTTCTAGATTGTTTGGTAAAGTGTTGAACAGAGGTAAAACCATGTTTGCGATAACAACAGCATATCATGAGTCTTAATATTTAGTACAGTAACTGTTGTGCTACTCAAATCCATTGCAACAGTAATCAACTGAGGAACCAAATAAGACCTTTTTTTTCACCATGCTTTCAGTTTTCTCTGTCACTTGCCCTATGTTTTAAGGCCATGAGAGCTAAGCAAAACTTCTGCAGACAGAGTAGATCAAAGATCAGACAACACAGAATGTGTAGTCTGATCTTTGATCTACAATGTCCACTACTTTGTTACATTTTCTGACCAAAACTACCTTAAAATGCATTCTTTTGTTTTTTTTTCCCTCCTCATTGACAATGTCTGTTTAATTACCATAAATTCAGTTTTTTCAGGATCAAAGAAAACAAAAAACTCTTTTCATAAAAAAAATTTCATCTGGTCTTAAATAAGATGCACTGTGCATGCGTGTATCAGTTCCACCATAATGACGGAAGGTTTAACTGGACTCTAGTGTAAGCTTGTATTATATTGATGGTAGATCAATAAATTTTACATGTGTTTTTGTTCACAGAACAAATTTCTTGAAGCTTACACTTTTTAGTACCCCCGTACTGCTTTTTTGAGGCCATATTTGTCGTTTTTGTTAGACATGTGGTGTTCGAAGAAATGGCAGACGAAGGCAAAGATAGTTTTCTTGGTGAAAAGGAAAAACTGAAAAGTGGTTTCAGAGAGAAAAAAGTAAAACATGTTGTCAAAAAATCATTGCAAAAAGATTAGTGTTAAGGCTAAGAAAAGTGCTGTAGATGACAAGAACAATTAACTATAATCGGCCATTAATAATTTGCAAAATGCAATTAAAAAACAAACTGCTTGTATGTCTGAGCACAAAAAAATGTTCGAGGAACAGAACAACCGTTTCAAGAAAATTGAAATACAGATTCGCTTTATATGATGACAAAGTGTGATTATGATGGACATGAGGAACAGGAAATAAATGAAAAAAGTCCAGATGCTTTTGGGAAGAGGAAATCAATTGATGGGGACGAGTCTCCATGTTCTGTATTTTTGAAATTTTCATCTTTACACACAGGTGTACAGACTTATTAATAATACCTTGTACACCCCTGAACAGTAGCCTGGATTCAAGTCAGATAATTTTTTTCGGTGTAGCTGAATGTGCTGGCTTTTGACCTACTTTCTGGTACTGATAGCAGATGAATAAATAGATATTTGTGATTGGTCAAATATGTAGACATGTTTCTTCTAAGGAAGCCTGCATCTTTGCGGGCAAAATTTACACTGTCTATTTTATTTAAAGATATTTCTTTTTTCTTTTCATATATATAAACTGATGTTACTTTGTAAAGAAAAAAACAAAAAAGGCAAAAGTGACAAACATTTTTGCCACAGATTTGTACAGACTGTGAAAGGGGATTGCAATATGAAGTGATTAAGAAATTCTTACTGCTTGGACCCTGGCTTATTCAACAGTTGCAGATGCTTCTGTATGCATCAACATAACATGAAGGATTAGATATGGAGAATGGTGGAGAAAATTTTAAACAACAAAACACAAACTGATTTTATTTATAGCATACTTTATTCTGTTTACATATTTTTTTTTCTCTGGAATTTTCATAATACTGTTAAAGCTCTAAATAAGGTGTTTAAAATATATTTTACTCTTTTTTTTTTTTTATTTCTATCCATAGAGTATATAAATTTCTGCACAAAAAAATTAACATTATTCAAGCAGTTTAGTTCTATATGTCTTCTGACTGAAGGAAACCATTTTTCTAACTAACAATAAATGACATTCTGAAGACATGTCCAGTTGAAAGCTTGTTTGCTAATACACATTCTAAAATCAGTCCTTTCTCTATCTTATTTTTTCAACATTTTTATAATTCATACACATCTCAATGCATGCAGAACACATTCAAATAAAAGGAACTATATTTTCCTTTAAGGATAGAGCACCCTAATAGGATTCATGTAACATTCATGTAACATCGCCTTTCATCGCCAAAATCATATGGATTTGGCTAAGACTCGGGTAATCCGTAATCGAGGCGGGGATCGGCCGATCGATTACGGATTACCCGAGTCTTAGCCGAATCCGTACATTTTTTCGGCAATGAAAGGCGATGTTACATGTCTCCCATTAGGGTGCCCTAAACAGAATTTTGTAGGACTACAATAATTATACTTCAGATAGTACACTGAACATTGTTTTAAAAAATTTGTGCAGAAATAGTTTTACCTATGAATAAAGTTATTCTTTACCAGATGACAAAATTAGAGACTTGTCCAAATTGAAAGTATTTACAGACAACAATTTAAATGTTACTCCAAACCTGAAATTTGTCTTTCAAAGAGTAGAAAACATTGCCTAATGTTTTCAAAAGTGTTCTTCCTTAAGGCTGTCAAAACTGTTATTGTGTGATAAAGTTAGAAAATAAACATGTTCTAACCAATTTGTGTCAGCACATCATTTCACCAGTATATTTTAAACAATACAGTTTGTGTCAGTATGTCATTTTCAATAAGGTGTTGTATGAATTATCTTAACGCTTTACAACACGATCCTGAGTTTTAATGATTCTGGAAAAGAAGGCTTTTGAAAACATTGTGGGAAATGGAGAAAATGCTGGTAACCAGCATTTTCTCCATTTCCCACAATGTTTTCTACCCTTTCTCAGACAAAATTTCCTTTTTGAGCTCCATTTAATTGTCATCTGCAATTGCATTCAATTTGGATAAGTCCAAAAGTTTGCCTTTTGGTAAGGGGTTAACTCATTACCTATGGCTGACAGATTTTTTTATCCTACAGCAGTCAACTGGAAAACATTGTGGCAGAAAGAGAAACTGCTTGAAATTAGCAATTTTTTCATTTGCTACAATTTTTTCAGTCATGTTCATATATTTACAACTATTTCATGATGATTTTTCACGATTTATGAAAACATTTTCAAACTTGTCTGCTGCAACTTTGTTGCAAGGCTTTACCATTTCATCGAATGATCACTAGTTGAAATTACCCTATGGAGGAAAGACTTTTGAAAACATTGTGGACAAAAAAGAAAATGCTCGTAAATAACATCTTTTTTTCCCTTCAATGTTTTCAAAGGTTTTCTTCCTTTGGATAATTTTAGGTCTTAGGTCTGATCTTTTTGGGGGTAAAAAAAAAAAAAGGTTTGTCTTTTTTTTCCCCCATAAAAAAAATCAGCCATTCTGTGCTTTGTACTTGAATTTAAAAAAAATGCAGCATTGACAAAAATAACCATAAGGCCATTTAAATGAATATCATTTTAGGTAAAAACTTCATTAAGCTTACTCTGATGCAACTAAAACATAAGCTTAACTTTAAGCAAACATAAATCTTTGGCCAAGTTTAAATGGGTACTTGTCATACAACTATACAGCCTCAACTTGATTCAACAAAACGCAAATTTAAAATATATGAGTCATGCTCTGTGAAAAGGGGGCTTAATGCATCTGCAAAAAGTATCAACCCATGTAAGCCTGCATATCTGAAAAGGCTGACCTGGGTCAGAACTTTTTGCTATCGGTCAATTTTCTGCATGTCAAAGTACAAGTGTACCTCATGATTCAGTTGGTTGTTAGACAAAAATGGATTTTATGAATCAATAATGATATGATGACTTAATTAGTATCATGCAACATGGAGACACACTGAACCCCATTTCGCCAAAGCATGGCTAAAATGCAACATAAAGTATACATGTATATGATAATTTTACAGGCTTAAACATATGTAATAAACATGATCAAAAATAAAACAGTAAGACAAAAGTAACCAGATGCTTAAATCCTGCACTAAAATGTATACAACCATAGGTATGCAATAACCGATGAAACAAATTTCATCTCATAGTATTATTTACCCTTAAAGCGAGAAGCACAACTTTAGTTGTTTTTGAGGACAATGTGGATAAAGGTCAGACTGCACAAAATTTTCTATCAGATATCTGATCTAGATCTACTATAAGTAATATTTTTTAGGGATGTTGAGGCAAAACCACATGTTTAAACCTTTACCAGAAAATTCTGTGTTTTAACAACACTGGAGAACAAGGCTTTAGAAAGCACTGTGGAAAAAGGTGAAAATGCTTGCAATCAGCATTTTCTCCTTTTCTTTGAATGTTTTCTACTATTTCAGTAAAAATCTTGTCATCTTAATAGCGATTAATTTGTCGTCCCAAACAGATTTGAATATAAACAAGTTAAAAAAATGTTGTGTGCTAAAAAGTTCAAATGTAATACTAAGTTTTTGTTTTCTTGATAATGTCCCTATAATTCATTCAGGGTTCTATTCTTTAAAGAGACATTTCCTTTCAGTTTTAACCCGTCCAAATCGAAAGTGTTTGCTGACATCTGACAAATGTGGCATAAATGACCTGATTTGTACTTGAAATGGTAGTAAACATTGTGGCAAAAGTAGCAAATGCTGGCTACCCATATGTTTTCTTTTTCCCACAATGTTCTCAAACACCCTCTACCTCTAGATTATTAGAACTTGGATTGCTTGGTAAAAGTTTAAATGGCCAAAAACCACACAATACATAGTTCAGAGTAAACAATTTTTTGAGTCAAAAACTGCATCTAAGAATGATGTGAATACAGAACAATTTTAGAATAAAAAAAGACTGAGAGACCAAATTTTACCATCTTGGAGACATGAACAAGGAAAGATGAACGATTTATTTATGACATTTGCCTACTTAAACATGAATTTATAATAGCACACTAAACATAAATGTCTACAAATGAGAGTATTTCATGAGCCTAAGTTTTTTTTTAACCCTATGACAGATTTTCTTGGGTAGATATGTTATCAAACATAAAACAAGAGTATGGCACGTGGGTACCATTGCTTGGCTGTGGTTGCCTTAGTAGTAAAAATCTGATGTCCAGAAAGGGGCATTATGTTATGCAATGTTTGATTGGTTCTCTGTGTTGCTTATTTCTAGGGTGATAACCATAAAAATCTTTCAGGAATTACCAAAAAAGACTTGAATGGCTCAGAACAAATAGAGGTGTTCATTGAAAGGTGTCACCAATGGCTTGTGAACTGATACAAAGACTATTTGAGCTTATGTACCATTGAGCATTAAGTCTTGAATACCATCATTGTAGTTTTTCAAAATCTTCAACCCTGACACAGATCTTAGGACAGTTCTCATCAAATATGGGTCAGCTGACATCCAATGTGACACAGCTCATTTTGTTCAGTCTGATCTTGATCTGCATTGTCCACTCAACTAAATACATTAAATCTTAACTCTTTACCAAATGTCAAAATTCCTGTAGGCTTGACCAAATCCAAAACATTTGCAGACGATAAATCTAACATGGCTCAAATTGTGGAATTTGTTTTTGAAAGCACAGAAAACATTCTTGGTACAGGACAAAATGCTGGTAACCAGCATTCCCTCCATTTCCCAAAATGTTTTCAAAGACCTTCTTTCTCAATGTCGTTAAAACTCCGGCTTTTGTGGTAAAGGGTTAAATTTGTATAACCCTTAAAGCACCAAATAGACCTAACATACGTTATTTTTTAAAACAAAACCCAAACAACTGAAATTTCAAGTTTGTTGTCTGTTGCAATGTTGTTTGAGGAGGTCATTTGTTAAAGCTATTTTATGAAACCGCTTTAACCTGTCACTACTTTGTCACTACTTTGTTTCCGTGACCATGTTGAGTTTTCCGATAGTTGCCTCATTTCAAACGGAGTTCAAATGTTTAATATGTTTGTATAATAAAGTGATCTTCTTGCTAGATGTAAAATACTTGGACACATGATCCCGAAGTAAATGTGTCATAAAAATTGTAAATTTATGGGAGATCTATAAATAGTTCACGTGGAAAGACTGAATATTTATTAAGAGACAAGTTAAAGCGTTTTCACTATATGAATAAAGCTTTAAAATCAGTGTATATGAACATTTAAAAGTATGCTCATATTTATTGAGATAAATACACAATTAGTATTTAAAGAAAAATGTTTAACAAGAAAAAAAAAAATATATTGAAAAAAATCATTATGTACATATGTAAAGCTCTGTAACCAAGGTAACAACACACATGATGTGTTGAAATATTTTGTTTGTGTAACATGAATAACATATTTTATATTTTGCATACAAAAACAAAATTGATTGTCTGTATCTTGATTTTTTACTTGTTTTCAATAAAAGCTAACCATCTTAATATGCAACATACTCTCCATATTTGAGATTTAACTCATGTACAATAATAGAAATAGGAAAGGAAAAGTAACCCAACACTCTTGGTTTATTTAACCCTTTTCGAAACAACCCAAGGAAGAGGGCTTATGAAAACATTGTGGGGGAAAAAAAAGAAAATGCTGGTAACCAGCATTCTTTTCCTTTTCCCACAATGTTTTCTACCCTTTTTTGATTGGCTTAGACATAAATGTTTCAGCCAATCAGATGCTAGCCTTGTAATTATGGGTAAGAACCTAGATTTGGAATTGTTTTTAGAATGTGATAGAGTGATACTTTATTGTCCAAATACATTACTACAACTGAAATGACATTGACATTTTTATCTTGCTAATAAACCTCAAAATATTTGGCAAGATTTTCTCTAAATATACTAAACAAAGAATAGTTAAAATCAGACTTCACATAATCAGCAATCTGATCTTGATCTACCCTTTAACAAGACATACTGATCTTTATAAAGAAATATTCCACAACTCTGACTATTGGGCATACACATTGGGCTTATGGACCTTTTCTGATTAGTTTTACCTCTTCAATGATAAAATAACATCATTATAAAAAAAAAAAATGTCAAAACATAAATTTGAAAAATAGTTAAATGATTCTGTAAGAAAACTGTATTACATATAAATGTGTCCTAATTACTGTTTATGTTTTCTGATTTTGCACCGAGTTTCAAATAAATAGGGGCAATCCTCATTCTAAAATTGTTAAGTTTTCACCAAAAACCCATGATAAATGATCTCTTGTAGGACACCCATATGAGAACTCATAAAATACGCATTCGTGAACAATTTGTTCACCATTTTTGTAGAACTGATAAAACCCAGAGTTTTCCCCTTACATTGAGCCAGAAATAAAACTATTAATTTATTTAAAACTGCTTATTCATTCTAAACTTTAGCCCACAAAGCTACAAAATTCAACCTTAATTTGCTTGTTTATTCATAAAAATATTCTAACCTATTTGACAGCAGTCTCATATTCTGATGACAATGAAGTGATAAAGATATTTTTTTTTAAACTATCTACTTATCAGTACTTGCTTTTCAACAGATATGTGACTATACCAATCCTGAATCCCTAAACACGAGCTGATACATGTATTTGTAGGCCTTGACTGAATTATACAAAAAACTTATTTTGAAAAAATCAAACTAAGTAAAAGATAATAATTTCAACAAGTTACCTTTCTATCTAAAGGGGAGAAAACCCAAATGCACTGTCAAACAAAACAGTTTTAAAAAAATGAACAGACATCAAATTCATGAACACATCTTTTTGACATTTTACCATAAACTAAACACCACTTATTGCACATCAATTTTCAATTAAGTAGCTTTTATTTATGATTTTTTATGCACTACTTAATGGCAAATTTTCAGACTTTCCAAAATTAAAAGGGTTGCATCTAGAAATTTTCAAATGGGGAGGCTATCCCCCATCGGCTTCAGAAAAAAGTGTAAAAAGGGGGGGGTTTAAATTTCATGTGTGGTAAAGGGTTAATATATCATTTGTTTTTTCTCTCTGGAAAAATATAACAGGTTCTTTTATTGTAGACTTTTTTTTTAATATGAAAGTTCCATACCTTCTTCTTCAACACTTGTTACAGTGCTATCATTGTAAGACAGGAAGATCAATACCCACCCCATCTAACGTTGTTCAATATTTTCTTTTCATAAATTCATCGTAGTTGGTACAATATTAGGCAGACATTTTACCTTCCACTTATTGTTTCATACAGATACTTAAGTAAACTTACTACCTAAATTCATTTCAAAGCTGAGTGCCTCTGATCAGACAATGTCAAATTGATATTTTGTTGTGTCATGGGTTTTCGCATTTTTTGCAGCTATCTATTTTTCAAGTCAATGCACTTATTGGTAAGTATTTCTGCATGATATGGTATGAATTTGTCAATAAGGGTAGCAGGTCAGTTCAAAACCTGTTATTTTACACAAGATAAGCAGTTAAACATCATTTTCAGGGTTTTCATAAGTGAATGCCACTAATTAAAGCTGTTATTAAGCTGTGATAAACAGTGACGGATGCATCCTTCATACTTGATACATATTGTTGATGTTGGAGTTTGGATCTTTTAAGATTCATGTATAGGCATTACTTGTCACCAGTAGATTCGCCAGTGCTTCATTTTTGGAGACATTTTTACGAAATTGTCCCATTCTGTGCATGTGGCAATTGACAGCAGGAGCCCTGCAGTGAGGCTATTTGTCTACATAAAACAGGTGACAAGTGTCTATTGATGTGATCAAAATAACCTGACAGTCTGCAATCTAACAGTTTCAAATGATTATTACGGTGACCCATGCAAGATGTGTTACATTTTTATCTTATTCCCTTGAAGTCTTTTTTAGCGATTATGGTGTGCATAGTCATACATTTTCAGCAGGCTTTTTTTGTTTCGGAGTGGGATTTTGTGTGCAAACAAATTTCGTTTTTGTGAGGTTTTAACTTTTGATGTAGAAATCACCCAATCCCGCACTCTAGATGCAACCCTGTAAAATGAATAGATAGATATATCTGCAAATGCGGTGAATTTGGATTAGTCCAAAATTTTATTGTAAGGTAAGAAATAAAACACATTACCGGTACCTCCTGCAGACATCTTTTATCATCTTACAGCTGACCACTTTGAAGCACTCTTGCAAAAAAGAGAAATTGCTAATTGTGAGCAAATTTCTCCTTGAATATTGTCACATTTATTCATGTAAACATGGTGTCATAGATGGTGATTATTTCATACTCTACAAGGATGTTTTCAAATTTGTCTGCAGCAAATCTGTGACCAGAGTCAACAAATCTGAAAAAACTGTAAGAGCCTAAACACTGTTCTGTGAAGCCATTGTAAAATCTACAACTGAGGCTGCTTTAACCAGTGAAGAACACAACTGTATAATTTGCACTTTTCCCTCAAACAAAGCAAAACAAAAACAATTAAAACTAAGTTTTCATGTGACTTAAACTTATAAATAATGCAATTCTGCCATCCTTTTAGTTGGCTTACTTTATTGTTTTTGACTGGGTACTTAACACCATTTCAGTGGTACTTGGATTTAAGCAAAAGAACAATATTATGGTGCTACATATAACCCCTGGTCTCATCAGAGAAAGTAAGATGAGTTTAAATGTAGCAAGAGATGGTAATCTAAGTAAAACTTGATACCTTTAAACTCTTTATCAAATGACAAAATTTTGAACTTGGCCGATTCAAAGTGCTTGTGGAAGACCAATTAAATGTGGTTAAAATGATAGCATTGCTCTCTAAAATGGCAGAAAACGTATCTGGGAAAGAAGGAAATGTCAGTTACCAGCATTTTCTCCTTTTCCCATAAAGTTTTCTAAAGGTGTCTCCCCAAGGGTCCTTAAAACTTGGGATTTCATGGCTCATATAAATTTGTGTAAAAACATTCCTATTTTGTGTCTTATATTGGAACAAATCTCTACAGAATTTTGCCATCATGTTTTTTCAGTTTTCTCACATAAATAATAACAGATAAATATGACAACCTCAAGGCAGATAGATTACACATCAGTTCGTGACCAAAGTACCTACAAAATCATGATGAAAAAATTCCTTCAACAAAAAACCATGATTAATAATCGCAATAAAACTGTGAACACTTAAATTTAATAATTATCTTTGGTTAAAAAAGGGCTATATTTTTTCATTATTTATGAAAAATTATCTAACAGTATCTACAACCTCAACACTACAGTATTGCACAAAGCAAATAGTACAATGGCCAGTTATAAAGACTAAAATATATCCGAGAAAGAAAAAACAATGCACATGTACATATTTATACTTAGGGTAACTTTTAAGGACTTCTTGGCTTTCACACTGTTTTGCTGAACAACCCTATGTTTACACCACTGAGATAGGAACTTCTTTGAAAATATTCTCAGAAAAGCGGCCATATTTTTAACACCATATTTTGTACCCTATCAGGGAACCAGTTCATTTGTATCCATTAAATTACTGATGTAATTTGTAGCAAAACAAGATCAACAGAATGAAAATTAAAAACTGGCTTGAACTGCATTTCTCTCAAAATGTTAAACAAAATAGGTATAGACCAGCCTACATTCTGATCTTAGACTCAAACTCTTTAAAACATAAACTCCAATTGACTAAGCAAGTTAAGAAGAAAACTTCTCCCCAAAATCCAGTGTTTTTAGGACCCTGAAGAAAAAAACTTGAAACATCACGTGAACAAGGGGAAAAACGGGTAAACTGTACTTTAATCACTTTTTGCCACAGTAATTTTTACCCATTCATAGACAAATCCTATCTTTTGTGCCACATCTAATTTGTTATCTGCAAAGGCTTTCATTACCATTAAAACTTTCCATATGATCAAGTTCAAAATATTATCATCTAGTAGAGTTAACACTTTACCAAACAATTCCGAACTCTTAAACAATTCCGGGATTTTTATGACTTTTGAAAACATTGTAGAAAAAGGAGAAAATTCTGATGACCAGCATTTTCTCCTTTCCCCACTATGTTTCCTACCCTTCAAAAACACATTTCAGTTTTTAAGTCGTATTTATTTTGTCGTCTACAAGTGCTTTCAATTTGGACCAGTCTAAAATTTTGACATTTGGTAAAGAGTTAAAGATTGGCTGACAAGAATCTCCCTCTAAATCTATCAAAACTTCACTGTCATTGACTAATTTTTTTGATTTATACTCATTTGCATATTTTTCATAATACTTCACCATGTTAACTTTAAATGTTAACTTTAATAACACAGAGTGTCAACTTATATGGAAGTCCTAATTTCGCACACTTTATGGTAACCTGGATCATTTTAAAAATATGAATTATGAAGACAGTACCAGAACACAACAAAAGAATAACTCATGAGAAGCAATTTACCATACAGGCCAGGTTTTAGACATACCCTGAAACAGGAAATATACAAGAGAGTCCAAACAGCCTTGGTAGGCTCACCTGAGATAAGGAATATTTACTTGTCCTACATATTTGTAGATTATCTTACTTCATATATGTTTGTTTTTCAAATTATTGTAGATTTCTGTATGTAAATATGTTTGGTTTTCAAAAGATGAATCAACAAAATAGTGTAAAATGACAGAAAGACAATTAAAACAAAAGGCTCATGTCTTCTATCACTATTATCAAATTGATATTTTCCAAGTTACTTCTGGAAAATTTGTTTCAGAGGGTGTTGGGTTAAATGTCAAAATACTCATGAATTTATTTCCTCATAAATAGGTCTTTTTACATCACTTCAAAGGACAGCTTAGGCAATTGACAACCCAGTATATTTCCCATTCAATAGTTTGCACAATTTGTTTCAATTTTTGTGGTTTGAATAGCCTGTATGGTAATATGTTAACCCTTAGAACATCTTTCACAATGTTAATTGCCTTGACAGTAAGTGTAGATTGAGAGCAGACAGATGAGATCTTTCATCTGCACTGAATTGGTGAGACATTATGGACAAGAGCAACCTTGAATTTACAATCATTTAGGTCTCATTTCTGGAAAGAAAATATCTGTCTGATGTATTTGTACTCTATGGATTGAAAGCAATCTCTGTATACAACCTTTTCTTCCAAGGTCATAAGTTGTACATAAGCCATATGTGGCTGAATATGAGAAACACTGTAGTAAGAATAAGATCACAAGTAAGTATTGTAGGTACGACATTTTTTTTTCCAATAAAATGTAACCATTTGTCTGCTTAAAACTTTGAAGTTTGTAGTTTAGACTATCACACAAACATGAAGTACTGCTTATTTAATGACTCTAAAGAATTCAAATGTGTTCAACAATTATAACAGAAGAATGATTCTGAAAAACATAAACCCAACATGAAAAAGGAATCTGTGAAATTTAACAGACATTTCTGATGCTTGTGGAATCAAATACTGTATGAAAAAAACAATGAGCCAAGCTCTGTGACAAGGTATTTGAATGCATCTGCAAAAAGGATAGAACCAGGTCAGCCTCTGCAGTCCACAAAGGCTGACCTGGGTCAATACTTTTTCCTTTTGATAAAGTTTCTCCATGTCAAAGGAAAACTCTACCTCATGGTTTTGTCAGTAATAGAAAAAATGGATCCATATCATGCCACAACTACCTTGGTATAATGCATTACGAAGATGCACTAAACCCCCATTTCCAAGAGCCAGAGCTCCAGATATTAAGGGGGAATGATGGTATTATAAATCTATTATTTCTCTTCGAAACCCTATGTTGTGGGTACTCATTAGAACTGTCTGGATGAGACGATTCTAATGAGTACCCACAACATAGGGTTTTGTGGAGAATAATCAATATTTTCAATTTTGAAATCAAAATCACTCCCTCTGTTTGAAGCTCTGAAGAACACTGCTCATTTGTATGGTACGGTCAAACTTCGGTGGCTCGAATATGGGTAATTTCGAATACCAAAAAAAGCTCGAACAACGATATCGGTCCCGGCAAAATCTCTATATAATTCATATTGTTCTACCTCGGAAAGCTCGCACAACCCCTAATTGGAACTTTCGAACACATGTCACGGTCCCGTCATTCATTTTCATGTGTATTTTACCTCTCTGAAGTCGAACAAAGGGTTAGTCAACAATTAGACGTTGGGTTTCACACCTACATTGTTAATTGGATACGCCGGTAATCGTCTGTCAAATATTGGATAAGGTGCATATTTTTAACACTTACTGTAAAATATACACACACTTGCTCAATGTGTCAATTACAAACTGTCTCGCCGTGATAGAATAATCGCTTTGTTTTTAATTTTTTGTTTTTCGAGGTTGTTTACCAGAATTAGTGGTCAAGCCATCTTTGTAACGCTATGGTTGCATGAAGAGTATTGCTTATTAACACATTAGGTTTATTAACCGCAACTGTGATCTTAATCCGCACATTTAGCGTTGATAGAAGTTATAATTAGAACATAAACAGGGTAATGTTTCGCGCTCGACAATACATGTATATGCAAATGTCCTTTCTGTTCTGATAAAATGACTTTTATGTGCAAAGAAAATGACCTCTGGAATTGGCTGTTTAACTGGTGAAAATAGCATATTATCGGTCGAAATGGATACTCTCTAAAAAAAAAGCATTGATAGAGCGCATCGATTTCGGCCGAAAACAAGGTATTTTCACCAATTAAACGGCCGATTTCTGTAAAATGACAAAGTTATGTGGTGTGTTCTGTGTGATATTTCCAAATACAAAAGTTATATAGATGCAGTAAGAATACGTGCAACTCGTTCACTGACCACTTCATACTTGAAATATGGATACGTCGAACTACCGCTAATTCGAACAAATAACCTAGTCCCAGGGGTGTTCGAGCTTCCGAAGTTTGACTGTACTTCAATTCTTTAATTCTAAAGTACTGAATAAATGAGAAGAACATTTTCAAACAGCACAACAGGCCAATATAATGCAAAATGTTAGCAGTTTTGACATGAATGTAGACCAAAATACAAAACAGTGTAGATATTAAGATTGCACATTGTGAAATCTGGTCATTTCAATTAAAAAATAGATTCAAGATGTATTAAATGAGTCTCCATGCAAAGAAGTATTTTACAAGCTGAATGTGTGATTTTAACAAAAAATATAATTCTTATTCTTCTGAGTAGCCGATAAAATGCCACATGTGGAATTAACATGAAAATTTGAAGAGGAAATGCCAAAGTATGGCACCTGACTACTAGCAAATAACTGTGAGAATTTGAACACAGACAAGTTTGTCGTGGTAAAGAATATTGTTAAGTTACCTCCTTAATTCCTCTAAAATGAAGGTTCTAGAATTGTGTCATATTATCTGTAAAAGAACTGTTACACTAAGCACTGGAGGAGTTGAAGATGCTTACTTTCACCCAGTAAACATACCTTATGATTTATATGAACTGTGATAGTATGGAACCAACACCTCTCTGGGACACAATACACCTATACAACATATAGAGCCAGTATTCACAAGCCATTCTAAATTTATTGCTAATTCAATTACCAGCCATCTCATTGGCTGACACATTGTCTTTGGTCAATCAGACAGCTGGTCTTGGAATTTGAATAAGAACAAACTAGAATGACTGGTGAAAAAAAGCCATTGGGCAACTATGCCTATACTAAAATATCTTAAAGCTGGAATAGAGTCAATGATGAATGAAACACAGTGAGGAAAAAGTTTAACTTTGGCAGTTTGAATAATTGGATGAAAATGATTGACATTATTTATAAAATGTAAAAATAAGTCTGTATAAAAATAGGTCCTTAGTTACCCTTCTAATGTACACATCTTGAAATATAATTAATTATAAACTGCATTTACACTATAGAATTGAAGCAAATAGTAACAAAGAGAAAAACATCATGTCACCTTCTGTAGTCTTAGACTTCAAATCGTAGTATAAAGTAACACTTCCTTGACCGTAGTCTGGAAGTGGCAATCTTTGTAGCTCAACATTTAGTGATGATTAATACCAAGGTTTGTCACAATTCAACATGTCCATCACTTGTCTGTTATATAATACACAAAAAGACAGGGCCAAATGAAAGCACAAGTACTTTCTTTGAGGTGTTGGTTCATTGTTCAAGTGAGTCGATAAAATAAACCTGAACTGTATCTTGTAGCTGCTTCACACCTATCTCCATCTTAGTCTCTGTGAAAAAAGTTTCACTTTGTAGTTTGTAGCACATAATAATTCAGTTAAAGCACTTTACCAAGATATTCCTCCGTTGTAGATGCTCTGTATGTGATTAACAAAAAAAGAAATTGTGTCTCAGGTCTTTTACCAAGTTCATCACACATACACACAGTAGATGTATGTAGTTTTTCACTTGTCTCTGAACAGAGTACATTACCTTCAGAAGTTCAGTTGCATCACACAAAAAAATTCACAACATTAAAGCACATTACTGCCTGCACAGTTCCCTTCACACTTCTATGCATTAGAGTTCATGTAAAATGTCTATTACACATTTTCTTTATGAACACATCAACTGACTTGAATATAATGATCAATAAACAAATACAAAAAAATAATGAACACATAAAAAAAAGTGAAAAAAAAAGGGGGGGGGGGAACTGTTGTTTTAAAACTGCAGTGTGTTTTGCACACAGTAAGATTGAAGTCAACAAATGCATATAAATCTCTGGTATACTTAACAAAACTCTGTAAGAATATACAACAACAAAAGTACTATATTTGCTGAGCCTCTTAGTTGAACACATTGTGAAAAAGTCAAACAAAAAACTTTTCAAGTTTCAGGTAAAATTTCTGTAGAAGTATTCAACCTCTTCTCCACCGACCAACAACCTCGATAAACTAGCTAAAGACAATAAAAGTTCTGATTTACCTTCTAGAATGCCAAATTAAGCTTCCACTGGCATTTGCCAACAGCACAGATCAAGAAGAGACTGCACAGAATTAACAGTCCTAAATCTGATCTACACTGATCTATACTATTTACCAAACCCTACAGTGTTTTAAGAACCCTGGTGAGTAAAGCTTTTGAAAACATTATGAGAAAAAGGAGAAAATGCTGGTAACCAGCATTTTCTCCTTTTCCCACAATCTATTCTACTCTTTCAGAGACAAGTTCCTTTATTTGAGCCACATTAGTCACCTGCAAATGCTTTTAATTTAGCCAAGTCTAACATTTTGTTGTTTGGTAAAGGGCTAAAGAAGAAAAAATCTTGACACCAATACCTGGGCCTTTCTTGCTGACTGACAGCATCTTAGTGCTTATTTGGCACTCAGTATTGTAAGCATCATTACTCTAATACTTTTTTAGTTCTTTGTTTCTAGCAAGAATAGTAAGAATATATATCTATATATCACAACAAAACCAGTTGATCATAGAAATTCAAGTCTATGTTACTAGTCTGAAAAATTCTAAATGCAATTACTCCATCACAAAATCCTGACGATACTGGTTGATTTCTGAATTCAAGTCTATTTTACTATTTTGAAGAATTCTACAAGCAGTCTCATTTCAGTTTTAATGAGTTAAAAGTAGATAAGAAGATAGATTTTCTTTTCTTCAGCAATAAAACTCCACAAAAAAAAACCTAGTCTAAACATCAAAACTTTTTACGAGAGGGAACTAAATCAAAAATAAATGAACCATGCTCTGTGAAAAGGGGAGTTTAATACATTTGCAAAAAGTATCGACCCGTGTCAGACTGCACAGTCCGCACAGGCTCACATGAGTCAAAATTTTTTGTTATTTGTGAATTTTCTGCATATCCAAGGACCATACTACCTCTAAATTTAGTTAGCTATTAGGCAAAATGGATTTTATAGATCCAATATCATTCGATGGCTTGCTTTGTATAATGCATCTAGGAGATGCATTAAACTCCATTTTTCCAAAGTATGACTCAAATTTTGTGTCATCTGATGAACATGTGTGATGTCATAATGCTGCCTAAATGTCCCAAGCTTCCCTGGAATGCTGTGTTATAGTATTTTGAATCTTATCCAAATTAGAACTGTTGCTATCCCATCCTTCATCCTTGCCAGAAATCATTTTCCACTTAGTAATAACTTCATTATTCATATCTGTTGAGTCGGAATTGCCTCCAGAGTTCTCTTTCTCTGGTTCGTTATCTTTTTCTGTATCTTCCCCTTCCTCATCTGCTTTCCTCTTGTCACCATCAGCTCTGTTAACTGTTCTATCAAGATGGCGTCCAGCTGATACATATTGTGGGTGGGAGCGCTTTCTCTTGTTTGCTCCAGAATGGGTCATCACACTATGACTATGACCTTTTGATAGGTCACATTCTTTTTCAGTTCTATCGAAAATTTCTGTGTTGGAGTTTTCATCTTTCACTTCAACATCCATTTCTTCTTTATCGGAATCTTTGGTTTCGTAAATATCTTTGGTCGAGTTAGGACTTGGAGAATCAACATCAGTGTCCTCCTGATTATTATTGTCATGATCGCTATTTTCATCGTTTATTGTAGTGTCACTCTCAATATTCTTGTTAAGCCGTTTCATGTTTACAGGTTCAAACTGTGGAAATAACCATTGGCTTGAATCAGTGTTAGGAAAACGAGGTGGAAATCCTTGAATATTCACATTTTCACGGTTTTCTCCAGACATGCTTGATAAATCACTGTTGTTAGAGTTGTCATCATTTGATTCCTCTTTTCCAACATTCGTATGGTTAAATTCATTATACTGTGCAGTTGGACTTGTAGCATGCTGTTGCTGCTTAGCCCTCATTCTGTGGTTATGAAACCAGTTGATTACAGTTTTCACACCTACATTCAGTGCATTTGCAAGTGCTTCTATAGTGCTTTGGTTTGGATAGGGATCCCTATTATACGCTTGACGAAGCCTTTCTTTCTGTTCTTCAGAGAAGAACACTCTTGGTCTTTTAGGCAAAGCCATTGGTGCATCATATCTGTCCTCAAGGCTGTGACGACGTCTTCGATTGGCTGAAAAGAAAGATATACATCATAATTAATCTACATGGACAGACTTCTTAAATCAAACTGACAGAAGTAAAACCAATACCAAACTTTACAGTTTCAAAAACTCTCCAGTATCTACAGCCTAAGAAAATTTAACATACGTCAACTAAATACTGTACACTTATAATGGAATCTTAGATCCTCTACAGTAACAACTATAACACAGTTCTATGAGAAATCTCATTTCTTTCCTCGTGCTAAGAACAGCAGTGATTTGAAATTTGTTGTATCAACAGCAAGATAATAATGACATGTCACAGGTATGACTGTCAATGGTTTGCTGCACCTTATGTGATTGATTGAATGGTGTTTTACAACACTTTCAACATTATTTCAGTCATATCAGAGCAACAGCTCACATATTCATGTATTTCCTGGGTTCCACCAGTATTAGGCTTGGGCTCTGAGGTGTCTTGCCCAAGGCCAACAACTTATAAGAAACACCCTGGGAATTGATAATTTCAGTGTTTGGTAATTTCTTTTTAGATCATGCAGCTATGTACACAGAATAGGACAGTTCAACATTAGCAAAACAATCTTTACCTAAAGAGTTAAACATGTAAGAAATAATAAGAAATAATAATAATAAAAAAAAAACCGATTAATTTGATGTGAGAATGAGCTATATTTCATTCATGAACACCATATTTAGTATTTTCTCTTGCCGCTTCACCACATGTAAAACTACGAATTTTGGTGTGTTCATTCAGTGAAATAGAATATCAATTTTACATCAAAGCAAACTAGAACTATCAAAAATATAGTATCCTGATTTAACATCCAAAAAAGCTAGAACTTTTACAAAAAGTGAATCAATACCTCTCCCTGCTAAGTGCTTTGATAGGGAAGACAAACTGTTAAAACCTCATGAACATAAAATTATCTGCATTGCACTCAAAAATATTTAAGTGAAAACCTATACAAACAAGACATCTGTACTTAGCATCTACCAAATCTACAGTTTCTAATAAATTGCTGTTCAATCTAGCATAAATATGATGAAACAAAATTTTTACACAACTATAACTACAGTCAGACAGATAGGCTGTTTCCAGTGTGACCATGAAAAACATTTGCTTAGCAGAGTGAAAAAACCCTTAGAGCTGCCTTCAAAACTAAGTTACCTTTGTGGCCAGTGTTAATCAAGATTAGATGGCACAAAAGATGCAGTCTGCTCTTAGATCTACACTGTCAGCTTGGCTGCAACACTATAGATGAAAGCATGGTATTGCAAATATTTGGGTCTTGTCACTAGACTGAATATATCGGATGAATTTATTTGGAGCTTTAAGGCTTGGTCAGACCGGCTAACGGATATGTAACGGGGGGGAAACGGACAAAAACATGCAGAATTTGGTTATCCGGTGACAAAATTCATCTCCTCTGCCGTTCGAGGCTCACGCGATCGCTGTGTGGAGCGAGGAAGCCACACAATGACCGCACGAGTACCGCACATGTAACGGAAAAAAACGCACGTTTAACGGATATGTACAGGATAATAAACGGTCTATTAACGGATATCACCGTACGAGTAAGGGACTTGTACCGGATAAAACGGAAGTGCAATGCATGAGAACCGGACAAAACGTACGATGAACGGAAATGTACCGAACACCAACGTACGAGGAACGTACCGGTCACGTGACATGCCGAGGGTATAAATTGTCAGATGCATCCAAAGTCTATCATTTGCATGTCTCTGTCCGTTTTGTCCGGTGGAAAGTTTTGAACATGCTCAAATCTTTCCACCGGATGGAACGGACATCGCCGGACAAGTAGCGGATTCACCGGATAAGAAACGGACATGAAACGGATACGAACGGACACGAACGGATGAAATGATTTTTTATCCGTTACTCGTCCGTTAGCTCGGTGTGACCAAGGCTTTAAGGGTTAAATAAATTTCAATATTACAAAGCACATTGGTGACGGTTACCAGTTTTGTAACAATGCCAGGCCTCCCCTCATTGTTCAACCTATCCAAGCACTTCATCTCTTTGCCAAACAACATACTTCTAGACTTGTCATATTATGAAGCATTTGCAAGCAACAATTTTAATGTGAATAAAGGAATGGTTATTTATTTGCACAGTGTCGAAAACATTGCCATAAAGAGAGAATGCAGGTTACCAACATTTTCTCCTTTTCCCACAATTCTTTTTTTAAAAGCCTTCATCATCAGGGTTGTTAGAATTCGGGATTGTGTGAAGAAGGCGTAACTCTTTACCAAACAACAGCATTTTGGACTTTTATTAATCGAAAGCATTCACTGAAATCAAATAAAGCTCAAATAGTGAAAACTGTCTTTAAAAAGGTAGAAAACCTTGATGAAAAAGAGAAAATGTTGCATTTCTCCTTTACCTACAACCTTTTCAAAACCCTTCCTCTTCAAGGTTGATAAAACTCCAAATTATTTGGCAAAGGCTTAATGCTTGTATTTGGCTGACATTCCACAGTTCATTGAGGGAAAGACCTGTATTTGTACAACCTACCTACCTTTAATCTCATTTTGGCAATGTTTAAGCCTCTCAATATTGTGTGGATCACTAAGCCACAAATGCATTTTGATGAATGGTTCCCTCCCTTTAATGCTTAACATATGCCAGGGTTTTGGTTTGGAAAGCAGTTCACTGACAGAGCCTTGGGAAAGGCCAAGAACCGCCTCTCCAAACAGTTTCTGTCCAAGATTATTGAACTGTAGCACATCCTTAACTCTGCTTGTAAGGTCGAGTGTATCAATCTCTGACGTCATGGCAACAACTTCTAACATGGAGGATGGATACGTGAAAGTGGCCCAATTGGGAGGTGGTTGCTGTTGGTGGTGGTGGTGGTGAAGATGAGTGAAAAGTGAAGGATGGGGTTCCACAGGGGGTACTGGGAACATTGGAGGCACATTGGAGGGTCGAACTGTTGGAAGTGTAGGCTTCATGTCACTTGGACTGACTAAAATGGGGGAAAATGGAGAGAGAAAAATGATGAGAATCTGCCTAATTTTCTTTTTATATGTTTGTTTTTTTCATATGCATGTTAGTATTAGTGTTATATTCGAGATTATATTGCTTAGGGTAGACAGTTGCTGCACATAATTCATGCCAATTTGTTTTTATAGAAGGTGTTTTTGTCCTTGAAAAGGCAACTTGTAAAAATTTGTGGCCTGTTTCCTATCAGTCAATGGAATATGACCAAATTTTATATGTTAACAGAACCTTTAAATAAAATGCAAGGAACTTTGGACACATACAAATCACCTAACTGACCATTTCAAACAACTATTATGGCAGACCTAGACAAGTAATATACCCTACTAAAATATTCGAAGGATTTATGTGACATATACCACACCAACAAGATTCCAATAATAAATAAAATTCACTACCCCACTGAAGTGAATTTTAAAAAAGTAATACCATAACTTAAATGATTATAACCTCACTTTGACCTTGACTTTTGATCACAAAGTCATTAGGAATCATTCATACTATATATATATATGAACCAAGTTTGGAGAAGCTAGCTCAAGCCAACGTCAAACCATTGTCTGTTGACAAGCTTGATTTTCAAAAAGCCAGCCTCTTATTCAAAGGAGGGCATATTTATTATTGCTCTTTATGTCTGAAGAGCCGAGCTTAAACCAGTCTCATATCATATTATTGGCTAAACATCCATGAAGTAGGTCACTATGACCTTGAATTTTGGCCCTTTAATCTCAAAATTAAGAGGGAACTGTCTTCATCCTATGATCATTATCATCTGTTCCAAGTTTGACTAATCTAGGTAATTTTTATGTCCTGATGAGGTCTTGTTCACCCCTTGACCCAACCAACATACTGATATTATCTCTTCTTCAAAGCAGAGGATATTTATATATGAAATCCCACACGATATAACAATACCAATATTATTACAAAAGATCACTAACATCATTTTTTATCAAGCTAAGACAAGACACTTGAAATAAACAATAGAGAAGCACTTAATACAAATGGGCAATCTATCAGAAACTATCCAGATTTAATGAAGACACCTTCAGGACATGAGAAAGCCTATTTTTCAGCTTCATGCACTACTGATAAAAAAGATCTTTTCAGCCGCATCAGGTGAAGTTGTCATTTGAAATTTATCCAAACCCCATTTTTTTTTCTGTCAGATTCAGCTTGGACAAAAACATCATTCTATGTGATTTGTTGTTCAACAGACTGGGCATTGTCTGCAAAATTATAGTTTTGGTAGAGAACGCAACATGTACCACCAAGTACAGCAAACTTACTTTTGCCACGGCTTCAAAACTCAACCAGCTTAACGTTCTTGGTTGGCTTGTATGTGCATGCATTTTAAACTCCATTTATATGCAGCACTGACATGAATAACTCTTCACCAGAAATCAAAATGTTACTGGTCCAAATTGAAAACATTTGCTGCCTGCAAATCAACTATGGCTGAAATGATTGGATTCATCTTTGAAAAAGAGCAAAATTATACAGCTAAAGGAGAAAATACTGGTTACCAACATATTCTCCTTTCCTAATTATGTTTTTCAAAAGACTTCTTTCATGGGACCTTAAGAACAATTTTGTTTGGTAAAGGGTTAATAAGAGATTGTTAAGATTTTGTTATGGTCATGAAGAGTACGCAATAAGCTAGGATTACATAGCATAGTATATTGTTATAACCATTCCAAATAAATATGCCACATACAATACAACCATGAACATGGAAGTTATAGCCAATGCTCGAAGGCTGTGCCACAGTTCAAACTCTTTCAAGATTTTAGGTAAATATCAAGCTTCAGAATTGTTGCATTTTTTCTCAGCATGCATTTATGTGTACTTAGAACAATTTCATGAAAAGGTGCTTGCATCTTGTGCAAAAGATTGTGTAATATTTTGAAAAGTTTTTGTAAATATAAAGCCTAAATTTTTTTTCTTTTTTTAAATGTATAGTGTGTATTTTGAATAATTTCAAGAAAGAGTGTTAACAAATTTGTGACATAATTTAACATGAAAGGGTGCTTGAAAATTTTGTACAAATCCTAAAACTGTTCAGGTATTTTGACATGCATTTTTGTGCATGTGAACATAAATAATTACACGAGAAGGTGCAAGTGCCTTTTCTCTGACAAGTATTTATGTGTACTTAGAACATTTTCATGAAGAAGTGCTTGCATATTAATAGAAAACCTAAAATTGTGTGAGGTAAGTTAATAAATACCAAGCCTAGTGTGTAAATATGTGTTCTGAAATGGTCCACTTAACTTTTTTACAAACAAAAAAATTTTAGACTTGTCCAAATTGAAAGCATTTTAAGACACAAATTAAGTGTGTCTCAAAAATTGAAATTTGTTTTGGAAGGGAAGAAAACGTGGTTTTCAAAAACCTGTTTCCTCAGGGTCCTTAAAAGTTGGCATTGTGCAGTAAAGGGTTAAAGTTATGCCCAAGGCATTCTAAATGACCAAATAATTGTAAAGAGATTTGTATGAAGTGATTCTTGATTGCTCAGCTTGATATTACGACTGAGTGATCTTACAGTGGTAAGCTTGAGGTCATAGCTGAGCGATTCTGAGATGGTCAGCTTGAACTTATGACCAAGTGATTCTCAAGCAGAGAGCTTGAGGCTATGACTAAGTGATTCTGCAGAGGTCAGTCTTAATTCTGTCTGAAGTTATGACTCAGAGATTCTAAAGAGGTCAGCCTGAAGCTTTGACTGAGTGATACTGAAGTAGTCAACCTCAAGTTATGGTTGAAAGATTCTGAAATTGTTACCATGAAGTTATGAGTAAGTGACTCTGCACTAGTCTGCATGAAATTTAAAGATGGCTGAGTGATTCTCTGAGTGGTCAGCATGAAAATATGACTAAGTGATACTGCAGCAGTCAGCTTGAGGCCATGGCTGAATGAATCTGAAGCAGTCAGCTTGGAGTTATGAAATAACTAATTCTCAAATGGTGAGTTTTTATTTTAAGATCAAGTGATTTATAAGTGGACAGTTTGAAATTATTACAAACTGATTCTAAGGTCGAAAGCTTTGAGTTATGAAATTTCATTTAAAACAGTATGCTTTTGACTGGATTAAAGAATAATTGTAAAACATTTAGAGACACAGATAACATGATATTAACCCATCACTGAACAAATACAACTTCTTCCTCAGTCATATTTAAGCAGTTTCTAAAAATACTGTGGGAAAAACAGCAATCACTTGCAACAAGCATTAATTTGTCCTTTTCCCAAAATATCTTCAATTTCATTTATATAAATCATTTCCCTTTCCTTTGTGTGATTTTCAGTGAGTTGGGGTAAGTCTAAAGTTTAAGCTATACAGTTATGAGTTAACAGCTACAGGGTATGTCATGTATGTAGAAATGTTATGTATGAGAAAAAACGTGTTATGCATGTAAACAGTTACAATAGAATTAGGCCAGTTTGCCATGCATCCATCCGGTTGTTATGACTTGCTGTTACCATGAGCTGTCAGAAGGTACACCATACACTCTATATATAGATACAGTTACAGAATATAATGATACATCTAGCATATAAATTGTTTTTTGTTGAAACTTATCAAGATACAAAATTTATATAGACATTTTATATATATAGCAAGTGTCCCATCTTTCTAAAACTGACCTGTTTATTACAGTAAAGCCTTGATAAATCAAATTAGGGAAATAAGTGCAAATTAAAAATGTGCATGGATTATTGACTGTCATCCAAAATTTCAACAAATACCAGTAGCGTAAGAACTTTGACTTCTTTGCTTATTTCATTTAAGTGTTAAGCCTGTTCCAACAGTTTTTGAGTCCTATCACAGCCACAAACTTCTTCATGTCTTTCAGAGCTTTAGCTGATATTCTGCCAATGCCATGCCAAAGGACACTCATACAATCATGTACATTGTCATAGGCAGGGATCTGTTAAGATTTTTCAACAAAAAGTATGTCCTTTTACAAATGAAAATGAAAGTTAACAATATTGCTTGCACTTGCAACAAGAGCTGTCGCTAACCTCATATTTCTATCGAAATGTATAATGTCTTAGCTGATACAAGTACTTGGATTAGTCAATGTATCTGAATCATAGCTTGTTTGAACATTCAAGACTTTACTGTAATCAAACAGGTTACATCTTTGAAAACAACACGGAAGAAAATATTTTACAAATAAAACGCTTTCATTACACAAAATAAACTATAGTCCAATTCAATAATGACAAGTTGCAAATGATATTTTTTCTATTTTGCAGCAGGCTACATTTTGTGTTTTTGTTTTGCAGTATGCAAGTTTAATCAGAAACATTGTTGCAAAAGGGGCAACAGCTTTAGAAACAATATTTTTCACATGTTTTCATGTATAAAACCTTAATAAATGTTTATGATGTCTTTTTTACTAGTCATGTGCTGCAAACTTATTTCAGGATCTAAAGAGTTAAATGGTGATTTTTCTTTTTCTATTTTAAAGACCCTGAAGACAAAGCCTGTAGAAAACTTTCTGGGAAAAGGAGAAAATGCTGGTAACCAGTATTTTCTCCTTTTCCAAGAATGTTTTCTACCCTTTCAAAGAAAAATTCCATTATCTGAACCGCATTTATATTGATGTCTGCAAATACTTTTGATTTGGACAAGTTTACATTTTTCTCATGTGGTAAAGAGTCAAGAGTTCTTCACTGAATTGCATGCTGTGGGTACTGAGTTCATTGATGAACACATTTCTTTCCCACATTGCCCCCTGTAGCTGTACATTTACTCCCGATATGCTTCTCATATCTTTACCAAAAGACAAAATTTTGGACTTGGCCAAATTGAAAGCATTTGCAGACAACACATTAAATGTTACTCAAATGTTTGGATTTATCTTTGGTAAGGTAGAAAACATTGTGGGAAAAGGAGAAATTGTTGGTAACCATCATTTCTCCTTTTCCCAAAATTCTTTCAAAAGGCTTCTTCCCCCAGGGTCTTTAAAAACAGGAGATCATTTAGTAAAGGGACATGGAGCAAATAGGGGCAATATTAATACCACAATCACACTGCAAAAATGCTTGAAAATTTTGTACAATACAGAAAAATAGCACATAAAAGCCATTTCTCCTTTTGCAACAAATCTTTCCATGTATCAACAGAATAAACTTTATTCAGGTTGATTATCCGTTTTTCACAATGATGTTTTTTCAAAGTAATCTGCTGCAAATCATTTAAAGAGCCAATGAGTTGACCCTTAAAGTGCCTTTCCCAACTTTACTTGCCATTGTAGATTAAGATCAGACTGCAAAGAAGAGGTTGACTGATCTTTGATCTACACTGCCCACTTTGTTTAGACATTCAGAACAAAAGAAACTTGAAATTACAAATGTTTGGGCAAGTCTAACCTGAAAACATCTGTACAGTTTATTCAGCACTTTGAGAGTTAAACTGATATGTCCTTACTTTTTTTTTTAAATATTCATATAAATTTATTCAATCATAATTTAAGCACCTTTGCTCACTCAGTGATATCATAATCTTGACCTTACATCAAAATAAACAGTAGTTTAAACTAAATACCTGGGTCTTTATTCACCAGCCATTCCCTATTTTATTCAAAGTCTATGTCTAAATTTAGAAAGTAATGCAACTTCTGATTAGCTAAACCATTTGGTTTAGCCTATCAGGTGATGTTTTACTTTCATATTTAGAAAATTCTTGAGAATAAGACAAAGAATTTCTTCAGAATGGTTGGTGAATACTGGCCCTTGTAATCTCAAGACATAAAACAGCTATTAACAATACCAATTAGTATTATCATGCTTTAAGTTTAGTAAGCAATCAATCATATGCTCTTACCAATAAGTTCAAGCCAAATTGAACAGTTTAACAAAATTCTTACGGTAAGTCTACGGTAACAAGTCTGGTGTACTTCAGTTGATTGATCAAGTATGTACAGCAAATAGGCTGGGGCAATATCCAATGACCTTTCTAAATTCCAAGACTAGCCACTTGATTGGTTAAGACATTCTGTCTCCACCAATCAAATGGTTAACCTTGGAACTTAAAAACTAGACTGATATCTAAGACATTCTGTCTCAGCTAATCAGATGGCTATCCTTGGAATGAAAAAAAACTGTCGCAATATTTTGACTTGTTCATAGATGCAAACTCCAATCTTGGATACTCAGAAGTTCCCTAAAATAAACCATGAATTTGCAATAATTGGAAATGTGTAATTTTACGTCAGGTAATTTTTATGTTTATTTCCTGTATGTAACATAATTTGGTAATTCCAAAAGCCCTACATTTTCATTCTTTTTCGTATTATAAACCGTCCATTTTTGCCAGACAATTAGAATAAGACAAAAGAATTCATCAACCCATACTGTAAGGTCAAACGGTTATGCAATATTGTAGTAAACTTGTTACTGTTTTACAGTTTATGAAAAAATATTCATTAATATTATATTTCATGTGTCTATTTTTAGAAATGTTATGGGTAAAGAAATGTCGTAATTTAAGCTGGGGGGAATTATTTCCCCGTCACAGTGAATATTTTCCTCCTGCCGAAAATCTGCAACTACTTTTTTAAGTTTTTAAGTTTTAAAAGTGGCATTCATTGACAAAATAATCAGAGGAAATATAATATATAATTCATTTCATCAGCTTGTGGTTAATATGGGGAAATATTTGCCTCAAAAGGGAAAGGTCCGCGAAAATAACTCGTGCCTTACGGCACTCGTTATTTTCACATACCTTTCCCTTTTTCGGCAAATATTTCCCCATATTAACCACAAGCTGATGAAATAAACTCTATTTATAAAAGTAGGACACAAGGTAATAAAAACAGTATTTTGAAAAATAGACTTGGGCCCCTCTTTCCCATACAATGTCATGCTAAATTACATTCTAAGTCTTATTCTTAATCTTGAAACTAACATGATCTCAGATTCATTACATTAGACTGTTCAGGCAATCAGAAAATTGTGATAGTTTGAAAAATTCTTGAAAGCATACTAATGTAATTTTCGGATGGTTGGTGAATAGGCTCCATTTGCGATAAAAATTAGGAATATCATAGCATTGGGTAAAGAACTTGACAAACAAATGGCAAAAGTGTATCAAAGTTTCACAGTTATTGCACCAAATTTTCTTTCTTTTGTTTAGAAGATAACTTCTTATTCCTTATTTCAAACTGTAACTTTGCACAAATGTCTTGACCTTATGATGTATGGGCTGATGAGATCTTTTGCAGAAAGTACATACATAGTAAAGCCATCCAGAGGTATTTCAAAATAACTGCAGTTTTCTCTCCAATAATTTCATGACTTACCCTTTATTACACAATCCTAGGTTTTAACAAACCTGAGTAAAAACAGCTTCTGGTTATCTGCATTTTCTCCCTTTTCCACAATGTTTTCTATCCTATTAAAGACAAATCTCCTCTTTTGAGCGACATTTGATTTGTCGTCTGCAAATACTTTGAATTTGGACAAGTGTAAAATTTTGTCTTCCAGTAAAGAGTTATCAACGCTTACATGATAGTCAAATTTTAAGATGCATTTCAATCAATAGAATTAATGTTGAAAAATGATTATCTTTATATCTGAACAACAAAAACTGCAGCCAGCCCAAAATACCTGCACTTGTAAATAAAATTTTGGAATTAGATGTTTTAGCTGAAAAGTAGCCAAAATTCCAACAACAAATAAATTACTTATGATCAAATCTTGATCTTAATACTCTAAATTGTTACAACATGCAATCAACTATATTCTGATGGTACAAACATAATGTTAATTTCTTCAGCAATTTTCATCTTTTTTTCCCCAAATCGAGCTTTTCTGAAGCAGACAGGTTAAGAATATGTTGTGATAAAAGAAGAAATAAGTTACACCAATCAATTTCTGAACTTGTTTATAAATAACCTTTTACCTGATGAAAGTAATTCTAGACAGATCCAAATTGACAGCATTTGCAAATGACAAATTAAATGTGTCTCAAAGGATGAGATGATAGGGTAGAAAGCACTGTGACAAAAGGAGAAAACACTGGTTACAAGCATTTTCTCTTTTTCCCACCATGTTTCCAAAAGTCTTCTTTCTCAAAATTCGTGACTGTTTAGGAAATGGTTTAGAGTCTGATAGCTTTGTTTTGTTTGTGATTTTTTCATAGTATCTTGCAGTTTCTTCAATTTACACCATTAAGAAAGAAATTAAGATAAGTAAGTGAGTTAACAGAACAATCTGCTATAGTTATTATCCTTCATATTCTATCTATTCATGAAAATCTGATTAAAAGAAAAACAAAGACATAAAAAGACATAATTAAGCTCGTAATGAAAAACACAAAGACAGGGACAAAATGAAGCAGTTTTTTCACGAGATATAAAATAGAATTTACCAAAAATATAAGAATAAAATTGAGTATTTTTCTAAAAATTCTTTGGTTCTGTTTTCTTTCCCATGATGCCATTTTTCCCAACAAAAGTTTGATCTTCACCTCAGAGGAAATTTCATCAAACCTAAACAGTTATGTAAAAACATGTACAGGTTATACAGGGCGAAAGCCAGCACACAAAAGATGAAGCGAGAAACTTTTCACGGACAAAACAATGTACAATTTCTCGTACCTGTTGCCATCCCCATGGTCAAAGGATTGACCAATGGTAGAGCAGTGGCCGGAATATTTCCACCAATTGTTGGCCACATCATTTGATTGTCCAAATCTAAACAGGAAATTGAAAAGCTACAGTTCTACATTGTAACTATCAGTAAGGCAGAGAGAAGCCATTTTAATGTTACGGAGACATCACCTCAGAACTAATGTGGTCATTTAAATAATCATTTACTAATATTCTATTCCAAAGGAGACTTTAAAAGCAGAATATTTTTTTTTAAGAGTTTATACAAAAAATCGTCCCTGTGCAGGGTTTTAGGACCATCATCTGTCTAGAAACTTGCTTTCTAGAAGATACCTGCATTTATCATCGTCAAACTGATTGGAGAAAAAGCGGAATACCGTACAAGTGGTAAAGGTGGCTATTTAGAACTTGTCTTTGCAAGGGAAGAAAACATTATGGGAAAAGAGGAAAATGCTCGTAAAAAGCATTTTCTCCTTTTTCCACAGTGTTTCTTACCTTGCAAAGACAAACCTCATAATATGCGCCACATCTACATTTGTCATCTGCTATTGCTTTCAATTTAGACAAGTCTGAAATTTTCTCATTTGGAAAAGAATTAATCCACATGTCTTTGGTTGTCTGCTAATGCTTTCATCTACGACCAGTCTAAAATTTCACGTCTTTGGTTGTCTGCTAATACTTTCATTCATGACCAGTCTAAAATTTTGTCATCTTACACAGATTAAGGTTTCTCACATGAGTACCATACATTTGAAAAATTGTGGCAACATTAGAAGTTACTCGACTGTTTAATCCTTAACCACACAATCCAGAGCTGTAACCGCCTAAAGGAAGGAGGCTTTTGAAAACATTGTGGGAAAAGGATAAAATGCTGGTCACTACAATTTTCTCCTTTTCCAACAATTTTTTTCTATCCTATCAAAGACAAATTCCATCTTTTAAGCCACATTTGAATTTTCCTCTGCAAATGCGTTCAATTTGGACAAGTCTTCATTTTTGTCATGTAGTAAAGACTTAACCCTTTACCATACAACAAAATTTGAACTTATTCAAATTCAAAGCATATGCAAAATTTAATGACATATCAAATATGACTCTATTGATGGGATTTGTCTTTGAAACAGTAAAAAAAAGTGTGGGAAAAGGAGAAAATACTGATTACCAGCATTTTCACCTTACCTCATAGTGTTTTCGAAAGGTCTCTTCTTCAGGGTCGTTAAAACTTGGATTTGTATGGTAAAGGATGAAAAAAGTTATACTGCAGGAAAGGGGAAGTTGCAGAGATGTTTTGAGATAGTGGAATAGAGGCTACAAGCTGTCTACTCATGTCATTTGTGTTTTTCATTGATTTTTCCTTGATTTGTCCAAAGATCTATCAAAATAAGAAACAAATGAATTAGATGTTTTTTCGAAGAAAAATTTCAACAAATATTAAATAACTAATCTAAAAGGACTACAAAAACTTCAAATTATTTGTGAACTCATGGTCTACATCTAAAGATGCATTAAAATTCGAGCTAAACCTACCTTGTTCTTTACTGACGGAGTTACTTCGCATCAATTTGTCAGGAGCAATGTGATACTGAGACGCAACCAACTTCGGAATGGCTTCAGCATCTTCCAGAAACAACTGCATCCTGATGAACGGCTCTCGCCCTTTCTGTGTGAGCATGTGCCATGGCTTAGGTCGTGCCAGTAGATCACTGACACTCCCTTGAGAAAGTCCCAAAACATTCTCGCCGAATAATCGTTGACTTATTGAATACTGACTGAGAGTTTCTTTGACCTGTTTCACAAGTTCCTCTGTGTTGATATTGGCATAGCTGTCAAATTCTTCTTGTGTAATGGGAGGGAGAACAGCTTTCAGAGGTTTGCTGTTTGGTGGTCCTATATGAGGGCGTGTCATTAAAGAATTGGCAATGTTTTGCATTCGTTGGAGAGGAGAAGCCGTCTCTGAAGGTGAATGATGGGTGAAAGCCAAGTGAGGGGCCGGAGAAGAGTTAGGCATGACCGGATTCTCTGATTTGTCCATTATATCATGACCATTTATCTTAGGATGCACTTGAAAGAAGGCACTTGCTGCAGTATGAGCAGAGGTGTTGAGCGATTTTTCTGATCCCCCTGAAGTTGGTGTACTAGGTAAACTACTGGATGTACTATGCTTACTGAGATCAATTGGGCCATTCGATTGGTTCATTATGTCTTCCCCGACTGGATCTGGAGGTTCAGATTTTACGTTCATTCTCTCTGGAGATCCATGGGTATGTCTCACTTCACCGGGCTCAGGTTCGTCTCTCATGCGAACATTCTGGGCCAGCCTTGCCAGTTCCTGTTGATATAATGCACTAGCAGCGATATTCCCTGCGTTCTCGGCAGCTTGAGCTAACTTGACTAACTCCTGCCTGTATATTCTCTCCACCATTTCCTTGGCAGAGAATTCGTTTTCTGATGGTTTCTCATGAGGCTTATCAGTTCCAGCATGTTTATGGTATCTTTCTCTGTCACTAATACTGGGATGTGGGGAAGGTAGACCTGTTGTAGGGCTTGTGATAGGTAGAGTATGACTCACATGCATGTGATTGTAGGACTGGGCCATCTGTTGATAAATGCTGCTAACCATGGCATTATGATGCTGAAATAAACATACAAATTAACCGTTTATCACACAGTCCTGGGTTTTAATGACCCTGAGGAGGAGGGCTTCTGAATACATTGTGAGAAAATTTTCCAACAAATGAAGATGGCATAGGTCAAGATTAGACAGCACAGAACATCTTAACTCTTTACCACACAATCCCAACTTTTAATGACTCTGAGGAAGAAGGCTTTTGAAAACATTGTAGAAAAAGGAGAAAATGATGGTAACCAGCATTTTCTCCTTTTGTCACAATGTTTTCTATCCTTTCAAGGACAGAAATAACCTTTTAAGCTACATTCACTTTGTCACCTGCAAATTTCATTTATGCTTTCAATTTGGTAAAGTACAAAATTATGTTGTTTGGTATAAAGATTTAAAAGCCCCTGTTTATGCCTATAGCAGTAAAAAAGTTTTTTTCCAAGGGTTCTAGGCTTGCAAAATGGTAGTCAAGACAAAAAATTAACATTGTATCTTGTCTATATCTAAATTTGCTAAACTTTTACTCATAAGTCCTTAACCTTTTACCGCACAATGCCGACTTTTAACGACTATAGGAAAGAAGCCTTTTGAGAACATGGTGGGAAAAGGAGAAAATGCTGGTAACCAGCATTTTCTCCTTTTCCCACAATGTTTTCTACCCATCGAAGAAAACTGGCACCATTTAAGCCACATTGAAATTGTCGTCTGCAAATGCTTTCAATTTGGACAAGGCTAAAATTTTGTCGTCTGGTAAAGGGTTAAGCAAATTTACAGCAAACCACTTTGAAAACATAATTGTTCAACTCTTCATCAGATGACAAAGTTTAAAACTGCTCCAAATCAAAAGCATTTGCAGACAACAAATTCATTGCTCTTTTCAAACAATTTCTTCAAAAATCTTCTTTCTCAAGGTTGTTAGAAGTTGTGGTTGTGTTGTAAAGGGTTAGCCTTTTACTAAAAAATCCCATGTTTTAATGCCCCTGAAGAAGAAAGCTTCTGAAAAGATTGCCAGAAAAGAAGAAAATGCTAGCAACCAGCAGTTTCTCTTTTTCTCAAAATGGTTTCTACCTTATCAGAGGGCTTAAGATTATAATGTTCTTAACTTGTCTATAGCTGTTGGAAGAATCTAAACTCGTTTGGGAAATGATTAATATACAAATACATGTGGAAAGGTTGTTGCAAAAGGAGATATTGCTCATTTTTAGTAATTTCTCCTTTCAGCACTGTTTTCAAAATTGGTTTAATGCAAAATTAAACAGGAGCACTACATACAGGCTCTTAATTCTCAACTTCAGATGCTTTTACAGCAATAATTCTAAGTCAAATAAGGGACATAAGTGTGTCAAAAATAATTTGAGAACTACCTGTCCTTCTTACATAGATTACCAAAAGACAAAATTTTGAACTCAACCAAATTGAAAGCATTTGCAGCCGACAAAATAAATGTATTTAAAATGATGATTTCTGTCTTTAAAAGGGTAGAAAAAATTGTGGCAAAAGGAGAAAATGCTGGTTAGCAGCAAAATGCTTTCAGGGTCATTAAAACTCCGGATTATGTGCTAAAGGGTTAAAGCGCCAAACAAACCCAACAGACGTTTCTAAACTAGAAATAAAAACCAATAAAGCACAATTTCAAGGCTGCCTTTCAATATAGTATTTCAGCAAGGCGGACAGTATAGATCAAAGATCTACACTGACTGCAAAGGCAACAACAGTTGTGAAAGGCACTTTAAGGGACAATACCTAGCCCAAGTGTGAAGTACACATCTTCAGTAATGACATAAATTATTAGAAATATCAAAGTTTTCCCATGACAACAACACAGAACATGTTGGCCATAGATAATTCCACTTGTGGTTGCTTTTATTCTATTATTAGAATTTTTACCTCTTTGGTCCAAACTTGTTCCATGGTTTTCTTGTTTTGCATAGCTTGTTGAGCTTCGTTCAAAATCTGAGCAATACGTTCCTCTGTCGCAGTGTCTTCCCTTGGTATATTTGGCAACAATGGTTGTGAACCTGCCAACGTAAGAATTAGCAAATGTACAACAGAACTGTCGCTATATGCGACTTAAAACCTGGTCTAAATGCTATAAATGAGAAAACAATACCAAAAAACACTATTTCAGACTTGTCCAATTCCAAAGCATATGGAGAAGACATATTCAGTATGGTTAACATGATAGGATTTGTCTTTTAAAGGGCAGAAAACATTCTGAGAAAAGGAGGAAATATTAGTTATCAAAAGTTTTTTGAATGCTTTCTTGATCAGTCATTAACCTTTCACCAAATACGAACATTTTAGACTCCAAAATATTGAAAGCACTTGCAGATGACAAAATAAAAGTAGCTCAAATAATGATTTCTGTCTTTCATAGGACAGGAAACATCGTTGGAAAAGGAGAAAATGCTGTGTTTTCGCATTTTCTCTTTTTCCCAAAATGCTTTCATAAGCCTTCTTTTTCAGGTTCATTAAAACATGATATTGTTTGGCAATGGATCATAACTCTGAATTATCTAGTGAAAGGGTGACCATAATCTTAGCATTATCAAAAGTAATATTCGAGACAAAAATTATCTTTTTTGAAATAATGTCATTGTAATAATATCAACTGCACCTTAGGGTAAACACACTAAAATTAAACATGAAATAGAAAAACAACATATACATACATTAATGATCAAAAAAGTTTTTGTCTCCTACCTTTCTTTGGTGAAATAGCTTTCAGTGCCAAGATGCTCCTATCATCTGCGGCCCATGAATGCATTTTGCGGTAGGATTCCCTTCCTTTCTCTGTTAACTTATCCCACGATTTTGGCTTCGAAAGTAACTCACTAACAGTTCCTTGTGAAAGTCCGAGCACATGTTTGGCAAATAGGCGTTGACCTATATTGTGAATACTGAGCAATTCACGAACAGTTTTGGCGACCATACCGGTATCAAGTCCCTGACAACCATTAACTTCCGATTTTATCTGTGGCGCTAAATTCATCCCTATGTAGTTCATAAAATGACCATTTCCTTGTGATAGTAAACTAGGGTGAAAAAACTGCGGAGATTGAGGGGGAAACCTCAATGTGTCACTTGTACTAGGGGGTCTAGTTAGACGCCCCGTATCACTATGGGGAGAACTGGGCACTTGTGGGGGGATATCTGCTGACTCTGGGCTGTGGGCTTTAGCACTTTCTTGTTTGGGAGAATTTGCACTAACAGTAGGTGAAGATAGTCCATTTTTGAATGGGATATTGGGAGATTTTTTCCCTTGAAATGAAGCAGCTAATTCCTCTCCAATTAATGAAGCAAAGGCATCCACATGTGATGAGATTGCCGGTGGTGTTTTGCCTGCAAGAAAGGTGTAAATGCACATGATTTACTCTCATACTTATTTCTTTGTTCTAATACCATGAATCCAAATAATCGTTATTTTTTATTAGTTCGATATAAGCAATTTTGAATACATTTCATGCATTTTTGTTTTTGCAACAGCACTGTGATAAGCAATATGAGACAGGCACTTCAACATCTCAATAAACGACAAATCTGAGAATACTGATACCATAAGGTAGTGGACATTTTAAAACTGGAGGAAACAGGATGATGAAATCTATAGACAGAAAATTACACACATCAATATTTGAAGAAAAAAAAACCCTATCAAGCAAGAGATGGAATGTATTGTCTTGCTTCTTGTGTTTCTTATTCCTTGTAGTGTAAGCTACTTTGACTGTACTTAGATAGTACAGCTGTCTGAAATTTTACATAAAAACCAGTCCAGGGGTATTCAACAAAATGTAAATCAGTGATAGGGGTAGAGAAGCAGTCAACCAGAAAATCACAAATAACCAAAACTTAAGGACAGCATGCTTTGCAATAAACAATAACAAGGACAAAATTTACAAACAGGTTCTAATTCTTTCTCTCAAAAATATCTCTCTGTAAAGCTTAAATTGAAAAGATTTTAATCTAACGTTAACCTTCATCCTAGTGTACCCTATGAAGATTAGAATTATTCTGAACAAACTTTGTGTCCTTTGTTTGTAGAAGACCATTCGATTAGGAAAGCTTAAAAAAATCTTGTGGAAGTTATCTGCTATAAAAGCCTGTCCCCCATATTAGCATGACCTAGAAAGTTCGAGTGAACAACAAAAGTATCACATAATAGCAAAAGATATTACCATCATGGGCTGATGGTGTCCTAGTAGAGGAAGTACTTTTAGTCTTTCCCCACGCACTTTTTTGTCCTAATTTGACAAATTGACTATAAATCATGAGCATTACACCATATCTTAGCAGAAAACATCATCGCAGTCAAATTGGGATGGATTTATAGAACAGAAAATATCTGATGCAAGAGTATGTAATCAAAAAGAAAAGTAAAGAAATTGAAACCTGATGATAAATGTTAGTAGCATGAGAAAACTGAACTAAAACACTGCAAAACTCAATCTCCATTAAGCAATACCTATAATTCAGTGAATGATTAACACAACATACAAGTGAGTATCCATATTCCTTAAACTATCTCTATCAAATTTTGTCATTTTTAAGTGCCATGTACTTGCTATAAATAAGTCAAATACCTAATTGAATATATCAGAAATATCATTTAAACCTATGCAGGTTTGTAATAAACAAAGTTTAATTTTCAAAATTATATTTCACATATTCATATAAGTTAAAACTTTCAAATTCAATTGAAGGCTTGATTAAAAAAAGCCCAGTCTGATTGGTACTGTGATTTTATTCTGGTTAAAGCTTCTCCCCACCCACACATCCCACCCACCTCCATAACTATGTATGAGGAAAGCCGTTCATTTTGCCTGATCGCTAAATTCATTGCCTTCTAATGTTTCATAAAAGAATATGAATGTTTCTTTGCTCATTTCCTATTAATATTTAATGCTATACTTTTTGCATAATCCACATTATTTTATAATGACATTATATAAAATTCCTGTTTTCAAAGTCAATGCTTGAGCTAAACAAGGAAAATGCACCTTAGTACATTTCTTTATCAACTTGCATACATCCTTGTAAAATGGATTATCCAGTAAATCTGATGTTTACTACATGAAAACATATGAAAACATTGTGGCAAATTGAAATTAGCTGTTTCAAGAAATTCAAGAAATTCCTCCCTTCCCTACTCCGATTTTAACAAGAGAGTTCTGTTGGGAGATGAGAAAAGTTGTCTACACGTAAAGTAACCTTGACCTTTACCAGTCATAGGTTAGCACTAACAAAATCTTTGATATGTAAAATAAATTAGATACATTCAATAGCCCTTTAACACCACTATCCCAAGTTTAGAGACCATGAGAAAGAAGACTTTTGAAAACATTGTGAAAAAAGGAGAAAATGCTGGTAACCAGCATGTTTTCCTTTCTCACATTGTTTTCTCCATTTCCAACAGCAAATTAAATCATTTCAGTCCCATTCAACTGTTGTCTGGATTTGCTTTCTTGTGGGACAAGTCTTAAATTTGGCGGTCTGATGAGGAGATGGGGGGGGGGGGGGGGGGGGGGGAGAGAACAGAAAGGACCCAAATATTGCACTTTAACCCTCTTTACCACACGACCAATTTTAGACCTGTCCGAATTGAAAGCATTTGCAGAGGACAGTTTCAATGTGGATCATATGAAATTATTTTTCTTTGATAGGGTAGAAAACATGGTGGGAAAAGGAGAAAATGATGGTTACCAGCATTTTCTCCTTTTCCCACAATGTTTTCAAAAGCCTTCTCTATCAGGGGTGTCAAAAGTCGTCATTGTGTGGTAAAGGGTTAAAGGCATTTTTAAATATGGACAAGTTTTAGTTTTTGTAGCCCTGTAAAGAGCTCATCCTTTGATTGCAATAGACAACTGCAGCATTTCAAGCAAACAGTGTAGATTAAGATCAGACTACACTGATAAGAGATTATAGCCCCAAAACAGCCTGGAATGTTTAACATTTTTCCACATCTTTTCAGCCATCTTTTTTTACCTACTACAATTTTTTTTTTCCCCAGTCTTAGGCCAAACTGAATTTTAAGAACCGAACTTATTTTAAAAATCTTACATTAATATGGTAAATCTTCACACTTTAAACCCAAAATAATAGAATGAACATTTTCAGATAAAGTGAAAAAGTCCAAAGCAATGCAGTTTCAAGACCGTTTTTAGACCATCTCAAAATATCTGCCAGGCAGAACCATAATTACACTGCACATACTGTGTTGTCTGATCATGATCTACTCTGTCTGCTAAAGTAACTTGAGTTCAGCTCAGAGCTTGAAGAGCAACCCTGGCAAAAAATGTGCTTTTGAATAAAATCTTATATCACTGTGTGTCAAACAATGAAAGCAAAATTGTAAAAAGCTCCCACAAACAACGTGCAAAGGCATATACACTATGTACAATACTATCAGTTCTCCCATGTAACTATGACCGGACAAATATGTCCTACTCACTATATAAAAAGTGTAAAGAATACAATTTTCAATGGATAAAATTTCAGTCGAAGATGCAAGTGGATCAGATGGGTGGGGGGAGGGTGTTTCTGTGACTCTTTACCACACAATCCTTAGTTTTAATGACTCTGCAGAAAGACCGCTTTTAAAAATATTGTGGGAAAAGGAGAAAAAGCTGAGTTACTAATATTTTCTCCTTTTCCCACAAAATTTTCTACCTTATCAAAGACAGAATTCATCCTTTGAGTTACATTTATTTTGTCATTTGCACCTGCTTTCTATTTGGACTTTTCCAACATTTTGTCTTTTGCTAAAGAGTTCAAAATGAGAAAAAAAAATATATTTCATGTGTCTATTTTTAGAAATGTTATGGGTAAAGAAATGTCGTAATTTAAGCTGGGGGGAATTATTTCCCCGTCACAGTGAATATTTTCCTCCTGCCGAAAATCTGCAACTACTTTTTTAAGTTTTTAAGTTTTAAAAGTGGCATTCATTGACAAAATAATCAGAGGAAATATAATATATAATTCATTTCATCAGCTTGTGGTTAATATGGGGAAATATTTGCCTCAAAAGGGAAAGGTCCGCGAAAATAACTTGTGCCTTACGGCACGCGTTATTTTCGCATACCTTTCCCTTTTTTGGCAAATATTTCCCCGTATTAACCACAAGCTGATGAAATAAACTCTATTTCTAACACCTCTGTTGTTGGCAACTGAGACAATTCCATTAAGTGCCAACAACAATGAGAAACTTATTGTAAACAACCTTTCTATTCATAAAACACTTCCAATTCAAAGTCTGTTAGACACTATGATAGAAACATAATGAAGAGAGGAGAAACAGCTCATTTGAACATCATCCAGCTTATTGTTTGGCAAAGAGTCAATATCTGTCCACAAAGGGGAGGGTAATGGATGAAAAGGGAGATAACTCATAGGAAAGTTTGTTGTATGTTTTATGTACCAAAGAGTGGCAGCGTGTGATGCACTTACTTGAAACATCACTGCAGGTGACCTTCAACTGCGTGTTCTCACTCTGAAGGGCCTTGTTTTTCTCAATGAGAAGCATGTCCAGGGGTTTAGGTTTTAAGTCCCCGTCAACCTCGTCTGTGGCATTACTTGTTGAGAATTCGATAGACTTGAGCACCCTGAAAGTGGTTAGACAAGATGGTGTTTAATCCTTTACCTTACAACAAATTGTTTTAATGACCCTGAAGAATAATACTTTTGAAAGCATTGTGGGAAAAGACAAAAATGCTGATAACCAGCATTTTCTCCTTTTCCAACAATGTTTTCTACTCTTTTAAAAACACATTCCATCATTTGAACCACATTCAATCTCGTCAGCAAATGCTTTGAATCCAAAATTTTGTTGTTTGGTAAAGATGTTAACTCTATAACAGATGATCCTCAGCTTTGCTAACTTCAGGAAAGAAGTTTTTGAAAACATTGTAGGAAAAGGTGAGAATGCTGGTAAACAGCATTTTCTGCTTTTCTCACAGTGTTGTTTACCCTTTCAGAGATAAATCCAGTCATTTAATATGTTGTCTCCAATACTATCACATGCAAAATTCTAAAATTTCACCTGACAATCCTGAGTTTTAGAAGAGGTAGCCTGTTGATAAAATTGTGGGAAAAGGAGAAAATGCTTCTTACCAGTATTTTCACCTCTCCTTACAATACTTTCTACTATTTCAAACACAAATCCCACCATCTGAGCCACATTTAATTGTCTACGTATACTTTCAATTTGGAATTTTCTACAATTTTGTTATCTGGTAAAGAGTTAACCCCTAATGGCTAATAATGTATCACAAATAACTCTAAGGACATATAAGAGAAAATGCAAGCCCACTTTTGTCATGCAGACCTTGTTATGGCTAGAGTAATTACCTCCCTTTAATGAATGCAAATGAGATAGGCTAAACAAAGTGTTTGGCTGCTTGTACAGGTATATCAATTGAAGCTTCCTATAAGCTTCGGATAAGTTGGATGCTTCACTCTGTTTCCATTAGTACATCAGCAAGGTGTCTGGTTTATTTTACTTGCTCTTTTTTTTGACTTACTAGTCATAACAGCTATCAAAACTGTTGTGTCTCTATTTATTTACATAACGCCATTTTCAACAATATTCCAAATATGTCACATCTGACAGGGTATCCATGTTGTTTTTTACTGTGCACAAAACTCTTTGAAATCTACTTGATGCTTTTCCACATAAGAAACTATCAAACCAATGCTCAGTATTTAGAGAGGAATGAATCTTCTTGCATCAATAATCCTTGGTAAGAATTTCCAACTCGCGTTCCCTGGTTTACAAGCTCTATTGTATATAATATTTTATACCTTAGAGCACTGAATACAAGTGCTCTAAGGTATTTTTAGTCTACAAATAAGACCCAAACAACTAAAATTCATGGCTATTTTTCTCTATATTGTTTCAGCAAAGCAGACAGGGTAGTTGAAGATCAAATTGCTCATTTTGTGGCAATGCCCACAAAGGCAACTATATCCTTTACCACACAACCAAGAGTTATAAACAACCCTGAGAGGGGAAGCTTTTGAAAAGATTTGAGAATAGGAGAAAGTGCAGGAAACCAGATGCTTCCAAAGACAAATCATATCATTGTTTTAACTCTATATCAAATGACAAAATTTTGTACTCAAGCAAACTGAAAGTATTTGCAGACGACATATTAAAGCTAGCTCAAACAAGAGCTGTCACCGAATGTGACTTAATACCCCCGCCAGCGCTTTGACAGAAACAGGCAATTTAACAAAACATTTTCTAAGTTCAAGGGGAGATTACCCTTGAATCATAGGGAGTTGATGATTGAAAACTGCATCTTGCACAACTTCAGTATACGATCAATGTATCAACAAACTTTCAATACAATAGCAGCAAAACTGTAGGAGTTCGCGACACAAAATTAATAGTATTTTGTACACAGACGGACACACAGGCTGATTCCAGTATACCCCCGAAAACATTCGTGGGGGGGGGGGGGGTATAATAATAATTTCTGATTTGATAGGGCAGAAAACGTGAGAAAAGGAGAAAATGCTGGTTACCAACATTTTCTCCTTTCCCAACAATGTTTTCAAAAGCCTTCTTTTCCAGGGTCGTGAAAACCCAGACTTGTTTGGTAAAGGATTAAAAGAGAGAGAACAACCTTAGTTCTCGCTTGATCTCGTCATAGTCTTCCTGGGACTTCAGTTTGTCCTCCAGCCTTTTACATGTCTTGTCTTTCACCGACAGTTCTTCCTCTAACCGGGAAACCTTTTAAAAAACAAACAAGTCAAATCTAACAGCCAGGTCTTTCACTTCAAGTGGCTGTTTAACACAGAAATTATTAAATCTAAAGCTAAGATTTTTGTGGTATTTGTCGAAGACAATGCCACTATGAGTTCAATATTGAATTTTGAAGACCATGTATCGTATTTTGCGCAAAGCCGAAGGAAATCAACCCAATTAAACTCAATTTTTCTCAGACAATTGAGTTTTTCGATAGCACTCAGACATGTAATTGGAAATGGCATGTTAAAATACACTGGGTGAGGCCATCGATCGTGGAAATACTTCTTTTTGGTTGAAAATAGCTTCACCCGCTCATAGCCTTCTATTGGTGCAATGATATACACAAAATTTGTCTACCAATCCCTTGTTCCTGGGCTTTTTCATTCCAAACCAGTTTGTCCCTGGGCTTGTTCGTCCCATGATTGCGCGCTACTCCATTTGATTGTGCATGAATATTTATAGATCGAAATAAATGATTGTGTAGTTGGGAATTAGATCTTTATGGCCAAAGATATCTCAAAATCATAGTTTTCAGGTACAAACTTAATTTTAATTGATACATTTACATGGTTTCTCTTTCTACCCATCATGCATCCTACTGTCAAGGGATGTTACTCCTCACTCCTCCTAATGATCAAAGGGAGACCACCAATACACAAATAATCCTTACTTTGTCATGAGTACTCTCTCTTCAACCAAAAAGGTATTAATTTGCTTAGTATGTTGACTTTCAAGCCAATATTTGAATAATATTTCTTTTTCAAATTATAAATTCCACACAATGGCTTCCTTGACAAATACCACTCCAGTGTTTTCAATGCTTTGACTGAATCAGGAATGATGATTGCTAAAGACTATTTTTTATTCAAGTATAGCACATCAAAAAAAGATGTCAATTGAATGTGTGCATGCTCCTTTCTTTGGAGCTTTGTCAACAAATACTGTTACCTAAAACATGTCGTCAAATGACCCCACGGTGACCTTGACATTTGACCCATTGATCTCATTTTCAAGGACATACCAACCAAGCTGTATATAGACTGACCATCTGACCAACAGAATGACATGAGCCAAGCAATATGCCCTTTCTTCTTTGAATGAAGCATTCTAGTCACCAGCAGTTTCTCCTTTTTTCACAGTATTTTCTATTCTTTCAAGGGCAAATCTAATCATTTGAGAATTATATAACTTGTTGCTTGAAAATACTTTCAATTTGGTCATGCCTTACATTTTGTTATCAATGAAGATTTCCCTTTCTGTAAACAACAACTTGTTGACTCTTCAAAATTGAAAGTAACTGCAGACGACGAATTTGGCATCTGTACAAATGAGCTGTAGTTCTCTGATAAGGTAGAAAACATTGTGGGAAAAGGAGAAAATGCTGGTTACCAGCATTTTCTCTTTTTCCCACAATGATTCCAAAAGCTTTTTCCTTTGGGTCACTAAAAGCCTGGATTGTTTGGTAAAGGGTTAACAAGAGGGCCATGATGGCCCTGAAGTCTGGAGCCTTTTGACCATACATGACCCATTTCTAATCTCTTCCAGAATATAATGACAAACATCCTGACCAATTTTCATGAGTATCGGACTAAAAATGTGGCCTCTGGAGTGTACATAATGTTTTTCCAAGATTTGACCTAGTGACCTAGTTTTTGACCCACATAACCCATTTTCTAACTCGTGTCCGAGATATAATCAAGACAAACATCCTGACCAAGTTTCATGAATATCAGAATGAAAATGTGGCCTCTAGAGTGTGCACAAGGTAAAAGTTGACGACGGACAACACACGACGGACACTGGACACAGCGTGATCACAAAAGCTCACCTTGAGCACTTTGTGCTCAGGTGAGCTAAAAATTCATTTGGATGTCCAACTAATCATGGTCCAAATTATGTTTGCTTTTAGTATAAAAAGCTGTGCCAACAATAATTCTGTTTTTTCCAAAGAAGCCAATCTTCCTATGAGTCAGCTTTTGGAGAATCACACCTAACACACTTTATAAGCAGGTAGCTACTTTTTCGCATAAACTTAAAACAAAGTCAAAACTATGTTCAACTCTATTTTGAATTTCAGAAAGAATACCTCTGATGCTGTTGTCTCTCGAAGCTTTTGTAACGAGGCTTGAAGGCGCTGAACATCTTCCACAAGCTGGGAGATCTGTGAACATGTATATGTCATTGTTTTATGAACAGCTCATTTGTTTATTAGATGTTTGGTGTTTAACATTGTTTTCAACAGTATTTGAGTACCATCAAAACATGCTGTGCATCATCCATGTGTTTCAGGGTCCGTATTCACCAACCATTCTTATAAACACTCTCAGTCTTATTCTCAAGAATTTTCTAAATGTGGAAGTAACACAACTTCTGACAGGCTAAACCAAAAGGTTTAGCCAATCAGAAGTTGTGTTAATTTTAATTATTTCATGCTTTCCGGTAGGTTATCAAGAAATATCGGTGAAATATTTTTTGATATTTCATGGTTACGACCAGTGAAAATACCGATTTTTATATTCTAACTCTTCAATTGAAGGCGAAAACAGTTGTTCCCGCTCACTAGTTACCTAGGTAAAATGCGCATGCCTCACAACCAGATGGAAATATGACATAATTTACCTAACTTTTCTCGTGCTTGACGTAATATTGTAATGTGTTGCTATGCGGAGGGGGTACGCCACGGGAAATAACCGAAAAGAACTGTACTGGATTTTAATTAAGTTCCCCCCAGAAATGGATAAAAGCATGAAATAAATTGAATATTTGTTGTTTTTTTTCGGTGAAAGATCGAAATTTATTTCATCTCGTGTACATCATCCGTAATATTTTCACTCGTGGCTGTGCCACTCACAAAAATATTACTGCTGATGTTCACTCGAAATAAATTTCGATCTTTCACTGAAAAAAACGAATATCCTCTATATCTAAAATTTGCCTATGAATAAATTTAAGAATGGTTGGTGAATATGGACCCAGGTGTTTATTTCCAGTTCTACACACAACTCCTCGAAAAATCACTTGCTACTTTTTCTGAAATATACAGCCTAAAGAAAGAGGATGACTTTTGTTGTCGTAAGTTTTGTCAATTCTAGTACAGAATTTTGGTAATGCGAACTCTCATTCGCTGCATTACAAAAACATCTTCATACTCCTAACCTACAAGAGCTCAACCAAGCAGACATGTATAGCCAAACAACTATTCATTTATTTTTATAACAGTAATTTTCTGTCTCAAATACATGCATTGTAGAAGGATAAAATATCACGAACAATACATATTTGTACATGTATTTGTGATTTGATTGGTCAAAATGTTACACAACAATATTCATTGGCTATTCATAAAAACAAAGATACTACCCACTAAACAATTACATGTACATGTATTTGTTTTTCATTTACTGTTTTCCAATAAGATGTCAATAACTGCAACATTTTGTCATTGAAAGTTGTAGGTTTATAATAATAGGGATATTATGTGTTTTGCAGTAACTTTCCAGTTGCTTGTATTTGCTTCTTCCTGCACAAGAGAATTCTGTCATCTTGTCCACTAGCTTCACCCCAAAAACTTAGTTTTTAGACTTGTCCAAATTGAAAGTGTTAGTTTTGCAACCAACAAAACAATTGTTTAACTGAAAGGTTGCCCAAGGGCAAGGCAACATGTCGAGCCCACCATGGGAGAAATAGTAAAAAACCCCTATAAAAGCTTTTAATTCGGACCAGTCTAAAAATCTGTTGTAACATGTAAGTTAATTTAACACCGTAAGGATATAGGTGGAAGTCTTGATCACTGTTACCCTGGCTCTGTACAAATCTTTACCTCCTTCTCCTTTGCAGCAAGCTCTGCCTCGAGGTTGGAACGTTGCAAGATTTCAATCGCCTGTTCCATGTCCGAACCCCTCTGTGTCTGATGGCCTTCCGTAAGATTTGCTGTCAAGTTTGTCAGCTGGTGTTTCAGTTTGTCGTTCTCACGTTCTGCAGCACTGGCTTTCTCATTGGCTCTCTCCAGGTCTGCCATTACCATGTCCATCTCGGCTGACCTGAAAATAATGTTGTACAATAATTATTGCAAAATGTAAATGTCTACCTGTACTGAAGTTTTGTCCTTAATAAAACAATCCAAAGTTTTAAAGCCCAAAGAAAAAAGGCTTTAGAAAACATTGTTGGAAAAGGAACATTTTATCCTTGATTTTCTCCTTTTCCAACAAAGTGTTTCACCCTTTTAGAAGCATAATCTGCAATTGCTTTGCATTTGGATGAATCTAAAAGCTTTAGATTTAAGCAAATACTTTGCTCATGCATCAATAAAATCATCAATAAAACCATGTAAGGGAGGCAACTCTGGATAAACCATTAATTACCCAAGACGAAGTTTTGGACTGAAAGCCTTTCTCGATAACAAATTAAATGTGCCTATATGTGATTGCATTTCTCTTTGAAAGGGTATACAGAACTGTAGGTAAAGAAGAAATGCTAGTAGCAGCAATTTCTCTTTTTCCCACAATAAGACACAGATAGACAGCCTCTATTGCATTATCTCTTGAGTAAACGATTTCAACATTTTATGTCCTTGTATTCCATTGAAATTGTATTGTATTCCATTGTATTTCCTTGAAAACATCATGGGAAAAAGAAACAACTACTAGTCACAAGCAATGGCTTACACAATGATATATTTTCTAGGAAAGACGCATACCAAACGACAAAATTTTGTCCAAATTTAAAGCATTTGCAGACGACAAAATAAATGTGACTCAAATGCTGGTTACCAGCACTTTCTCTTTTCCCCAAAATGTCTTGAAAAGCCTTCTTCTTCAGGGTCATTAAAACTTTGGACTGGGTTTAGGTATACATGGGTTTAACTCTTTACCACACGAGAAAATTTTAGAATGGTCCAAATTGAAAGCATTTGCAGACGACAAAATAAAGGTGACTGAAAAATTAAAATTTGGTTTGGGAAGAGTAGAAAACACTGTGGAAAAAGGAGAAAATGCTGGTTACCAGCATTTTCTCCTTTTCCCACAATGTTTTCCAAAGGCTTCTTTCTCAGGGGCGTCAAAAGTAGGGATTGTGTGGTAATGGGTTAAGTGGCAAGGCTAAAAATAACCAATAAGTTACTGAGATAACCACTAGATCTACTTAACAAAATACTTTTCACATCCATGTGGAGTAGGAAAAGCCTTGGAAAACATTGTGGAAAAATGAGCTTGTAATAAGCTATTGCTCGTAAGTTTGTAACTTTGGAAGAGAAAAATTATGGAAAAAGGGGCAAATTCATGTAACAAAGAATTGCTCCTTTTCCCACATTTTTTCCCCCAATTCTCTGAAATTTCTCGTGTGTGTAATTTGTATTTTTTTTCCCAAGTCTAAAAAATCACCTGAAGAGTAATACAGCTTAACATTGAAAAATAACATCAGATTATTTAAAATTTCTTACCAAGAAATTCTCCATCATTTACACTGTAGTTTTTCTTTCTAAACTACAACAACTTAGTTTTATAATTCAATAACAAAACATTTTCTCTAAGTCCATCATGATGATCACATAATCCAAGTTTTCTGCAGTTCATTTCTCCTCCAATCCATAAAAAATCAATCTATTTATCATTCTACAACTGATGCCTTTAAAATCATATTGAATTTCAAATTACCATGACAACCACAGAAACCAAATGAGCCTAGAGTCCTATTAAAATCACCCTCCGTGATTTAATTTTATGCAAATGTCAGCAAAACATAATAAAAGAAGGAAAAAAAGAAGAGATCTCTTGATAATAGGTGCTTAGTTATTTGTGCAAACTATTACCATGCTCCCGACCATTTAACACTTTACTAAACACCAAAATCTTGGACTTGTAAGTATATAATGCATTTTGCCTTCAAAAAATTAAACATAGCTCAAATGTTGGAAATTTTCTAAGATTGGTTAGAAAACACTGTGGGAAAAGGAGAAAATGCTGGTTTATCCGCATTTGTTCCTTTTCCCACAGTGTATTCAAAAGCCTTCTCCAGGAATGATAAACACTGTACTGTTTGATAAAGTGTTAGCTTACATCGACATATACCATTTTTCATTAGCAGCCCTTTAAAAATGTCTTGATGGTTTTTTATTTTCCTATTGGTATATTAGAAAAAAAATCCTTGGGTTTGTCAATGAGAAAGAGCCCTTAAAACCCACTTTGCAACAAACTGTCACATGGTGATTGGCGGCACATTTCCTTTTTATCCTTAAATCCATACAAAATCACCCATAAAGAAGTCATTCCGGAACGCCTGAGACGCCTGTAATTTATCCGTTTCAAATTGATTTTTGGTCTATATTGGCTTGCCGACATTTCATCCATGCTACAACAGCCGATTCTGCTTGATCCAAACCCTAAAAATCAATATTCGTATGAAACCAATATTGATAGCCAAGTAACGATTGTCACCCCCCTATTTCCCAATAAAGTGCGAGACAGCTGCCGCCTCTATTGAATAATAATACCACGGAAAAATTGTATGTTCTGACAATTTATATCTACATACATCGATGTTCTTGTCAACAATAAATTACTATGCAAAGCACAAATCAATACTGACTACATTTCTATGGTGACCACAAAAATAATGATTTAAATGTTTCACCAATAAGTACAAGGAAAAGTCTTAGACCTTATGAAAATTGGAAAAAAATAAACCAATGAATGAAAGGAACATTTTCCTATCTCAGGTTTGGAAAACATTGAGGGAAAAGGAAATACTGCTTTATAAAAGCCATTGCTGCTTTCCCTAAATTGTTTGAAAAGTTTTCTTCTCCAGGGGTTTAAACTTGCAAATTTGTTATATAGGCTTTTCATAGATTAAAACTGTTTAAATTGCCAATGTAAGTCATGAATGTTTTTTGAAGAGCACACATAAAACTCAAAGCCCTAAACCCAGATAAATTACATTTGCAGACAGTGAAGATTAAGATCAGACTGCATAAAATATCCAGTCTGATCTTCAATCTACATTATTGTCTATTTTGTAAGAGATTCCGACAAAAGCACAACCTAAGAATTGTTAAATTTGCATTGTCTGACAACTGACTGAGACTTCATTTTATCTTTCTTGCCCTACAAGGATGATCTCTATACCAAACAAAAAGTATCGACCCAACAGACCTATTCGGACTAGGAATAGAACCCAAGTAATTGGAATTAGATGGTTGCTTAAATGAAGATAGTGTTTGAGCTAAGTGGATTTGTGCAGTCTGATCTTGATCTAAACTGGCCGCAAAAGCAAATATAGTTGTGAAAGGCATTTTAAGGGTTTACTCTTTTTCAATTAGAAAGTATCTGCATACAACAGAATGATGGAGATTGTCTCTAAAAAGGGAGAAAGCATTGTAGGGGGAAATAATATAAAAAACTAGTTACCAGCATTTTGTCCTTTTCTCACAATGTTTTCAAAAGTCTCATTCCTCAGGACCATTTAACTCTTTACCAAAAAACAAAATTTTGGACATGACCAAATTGATAGCATTTGCAGATCACATAATAAAGTTTAACTCTTTACTAAACAACAAAATGATAGACTGGTCCAAATTGAAAACATTTGCATACGACAAAATAAATGTGACTAAAAAACCGAAATCTGGTTTGGGAAGGGTAGAAAACATTGTGGGAAAAGGAGAAAATGCTGGTTACCAGCATTTTCTCCTTTTCCCACAATGTTTTCAAAAGCTTTCTTTCTCAGGGTCATTAAAAGTCTGGAATGTATGGTAAATAGTTAAACAGGGGATTGTCCGGTAAAGGGTTAAAATTCTGGCCCATACAATATTAAAAATACAGTATATCACATTGTAATAAATAGTGTGACAGTATCATTTCAGAACCGATAACTCAAAAGTAAAAGAAAAACCCTTTACCAAACAATCCTGTGCTTTACTAACCTTGAAGATGTGGGCTTTGGAAAACATTGTGGGAAAAAGAGAAAAAGCTAGTTACCAGCATTTTCTACTTTTCCCACCATGTTTTCAAGCCTATCAGAGAACTCTGTACTTATTTAAATTTTTTCCTCTGCAGATAATTTGTAATTTGAAAAATCTAATAAAAAATTCATTTGGGAAAGGTTTTATATTGCTACCTTTCATTAATATATATTTCTTTTTTTACACAAAAGGAGAAAAGATTCATTTACTTAAAACACTAAATTAGTGTAACTTTAGTGCAACACGGATGACCTTTAACCCCCGTATCTATTCATCAATGTCCAATCGGGCCATGCCCTGTCAATTTCTATTTCTTACTTGTCCCATCTTCCTGTCACTCAGGCCACAATACATGGCCTATATTGACAAGCATGACAATCTCCCCATCATCTCTCCTTTAGTTACAGTCTCCTGTCTTTCTTTTTTTAAAGTAACAATAAAGGCCATAAGTAAATAAAGCGGGTGTTTAAACGCATTTACATTCATGTCCTACCATTTAAAAGTATGGAAATTATTGTGAAGATGACAATCTCTCATTGGTTGATTCAAGCGTTAGTCGCTGACAGAGAAATTAATTTCAAAACTAGGTTAAAACCTGCCAGGTAGCTGTGTCTTTTGTTTACATTTTGCCCGATGTTGAAATTCTTTTTTTCTGCCAGCGACTAACACATGGCCAGACCACATAATAACTGACTGTCATCTTCACAATATTTTTCATAATTTTAAATGGTATGATTTAATTAAATGTATTATGACACCTGCTTAATATTTTGACCTTTACTGGGCCTTTAAAGTTTCCCATTTTTTTTTTACACATTTCATTTGAGCCATGCTCTGTCAAAAGGGGGGCTTATGGAATCTTCATGATACATTATACCTAGCAAAACATCACATAATTATGGATCAATAAAATGAGTTTTGTCTAATAACCAACTGAATCCGTAGGTAGAACAGTCCTTAGACATGCAGAAAATTCAAACATAGTAAAAGGTTTTGGACCATGTCAGCCTGCGCAGACTGTGCAAGCTGACCTGAATTGATACTTTTTGCAGATGCATTAACCCCCCTTTTCACAGAGCATGGCTCATTTATAAAAACCATGTACCAAACAATCCCATGTTTTAACAACCCTGAGGAAGAAGTCTTTTGAAAACATTATGGGAAAAGGAGAAAATGATGGTAACCAGCATTTTCTCCTTTTCCAACATTGCTTTCTGCCCTTTCTGAGACAAATTTCATCAACTGAGCCACATTTTATTTGTCGTCTGCATAAGCTATGACTTTTGATTAGTCTATAATTTTGTCGTTTGGTAAAGAGATAATACAGTAAAAAACTGTCTTTGTGGCCAGACCCATCTATCTAACAACAATATTATAGCCCTGTTGAATTGAAAGCATTTGCAGATGACAAATTTATTGTTATTTAAAACATGATATTTTCATTTCAAAGGGCAGGTAACATTTAGGGAAAAGGAGAAAATGCAACCAGCATTTTCTTCTTTTTCCACAATGTTTTCAAAATAAGTCAGGATTGTATGGTAGAGGATTAAACAAGCAGCCTGTCTTGACACTTTACCACATAATTCTGAGTTTTAACAACCTTCAGGAAAAAGGCTATTGAAAACAATGTGGGAAAAGGATGAAATGCTGGTGACCAGAGTTTTCTCTTTTACCTCACCATGTTTTTTGCTTTTCATTTTCAAAACAGGCAAAGTAGCAAACAATCCTATACTTTAAGTACACTCACGGAGAAAGCTTTTTAAAACTAGCATTTTCTCCTTTTCTCACATTTTTTTAAAAAAGCTTTCCTCCTCAGGGTTTTTAAAAACATGTAATTCTTTGGTAAAGGGTTATTTTTTTTACAATAAATTTATTAAATTCTTTGATATTAAAGTCTAATGAACAATCCTTTCTTATCTATTTCTGGCAAACTGTAAAGTGTTCTTTATTATGTCGTAAATTCATTTAAAACTCCTTTATGGGGGAAAAAATCCTGAGACAACCCTAAATTTTAAACATTTACCACATACTCTCGAGTTTTAACAACCCTGAGGAAGAAGTCTTTTGAAAACATTGTGGGAAAAGGAGAAAATGCTGGTAACCAGCATTTTCTCCTTTTTCCACGATGCTTTCTACCCTATCAAAGACAACTTCCATCATTTAAATCATTTTTAAAGTGTTGTCTGCAAATGCTCTCAGTTTGATCAAGTCTACATTTTTGTACTGTGGTAAAGAAATAATCAGAATTTCTCATTTTCCCATAATGTTTTTTCAAATGCTTTCTTGCATAGGATTCTAAAAACATGTGATTGTTTGATGAAGGGAAAATTTTTTTCAACCATAAAATGATTCAATTCTTTTATATCACCATTTTATTGAACAACTCTTTCATATTTATTTCTGACTGTACTGTTAAGTATTTCTTTATGTAGCTCTCTCGTAAATTGATTTAAAATTCCTTTATAGGAAAAAACAAAAACTCCAGGACAATCCCCATTTTTTTTCCACTGAATGCATCAATGATGATCAACTCTGTCATATGTCTCATGTCGAACATCCTCGTCTCTTTCATCTTCGACAAGTCGTTGTCTCACCGTCTGTCTCAGCTTACAACTCATATGCGACAAACATCCCCATGTTATGTCAGTTCATAAAACACCGATAAACTTCTATTGTAACGGCTGATATCGGTCTTCCCAGGAAATGTTAACATCCCTGATAAAATGCCCTGATTGTTTGTGCTCGGTGCTAAACCCGTTGTCGTGATCGTAATTTCTACATCAATCGTCTTGGTTACAAAGCATGTTTTCCAGCTAATGTTACTTTATATTTTGATTGTATGAAAAATTTAACATTGAATGTAACAAGTAGATGACATGATTCTACCGTGTTCATCTTATTCCCTCCTAACACTAAATCTGCAGCAGATGATATTAAAATCATCTACTGAACTCTTTACCAAATGATATAATCCAAGACTGGTCCAATTTGAAAGCAATTGCAGATGACAAATGTAATATGTGTCAATGAACAGAATGCAGCGGTAAAAAACATTGTGGGAAAAGAAGAAAATGCTGGTTAACAGCATTTTCTTCTTTTCTCACAATGTTTTCAAAAGCTTTCTTATTCAGGGTGGTTAAAACCCAGGATTGCGTGGTAAAGGGTTAAAATATTAATTTTAAATGATTCATAGTTTGATACATGAAAGCAAGTTATGAAAAAAACAATGTAGCAAAAGGATAAATTGCTCAATATGAGGAATTTCTCCTTTTGCCTCACTGTTTTGTATAAAAGTATCTGCTAAGTGAACTTGAACGTTATCTGCAGGAGGCATTGGATTCATGAATGCAATAATTTTTGCTATCCTTTACGTTTTATTCAACAAATTTATTTTTTCTTTAAGATTATCTTCAACCCTTTACCACAAAGTCCCGACTTTTAACGACCCTAAGAAAGAAGCCTCATGAAAACATGGTATGAAAAGGAGAAAATGCTGGTAACCTTCCCAAAACAAATTTTAATTTTTCAGTCACATTCATTTTGTTGTCTACATATGCTTTCAATTTGGATAAGTCTACAATTTTGTTGTTTGGTAAAGAGTTAACTAAATCAGTTTAATGTCAGTAATGACCCTGCTAATGCTTGAAAAATTATTCAGAGGTTGTATGTTCGAGTCCATTTCAGACCACTGTTCCTAACCCTTGGACCTTAGCCTGTATTCAACAACAATTCTAGAGTACATTCTTAGTCTACTTTTAGATTTAGAAAGTAACACAACTTTTGATTGGCTAAACCATTTGGCTAAACCAAATGGTTTAGCCAATCAGAAATTGTGTTACCAGCATTTTCTTCTTTTCCAACAATGTTTTCAAAAGTCTTCTTCCTCAGGATCATTAAAACTCTGGATTGTGTGGCGAAGCGTTAATTTTACTCTTTGACTGCTACAGACAAAATGTAGTTTGCGTAGATCAAGCTCAGACTGCACAAACTTTGAAGTCTGATTTGAGACCTACACTGTCTGCTTTCAGACTTTAACTTTTTACCGCACAAAGCCGACTTTTAACGACCCTAGGAAAGAAGGCTTTTGAAAACATTGCGGGAAAAGGAGAAAATGCTGGTAACCAGCGTTTTCTCCTTTTTCCACAATGTTTTTCTACCCTATCAAAGAAAAATTGTACCATTTGAGCCACACTCAAATTGTCCTCTGCAAACGCTTTCAATTTGGACAAGGCTAAAATTTAGTCATCTGGTAAAGGGTTAAACATTAACTTATTTACAGATGTGTTGTATTTTTTGATCTGGAAACCACTATTTTCTCCTTTTTCCACATTGTTTTCTACCATTTCTGAGACAAATCCTATCATTGTAGCAGCTATCAATTTGTAATCTGCACGCCCTTTCAAAATTTTGTCATGGGAATATGATTAACTCTTTACCAGACGAGATAATTTTAGATCTGTCAAAATTGAAAGCAGTTTTTGCAGAAGAAAAATTTATTGTCATAGAAATGCCACATATCATCGTTTTCTCCTTTTCTAACAATATTTTTCCCTGGCGTCATTAAAACTTGGGTCTGTTTGTTATTGGGATAATCTAATCAAATGGTAATAGAATGGTAGTTAACCCTTTACCATAGGATCCCGAGTTTTAATGACCCTATAACAGAAGGCTTTTGAAAACATAGTGGAAAAAGCAGAAAATGCTAGTGAAACCAGCATTTTCTTGTTTTCCCACAATGTTTTCTACCAATTCAAAGACAAATACTACCATTTGAAAACAGTTTAACCCTTTACCAAACAATCCCTGGTTTTTATGACCCAGAGGAAGAAGCCTTCTGAAAACATTGTGGGAAAAGGAGAAAATGCTGATAACCAGCATTTTTTCCTTTTCCCACAATGTTTTCTACTCTTCTAAAGTCAAGTTTCAATTTTTGAGTCACATTTATTTTGTCGTCTGCAAAATTTAATGCTTTCAATTTGGACAAGTCTAAAATTTTGTCGTTTGATAAAGAGTTAATTATCTTCTGCAAATTCCTTCAACATGGATGGGTCTAAAATTTGGCTGTGTGGTAAATGGTTAAAATGTCCCTACAATGACGACTTCTTGTCTAACATTCCGGATCAAATATACAATTATTACGAATGTATCTATAACTGACGAGGAAGCATTCACAAAAAAAGACCTGCACCTACATAAGCTGTACACTATTTTCTGCCACACTGTTTTGAAATCAAAGCCATTTGAAATAAATCTTTCCACACATCAAACAAGTCAAAAACGTCAGTCTTCTTTCTACCTTATTTAGAAAATCATTGCACTCTGATTTATGACTTCTAAATGGCATCAGAAATTTTATTGAAGGTTTGCATGTTCGCATTTAGGACTTACATCCCATTTTCAAATATCTGGAACCTTTTTAATCTTCAGATCAAAAATATAAAGTATGTATAACATAATTCGACAAAAAACAAAATTCATAAGGCCACACAGGGTTTTTTTCTTTTAATTGCATCGTCAATCCTTTAATCTGATAATTTCCAATAATGAACTGAAATAACTCTTTAGTATGGAAAAGTGAAGAACAATGATCAGGTTGCTTTTTCTGTGTAGTATGATCTTAATCTACAATGTCTGCTGTTGCCCCTGGCAGAGTTGGACAGAGCTATGGATGGAGGGGGGGGGGGGATTGAATTAAGGGAATGGACAGAAGACCGATTCGGTAACTAAACCCTTTTCAAAATGACAAATTTTTAGACTCGATCAAACTGAAAACATTTGCGAGTCTTTCAAACACGCTACTTGGAAAACTGAACTAGTTGGTTGGTTGGTTGGCTGGTTGGTTTGTTGATTGGTAGCTTGATTGGTTGGTTGATTGGTTGATTGACTGACTGATTGGTTGATTGACTGATTGATTGAGTGAACTCTGTTTCTTGCTATATTCAATAACTTCAGGCACATCAAGGCAACAGCCCACTATTCACATGCTTCTTTGCTACACGCAAAATCTCCTTTTGCTGCAATCCTTTTTCAAAAGTTGTCTAATGCAAGATTGAAAAAAATGGCAAAAGCAGTCAGTGGGATTTAATTTTCAATTCATCGGATTAATCCAGTGCATAGCAATTTCTGAATTGGTTCTGCCAAACATAGAACCTTGTTGAGCTTAAAATAATCCATTTGTTCCCTTTGTAGATCTAAAAATGTGTGAGTGGACAAATGCAAAAGCAATAAGTTTGAATTCTTCAAAGTTTATCATAATCACAACAGCCACATTAATGGGTGCATCTGCATTAATCTTTGACAAGACGATAAAATGTTTGACTTGTCCGAATTGAAAACTTTTGAAGACGACAAAATAAACGTGACTCAAAAACTAAAATTTATATTCGAAAGAAGAAAACATTGTGAGAAAAGGAGAAAATGCTGGTTACCAGCATTTTCTCCTTTTCCCACAATGTTTTCCAAAGCCTTCTTTCTAAAAGTTGGGATTGTGTGGTAAAGAGTTAATCCTTTACCAAACAATAGAGTTTTGATGACCTCGAGAAAAGAAGGCTTTTGAAAACTTTGTAGGAAAAGGAGAAAATGACTTACTAGGATTTTCTCCTTTTCCAAGAATGCTCTCTACCTGTTCAAAGGGAAATTCCATCATTTGCCTAACACTAGTTTTTTGTCTGCAAAATGCTTTCAATGTGAAAAAGTCTGACATCTTGAGGTTTGGTAAAGGGTTAATTTTGGCCCAGTCTATATCCAGTCTACAGCTAATCTAACATTAGAAAAGTCGCTGCTCTGTGAATTCATTACCATTATGCAGACAACTTTTTATGTCTGACAGTGGACCACTTTTTGAAAAACTAGAGGCGCTTGAGCGCCTGTATCGCTCCACAGGCCTGATATTTCTATAATGGCAAAAGGAAGTTTTTAACAATTATCATTCAATCCTGCATTTTAGCTCACTGAAGAAACAATTTGGTAGACAACCACCATAGGAACTTACCTGCAAAACAACAATGAAATCCAATGAATAGTTTTAGAGAAGAAATTTTTCAAAGATTTTACTTTATACCATAAAAAGAAAATGAGTCTCCCATAAAAGCCATGTTTTTTGACAGATCTTTTTTTTTTTAAGGAATTCTGTAAACCTGTATCTAAGGAACATTCCTGCAAAATAATAATGCTATCCAAATAGCGGTTTGGGAGGAGAAGATTTTTAAAGGTTTTTTACTTTGGTTGCCATGGCAACCAGAATTCTTCATGGAACACAATTATTTGAAGGAATTTGAAAGAGGACCACCAAAGGAACATTCCTGTGAAATTTGGTAAAAATCCAGTCAATAGTTTCTGAGGAGAAGTTTTTTAAAGAAAAAGTTTACGGACACACGCACGGACGAACGGACGAACGAACGGACGGACGGACGCACGGACGCACGACGGACACAACGCCATGACAATAGCTCGCTGGCCTTCGGCCAGTGGAGCTAACAACAATGAAATCCAATGAATAGTTTTAGAGAAGAAATTTTTCAAAGATTTTACTTTATACCATAAAAGGAAAATGAGTCTCCCATAAAAGCCATGTTTTTTGACAGATCTTTTTTTTTTTTAAGGAATTCTGTAAACCTGTATCTAAGGAACATTCCTGCAAAATAATAATGCTATCCAAATAGCGGTTTGGGAGGAGAAGATTTTTAAAGGTTTTTTACTTTGGTTGCTATGGCAACCAGAATTCTTCATGGAACACAATTATTTGAAGGAATTTGAAAGAGGACCACCAAAGGAACATTCCTGTGAAATTTGGTAAAAATCCAGTCAATAGTTTCTGAGGAGAAGTTTTTTAAAGAAAAAGTTTACGGACGCACGCACGAACGGACGGACGGACGGACGGACGGACGACGGACACAACGCCATGACAATAGCTCTCTGGCCTTCGGCCAGTGGAGCTAAAAAAAAGAACAATGTGGAAATGGGAAAAAATGATTGTGACAGGCAAAATTCTCCATTTCCCACAAGGAACTGATTGATTGATTGATAGTACAGTTTTTAACACCGTTTTCAACATTATTTCAGTAATATCATGGCAGCCATGCACCTATCCATGCTTTCCTGGAATTTCTTTTCCCAGTATTCCCCACAATATTCTTTCCCAGCCACTGGCTGCTTTCCTACGTAACTATCGTCGATGCAATGGTCAGTGGTGAGAGAGGAATGAATCCTATCGCAATGACTATCATCAACCTTGGGAAAGATATTGACTGATTGATTGATTGATTGATAGATTGTATGGTGTTTAATGCCGCTTTCAACATTATTTCAGCAATATCAAGGGCGGCCAGTGCACCTATTCATGCTTTGCTGTAGATTCTTTTAACAGTGCTCTGCACAAATATTCTTTCCAAGCCACTGGCTGCTTTCCCACATATCCATTGTGGAAACAATGATCAGCGGTGAGAGGGGAATGCCATGGATCAAACCATCGACCCTGTTCTCATGTCCTGTACCCTACAGACTGAGCTACCAAGGCTGGGCAACATGGCTTTTAGATGTATTCATGTATAACCCTGCAGATGAACACTTGAAAAATACTGAGAAAAATTCTGGTAATAATATTCTGTCTCCTTTTCCCACTGTTTTCCACCCTTTCAAGGACATTTTCAGCCATTTTCAATTTGTCGTCTGACAAAGGTTTGAAATTTGATGAGTCTAAAATTCTGTCATGTGGTAGAAATAAAGTTTGATAATTTAAACCCTTTACCGTGTAATCCAGAGTTTTAACAACCCTGAAAAAGAAGCCTTTTGACCAGTAACCAGCATTTCCTCCTTCTCCCACAATTTATTCTATCCTATCAAAGGCAATTTCCATCATTTGTGTCACATTAACATTGTCGTCTGCAAATGCTTTCAATTCGGACAAGTCAACCTTTTTGTTGTTTGGTACAGAGTTAATATATTACATGTTAGTTTTCAAAATCATCTGCTTCAAATTCATGTCATACAGTAATGAGTTAATTAAAAATCAACAAAATATGTTTTATTCTTATCCCTATACCAAATGACAACATTTCAGAATTGTCAAACAATCCCATGGTTTTACAACCTCAAAGAAGATAGCATTTAAAAACATGGTAGGAAAAGGAGAAAGTGCTGTTCACCAGCACTTTCTCCCTTTTCCCACAACCTTTTCTACCCTTTCATAGAGAAATCTCATTATCTGCACCACACTGAAATAGTTGTCTGCAAATAATTTGAATTTGCAGGCAAGTCTATGATGTTTATCAATTGGTAAAGCGTTTGGCAGGTGAAATAAACACTACAAGGACCACATGTCTGGTTTTTATTGAATAAATCACCTTTCTGTTGTCTTTAATGCTGCATTATTTCAGTTGCCAGTTTACAAATTTGGGCCGCAATAATCGTAAATCAAATTCATCAATTTCCATTTGAACTGATCATGATTCTTTTTACCAAACGAAAATGTTACAGAAAAAATCATTCGCAGATGTCATATCAAATGTTGTTCAAAGGATCGAATTTGAGTATGAAAGGGTTGCAAATGATGTGAGAAAGCAGACAATGCTTGTTACCAGCGTGTTATCCTTTTTCCAACTGTATTTTCAAAAGCCTTCTTCCAAAAAGTCATAAAAACTTGGATGGAGAGGTTAACCCTTTACCAAACAATCCCGGGTTTATTGGAAAGAAGCCTTTTGAAAACATAATGGAACAAGGAGAAAATGCTGGTAACCAGCATTTTCTCCTTTTCCCACAATTTTTTATACTCTATGAAGGACAAATTCCAGCATTTGAGCTATCTTTGTCGTCTGCAAATGCTTTCAATTTGGACTCTTCTAAAATTTTGTCATTTGGTAAAGAGTTAAAGGTTAAATCCCTTGCTATTTCAGAACGGAAACTTATTTTTGGCACAATCAAACACTCCTCTGATTTTCTCTGCTACAGTTTTCTGAAGGACTTCCCTATAATGTAAATGATATTTACTGCATAGGAAATAAAGTGATAGCAATTTGTCCATTTGTCAAATTGTTTTATTGTTTTTTTGTTACTCGATTTGTTCAAAATTATCTCCAATTTGGAAGAGTTAAAAAAGTTGTAACTTAGATGAAGTGATTAAAGTATTTCAATCATGCCAGAGAAGCAAGTACATATACAGTAAAATCTATCCTAGTGGCAACCTGTTTTAATGCTATACGACACAATCCCCAGTTTTAATGAACCTGTGGAAATAGCCTTTTGAAAACCTTGCAGGAAAAGGAGAAAAAATGTTGGTAACAAGCATTTTTGTCCTGTTCCAACAAGGTTTTTCACACTTTCACTGACTATTACCCTGATTTCAGCCACATTTAATTTGTTGTCTGCAAATGCATTCAATTTGGACAAGTCTAAAATTTTATCGTTTGGTAAAGAGTTTAATTTTTACCACCTTTTCTTTAGGGTCATTAACCCTTACAGTCCTGGAACCAAATTAAGTTGTTTTTGCAGACAGTATAGATCAAGATCAGACTGCACAAAACGTGCAGTCTGATCTTTGATCTGCACTGTCTGCTACTATGTTACATATTTCAACTTAAACAACCTTGAAATAGCACTATTTTGGCCTGTTTTTCCCATTTAAAAAGGTCTAGATCATTAATTCAGCGCATTTAGTGTTAAAACTTGGGGTTGTATGGTGAAAAGTTAAGACCCAACAGCAGCCAAATGCTTAAGATACATTCTTACAGCCAGAGAGAAGAAACGCTGTCAAAAACATGAAAGTGTGTAGAATGGCTCAGCAGTGCAAACAGAGGTAAATTACCAATATATGTATCGTATATGGTGTAAGGGATACAGAAACTCAAGGAATATGTCCTCATTTAAAAGCTGAAACAACAATAGCGATGTCATGGAAGGCCTTTAAACAGTGAAATGCATTTTCTATCCATCGTAATCTGTGCAACCTTGCAGCCACCAGGTCTTGTTTAAATCCAAATCACTTGCAGAAGACAAAATTAGGTGTGGATCAAATGATGAGATTTGTCTATGACAGAGCAGTCTTCAAATCCTTGTGGGAAAATGGAGAAAATGCTGGTTAATAGCGTTTTCTTCTCTTCCCTTGTTTTCAAACCTTCTTAACTCTTTCCTTACTCTAGATGACACAAGAATATTTTGTGGACAATGTAGATCAAGATCAGACTGCACATAACATGCAGTCTGATCTCTGATCTAGACTGTTCACCACTTTATTCTAGATTATGACCAGAGTGGTTCTTCATCTTGCAGTAAAAGTGTATTAGTGGCCTTTGAAAAAGCTAACTTATTTATTTAGTAGTGAAAGCATTAAGGCTCATTTAAACTCAGGATTGCAGGTAAAGCCAAGAATCGTTTATAGTGGCCCAGTTTTGTATGTACCAGACCCTAAATATCTCAATCAGATTGAAGAGTTATTAACAGAGGTAGGTTATGAGGGGCAATGTCTGAAGTTTATGCATAGTTTTATTGATACCTTTCCGATTTCTCTCCCTCGTTAATGTCAATATGACAGCCTCCCAACACAAACTGCCATTGTTTCACTCATACTTTTTACATATAAATCACGGAAGCCATCCTCGTAAAATCATCTGGACATTATTTTCATATTGACATGTCCTTTAAGTGAATATGTCTATTTCTTTGTACCAGAGCCTCCCTCTCCTGATCTTATTATAAAACTATGGTTCAGTAACAGTTAACCCTTGGGCTGCTAAGCGCGACTCACTGACCTTAAGCAGACAGTATAGATCAAGATCAGACTGCACAGAATGTGCAGTCTGATCTTTGATCTACACTGTCCGATTAGGAGATATTTTTCTGCAAAAAATACCTTTGATAGAGCCAAATCTTGGTTTTTACAATCAGCTTGAAAGTTTCATTTAATTTATTTGGCAGGATAAGGGTTAAAGTTTTCCTTCATTTGACCAAATATCCCTTTACCCTTTTACCACACAATCAGTGTTTTCGGAACCCATAGCAAGAAGGCTTTTGAAAACATGGTGAAAACAGAAGAAAACTAGAGCTGTCACTGAATGCGACTTAATACCCCCACCAGCGCTTTGACAGAAACAGGCAATTATTTGTACACAGACGGACACACAGACGGACAAGCGGACGGACACACAGACAGACAGGCTGATTCCAGTATACCCCCGAAAACATTCGTTTTGCGGGGGTATAATGATGGTATCCAGCATTTCCTACTTTTTCCAAATTGTTTTCAACCCTGCTGGAGAACTAGAGGTTTTTGTATCCATTTTGAATTTGTTGTCTGCAGTTACTTACAATTAGGAAGAGTTAACCCTTCACTAAACAATCCAAAGCTATAAAGACCGTGAGATAAAAGGCTTATTAAAAACATTATGGAAAAAAAGGAGAATATGCTAGTTACAAGCATTTTCCTCCATTTCCAACAATGTTTTTCTAACCTTTCAAAGACAAGCTCTATCATTTGAGTCACTTTTAATTTGTAATCTGCAAAAAGTTTCCAGTTTTGACAAGTCTACAATTTTGTCTTGTCATCTGTAAATGCTTAAAATTTTGACATTAGACTACAATTTTCGTGTCTGGTAAACATGTGCAGGGTGCATAACAAACTGAAGTATACAGTATTAGCCCTTAAAATAATTCTGCTAAACCTAACTTAAATGAAACGCTCAAGCCGTTAGAAACAACAGGAATTTGGCTCTTCCAAAGTCATTTTTTGGCAGAAAATATCTTATCGGACAGCGTAGGTCCAAGATCAGACTGCACATTTTGTGCAGTCTGATCTTGATCTATACTGTCCGCAAAAGGTCAGTGAGTCGCGCTTAGCAGCCAATGGGTTACTTTGATTTTTCCAAGATTATTGTTAAGGATCGATAGCAATTGGTCGCAATGATGACCACAATTCACCAATTTGTGCGACTTTATCTGTCATCCATCAATTAGCACGCAATAAAAGATAGTTTTTTATATCATTTTATGGGGTCCTGTCACTTTCTTTACTGATTTTATATGCTTGATTTGACATGAACAGTAACTAGTCTTAGTGCATTTTTGTTTAGAATTTTGTACAATACTAAAGATCTCCTTTAGTACTAATAAATTTTTGAAAATTACAGACTTGGCATATTAACATCTTAACAGAAAGAAAACTTAAGACTGGTCCAGGTTAAAAGCATGAATAATTTTATCAAATTAAGTAAGGCACATATGACAGGATTTGACTATTAAATGGTATACATCATTGTGGGAAAAAGAGAAAATACTGGTTATCGGCATATTCTTTCTTTTCCCTATCCATTTTAAAAACATTTATTCTTTAGCGTCCTTTAAACATGGGCTTTTTGGTAAAGAGTTTTAACATAAGTAGACAACAAATTGAACAAGGCTCAATTGATGGGATTCATGTTTGACTGGGTAAAAGGCAATTTGCAGAAAGTACAAAATGCTGATCTCAAAAATTTTCTCCTTTATCCACAATGTTATCAAAAGCCTCTTCCCCTTGCCTGCTAAAACATGGGATTGCTTGGTTCAAGTATAAATATAGGCAAGTCTAAAATTTTGTCGTCTTGTCAAGCATTTAAGTCAGTCACCGTCAAGTAATACGGTTTCCTTTTTTTCCCCCCCATCGATCAATATTCTATCAATCCTTGTTATCTCCCAAAATGGACTGGATTATTGATTTTCCCACAATTCCAAGTATATAACTCTGTGAGCTCAGTTTCGTAGGCACTCGGTCTACAAATATTATCGATGTGACCTATTCAATAATGACTAATCAATCGAAACATTTTGTAGCCAACTGCTTCTTCCCTATCGCTAACCAATGATACGGTCCCAAAAATATTGATTGATTCAGAATTAGCTTGATTTGAAACGAATTGCGAATCACGTGATCTTTTACTCCAGCTCAACACTGCACCCGGTAGTCATCTAGACTTGTCAATATTGAAAGCATTTACATTTGCATCAGACAACTTATAGGTGGTACAAATGATGGCAGTTTTCTTTGAAAGAGTACTAATCATTGTGGTTACTACCAGTTTCTCCTACTCCTTCAATGTTTCAAAAGCATTTTGCTTCAGAGAGGTGAAAACACAGGTTTGTATTGGGTTGACTCTTAACTATCTGCAGATTACAAAATAACATGACTTATTTGAAAGGTACAAAGAATTGTGGAAAAGAAAGAAACTGCTAGTTACCAGCATTTTCTCTTTTTCCTACAGTTTTATGGGTTGACCAGTTTACCAAACAATTCTGAGTTTCACCTAGTCACCAGCATTTTCTCCATATTTGACAATGTTTTTTTTTTATCCTTTTAGGGAACAAAATCCCCAAATCACCTTTGTAACATTTTTCATTGGCAATGGCTTTCAGTATGGATCAGTCTGAAATTTTGTTCTTTGCAATGGGGTTTACTCTTTAAACACACAATTCATGATTTAAAGGACCTTGAAAAAGAAAGCTTTTAAAAACATTCTGGGAAAAAGGAGAAAATGCTGGTAATCAGCATTTTTTTTCTCCTGTTCCTACAATGTTTTCAACTGTACCAAAGACAGAAGTCATCATTTCAGTCACATTAATTTTGTTGTCTGTAAATGCTTTCAATTTAGTTTGGTGGAAAAAAAAATTGTATGGCAAGGGATTAAACAACAGCCCTAAGCTTTCAAGCTTCTAGACCTCCCAATTTATTGATTCCTGATCAATTACCCACCATTACAGAATAGATTTTTAGAAAATCAACTTTGATAAAACGTCAATAATGTGAACACTACAGGCACAAGACAATGGTCTGAATGATCAAATGTTGCAATTTTTTAAAAAATCACATGAAATCATTATATTCTAAAACAATTTGTAGATCAGCATAATGTCCTGTCCAAACCTCCAAAAGCAATTGATGGATTATCCCTTTATCACATGATCCCAACTTTAATAACCCTGAGAAGGAAAGCTCTTAAACATTGTGGGAAAAGGTGAAAATGCTGGGACTATGTTTTCTACCCTTCCAAAAACAAATTTCAATTTTTGAGTCACATTCATTCTGTCAGCTATCAATGCTTTAAATTACATTTGGACAAGTCTAAAATTTTGTTGTTTGGTAAAGAGTTAATAAAAACTGAGCTGTCTGCATCATTTTGACTTAGATAATGTTGAATAGCATTGTAAAACAAAATTCTGAAACCAAATGCCCCTCTAATAGCAGTCTCAAGCAGTTGCTGAATTTTTTCACTAAAAATCAATATTGCGACCTATTGTTTAGAGACTAAAACGTCAATTTTGTTCAATGCTGATCTATAAGCAATTCATCGCAATGATACGGGAGAACTGAAATTCGGTATTGATCCAATCACCAGATGTTCCTCGCATTGTTGTTGGCTTTTTGTTTCTGAACGTAGTCACATATCTAACTTGTAAACATATAAACCATTATTGAATATTGAAAAGACCCTACAAATAGAGCTCTAAAAGTAGGAATGAGATTCCGACTAATACAATCGATTGTCGTCAATTTGTCATACAATCGATTGCTGTCAATTTGAAGAGTTTAGAAAAAATAAGTTTTAGAATATCCCTTGTACTGCATAATACATATGATAATGCTCTGTGAAAAGGGGGTTCACTGCATCTGCAAGAAGTATCAACCAATATCAGCCTGTGCAGGCTGACATGAATTTGCTATTGGTGATTTTTCTGCATGTCAAAGGACCAGTCTCCCTCATGACTGAGTCGGTTGTTAGACAAAATAAGTTTTATGGATCCATAATAAAGTGATATCTTGCTTGGCACAATGCAACCTCAGAGGATGCTTAAAACCCACTTTTGTCAGAGATGGCTCATGTAAATGAAATGGGGGACATAACAGCATTATTTCTTCACTGAATCCTTTCAATAGGGGTACTCATTTGAACTGCCTAAATAAGACAGTTACAGTACCCACAACAAAGGTTTTAGTAAATAACTAAAAATACCATCCTAAGAAAGCTCCCGATATTTTCTAAATAAAACTATTTTTTCCTGGGACTTAAAGTAGGTCCACTACAAATTGTTGATTGATTTATTTACCCATAGAGCCCAAAATAAACCCAGACATTTTCTGGTCTTCAAATAAGACCTGAATAAGTGCAGTTTTCAGGTTGCTTAAACCCAGAGTGTTTCAGCAAAGCAGATAGATCAAGATCAGACTGCATCTTTTGCAATCTTGACCCTACACTGGCCCCAATAGCAACTAGAATTATAAAAGGGCTTTCAGGGTTAATGGTGTTCTACACTGCCTTCAACATTATTTTAGCTATATAACAGTGATAGTTCACTTCTGTATGCCCTGACTGTTTCACCATAACTAGAATAGTGCTTCAACCTGTCTTACATAAGGACACTCCAACAAAAACCCAGCCCCTCCAGTGAGGATTGAACCCAGGGATAGAAAAGTTTGTGGGAAAAGGAGAAAATACTGGTAACCAGCATTTTATACTTTTCCCACAATCCTTTCAATAATTAACTCTTTACCACACAAGAAAATTTTAGACTGGTCCAAATTGAAAGCATTTGCAGACGACAAAATAAAGGTGACTGAAAAATTAAAATTTGGTTTGGGAAGAGTAGAAAACACTGTGGGAAAAGGAGAAAATGCTGGTTACCAGCATTTTCTCCTTTTCCCACAATGTTTTCCAAAGGCTTCTTTCTCAGGGGCGTCAAAAGTAGGGATTGTGTGGTAATGGGTTAAGGGTTGGGGGTTAAACAATTTGAAAAAAAATTCAATAAATAGAAGAAATACATTTTTAGCAAGAACTTGCTCCCTTTTCCCTAGTGGTTTGAAATGCTGTGAATTTAAAAGTATGAGCGCATAAAACTTTGTGTTTGTACGAGTAATGGATGCTAGGGCCTGGGTGCTTTGCTGCAGACTGATTGCTTGCTCATCTTACACAAACAACAGATATAAATTCTATAAGCACTTTGCCATTTAGAGAGATAATTTTCACAATGCCATTTTAAGACTAATGAATTTTGAAGCTAGACTGATTTGTTTGAAAATGGAGATTGCTACTCTTAGCCAACAAAGGCAACCACACTTTCTTTTGCAGACAAAGTCAATATGATCAGACAGCACAGAATGTGCCATCTAACCAATGGTCTACACTGTTTGAAACTTCGTGAGAATACTCCGGTCCATACAGCACTTGAAATTGCTTAACCCTTTAACATGCGATCATTAGTTTTAAAGACCCAGAGGTAGAAGGCTTTAGAAAATCTGATAAGAAAAGGAGGTTACCAGCATTTTCTTCTTTTCCCTCAATGTTTTCTATCCTGTCAAAGTGCCTGTCCGGGTAGCTCAGTGGTTAGTGTACCCGACTTGTGACCTGATGGTTGTGGTCTCAATACCTGGTTCAGGCAAACTTTCTTTCAGGCTATATTTCACCTCTAACCTCTGATGCATGCTAGAAAGGTAGTCAGTGGCTTGGAAAGAAATTTGTATCACTACAACTGGTGTGAGAAAGCCAGGAAGGTGCACTGACTAGCGTGATACAACCTACACTGTTAAAACAGTGTTTAACTCCAATAAAAACAAACTATCCTTTTGAAGACAAACTTTATTTTATAGTCTGCAAATTTATATAATTATCTTTGAGGAGTACAGAATTCTCTTGTCTGGTAAAGAGTTGATCTACGTATCAGCATAAGGGTCCTGCTATTCAGACAGCATAAAAGATGGCTGATTAGAAAGGAAGAATGGATAATGACTTTACAAAAACACAGGACATGGTTCAGACTGAATTATTGAAAAAAAAAAATTTCAGCCATGTTCCTTGAACAGGGGGGCTTAATGCATCTGCAAAAAGTATTGACCAAGATCAGGGTGAGGACTTTAGCGCAGTCCTTGAAGCACCATAGAAAATTTCTGGTGAAGAACCATGCACTTTAGTTTAAGATCAGGCAGCGCAGAACAAGCAGTGTGATCTTGGCTCTAAGTATTTTAACCAACCTTTTACCACACACTCCAGACATTTAACGAGCTGAGGAAGACACCTTTTGAAAATATTGTAGGAAAAGAATACAATGCTGACAACCAGCATTTTACCCCTTCCCCACAATATTTTCTCCTCTACCAAAGGCAAATTCAATCATTTGTACCAATTTCAAATCTGTTGTCTGCACATGTTTTGAAAATGGGAGAGGCTAAAATTTGTTTTTTAGGAAAGGATAAAAGGGAGATAATCCAATGACTTACTTTGCTGATGTAGCCTCTTCATATTTGGTTTTCACCTCAAACAGCTCGGACTGTACATTTTCAAGGGCTGTAAAAATACAAAAAAAGAAAAACATTTACTTTATTATTATAATTCCCAGTTTCTGTAACAATATTTCTAGGTTTTTTATTAATCTTTTTCACTGAACACAAAATGTCTCAGAAATCCATACTGAATGACACATGTGTAACCAGTAATCTGTTGATAGTTTTAAGTTTTTATGGCAACTTTTACTCGATACCAGCATGTCTCCTCCTTTTCCCACTATGTTTTTAAAAGCCTTTGTATCTTCCTAAGGGTACAACACTAAACCAGTTTTTATTAAGCGATGGCAAAAATGTCTTTTTGCATGCCAGGATCCATTCAATTTTAATCCTTAGAGCGCTGAATAAACCTACTAGACATTTTCATTCTATAAATACAATCCAAACAATTGTGATTTCATGATTGCTTATATCTACAGTGTTTCAGCGAAGCAGACAGTGTAGATCAAAGATCAGGCTGCACATTTTGTGTAGCCTGATCTTGATCTACACTGGCCATAATAATTTGAAAGGCACTTTAAAGGTGGCCCTTCAGATTTTGGGACGAAAATTTTACAAAAATACAAAAACAATCATCCTTATACTCCCAAAGGCTTTTAATTTCCATTCATAAAACACCAGTAGTCGAAAACCATCCGACAACAAGAGAAATTAGAGATTTACTACGGCCCAGGTCGACACCAACGGGAAACACGGTCTATTTTTACATGAGCAACTCGTTCATGTACATACCGGAAATACACAGACGAAGCTTCAAACATAGTGTCTGAAGAAGACATTATGGAAAATAATGACATGTTTGTTATGTTATGGAATTTAAGCGTCATTAGTCACGTGCCAGTCACTTGACATTCCCACAATGCTTTTTTTTATTTTTGGCGCGAAATCTAAAAATACCTTAAGAGGCTACGTAGCCTTTTAAGGGAACACCATCAAAAAAAATTTTTTTTGTAATTTTATGATTCTTAATTATTAATGATTTGTATTGTTTTTTCATATAAATTTCAGTGATATATATATTTTTTAATTTTGTGAGATGTGAAAAATCTAAATACCCACCTTTAAAGGATAATTAAAATTTAGAGGAACCAGAATATACAAACAGCTTAAGCAAAATAGCTTGCCAAAGTATATGGTAAACAGTATATAAAATCAGCAAAAGCTTACCTACATTTGGGGAAACAGAATTGTACTGAGGGATAGCCCAAAATAGCTGGCCAGAAATTAGGAGGAAACTGTATATACGAAGGCTTTAGCAAACAGTTTGCCAAATATTTCAAAGAAACAATGTATACAGAGGGCTCAAGTATCTAGATTGTCAAAATTTAGAGTAAAGAGCATATTATACTAACTGCTTAAGCAAATAGCTTGCCAAAATTTAAGTGAAACAGACAATAGACATATATTTTATTTGAGGTAAGCTTGAGCATAGAGTGGGCTATAGCAAATATAACTTGCCAAAATTTTAGAGTGAAACAAAACATATGAAGCTACAGCAAATATATAATAAACAACTAATTGAAAAGCTGGACAAGAAAGAAAAGAAAAACAATTTAGAAAATAAATGGATGCTGTCTCCTCGATGACATATCCTCCGATGTTTTATCAGTCACATTTAGATCCTTGATTCACGGCAGATAGAAAGCTAACATACATTATCAGTCAGTTATTATAGGTGGGGAAACACTGTACCAAATGACAAAATCTTAGCCCTTTACCACAAAATCCTGAAGAACCTGGAAAAAAAGATGATAAAAACATTGTGGGAAAAGAAGAAAATGCTGGTAACCAGCATTTTCTTCTTTTCTCAAAGTGTTTTCTACTCTATCTGATATAAGTTTCATCAATTTTGTCACAGTTGATTTGTCATTTGTAGATGTTCTCATTTTGGAAGTCCAAAATTTTAATGTATGATATAAAGTTAAATATTTACCATAGAATAAAATTTTAGACAAAACCAAATTGAAAAGCATTTGCAGACAAGTTAGATGTAACTCGAATAATGATCTCTGTCTTTGATGGGTAGAAAACATTGTGGGAAAAGCAAAAAAATGCTGGCTACCAGTATTTTCTCCCTTTTCCCGTAATTTTTTCAAAAGTCTTCTTTCTCTAAGTTGTAAAAAGTCAGAATTATGTTGTGAAGAGTTAAAAATGCTATTTGTCCTTGAAAAGGTAAGATACATTATCTGTCATTTATAGGTAGCTAAACTTAGATCTGCAAGTCTACCTTGCAACACAATCTTCAACTGTTCCAGATTGAAAGCATTTGCGGACAGCTATTCAAATGTAGCTCAATTTATCACATAACCTCCCTTGTTTTCAGTGTAATATACCCATCACAATTTTCTTATCTTATACATGATTAATATCAAAATTTTGTGACGTCATTTTTGATGTCATTTTGTACATATTTCATAGAAGTGAATTGGAGTTTATGGATATTACCACGAGTGCATCTATAGATGATTTTGCATCTTCTGATCTATAACTTGTGAAATATCATTATGCGATAAAAAGAATCTGACAATCGTTGGCTTTTGAGATAAATTTTTATTAAACTTGTCAAGAAAAAATGATATTAAGCTCACCAAAGGCTCCCTTAACCCTTTACCAAACAATCCCTGGTTTCAACGACCCTGAGGAAGAAGCCTTCTGAAAACATTGTGGGAAAAGGAGAAAATGCTGGTAACCAGCATTTTCTCTTTTTTCCACAATGTTTTCTACTCTTCCGAAGTCAAGTTTCGATTTTTGAGTCAAGTTAGTCATCTGCAAATGCTTTCAATTTGGACAAGTCTAAAATTTTGTCATTTGGTAAAGAGTTAATCACATTTTCTCTAGACTTGTTTCATAAAATTTTATCTCAAACATCAACTCATGTCAGATTCTTTATGTCCAGTACTAGGGTTCGTATTCATTACAATTCTAAATTGCAGTCTTTCCTCATAATCTCAGAAATTTTCTTAATTTCAATTTTCAAAGTTACATAATGTTTCTGAGTGGCTAAAACATTTGAACAGCCCTTAGACAAATGTGGGTTTCATGCATCTTCATGATACCACGCAAGTTATTATCATGATTATGGATCCATAAAATCTATTTTGTTCAACATTCAACTGAATCATGAAGTAAAAAGGTCCGTTGACAAGCAGAAAATTTACCACTAGCAAAAACTTTCGACCTATGTCAGCCTGCGCAGACTGTGCTGACATAGGTTCGACACTTTTTGCAAAATGCATTAATCCCCCTTTGAGAGCATGATTCATCTTGATTTACCCATACCGAGTTTTATGACCCTGAAGAAGACAGCTTTTGAAAATAATGTGGGAAAAGGAGAAAATACTCATAACCAGCATTTTCTCCTTTTCTCGCAATGTTTTCAACCCTTTCAGAAATAAATTCCATCATTTAACTTGCCATCTGCAAGCACTTTCAAGTTGGACAAGTCTAAAATTGTGTCATTAGATAAAGAGGTAATTTTGCAAACAAAAGACACTTTTTACCATAGTACCTCACAATGTCACTTGGCTTGTAGATCTTAAGTCTTTACCAAATGGCAAATATGTGGACTAGACCAAATTAAAAGCATTTGCAGATGACAAATTACATGTAGCTTGAATTATGATTTTTGCCTTTGATAGGGTAGAAAACATTGTGGGAAAAGGAGAAAATGCTGGTTACCAGCATTTTCTCCTTTTCCCACATTGTTTTCACAAGTCTTCACTATCAGGGTCATTAAAACTTGGGATTGTGTGGTAAAAGGTTAATCAGGCTACATGCCCTATGCAGTATGATATTGATGCACACTGTCTGTATAGGCACCTATACTTGCACTCAGTTGCCTCGGAGTAAACATTGATGAATTATAGATAAAATCGAACTGTCAGTTATGTGCAAATTTAATACATTACCATCTTGTATGTATGATAAAAGCAAATCAATTAAATTTTTTGGACGATATTATGAAACAAACTTTACTATTGAAGATTCTCCTTGTGTCTGTTAATTCATTTCAAAAATTCAAAATTTGGACCCATTGAAATTCAAAGCACTTGCTGACAACAAATTACAACTGTCTAAAATAATGAACTTTGACTTTGGAAGAGTTGAAAACATCATGGAATAAGGAGAAATGCTGGTTTTCAGATCCTTTCCTAGGATGTGTTCAATAGTTTTCCTCTTCAGCTAGGTCTGTTAACTCTTTACCATACAATCCTGAGTTTTAACAACCCTGAGAAAGACACCTTTTGAAAACATTGTGGGAAAAGGAGAAAATGCTGGTTACCAGCATTTTCTCCTTTTCCAACAATGTTTTCTACCCTTCCCAAAACAGATTTCGATTTTTGAACCATGTTTATTTTGTTGTCTGCAAATGCTTTCAATTTGCACCAGTCTAAAATTTTATCGTTTGGTAAAGAGTTAACTCTTTACTAATTTGTATTGGATAGGGTGGAAAACATTGTGGGAAAAGGAGCAAATGCTGGAAACCAGCATTTTCTCCTTTTCCCACAATGTTTTCTCCTTTTTCAGGGATAAGTCCCTATATTTGAGCCACCATTACTTTGTTTTCTGCAAATTTAAGGCTTCAATTTGAACTGGTCGAAAATTTTCTGTCAGATAAACAGCCTTTTAACAACCCCGAGAAAAAAGATTACTGAAAACTGTCAGGGAAAAGGATTGATTGATTGATTGATTGATTGTATGGTGTTTAATGCCGTTTTTTAACATTATTTCAGTTATATCCCAGCGGCCAGTGCACCTATCCATGCGTTCCTGGAGTCTCTTTTACCAGTACTTCGCACAATTTTCTTTCCAAGCCACTGGCTGCTTTCCCACGTAATCATCGTCGAAACAATGGACAGCGGTGGGAGAGGAATGAATCCTGTTGCAGTGACTATCATCAATCCTCGGAAAGAAATTGGCCGAGCCAGGGGTCGTAGCCAGGGAAAAGGAGAAAATTCTGGTAACCAGCATTTTCTCTTTTTCCCAGAATGTTTTCTACCATTTCTAATACAAATCCAACCACATGCAACACACTTTATTCTTAGTATGCAAATGCTTTGAATATGGAGTGATCATATTTTTTTGCATCTGGCAAAGAGTGAGAACAATTTACCATTTATGAACAATCCAAAGTTTGAATGACCATGAGAGAGAAGCCTTTGGAAAATATTGTGGGAAAAGGAGAAAATGCTGGTAACCAGAATTTTCTCCTTTTCCAACTATGTTTTCTGCCCTTTCTAAGACATATTTCACTATTTGATTCACATTTAACCCTTTACCACACAATCCCGACTTTTAACAACCCTGAGAAAGAAGCCTTTTGAAAACACTGTGGGAAAAGGAGAAAATGCTCGTAACCAGCATTTTCTCCCCCCCCCCCCCCCCCCCCCCCCCCAATGTTTTCTACCCTATAGAAGATAAATTGCTCCATTTGAGCCACACTGAAATTGTTGTCTGCACATGCTTTCAATTTGGACAAGGCTAAAATTTTGTCATATGGTAAAGGGTTAATTAATTGTCTGCTAATGCCCTCAATGAAAACCGGTCTACAATTTTGTAATTTGGTAAAGGATTAAAAACAGTTAACCTGAACCATTTTTTTTTGATCCACAGGTACAAAAACTCCTGGAATGAGCTGATCAAAACTAATTATCCCTTAAACAGATGACAAAATGTTAGACTTATTCAAATTGAAGGCATTTACAGACGACAATTTAAACTTGGCTAAAAGGATAGATTTATCTTTGAAATGGTAAAAATCGAAGTGGGAAAAGGAGAAAATGCAGGTTATTAGCATTTTCTGCTTTTCCTTCAGTGTTTTTTCTCAAAAAGCCACTTTTTCAGGCTTGTTAAAACTTGCAATCATTTGGCAAGAGTTTACTCTTTACCTGAAACAACAAAATTTCAGACTTGTACAAAATGAAGGTAATTTATAGACGACAAATAAAAGTTTGCTAAAATGACGGGATTTATCTTTGAAATAGAACAAAAGAAGATTTTATGGGAAAAGAAGAAATTGCATGTTACCAGCATTTTCTCCTTCTACCACAATGTTTTCAAAAGGCTTGGTAACACTTGTGATCAATTGGGTGTAGGGTAAACCACACAAAAATGATTGAAAGGATTTTAATTTTTTCGAGACAGATAGGTATAGATAACATTTTATCAATATAATTTATTCCGATGATAACTTTGTAAAAGCCGTTCGATCCATCACAATATGATACGGCTCATTTCACATCATATTCATCTGTTTTTCAAGTCTTTTTCAGACAATAAAAAACTTTAAAGTATTCGATAATCTTTTAAAGATCTTCATTTAACTCTTTACCAAATGACAAAATTTTAGACTAGTCCAATTTCAAAGCATTTGCCAACGACAAATAAAATGATACTCAAATGATGGAATTTGTATCAAAGCGGGTAGAAAACATGGGAAAAGGAGAAAATGCTGGTTACCAGCATTTTCTCCTTTTCCAACAATGTTTTCAAATGCATTTTATCTCAGGATTGTTAAAACTCTGAATTCTGTGGTAAAGAGTTAGCCCTTATCCACACAGTCCCATGTTTTCACAATCCTGAAGAAGAAGTCTTTGAAAAGATTGTGGGAAAAGAAGAAAATGCTGGTAACCAACATTTTCTCTTTTTCCCACAATAATTGGAGCTTTTAACAGATAAATCCAATCATTTGAGCTACATCTAGTTTGTCATCTGAAACTACTTTCAATTTAGACAAAGACAAATGAGCCATGCTCTGTGAAAAGGGGGCTTAATGCATCTGCAAAAAGTATCAACCAAGGTCAGCCTGCGCAGTCTGCGCAGGCTGACCTGAGCCGAAACTTTTTACTTTCAATTTTGTGCATGTCAAAGGACCAGTCTAACTCATAATTCAGTCATTTGTTAGAGAAAGTGGATTGTATAGATCCCTAATTTGGTGATGTCTTGCCTGGTACAATGCATTAGGAAGATGCATTAAGCCCCCTTTTTCCAGAGCATGGCTCAAATGTTTTTGTTTGGTAAAGAGTTAACAAGAACTTTTTGGAACAGCTATAGGGTTATATTAAAAGTTCATCATACAAATCTATGTTGTGGTGGATGCTTAACTTTTGACTTGCCTCATTGAGCCAAAACTACTGACTGCTTATTCTCTCTTGCAGTTGCTTTTAGTGAAAGTAATAAGTTGAAAAAGGGGCATAACTGTGTCAAAAATATTTTGATGGATACCTGCCCCTGTCATATGGGTTCCCCTTTTGATAGTTAACAACTAGTCTAAGTTTCAAGTAAACATCTCCCAATAATGATACAGATATTATTAAATATCAAAGTTTTAGCACAACAACACAGATGACAACACAGACGATGACAACGCCAGGTCTATGACAATACCTCAGCTTCTTTTTTCAAAACAGCCAAGCTATAAAAAAATTGTTGATTTTCCTCTAACAGTCCAAGGATATTTTCAAATCTATATCCATCTGATCTGATTGAAGGGTTGGTAATAAGCTTCCCAGTATTTTCTCAATTACCCACAATGTTTTTAAAAGCTTCATTGTTCGATGTTGTGAAAACACAGAATTGTTTGATAAAGCATTACATAATAGAAATTTCACTGTATATTAGCCAACAAATAGACAAGGTAAGGGTGAGAGATACTCAATCAAAAAAATCAACTCTTTACAAATCCTTCCAAAGATTTTACTCCATCAAAGAAACAGCATTCAAAAACATTATGGTAAAAGGAGAAAATCCTAGTATCCAACACTCTTTGCTACCCGCACAATATTTACCACATTAGCAAAGAAAAATCTCATCATTCAAACCACACTTAAAATTTGTCGTCTGCAAATGCTTAACAAGTCTAAAATTTTGTTGTCTGGTAAAGAGTTAATGACGCTCAATATTGATCAGCCCCGCTTAAAGTCAAGAATACCAAGTGCGGATAACCGAGTGGATAACGTTTTTATGACTTTTCTTACCTCGTTAACTTTAAAAATACTGATGATCGATTTCTCACTTTGTTTTTTGATATTAGATAATAACGAAGATAAAAACCTTTAATAGCCATCATTTTTCATTGGTGTGGGAAATATCTTTTTAAAGTTACTGAAGTCAGTGAGCACAGACATTGGAGAATATCTTTGGGAATAAAAACCCTTATTTGAACCATTCTCTAAGTTTCATCAATACTAAAGTGCCCCTTTATGTACTTCAAATAAGTCCTAAACTCTAATTACTACACAACGAAAATGTAGACTTGTCATAATTCAAAGCATTTGCAGACAATAATATAAACATAGCTCAAATGATGGAATTTGTCTTTGATAGGGTAGAAAACATTGTGGGAAAGGAAAAAATGCTGGTCACCAGCATCTTCTCCTTTTCCCACAATGTTTTCAAAGACCCATTTCTTTATGGCCTTAAAAAGTGTGGTTATGTTTTAACTGTTTACCAAACAATCTGTTGTTTCAAAGACCCAAAGAAATCAAAGGACTCAAAGTCCTGGAAAGCGGATTTATGGGGTAGCAAAAAAGCTGTAACATGCTGTAATGGAAAAATAAAACTACATGCAACACATGTATAGAGTCTATATAATCATTTAATGGAGTTAGCAGCAAGGACAAGGAAGTCAAAGTTGCACAGTAACTGTTATTCTATTACTTGTTCAGTAGTGGTGATTTGATCCGTCAATCTAACGCAGATTTTTGCTGGTATTAGATTTCGGACTAATATGTATACACCTGTAGGACTGTATATACGGTAGTGACAAAAGTGAGGTTGAAGTGTATCAGTTAAAACTGAAAGTAGAATTGATAGAGCGCAAGCGTATATGGCAGTATAATTTGGTTCGGGTCAAACCGGTAACATAGTACACAGTGGGCGCGCATGCGTCGTTACGCATGGTGTATTTGGTTCCAGTCAGAACGATCACAGTAAGCGGATTTGCTATAAAATCCGCTAAAAAGGCAATTGAAAACATTAAGAGAAAAAGAGAAACTCAACAATACTTTATTCTCCTACAAAGACAGAAATCATCTTTTGAGCTACATATGTTGTTTGCAAATGCTTAAATCAAATCTGGTCCAGTAAAAGCTTGTCATTTGGTTAAAAGTTTAATAGTTTGGAACCCCCCCCCTCCATCCCAATACTCGGAAACTCCTCAGTCTATGAGGATCCGTGATATTGGTTAAAAGTTTAATAGTTTGGAACCCCCCCCTCCATCCCAATACTCGGAAACTCCTCAGTCTATGAGGATCCGTGATATTTCGTGGAAAAGTCTGTTCGTCGAAAACGATCCCTAGCCCTGACCCTTACCCGAACCCACATGAATTGTGGCTCAAATCTTGCTCCCAGACAGAGCTTTTCGTGATATAAATCTAGGAATTGAGGAATTGGTATTTTAAAACATACATGGGTTTCGACAAGATGCCCTTTCCACGAAATGTCGTGCACCAAGTCTATGAGCCTGTGATGAGCACTGATACTTTACTTTCATTTTAGGGTAGTCTTTGCCTTATGGACAATGGTCTAATGGGTCTATTAACCCTTTGCCACACAATTCCTTGGTTTAAGCCACATTTTTCATCTGCAAATACTCTCTATATGAAAAAGTCTTTTATTTGTTGTCTGGAAAAGCATAAACTCTTTCCAAACGAAAAAATTTTGAACTAGCCCAAATTCAAAATATTTGCAGACAATTTAAAGGTGGCTTAACCCTTTACTCCACAGATACTCATTTTGACGCATCAAGAACAGACAGCTTTTGAAAACATTGTGGGAAAAGGAGAAACTGCTCTTAACGAGCAGTTTCTCCTTTTCCCACAATGTTTTCTACTCTATCAGATATCTGTATCTCCATTTGTCCACATTTTTGACATCATATCTTTATTTGCTGTTGAACTGGAAGAGTCTAAAATTGGCATATCAGGTAAAGGGTTAACCCTGTACCAGACAACAACATTATAGACTCGCCCAAATTGAAAGCTTTTGCAGACAACACAATATCTGTGACTCAAAAATAGAATTATACCATTGGAAGGGTAGAAAACATTGTGGGAAAAGGAGAAAATGCTGGTTACCAGCATTTTCTCCTTTTTCAACAATGTTTTTCAAAAGGCTTCTTTCTTCGGATCATTAAAACTCTGGACTCTGAGGTAAAGGGTTTAATAATAGAACTTATTTTTGTTAGGTTAGAAAACATAGTGGGAATAGGAGAAAATACTGGTTACCAGCATTTTCTCCTTTTCCCACTATGTTTTCAAAATCCTTTTTCGAAAGGGTTGTTAAAACTTGGGATAGTGTGGTAAAGGCTTAATGACAAAAAAAAAAGAGACCCCTGATCTACAACATTGTTTTTCGAGTTTTAATAAATGTGCAAAATTGGTTGTATTTGATATTTTCAAGTAAAATCAATCATTTCCAAAATGAATCCGTTTACAATTGTTTGAAGATTGTCGAAAAATGCATGTTTCATACCTGAACACAATTTAACCCTATACTAAATGATCCTTTTTTTTTACGAACCCGAGGTGGCAGCTTACTGGGAAAAGGGGCAATCAACTGGTAACCAGCATTTTCTCCTTTTCGTCCTCCTTTCCTTTCATGTTTTCTACCCTTTCAAATACAAATCCCTTCATTTCAGTCATATCATTTGATAACTGTCTTCTGTAAATGCTGTCAATATGGATAAGACTAGAATTTTGTTCTTTAGTACAGAATTAAACCTTTACAAAACATTCTGGAGCTTTAACTACCCCATGAAACAAAGCTTTTAAAAACATTGTGGGAAAAGGAGATAATGCTGGTAAACAGCACTTTCTGAGCAATCTGATCTTGATCTAAACAAACTGCGAAAACTGCTGTTTTTACCTCTGGTGCTAGAGGGTCGAGAACAAAAGTGATTTTTAGATGAGCTTTGTGCTCCATTTTTAATTGATTGTAAGATCAAAGAACCCTCTTATCCTTTATCTCATTATATATCTTTTGAATTTAGATTTAATGAAATTACCAATTTGTCAATTGAAAGTAAAAATTTCACATAAATTTACAAAGTACCAAGATGACAGTTCAAGTCAGACTAAATGGATTTTATGGACCCATATGTGATGACCTGCTTGGCATAATGCATTAGGGAGACAACTAAGTCCCCTTTTGCCAGAACATGGCTCGTCTGTTGCTTTCTTATCTGATCATGTGACTGGCTGGGTCAATCAGAATTTGTTTCAGATTTTTCACATGACAATTTGATAATACACTCGTTAGTGCTATTTAGACAGTGGCCCTTAACCATCTACCAAACAACAAAATTTTTGACAATATCAAACTGAAAGCATTTGCAAGCGACAAACTAGATGTAACTGAATTGATGATTTTTGTCTTTGATAGGGTAGAAAACATTATTACGAGCATTTTCTCCTTTTCCCACAATGTTTTTGTAAGCCTTCTCTCCTAGAGTAATTGAAAGTCGGGATTGTGTGGTAAAGAACTAAGCTTCTTAGCGCAACTTGATGCACTCTTGCAGACTGTGTAGATAAACATCAGACTGCACAGAACATACAGTATGATCTTGGATCTACACTTTGCATCACAATTACCATATTTTGACCATCCCTAATATGTTTATCAGATCAGCCAATAAATCGGCCTCACTGCTATATAACAATAGACACAAGTCATTTTTCATCAGGTGTCACATCACAGGTAAATCTCCCCACCTCCTCTATATTCGTACAACTGAAAATTCATATAGTAATGTACAGCATCCTTTTAACTCTTTCACTACTGAATAAATAAAGTGCATTTTCTCAAAGGCTAAAAATACATTTCCCCTGCAAGATCAAGAGACAATTCTGTCATAATCTAGAATGTAGCAGTAGACAGTGTAGATCAGAGATCAGACTGCATGTTCTGTGCAGTCTGATCTTGATCTACACTGTCCACAAAAGCTTCTGGTGTCATCTATGGTGTGGAACGAGTTAATGACCTTGGGGTATGCATAGGACTCAATAGCTGACAAATGGCCTGTAGCCCTTTACCACACAATCCCGACTTTTAACAACCCTGAAAAAGAAACCTTCTGAAAACATTGTGGGAAAAGGAGAAAATGATGGTTACCGGCGTCTTCTTCTTTTCCCACAATATTTTCTACCCCATGAAAGACAAATTTCATCATTTTAGCCACATTTAAATTGTCGTCTGCAAATGCTTTGGTTTTGGACAAGTCAACATTTTTGTCGTTTGGTAAGGACTTAACCCTTTACCACGCAATCCTGTGTTCTAGGAACCCTGAAGAAGAAGGCTTTTAAAAGCATTGCAGACAACAAAATCAGTTTGGAAAGCATTGCGGGAAAAGGAGAAAATGCTTGTAATCAAAGTTTTCTCCTTTTTCCCACAATGTTTTTGTTCCTTGATATAGGACATATCCTAGAATTTATGCCACATCAAATTATTCCTTTACCAGATGACAACATTTTAGCCTTGTCCAAACTAAAAACATTGCAGACAACAATTTTAACATGGCTTAAATGATGCATTTTTTTATGTTTGGGTAGAATTGGTTACCAGCAATTTCTCCTTTTCCCACAATCTTTTCAAAAGCTATCTTTCTCATGGTTATCAAAACTCGGGACAGTGTGGTAAAGGGTTGAGGACATATACAAGCATTTCAGCCACATCAAATTATGTCTACAAATGTTATGAATATTAATCAGCCCAAAATTTGGTCACCTGGTAACAAGATAAGCCTACACCAAGTATGCAAACTGTAAAACCTCCACCATTTTCAAAAGGCTTAAGTATGAACAGTGTATAAAATGTGGAATACTTGAGACTTGAACCTTGACTTTGAGACTGGAGCCTGTATTCACATTTTAAATTGCTTTCTCAATCTTATTCTAGATTCAGAAAGTAACCAAATTTCTAACTGGCTTAACCATTTAGAATTTGAAAAAAATTCTTGAGAATAAGACCGAGACTGTTTTGTATTACCATCTATATCAATCAATTTTGTGCATTCAAAAGTCCAATAATAACTTGTTACCACACAACTCAATGTTTTAAAGACCGTGGAGAATTTGAAAACATTATGGAAAAAGGAGAAAATGTTGGCTACCAGCATTTTCTCCTTTTTCCAACAATATTTACTTTCCTTTAGAAATCGAACTTCACTTTTTGAGTCATATTTACATGTATGTAGTTGCCTGGAACTGCTTTGAATTTGGGCACTTCTAAATTTGTGTTGCATGGGAGAGATTCTTATATTTCTACATACATGTGCATGGACCTGTAGCTCATTACTTCCAGTAGACAAGTTTCTGTTACTGCAGAAGAACTGGATTTCTCTAGGAAAGTTTTGAAAACATTATGGGAAAAGAAGAAAATGCTGATTACCAGCATTTCCTCCTTTTCTCACAATGTTTTCAAAAACCCTTCCTCCTTAGGGTTGTTGAAATTTGGGATTGTATTGTTAAGAGTTAAATGATATAATGACCATATAAGGAAGGAGAAATCTTGAATTTAGATTCAGTCAGACATTTATTGGCCATTGTACTAATTGTTAAGTGTGACCACCAAACTTTTCCAAAGACAAAAACCCCTCCAGGCTGAACATTATTAATTGGTAAATGTCTATAAGCATTTAACCCTTTACCACACAATGATGACTTTTAACGACCCTAAAGAAGGAAGCCTTTTGAAAACATTGTGGAAAAAAGGAGAAAATGCTGGTAACCAGCATTTTCTCCTTTTCCCACAAAGTTTTCTATCCTAAAGGAAAATTGAGTCATTTGAGCCACTATTAAATTTGGATAGGTTTAAAATTTTGTCGTGTGGTAAAGGGTTAAGGTGGTGCGCATCCTTTTAACACTTCACCAACCAAACTCTGAGTTTTAAAGATTGGTAAAAAAATTAAGGCTTCTGAAAACAGTGTGGCGGAAGAAGAAAATGTCTTTAACTCTTTACCAAATGCAATTTTAGACTGGTCCATATTGAAAGCATTTCAATAAATGTTACTGTAATAATAAAATTTGTTTTGGAAGGGTAAAAAACACTGTGGAAAAAGAAGAAAATGCTGTTAACCAGCCAGTAAAGGTGTATCTTTAAACACAACCCAATCCCCTTGAAAACATCAGTTTTGCAGGAGAGATTTATGATTCATTGAAACATTTCAACAATCAACTCAATATCATACATTTAAAGACATCTCTTTTTGGGAATAAGCCAACAGAATCACTGTAATCAATACAATTGCATATAAGAAACCTCTATTTATATAATAATCCAGGAAAATTACTACATGTATTAGCATTTTTCCTGGCCAGTATTGAATAATGAAGTATACTAATCATTTTTTATCATTAGCAGTAAATGACAAATATGACTATATTAAAAACATAGAGTTATTAACACGCCTTACCTGTTTACCACAAAATCCTTTGTTTCATCAAACTCCAACATAAATGAATTTGAAAACATTGTGGAAAAAGCAAAAATGCTGGCAACCAGCATTTCGGCTTTTCCCACAATGTTTTCTACTCTATCAGAGATAATCTCTTTATTTTAATCATATTTGTAGACTGCAGAGGCTATCAGTTTTGACTTGGACTAAAAATTCTATTGTTTGGTAGAGAGCTCATCCTGCCACAATGTGTAATTTTTCTAATAATGGACTTTGTGAATATTTCACTGTAAGGAAGCCATTTTTTTTAAATTTTTATGAAAACCATTGAGGCACAATCAGGGACCCTAAAGGACAAAAAAAGACAAATTAGTACAGAAAACTTGACCAAGAAGATGCAACTGCAATAGCTTTATCATTATATCAATGTAGATCCAAGCTCTTGTTCTGCAGAGCCCACAAAAACACCTATCATATGTTTTTCCTGCAGTGCCCACAGTAACACCTATCATACACTTCTCTGCAGTGCCCACAAAAACACCTATCATACACTTTTCTGCAGTGCCCACAAAACAACTATCATACACTTTTCTGCAGTGCCCACAAAACATCTATCGTATATTGTTCTGCAGTGCCCACAAAAACACCTATTGTATGCAGCCTTAAGGAAAAATAAGAATTCATTAATATTTTTGACAATCAATAACTTTCGTTACAGCGATGATAAAACCACAAAAACTTGCCACAATGTTTTACAGTGTTTTAATTATAATTTCAAGCCCATATTATGTATCAAAATATTCTACAACCTGTCATGTCTCACTGGCTTGAAAATTGTTGTGAATAATACAAGCCACAAATTTCTGGTAAATAAGAAAGAATCTTGCCAAAGCTGCCTCAACCCTTTGAGTGATGGAATATGCTTACAGTTAATTGCTTTTGTAGACAGTGTAGATTAAGATCAGATGGCACAGAATGAGACAAAACTTTGAAAACATCCTTGTTAAATAGGGATCAGCAAAATAAATGAACAATTACCCTTTATTTTGTTGCCTAACTATCCTGAATTTTGATAATCTTGAGGATGAAAGTCTTTGGAAAAAATTGTGTGAAAAGATGAAATGCTGGCTACCAAGGGGTCTTGTGATAAAAGCTTAACTCTTTACCAAACCACATAATTTTAGACTGGTTCAAATTGAAAGCATTTGCAGTCGACAAATTTAATATTGATTGGATTGTAAAATTTACCTGTGATAGAATAGAAAACATTGTGGGAAAAGGAGAAAATGCTGGTTACCAGCATTTTCACCTTTACCCGCAATATTTTCAGAAGGCTTCTTTCTCAGTGTCATGAAAACCCGGGATTGTTTGGTTAAGGGTTAACTCTTTTACCAAGTGACAAAATTTTGGACTCCACCAAATTGAAAGCATTTTCAGACAACAAGTTAAAATTTTATGTATTTCAAATAATGACTTCTTTCCTTGATAAGGTAGAAGACACTGTGAAAAGAGAAAATTCTGGTTACCAGCATTTTCTCCTTTGGCAAAAGGTTAAACAAAACTTGTCACCTATTTATATATACCAATTTATCCCTTGTAGTGCTAAATAACTGGAACAAACTTAACCTTTTACCAAACAATCCCTTGTTATAATAAGCCAAAGAAAAGGAGCCTTTTGAAAACATTGTGGGAAAAAGGAAAAAATGCTGGTAACCAGCATTTTCTCCTTTTACCACAATGTTTTCTACCCTTCCCAAAACAAATTTCTATTTTTCAGTCTCATTTATATTGTTGTCTGCAAATGCTTTCGATTTGGACAAGTCTAAAATTTTGTCGTGTGGTAAAAAGTTAAGAAACACCGATATTGCAAAGAGGCAGATAGAGTAGATCCAAGATGTGACTGATATTGGATCTATACTATCTAAATCCAGATTCTGCACTAAAAAGGTCAAGACAAATATAGTGAACATTCATTTATCAGTGATACCTTAACCTGTCCAAGAAAGGTCCATTAGTGACCAGGAGTAACCAGAAAGTGTCCACTGATAGACAGCCACTGTCACTGGTCATTTGTCCAAAGTACAGCTCCGAACTGACCCCTACTAGCTCGGAGGGATACACCCGTCAAACCGAATTGAAGGGTCACACTTTCCTGTCATTAGTAAATCATAATATTTTGACTTTGGTTGTCAATTTTGTCTCGCAGACAGAATCAATTAGTTCTATTTGACTTTTGAGATGGTCACCTAATAATTTATGTTTTTGTTGTTAATTGGGTAACAAATTGGTGATAGGTCTCTCTATAATTTTTACTCTTGACCAAATGACAAAATTCGAGACTTGTATGAATTGAAAGCATTGCATATAACAAATTCAACATGACTAAATGGTTGGATTTGGCTTTAAAAGCACGAAAAAGAGCATAGTGGGAAAAAGAGACAGTGCTGGAACTAGGGTTTGTGGATATAATACGCCAAAAACACCCATTAGACCGTTATCCACAAAGCAAAGGTGTGCCCCAAGCTGAAAGTAAAGTATCAGTGCTCTTCATAAGCTCACAGGCTAGGGGGTGGGGGTTTACCCAAACTTGTTCACAAATAGCAGAAGTTTAGACTGGACGAGATTCCATTGAAACATTTACAAACAACAAATGTAGCTCAAAAAATTATTTCTGTCTTTGCAGGAGAAGAAAACATTGTTGGAAAAGGAGAAAATGCTGGTTACCAGCATTTTCTTCTTTTTCCCACAATGTTTTCAGAGGCCACCCTCTTTTGGCTTGTTAAAACACAGGGTTCTTTAGAAAAGGATTAAGGATGGAACCCAGGGTTTCAATGTATAAAGCATAGGGGCCTGTGGGTGATTCTATTTTACATCAAAACAAAACAATCAGTAAGTACAAATCAACAATCACTCAGAAACTCTCTGAAAATAATCAAATATTTCTGATCACCACACCTCATTTTATATCGTAATACAACACAGCCTAAATATGGCACAAACAAATCGGAAAAACAAAATCAAAGGAAAAACAGTAAATACTGGTTAACTTTTTAAAAGGTTTATCTGTATTTATAACTGCGCCTTTTAACAACCCTGAAGGAGAAGGTTTTTGAAAACATTGTGGAAAAAGGAGGAAATGCTGGTAACAAGCATTTCCTCCTTTTCCCGCAATGTTTTTCAGACTATCAAAGACAGAAATAATCATTTCAGCATTATATTAATCAAACCATAACATTTGTCTTTCAAAGGATAGAAAACATTGTAGGAAAAGACAGAAATGCCGGTTACAAGTATTTTCTTCCTATTCCCACAACCTTAAAACTTATTTCAGATTTACATAAAAATTACATGGATGGAGTGAGAAAGAAATTTATCTGTGTTCAATGAGAGGGCTTTCTTTTTTGAGATGTATGGAAAGTATAGTGGAAGAAAAAGTATGTTGCTTTTGTCCCCCTACAATATTTTAAAACCTCTAAAGCAGTGGAGTAGTATTTATATATCTGCAGAAATTAGAAAGGCTTTTTTTTGCCAATATATTTCAACACATCACAGAACATAACAGAAAGTACAGAATAAAACTCTGCATCAAACAGACAGGTAGAAGTAGCTATGAAAAACGATAAAACAATACACAAACAAAATGTTTGTTTTACATAAAGGAATAAAAATGCTGTTCAGCTTTGACCCTTGACCGAACAATGCTATGTTTTACCAACCTTGAATAAAAAGGATTTCGAAAACATTGTGTGAAAAGGAGAAAATGCTGGTAACCAGCATTTTCTCCTTTTCACACAATCTTTTCTGCCCTTTAATTTAAGCTCATTTGTACCAATATTAAATTTGTCGTGAGGAAATGTTTTTGAATTTGGAAAACTCTATAATTCTTCGTTTGGGAAAGAGTTAATTTCATATCAGAAACAAGTTACAATGTTGAGCTGCTATTCCCTATCTGCCAAAAATTACAGAAAAAATAATTGGACAGATGGATGGGATAGACCTAAGAAGAACAAACAGATGGATGGACAGCCAGACTGACTGATAATACCACAACAGTTTCCCTCCACATTCTGGAGAGGGATACAAATATGACTGGACAATTATTACACTATAGCGGTCTGTATTAGAAAATATCTCTCACATTACCATAGGCATCTATATGTTTTGTATGTTTTTTTCATAAACCTTGTGACAAAAGGAGAATTGCTCTGTTCCAAAAATTTAAAAATTTGTTGTCTGCAGCTGCTTTGAATATACAAGAGTCTGAAAACTGGTTTTTGGAAAACAGTTATGTCCAAAAGACAAAATTTTGGGGCTTGTTAATTGGAAGCATTTCCAGACAACGATATAAATGTGACTTGAAATCGAAATTCATCTCTAAAAGGATAGAAAATTAAGAACATTTCTCCTTTTCCCACAAGGTTTTCTTCTTCTTTAGGGTAGTTAAAACTATGGATGATGGTAAAGGGTCAAATGCATGCAAGAAGTAAAATGTGTACATACTGTTTTTAAGGGTGGTGACCCTTTGCTCCGCCTCTCCAAGTTTCCTGGCAACAGTCAGTTGTGTTTCTTGTAGTTGTCTTTCCTTCTCCGCAAACTGTTTCTGTAATTCTCTTTCTTTTTCTTTTGTTCTCGCCTGTCATTGAAGAAACATTTAACAATTAGTCCCTCACTCCCGCACGTTAACAACTTTCTCAGATAAAGTTATTCCTTAATCTTATTATTAAATCTTATCACCAATGAAATATTGACATGAATCAAGCCAAAAAAGTTTCAAGTGCACCAGTCATCAATATTTCAATCAATATGTAACAATTTTCTCTGATCAAATCTGAAAAACAGTAACTTAATAACACAACACAATCTCAGATATCTCTATGAAAAATCAACTGATAAAAATCAGCCAGGATTCAATACGGATCAATATAGATTTTCTTGCAGCGGAAAGAAAAAATTATCAAGTCTTTGGCCGTAAAAAACTAATCGTCTGCACTAGCTGAGATGTAATAGATAGATAACTCTCAAAGTCACATAACCTAGCGTAAAACAAACAATCAAGCCTGTCATCGAATCCCCCGTCACTGTCACACGGGCTAATTGATCTTAAAATCCCACCCATTTGTGCGATATTGCATCCCGATTAGTCGACAGTTAGGCAGTGTGATCAGTCACGCAACAATGAACGGCTGAAAGTCAGTATCCAACACTTAACACTCCCAGCCTATCATTAACCCTTTACCTAAAAATCACATGTTTTAATGATCCTAAGAAGACTTTTGAAAACATTGCTGGAAAAGGACTGGTAACCAGCATTTTCTCCTTTTCCCACAATGTTTTCTAATATTTCAAAAACAAAACCTATAACATGGGCCACAGTTAATTTACCATCAGAATATCTGATGCTTTACATTTGGACAAGCCCACATATCAGACATTTTCAGACCATAAGTACGGGTTCACTCAAATGATGGAATTTGTCTTCAAATGTAGAAAAAACCATAGTAGAAAAAGGAAAAATACTGGTTATCAGCATTGTCTGCTTTTCCCACAATGTTTTCAACAGCCATTTACCTCAGCACTGATAGAACACTGTATCACTTACTGAAAGGTTAGGAAGATAAAAGTGTTAATTCACTGTTGTTTTACACAACTATTTTAGCGCCAATTTTGATGATATAATAAGTTGGTGAAACTCAGGAAGCATAATTTCCAATTTTACCGCTTTTTTTGGTCAAGCTGTCTCAAAAATATACCATACAGAGATGATCACCAATCAGACAGCATATTCTGTGCAGTCTGATCTCAAACTGCAAAGTCTAGGAAAGAAATTCCTTTACCACATAAAGAAATTTAAAGACTTGTTCATTCAAAAGCTTTTGCAGATGCCAAATTGGATGTGTCTTCAATGACAGAATATATCTGTAAAAAGGCTGGAAAAAACATGGTGGAAAAAACAGAAAATGCTGGTAACCAGCACTTCCTCCATTTCCCACAATGTTTTTTAAAGATTTCTCTTCCAGACTTGTTAAAACTCGGGATTGTGTGGTAAAGCGATAATGTTTCTTTTAAACTACACCAGATCACTTATTCAGTAAGTCAACACTGTAAAGTCAGTGCTTGGCTGAGGGCACTCCAATGTGACCACAGCTGCCAGCAGGGATCAGTCTATGTTCTGTTCGCAAATCCAGTCGTCAGCATTAGGACCCATCACCCTTTACCACACAATCCTGTGCTTCATGATCCTGAGGCAAATGGCTTTTGAAAACACTGTGGAAAAAGGAGAAAATGCTGGTAACCAGCATTTTCTCCTTTTCTCCCAGTGTTTTCTTCCTTATAAAAGACTAATTCTATCATTTTTAAATTAAGGCAATTCAGTAGCTAGCATCTGCTTTCAATATGCATGAGTCTAAAATTTTGACATCTAGTAGAGGTTTAAATCAAGAAAGCAAACAATTGTACTACAAGTATATAAAGTAACTGGTGATCTCCAAGTACCAGGGCAAAGCCCCGCTACCGCAGTTGGTAGTGTACAGGACTTGAGAACATGGGATTACTGGTTTGAATCTCCAGCTCAGCCAATTATTTTCTAGGATTGATGATAGTCATTGTGACAGGATTCATTTCTTTCTCACTGCTGATCATTGTTTTGACAACTGATATGTGGTAGAGCAGCCAGTGGCTTTGGAAGAATACTTTGCTAAGAACCGGTAATAGAAATTCCAGGAAAGCATGGATAGGCCCACTGGCAACTGCAATATAACTGAAAATGGCATTAAGCACCATACAAACAAACAAAAAAAATCCAATCTCGTTACCGAAAGATAAAATTTGGGACTCTACCTAATTGAAAAAATTTGCAGACAACAAAATAAAGGTGGCTCCAATGATGATTTCTGTCTTTGATAGGGTAGAAAACATTGTGGGAAAAGCCTTCTTCTTCAGGGTTGTGTTGTAAAGGGTTAAATCAAGAACACATACAGTTGCACTATGTACATTAGTTGGTAATCTCCAAGTACCAGGGCTGGGAGTGAATATCATGGCCAAACTGCTGCCAAGACTTGTTCAACTAGACATGATCTCAGGACATCGAAGTTTCAAATCTTAAACTTTGGCCATGAAGCCACAGAAGTAGTAGGATGTTAAACAGCCGGTATACCATGGAGGATATCATCAATCACAAATACTGTACATAAGGAACCTAAAAAGTTGTATTTATACAAGTTGTATTTGTACACTAAATGATCATCCATTAGTGCTAAGGCCAAGAAAAATTGCTGTGGCCCAGGCAGATTTGTGTACAGCTGAGGTTCCCCTAGTTACAAATCCAAAGCCACAAGCCCAGAGGGCCCTATATTGCATCTAAAGGAATTGGATGTTGACTCTTTAGCAAACAATCTTATGTTTTTATGACCCCGAGTCACAAATACCAGTAACCAGCATTTTCTTTTTCCCACATTGTTTTCTTCCCTTTCAAAGATAAACACCATTACTTGGGCCATATGCAATTATTGAGCATGCAACTCATTTGAGTTTGGGCCAATCAAAAATCTTGTTGTTTAGTGAAGAGTTAAATTGCCCTACTACAAGGGAGGGATCATTCGTCACCAATATTGTCCAAAAATTTATTTCCTATCACAGCTGTCAACATTAGCCAGTCAGCCTCAGGGGGAAGCGGGACTATCAATTTGTTAACTGTTCAACTAAAAAGGTGATCAACACAGGTAGATTAATAACCAAACAACATCGGAATGGCTTGTTTGTGGATACTCCCCAATCATCCTCTGGGTTTTTTGTCACACCCTTAGAGTGCCAAGCAAATCTCAACTCTTTACCTCAAAACAAAATCTTAGACTTGTCCAAATTCAATCAATTTGTAGATAAAAAATCAAAGGTGGCTTAAATGATGATACTTCTATTTACTTGAGCAAAAAAGTTTGTGGAAAAAGGAGAAAATGCTGGTTACCATTAGTACAATAGTATAGCATGGTAAACTCTGGACATAAACCATGGTCAACATTTGCAACAATTAGCACCATTGCCAAAAAGCATGGTCATGTTTATGACCATGATAGTTTAATCATGATAGTTGACAATGGTCTGCTGAAAAAAACTGATATAATAGTTGAACATGGTCAACCACTGACATTAAGCCATGGTAAAACATTTTGAAATTCAACATTAACAGGAACTGGCATTTTCAACATTTGGCATCATTGCTAAAAAGCATGGTCATGTTTAATGATAGTGAAGCATGGTCTGCTGAAGGAAACTGAAAATATTTGAGCATGGTCAACCACTGACATTAAACCATGGTAAAACATTTTGAAATTCAACATTAACAGGAACTGGCATCATTGCCAAAAAGCATGTTCATTTAAAAAATAATTTACAATAGTCTGTTCATGGTCAAACTATAGTTACGCAAAGCAATGCTGAACTCTTCACCACATATCAAAATTTTAGGCTTGTCCAAAATCAAAGCTAAAGCAGATGACAAATCAAATGCAGTTCAGTTGATAAAATATGTCTTTGAAATGGTAGAAAAAATTATGGGGAGAGAAGAAAATGCTGATTAGCAGCATTTTCTTCTCTTCACACAATATTTTAATACTTTATATATAAGGGATCTTTAAAACACCAGACTGTTTGGTGAAGGATTAAGTAAGGTTGAAGTACTGCAGTTGACCATGGAAAAAGTATACCATGTTAAAGCATAATTGAGAACAATAACTGCTGACTGTGGACACAACTAATGAAGAAGGATCATTGTTAACCATTGTAAACCACCACTTCTGTTGACAGTGTACCATCTTGGACATTATCTCCCGCTAGATGGCATTCTACAAATACACATCTATCTAATTTGGGCATTCTGGGTACGGAACCGGACTACTTTTCAAAACGACAACCATTACTTTGAATTTCAAAATGAAAAATGAAATTTACTCAATAAAACGCTACCTGGTGCGATTCATTCAGCTATGATCAGCTAGCATGTAACCTATGCACTGGCCATTTATTAAAACAGCCTCTACAGGCTTGGGTAATAGCTTCGGTATAAGCCCTACATTTTCCCAAAACGGGGGTGGGTGATGCATCATAGCAGACAGGTTGAATCTTCGAAGAATATGACATGCGCAGACAACGCCATCTTGGATGACACAAGAATATTAATGCCGAAAATAGTCCTTCCTTGTCCCTGTTCTTCATATGGGAAGTCTTTGCTTAGGGGGCCAAAATATGGATTTTGCGGAAACAACTTGTTTGTTTGTTTGTAGGGTGGTTAACTCTGTTTTTCAACATTATTTCAGTTATATTGCAGCACCCAGTGCACTAATCAATGCTTTCTTAGAGTTTTATTTACCAGTACTTTGCACAATATTCTTCCAAAGCCACTAAATGCTTTCCCATATAACCATCGCCAAAACAATGATCAGCCTTGAGGAAGGAATGAATCCTATCACTATGACTATCATCAATCCAAAGAGAGAAATTTGCTAAGCTGGGGATTCAAACAAGCTACCCCCTGGTCTTAAGTCCTGTACCCTATCAACCGCACTACCAGGCTGGGTGGAAAAATATTGGCCATCCTTGTGAATTGAAGCAACAAGCACATCTCGATCTATCAAAATACCCTTTGCTATTTCAATTTTCAGCATTGAATTTCAACAGACCTGGTACAATAAAATTGTCTAAAATAAAAAGGCCTTGGATATCCACAACATCTTTGGACATTGCTACTTTGCCACTGGAGGCTCCCCTTCTCCCTCCACTCCCCCTCCCCCCCTTTCATGTTGAGTCGTAGTGTTTAACCCTTTACCACATGACAAAAATGTAGACCTGTCCAAATTGAAAGCATTTGCAGACAACAAAATAAATGTGACTGAAAAATTTGAATTCGTTTTGGGAAAGGTAGAAAACATTGTGGGAAAAGGAGAAAATGCTGGTTACCAACATTTTCTCCTTTTCCCACAATGTTTTCGAAAGGCTTCTTTCTCAGGGTCGTTAAAAGTCGGGATTGTGTGGTCAAGGGTTAAAAGAAAACTTTGTTATTCAAGCCAAAAAAAACCCCTAAAATTTATTGTTTAGCATGAATTTCATGTCATTTAAAGCTTTCAGAATAAAAAATACAAAGAAATTCCACAACAACTCTTTGAATTATTGTGTGGTTAATAGAATCTTATTAAGTCTTTACCGAACAACAAAAGAGTCTTCCAAATTAAAAGCTTTCACAGACAATGAATTAAACGTGGCTCAGAGGGTTGAGGATTGTTAACCCTTTCGCTGCTAAGCGCGACTTGCTGACCTTTTGCGGACAGTGTAGATCAAGATCATACTGCACAGAACGTGCAGTCTGATCTTTGATCTACACTGTCCGATAAGGAGATATTATTCACCAAAACATAACTTTGAAACAGCAATATTTGGGTTTTTAATATCGAATTGAAAATTTAATTTTAGTTATTTAGCAGGATAAGGGTTAAAATCGTAGAAGAAATTGTGAGAATACGTGAAAACATTTGTAACCTGCATTTTCTCCTTTTCCCACAATGTTTTCAAAAGCTTTTCATGTAAGGGGGTCATTAAACCACAGGATTGTGGGGTAAAGGGTTACCACACTCCCATTAAATCATAATCTTTTGTAACAAGAACAAGCAAATTACCTTGAAAGCAGTTACATGATAACATTGACGGTCAAAATGAATATAGTGCAAAAAGAGCAAATACATGGATACAAGTGAAAATATTGAGGAAAAAGGAGAAATTACATGTAACAACCAATTTTACATTTGGCCACAATGTTTTCATAAGAGGTCTGCTGCAAGAACAGAAAAGTGTCTGGCAGTGGTAAGGTCTTAGCCTTTAATCCTTTACCACACAGTCCGCAGTTTTAACAACTCTGAGAAAGAAAGCTTTGGAAAAGAAATATATACTTGTAAACCAGCATTTTCTCCTTTTCCCACAATGTTTTCTACTCTAACAAAAATAAATTTCAATTATTTGAGACATTTATTTTGTTGTCTGCAAGTGCTTTCAAATTGGACGAGTCTAAAATGTTGTCCTGTGGTTAAGGCTAAACAAACAATCTTGTGTTCTAACCACCCTGAGAGAGCATTTAAAAACATTGAGGGAAAAGGAGAACAATTCTGGTTTACAATCATTTACTTCTTTTCCAACAATGTTTTCCACCTTTTCCCGGGACTTAAATAATTTGAGCCACATTTGATTGGTCGTCAAAGCACGCTTTCAATATGGACAAATCTAACATTAACACATTCTAAAATTTTGTCGTCCCGTACTGTGTTACGAGTATGATATATGTTAGCACGAAATCACAAACAAAAATCTGTGAAACTTTTCTCTAACAACAAACAACAAGCTTGTTTGTGTATTTTGTAAGTGCACTTCTTTTAACCCTTAAACACACAATCCCAACTTTTAACAACACTGAGAAAATAGGCCTTTTGAAAACATTGTGGGAAAATGAGAAAATGCTGATAACCAGCATTTTCTCCTTTTTCCACAATGTTTTCTAAGCTACCAAATTTGAGCCAAATTTAAATTGTCGTCTGCAAATGCTTTCAATTTGGAAAAGTCTACTTTTTTGTCATTTCGCAAAGAGTTAACTAATACATCAAACAACATCTTCTTTCTATGATCCTGAGGACAAAATCTTTTAGAAACATTGTTGACAACAGAGAAAATACTGGTAACCAGCATTTTCTCCGTATCTCATAATGTTTTCTAAGCTTCAAAACACAAATTAAATCATTTGAGACACAGTTAACCCTTTAACACACAATCCAAAGTTTTAAAGACCCTGACAAAGAAAGCCTTTGAAAACATCATGGGAAAAAGAGAAAATGCTGGTAATTAGCGTTTTCACTTTTTTCCACAATGTTTTCTAACCCCTCAAGGACAAATTTAATCATTTTAACCATCTTTAATTTGCCATCTGCAAATGCTTTCAAATTGAGTAACCAGCATTATCTGTATTTTCCTTCATTGTTTTCTAACCTTTCAAAGACCAAGTCATTCATTTCAACGATGTTTGATTTGCTGCCTGCAAATGCTTTCAAATTCTGTCGCTGGGTAAAGAGTTAATTGGTCACCTGTAAATGCTTTCAATTTGGACAAGTCCAAAATTTTGTAGTCTGGTAAAGAGTTGACTAATTTATCAATCAAAGTTATGAAGCATGGAAAAGACTTTGATGGACATTAAATAAGAGAAAAGTCCCAAATTATGCAAACTATACACTGACATTAATTATCTTGGTTGCCTAGTTACTGAAAAGTATTCCATCAATCTATTTATACAATATATCAGTTCTTTCAACTGCATGTTCATATTTATACATAATTCAAAATGGCTTCAGTTTGTTACCTTCTCATTCATTACCAGACGACAAAATTTTAGACTTTTCTCGTTACCAAACAACAAATTCTATACTCTTCCAAATTGAAAACATCTGCAGGTGACGAATTTGAAAGTAATACAAGTGAACCAAGGTTCTTTGACAGGGTACATAACATGGTTGGAAAAGGAGAAAATGCTGGATACTAGCATTTTCTCCTTTTCCCAACATGTTTTCTATAGCCTTCCCCCCTCAGGGTCATTGAAACTCCAGATTGTGTGGTAAAGGGTTAAATCAAAACATCTGCAAATGACAAATTAGTTTTGGGTTAAATTTGAAAACAATGTGGGAAAATGAGAAAATGCTGGTAACCCACAATGCTTTGGAGAACTTTCTTCTTCAGGGTCGTAAACCATGGGATTGTTCGATAAAAGGTCAAACAAATTCACCAAACATCCTCATTGATATAGGAAAAATTTTTACCACACAATCCCAAGTTCTAACGACTCAGAGAACTACTGATTTTGAAACATTGTGCAAAAAGGAGAAAATACTGATAACCAGCATTTTCGACTTCCCTTAGTGTTTTATACACTTTTAACCCTTTACCACACAATCCTGACTTTTAATTACCCTGACTGGGAAGGCCTTGGAAACATCATTGGAAGGAGAGAAAATGCTGATGATCAGCAATCTCTCCTTTTCCCACAATGTTTACCACCCTTTCATGTCCAAATCCAAAAAATATGATTCTCATTTAATTTTTTTATTGCAAAATTTAATACTCTCAACACAGACAAGTCTTAAATTTTGTGTTATGGTAAAGAGTAAACTCTTTCCCTAACGATACTGAGTTTCAACGACTCTAAGAAAAAAGACTTTTGAAAACACTGTGGGAAAAGGAGAAAATGCCATTAGCCAGCATTTTCTCCTTTACTCCTTCAGAATCATTAAAACATATTATTGTTTAGTAAACGTTTAGTAGTTCATACCTCAGCCACAGCTTCAACCTTGTCCTCCCCTTCTTTTAACTTCTCTCTTAACTGTTTAATGGTCACCTCTGCAAAACATAGAACAAAAACATTTAGATTAAGTCTTTACAAATCAACATGAGTTTAGACCGGTCCAAATTGAAAGACTGAAAGAGGACATAGAGCTCTATCAAATGTGGCTAACATGGTTGGATTAGTCTTTGAAAGGCTAGAAAATATTGCGAGATAAAAAGAAAATGCTGGTTACTGTGTTTTCTCTTTTTTAAACGTTTCAATGTTTTCAAAAGCTTTTTCCAACAGGGTTTTTAAAACTAGGAACTGTTTGGTAAAGGGTTTATTTCTGACTAAGTATTCCTTAAAACAAATGATCCTTGTATTGTTTTTATGACCCAAATGAGGACTTTTGAAAACGCTGTTGCAAAAGAAGCAAATGCCTGTCATATGAGTTTTTCTCCTTATCAAAAAAAGTTTTCTATCATTTCACAGATCAAGCTAATTATTCGAGCCTAACATAATTTGTTTTCTGCTGATGTCAATTTTCTACAGAGCAAATCTAAAAATTTTGCCATTTGGTGACACTGAATATGATCACAGAAAAGCAAAAGAACTTTCTTTCATCTTATAGCAAGTGACAAAAAAGTTTCAAAAGGAAAGCTGACCCTTTACCGTACAACCAAAAGTTTTAACGCCCCTGACAGAAAAAGCTTTTGAAACCATTTTTGGAAAATGAGAAAATGCTGGTATTTACCAATATTTTCTCCTTTCCCAACAATGTTTTTTACCCTTTCAAAGACAAATCTCACCATTTAACCCTTTACTAAACGAAAAAATATTTACACTCGCCAAAACTCAAAGCAGTTGCAGTCGACGATTTATGTGGTTCAAATGGACAAAGTTGTCTTGAAAAGGGTAGAAAACATTTTGGGAAAAGGAGGAAATGCTGGTACCCAGCATTTTCTCCTTTTTCCAAAATGTTTTCAGATGCCTTATTTCTTAGGGTCGTTAAAACTTGGGATTGTGTGATAATGAGTTGAGCAACATTAAATTACTTGTATGCAAAGGATCTTAATTTGGACCAGTCTAAAATTTGATTATGTTTTAAAAAGTTACCTGTCTGGTATGAAAAATACAGGAATACTGGAGAAAAAGGACCTCATTACTTGCAACAAGGAATTACTTCTTTACCAGTATTTTGATATAATGTGTCCAAAGCTGAATAACTTGGAGCAACAAACAACAAATCTACAGAAAAGATTGGATTTTCTTCATCTACCCAAAATATATACTTGAATTGGAGACATTTTCAAACCTTCTTTTATCTACCCAATATACTTAAAAAGGAGACAATTTCAAACTTATTTTTGAAAATGCCTCACAATAAATGTCATTGATAAAATTTCAAGCAAGTCCCTGTTTTCAACAAAAACTTAGCAGCTAAGTCTCTCATAGCTCTCGAACTGTTATTTTATTTCTATAAAACGTCAAGACGAGTTTCTCGTGTATTTTGTCATCTGTGTCCCCAGCTGCGACTTGGTCGTGGAGAGATTTTCTGAAAACCTACGTAAGTATTGACGATATCTGCAAGTATACATGTGGCTATGTATAATATCTCTGATCAATAAAAAGTAGAAAATCAATGAACAATGCTGAGAGGGAAATTTGACACTGGTTTCCTGTCTTCACAAAACTCTTGAGCTTGGGACCAGCTGGTATTGATCCACCAATCAGAAACTTTATAACCCTGTGACACCATGACATGTAATTCAAATGTGGTAACATTAAATTGCATTCAGTTTTCTGGCTTTAACTTTTTCTCCCTTTTTCTACGATTTTACCAGATGTCTGAAGTATAGATTCATCCATATTGAATGCATTTGCATATCACAAATTAACCCTTTGCCAAACAATCCTGAGTTTTAAGAAACCTGAGGTAAAAGGCTGTGGAAAACACTTAGAGAAAGCAGAAAATGCTGGTAATTTGGACAAGTCTAAAATATTGTCTTTTGGTAAAGAATTAAATGTGGCTTAAATGGAGTTCTGTTCTTTAGGGTATGGAGAAGATTTGTATTTATTTGCATGGTTTTTAATGCAGTTTTCAACATTGGTTCAGTAATAGTGAAGCGGCCAATGCGCCTCTCCATATTTCCTGGAGTTTCTTTCATCAGTATTTGCACAATATTCTTCCCAAGCTCCTGTCAGTTTTTCCACATACACTGTCAAAACAATGATCAGCAGAGAAGAATGAATCCTGTCGCAAAGACTATCATCGATCCCTGGAAAGAAATCGCCCAGGTGGGGATTCGAACCAGCCACCTCCTGGTTTCAAGTCCTGTATGCTAGCTGACTCAGAGTAGGAGAAAAAATGCTCAATACATTGGCCATTAGAACAGAGCTGAAATCATGTTAAAATGGTATTAACACTTTATCAGTTGGCAAAATTCTAGACTTGTCCAAATTGAATGTCTTTGCACACGACAAATTCAACATAGTCCAAAAGTTGGGATCTGGCTTTTGCATAATAGAAAACATTGTGGGAAAAGAAGAAAATGGTGGTAACCAGTATTTTCTCCTTTTACAAAAAATTGTTTTCTATAATTTCTGACAAAATTTTTTCTACCATTTCTGTGACAAATCCTAACATTTCAAACAAATCTAATGTGTCGTCAGCAAATGCTTTTAATTTGGACAAGACAAAAAAATTTTAACATCAAGTAAAGACTTAACCCTTTACCACACAATCCCAAATTTTAACAACCCTGATGAAGAAGCCTTTTGAAAACATTTTGGGAAAAGGAGAAAATACTGGTAACCAGCATTTTCTCCTTTTTCCACAATGTTTTCTACCCTTCCCGAAACAAATTTCAATTTCTGGGCCACCTTTGATTTGTGTCTGCAAATGCTTTTGATTTGGACTTGCCCAAAATGTTATCATCTGGTAAAGACTTAAACATTATTATCTAATATGAAAAATCTGTTATTTATCCGTAATTGTGACAGGCTGGGGGATACCTTAATCTTAATTGCGCAGGTGTGTCTTAAATAATTACACAATTCAGAACGAAAACCTTCAAAAATCGTGAAATGAATAAGTCAAACATTCACAATCTGTCCATAAAATTCCTAACAAATTTCCATAATCATTAATAACCGACTCTAAGTTGAAATAATGTGGTTTTACTGTCTTACCTCATGAAAATAAGTTTATGGCAAACAAGTTTGAAAACATTCTTTACAAAATTCTGCTAATCAATATGAATTAGGGCTGCTGGACCTTGGATCTACACTGTCCACTTTTTTTTGCCATACACTCTAACAAAAACTTGCAAAAGAAATATGTGTGTAACTTGAACTTATTGAAAATGTGTACTTTCATTTAACCTTCAAAAAAACAACCTTGAGTTTAAACAACCCTGGGGCAGAAGCATTTTGAAAACACTGTGGGAAGAGGATTTCTTCCTTTTCCTACAATGTTTTCTACCTTTTATAAAACAAATTTAAGTTTTTGATTCTCATTTATTTTGTTGTCTGCAAATGCTTTCAATTACGACAAGTCCGTAATTCTGCCGTATGGGAAAGAGTTAATTCTTTACCAAACGCCAAAATTTTAGACAACTTGATCCAAATTGACTGCATTTGCAGACAACAAATTCTGTGTGACTCTATACATCAAATTTGCATTTCAAAGGATTGAAAAAATTTAGTGGGAAAAGGAGAAAATGCTGGTTACCAGCATTTTCTCCTTTTCCCACTAAATGTTTTCAAAAGTCCTTTTCCTTAGGGTCGTTCAAATGTTGGTTTGTGTGGTAAAGGGTTAAAGGATTCAGTTTTTTTAAAGTAGACAGTTGGTAATCTTCTGTACATTATTATTGACATTTTGATTGGCTATCGAGGTTATTTCCTTACCTTGCGAATTTCTAGTGAATATCTGTTATACTTGATGCATATTCGTAAAACAATGTTTTCGCAATGATTGTCCAGGAAACTTATGGATGGAAAATAAAAATTAAGATACTGGCGCCAGGTATTGGGTTGAATATCGCATAAAAGAATCATACATTGTACATCAGATGAGATCAGATAACAGTATTCTGTGTTGTCGTATCTTGATCTACACAATTCAAATTGTTCCCATTTAAACAAGGCTAAATTCTTTTTTCCTAATCATTCAGAAGCTATATTCTATGATTCAAACAACTATAGTTTTTTTTTTATGGTAGACTTTTTGACATTCATCCAAAACTACCGTCACTTCATCAAACTTTTTCTTGACTTGTGACATTTCCAATGTACTATACTGTCCGATACCTTTCGCCTTAATAGCTTAAGACAAGGTGAATTAGACAATGAAATATTCTTACTTTTGATAACTATTTCCGTGAATCAAGCATAATAATTTATATCTTAACTTAATATAATTATTCTATAAATGCTGTTTTTTCTGGCTAATGCACACCTTAATCATTCTGACACTCTTCTCCCTCTACCCAACAACAAAAATGTTTAAACTTGTAAACATTGAAATCTTTTTATAGTCGACAAACTTAAAACTGCTCATGTGATAAAATTTGTCTTTGAGAGAGTAGAAAATATTGTGGGAAAAGGAGAAAATGCTGGTTACCAGCATTTTCTCCTTTTCCCACAATATTTTCAAAAGCTTTCTCTCTCAGGATTGTTTAGTAAAGGGTTCATCGGAGATTTTGTCAGTTTCTCCCGTTATTTACATATGACCTGAAAGAGAACATCATTTTTCACGATCCTAACTTATACCTGTCACTTCGTCTTACATGAACTCTTCCAACTGTACAACAAATTTTTGTTTTATGATTTCAGATGCTATAACCTTTATCTTGGTATATTCAACATAATCAACAAAATTATTTGGTGTTTAAAGTGGCTATTCAGATTTCTATTATCACAGTAAGCTTAAAGAAAGCAAGAGGGCTATGATGGCCCTGTATCGCTCCACTGGCTAACAAGTACACACATACACACCAAACATTACAATTATTCTAGGCCAAATTAGTTTTGAAGATGAGGACTTACACAGTTTTCTCTACAAAAGCCCATGTGAAAGTTATGACCCCAGGGCAAAGCTATTTTTAACTACAGAGCTATAATTACTTGAATCCTGGTAGAGGTCCACATGATTAAGCCTCATGCCTAATGATACAGGTCTAGGACGTGTGTTTATAAACAAGGTCAGGAACAAGTAGATCTTTAAAGCTGTCACTATATCATCCTCGGAACCCAGGTTTGAAGCATTACATTACTCTCCATCAGGGTTCCCTCTGGCTTCTTTTTTTCTTGCGCCATCACTTTCGCCAAATGAGAAAAGTTTGCGCCAAATTGAAATAATTAGAGCCAGTTGGTGCCAATTTTAAAATGAAAGTACCGGGGATCAGGCATAATCAAGAATTGGTCTACAAATTTTCATCGCATGGTTGTGTCAATAAAAAAAACAAACAAGAAAACATTTGTTTTCATCAGATTTCATAACTCATATCTATGTCTTTTACATGAATATAGTAAAAAATTATTTTTGTGAACAATGGAAAAAAACAACATCTATTAAGTTTAAGTAGATCTATCTTTAATGTTTGTAAAACCACTGTGACAAAAGCAGAAATAGGTCATTGAGAGCAATTTCTACTTTTGTAACAAAGTTTTAAAGAAAGACTTTTTGAAACATATAGAAGTTTAAATTGTACAAACCAAACAACAAAGTCAATATGATAAAAAAAAAATGTTAAAAAAAAAAGAAGAAATTTCTCCCTTAGAAAGAAATTGCTTCTGTAGGGACTTTTTTTTTTATCTGTAACAGTATAAAAAAGTTAAAATATTAAAAAAACCAAACAAGTTTTCCGAAAAGGTAGGCGATTAACGGAGGAAGAACGACCTAGAAAATGCTGAGGACGACGATAACATTACGGTCCGGGTTTTAGTCAACGCTGACGGCGACACCATCGCCATTTTGGAAACCCGCTGTATTTTACCTGCAATCATGATTCATTTTGGACATTTAGTAACATTCACGATTAATATAGGCCACTGGTCTTCGATACTTTCATTTTCGGACAGTTTTCCAAAATAAATTTACAATTTTTTTCTAGCTGGATGTTTATGTTATCGAAAGTGTATGTATATTCGGATAGACAGGTGTAAATGACATCTATTTGTGAAGTAATTTTGATTACTTCGATGCCGTTGTTTCTTCCAGCTGATTTATTTCACTTTTATCGATGGATTGGCGGTCGTGCATCCATGCATTGCAGTGAAGGGGGCCAGTTTTAAAATGTTCGGCATCCTGATATGAAAAAATATCGGCGCCAGTCATTTTCGCCAATCGGCATTTTTTGGCGACACATTTAAAAATCTATCGCAAATGGTGCCAAATGCAAAGCCCAGCGGGAACCCTGCTCCATGCATCACCCCTTGGAAAACTGACTAGCAAATCATCGTTTCTTATGATTATTCATATGGTCAGGAAGTACCCTAATAGCCAATCGACAGATCGATAACATAATGATACTCTCTTGTAGAGAGGATAATTTCATTTCTTCCTTTACTAAAAATAACCCTGGAAAAAATCCAAGGTTGTCAACAAATATGGCGGCTGTCTGCGGCTGTCGGCGTGCTTGTCTCCTGTGAGATATGCCAATATGCAATACATGCAGGGACAACACTATCAATCATTGTGCATGATTTTAACTGACAATCTTTCAGTGTTACGCCAAAAATCTCTTTTAAACGCTTCTCGATTGTGGTGTTGATAGGCACTGCCATATTTAAAGTATCGCTAAGCTTAATTTGCAACAAATGATGTGATTGGATATCAACAAGTAAAAAATAGAAATGACGGCGTATTTGTGATAAAGATAGTTTAAATTTTCTCAAAGAAAAACTGAAATCACCAATCAAAATGCTTCATGAATAATTCATGAGAACGAGGAAACGCCAGTGAAATAACCCAGGGGCAATTACAGAATGAATTGAAACTGGGTCACCGAGGATGTCACTATATAAGCTTATATAAAAGTTGTGACCTCTTGGGAGGGGCCAGCTTTGACAAGAAGATATTCAATATTTTTCAGTTTTGTTGCCTTGGCAACCACAGTTTTCTGACTTCTTTAACAAAGGAATCTGATTTCTTTAACAAATTCCGAAGAGGACCATGGCAGAATCATTTTTATGAAGTTTGTCAAAATTGGGTGGGTACATGTTCGAAACAAAAGTTCACACACATACGCGCACAATGGACGCAGGGTCATGACATAAGCTTGCTGGCCTTTGGCCAGTGAAGCTAAAAATAATTTCTCCCCGACTTAAAACAGCTGATAATATAGAAATGGGTATAACATTCACCTTTATGTAAAGCTAGGGGCTCAGTTTATGGACTGGCAAGTTTAAGCCTTTACCAAGCAATCCTGTTTTTTAACGTCCCCGAGGTAACCTTTGAAAACCTTGAGGGAAAAGGAGAAAATGCTGGTATCCAGCATTGTCTCCTTTTCCCACAATGTTTTCTACTCATATGAAGTCAAGTTTCATTTCATGAGTCACATTTATTTTGTCATCTGCAAATGCTTTCAATCTGGACAAGTCTAAAATTTTGTCGTTTGGTAAAGAGTTAATATTGTTAAAAACTGCAATGAAAAGGGTTAACTTGTCCAGTGCAAATGTTTCAATATAATAAAATCCAAAATCATTCCAAAGTTATCTGGTAAAGGCCTTTAAAAAAGTACTTACTCCGAATATCAAAAACAATGGATCATTAATAAATGCTCTGCAAGCTTCTATAAAATGCTGTAAAATGTCAGATTTAATATTTTCAGATCTGCATAATGAGAGGATGAAAATTGTTCAGTTCCTGTGACTTGCCTGTCAAATTGAACTGACATTTACCACCTAATTGTTTATCAATTTACCAATATCAATGTATATTTGCCTTTGTCTGCCAAGCAAAACCCATTCACAACCATTTTGTCTACCATCACGCGTATGAATACGAGTAGTTTGACACAGGAAATCCTCATTACTTGGCAAAAATTATGAAAATTTCCTTTGACTGAAAAGTAATTATATTTGTTATGTACATCTAATCAAACGCTTTGTTACAGAAAAAACATTATTTTGTGTTGAAATTAACATCAACTGTTTAACATTTTCACGTCATAATTATCGACATGAATTCATAATGAAAACCCCTTTCTCTCTCTCCTTCACAAACCCTATGTTTCATCCACCATTTGAACAAAGTGGGGCCTGTATACCTTAAAATGTAGGGGAATATTACAAAGTTAACCCTTTACCAAACAACAAATTTCGTGTCTTGACCAAATTGAAAGCATCTGCAGACGACAAATTAAATGTTGCAAAAATGATGATTTATCTTCAATATGGTAGAAAACATTGTGGGAAAAGGAGAAAATGCTGGTTACCAGCATTTTCTCCTTTTCTCACAATGTTTTCAAAAGCCTTCTTCGATAGGGTCTTTAAAAGTCGGTATTGTGTGGTAAAGAGTTAAGAGGCTTAATCCCAATGTAATGCATAATTACATTCCTTTAGTTCATTTTTCAAAAATCAATCATCAAAATTAATGTGAATAAAAATCCCTGACATGCTTTATTTGATGATTTGCAACATATATCAAGTAAAAAAAAATCGACAAATAGTATAAAGAAAAGTTTTGTATTTTCTGTTTGAAACTATTTTACGACAGTTAAAGGTTAGCAATAGTCTCATAACTCTTTACCAAACGACAAAATTTCAGCCTGGTCCAAATTGAAAGCATTTGCAGACAACAAAATAAGTGACTGAAAATTTGAAATTTGTTTTGGGAAGGGTAGAAACATTTTGGGAAAAGGAGAAGATGCTGGTTACCAGCATTTTCTGTTTCTCCTTTTCCCACAATGTTGCCTGAAGGTTTCTTTCTCAGGGTCGTTTAAAGTCAGGATTGTGTGGTAAAGGGTTAAACATTATGATAAGACTGCGGTGGTTCCTATATAAATCCCCATCTTATGCAAAGGCTTTGTCAAGCCAGAACCAAGTCAACTCTGTTGACAAAATGGGCTAAATACAAAATATACGATATGAAAACTCATTAAAGCTTTTCTGGATGGCAACTGATAATGTTTCTTATATTATGTCGCTAATCTTCAAATCTTTTCAACTCTTAAAAACAAATTGAAACATTCCAGTTTCAGATGTGGATGGGGTCAAGCCCTAATGGTGCAGCTGGTAGCATACAGGACTTGAGACCAGAGTGTCACTGGTTCCAATCACCAGCTCCGCCAATTTGTTTCTGAGAATTGATAATAGTCTTTGCGAAGGGAAAAGAAAGTCCACGAAAACATGGAAAGGTGTACTAGCTGCCATGATATACAGTGACTGAACTAATGTTGAAAAAGGCAATAAATACCACACTGTTACAACAAACAATATGTGGCCGTAAATACCAACACTATTTTGAACAGTGTGTAATCAAACTACAAATTACATAACAGATCTATACTGAGACTTACAATTTTGTGCAGACTGATCTTAACTTACAAAGGTCCTTGGCATTTCATTCCCAGACAAATACAACTTTTTAACTCTTCACCAAGTGACAAAATTTTGAATTTGTTCAAACTGAAGGCATTTGCAGACGACAGATCAAAATAGGTTCAAATGACTGGATTTGATTGAGAAAGGTAAAAAAACATTGTTGGAAAAGGAGAAAATACTGGTTACCAGCATTTTCTTCTTACTGCACCATGTTTTCAAGAACTATTTGTTCCTCGGGGCTTTAAAACTTCAGATTATGTGGTAAAGGCTAAACACCAATGAATTTGAAAGCTTTAAGAAAACATCGAAGAAATAGGAGTAACTACTTATAGTTTTGACTTGGTAGTTAAAGTTTAACACGGAAGAAATGTTTGAAAGAAATGTATGAAATTGTAAACACTACTTGAAAAGAAGTATTTTCTTGCAATGTTCAAACAATGCCTCCTCTACCAAACACTATCCAAATGAGCCATGCTCCGGCACAATGGGGTTTAGTGCATCTCTGTGATGCATTATAAGTAAGTCATCACATAATTATGAATCTATAAAATCCATGTAATCTAACAATCAACTGATCTGAAGGTAGAATAGTCCTTTGACCAGCAGATAATTGACCAATAGCAAAAAGTTTCAACCCAGGTCAGCCTGTGCAGGACTGCACAGGCTGACCTTGGTTGGTACTTTTTGCAGATGCAATAAGCCCGCTTTTCACAGAGCATGGCTCATTTTCTTGAAAATAATTCAAGGTGTAACAGTCATATTTGTACAATCAGTAATTGTTTAACCCTTTACCACACATTCCTGAGTTTTAAAAACCCTACTGGAGATGGCTTATGAAAACATGGAAAAAAGGAGAAACTGCTGTTTACCAGCATTTCTCCTTCTTCCTCAATGTTTTCTACTCTTTCAGAGACTACTTAAATCAAATTAAATATATCAAATTTGTTGTCTGCAAATGCTTTCAATTTTGACTCGTCTAAAATTTTATCTTCTGGTATAGAGTTAAATATTAAGATAACAAAATTTAAAAAAAAAAAATTCAATTTGCAGATGACAAATTAAATGTCACTCAAAACTTTAGATTTTTCTTTGAATAGAGAAGAAACATTGTGGGAAAAGGAGAAAATACTGGTTACCAGCATTTTCTTCTTTTCCCACAATGTTTTCAGAAGTTAGCAAAACATCACAAGAGGGCCATGATGGCCCTGTATCGCTTCACTGGCTAATAAGTAAAAACCCAACACCCCAAACATTACAGTTCTTGGCAAATTAGTTTCGAAGTAGAAGATATATAAAATTTTCTCTATAAATGCCCACGAGAGAGGTATGACTTCAAAGCCAATTTTGACCACAGAGGTCCACAAAAAAAAAAAAAAGCCCCATACCAAATAATACATGTCTAGAATATATGATTATAAACAAGATTTTCAAAGTTTCCTCAATAAAAGGCTATGTAAAACATGAGACCCCTGAGACAGGGCTAATTTCGATCCAAAGGCTAAATTTTGAACAAATTCATAAGTGAACCACAACATGAAGCCATGTGCCAAATCTGGTAGCCCTAGGATTTATGGTTCGGAGCAAGAAGATTATTAGAATTTTCACTCTTTAAGCACTGACCCATTGGGTAGGGCAAATTTTGGAAGAAGCCTACTAGATGATAACACTTATAAAAGGTCACATCTTATAGCTCACAATCAGAAACAAACAGATTTTTAAAGTTTTCACTATATAAGCTAAAGTCAAACTTGTGACTTGTGGGGCGAGGCCAATTAAGACCCAAAGGCTGTTATTTTAATAATCTAGTAGAGGTCCATAAGATTACTATACATGCAAAATTTGGTAGCCCTAGGTCTTATGGTTAGGAATGAGAAGATTTTTAAAGTGTCATTATATAAGCCCATGTAAAACTTGTGACCCCTGGGGCGGGGCCAAACTTGACCCCAGGGCTATAATTTGGACAATCTTAGTAGAGGCCCACTAGATAAAGCTAAATGCCAAATTTGGTAGCTCTAGGCCTAATGGCTATGTACGAGAAGATTTCTAAAATTTTCACCATATAAGCCCATGTAAAACTTGTGACTCCCAGGGCAGGGCCAATTTTGGCCCCAGGGCTATAATATGAAAACACATGGTACAGGTCAATTTGATAAAGCTACATGCCTAATTTGGTAGCCCTGGGCCTTTTGTTTCAGACAAGAAGATTTTCAAAGATTTATAATATTTTTCAGTTTTGTTGCCATGGCAACCAATGTTTTTGAAAGAATCAAATTCTATCAAGCAATGGACCATGGCAGGATCATTTATGTGAAGTTTCATCACAATTGGATGTGTAGTATCAGAGGATGTTTGATATCAAAGTTAACACATGGACAGACGGATGCATGGACGGATGCAAGGACACTGGGCCATGACACAAGCTCGCTGACCTTAAGCCAGTGGAACTAAAAACACCAGACAGTTGAGTAAACAGTTCAAAAAGTTTACTATGAGGGGTGTTAGATCAAGTCTTTACTGCAAAATGCTGATGTTTTAATGTCCCTCAATGAGACAGCTTTTGAAAATATTGTTGGAAAAGGAGAAAATGCTGGTAACCACCATTTTTTCTCCTTTTCAAACAATGTTTTATCAAAAAAAGAGATTATAAATTGAACAAAATTTGACATGTTGCCAGCAAATTCTTCTAATTTAGTCCAGGCCAGATATTTATCATTTGGCAAAGAGTTAACTCTTTACCACATGACAAAAACATAGACTTGTCCAAATTGAAAGCATTTGCAGATGACAATTTAAACATGACTCAAGTGATGGAATTTGTATTTGATAGGGTATAAAACATTGTGGGAAAAGGAGAAAATGCTGGTTACCAGCATTTTCTCCTTTTCCTTCAATGTTTTCAAAAGGCTCTTTTCTTAGTGTCGTTAAAACTCAGGATTGTGATGTAAAGAGTTAAGTGGCTGTAGTAGTTTTATTTTTAAATGTCAACGAGAACACTGATCACCGCAACTGCTGGTTAAATAGGCAAGAATCAATCTAACTGTACTAATAGGACGGCAATATTCCGAATCAAAATGTCAGAGACAATCAGTCCGTAAATTATCATACAAAATGTTGAGAGAGTATATGTCCCATATTAGACCATTTGAATTTTCTGTCGTCTAGTTATATTCGTCATAAGAGTATACTGTACAGGTTAGTTCAAGAAAAAATTATAACAAAGGTTAATATCCTGTTGCTGCAAAAGAAAAACTTCAATAGGGTTAACTCTTTACTGCGTGACAAAAATTAGGACATGTCCAAACTAAAAGAATTTGTAACTACAAAAATAATCTGCCTCTACTGCTGGCCTTTATCTCTAAGAGTAGAAAAAAAGAAAAAGATGTTGTAGAAAAAGCAGAAAATGCTGCTTACTGGCATTTTGCTTTTCCCGCATTTTTAAATACCTTCTCCTTCAGGGGCACTACAACGTGGGATTGTTTTGTAAAGAGTTAACCCTTTACTTTGCAACCCTGTGTTTTAACTTTTTACCAAACAACAAATTTTTGGACTGGACCAAATTCAAAGCATCAGCAGACAACAAATTATATCTTGTTAATATGATGATTTCTGACTTTGATAGGGTGGAAAATATTGTGGGAAAAGGAGAAAATGCTGGTAACCAGCATTTTCTCCTTTTCCCACAATGTTTTCTATAGGCTTCTTTCTCAGGTCTTTAAAAGTCGGGATTGTGTGGTAAAGAGTTAATGACGAAAGTCTTTGAAAACATTTACGGAAAAAGAGAAAATGTTGGTAGACAAATTCCATCACTGTAGCCTCATTTAATTTGTCATCTGCAAACGCTTTTAATTTGGATCAGACTTACACATTGTCATATGGTAAAGACTATACCCTTTACCACACAAATCCTGAGTTAAAAAAAAATTGAGCAAGACAGCCTTAAAAACATTGTGGAAAAAGGAGGAAATGCTGGTAACTAGCATTCTCTCCTTTTTCCACTATGTTTTCTACCTTGGTCAAGGCAAACCTCATCATTCTAACCCCATTTAAATTGTTGTCTGCAAATGCTTTCAATCTTGATGAGACTAATATTTAGAGCTAACCAGATGACAAAATTATAGACTTACCTGCATTGACAGTACTTGCATACTAGCTGATCTAGCTGAATTCATGAAATTTGTCTGTGAAATGGTAGCAAACCATGTGGGAAAAGGAGAAAATGCTGGCTAACAGCATTTTCTCCTTTTCCCACATTGTTTTCAAAAGCATTTTTCTTTCTCAGGTTGCTAAACTTTGGACTGTTTCGCCTTCATCCTCAAGGTGCTTAAAACACCAGAATGTGTGGTAGATGATTAAGCAGTCTCACAAAGAACTAATGATACATTCCTAAACTTACCTTGATTCTTGACTTCAGCAAACTCATGATTGTATTCATCTAGTGTTTCTCTCAGTTGTTTGTTCTCTATCTCTAGATCCTGAACTCGCTGTGCTTTCTTCTGAATCTGTAGTGCGTACTCCAACACAGAAACGGGATCTGAAAGATTGAATAACAGTTCATTAACTTTAACTTTCACAAGTTATTCATGAACCTGGTGTGATAATGCACCTGAGTGTTTGTGGACTAGCTCATGGTCATGAATGTTGTGGTTCATGGTCATAGCTCTAGAATTACATATATGAATCTGTAGTGGATATTCAAACAACCACATGAGATCTGAAACACTTGAATCAGTTCATGAACTTCAATTTTCACAGAACATTCATAAACCTGGTGTGTCCATCAACCTGAGTGTCTGTGGATTAGTTCATGATCAAGGATATTCATGGTCATCAACTTTCATGGATAGATTCACGAACTAGCTCTAGAACTATCTGAATCTGTACTACATACTCCAACATGGATATAGGATCTGAAACATTTGATACGGTTCATTAACTTTCACAAACTATTCATGAACTTGAGTTATCATGAACCTGGGAGGTTATGGACTAATTAATGTTCATTCTAGCATTATCTGAACCTACAGTGCACAGACATGAGATCACAAACATTTCAAACAGTTCCTGAACTTAAACTTTCACAGATTATTCATGAACTGTGTGTTAATGAGCCTAGATGTTTGCTGAACAGTTCATAGTCATGGATGTTTTAGTTCACAGACATGGCTGTTCATGAATGAATTCATGAAGTAGCTTGTGCACTATCTATCACTATCTGAGTTTGTGGTTCATACTCCAACATTTCAAACAGGTCATAAAATTTAACTTTCAAAGATTAATAATGGACCTGGTGTATTCTTGAACTTGTGTGTTTATGAACTAGTTCATTGGTGTCCATGAATGTTCATAAATTAGTTAAATGACCATTTGTCGGATTTGTTGTGGGCTGACAATTCATGAACTATTTGTGAATTATGTTCATGAACTTTGTATTTAAAAAGTTACTGATGATATCAGCAAGAAACAACATAGTGCTATGACTCAAAAACTAAAAGTTGTCTTTTGATGGGAAGAAAACATTTTTGGAAAGGAGAAAATACTGGTTAGCAGTGTCTGTTAAGGCTTCATCTTTGGGGTTGTTAAAATTCTAGATTGTTTGCTGAAGTGTTAAAAAGTTTTAAGTTGACTTTGTATGTCAAAAGATTTCAACCAATCAGTATGCAAAAAAACCCTGTTTTCATATTATGCAAGTTCTGCAAGATTTTGAATTACTTTTTTCAAAAAAAATTTCACAGCTTTAAGGAAAAAGGCTTGTGAAAATATTGTGTTATAAGAAGAAAATGTTGGTAACTAGTATTTCTCCTTTTCCCTCAATCATTTTCAAACTTGTCAATAACAAATCGTATCATTCAAGCCATATTCATTTTTAAACACTGCAAAAGCTTTCGATCTGACCAAGTTCAAAATTTGTCATCTGGTAGTCGGATTGTTTACTGACAAAAAATGAGATGCAGCTAAAATATTGGGTTTTGAAATTCAGTGGGTAGAAAAACCTGTAGAAAAAGGGAGAAAATGCTGTTTATCACCCTTTTCTTCTTTTCCTAATAAACTTTTAAAGGTACTTTTCCTCAGTTTAACTCTTTACCAAACGACAAAATTTTAGACTTGTCCAAATTGAAAGCATTTGTAGACAAAATAAACGCGACTCAGAAATTGAAACTTGACTTTAGAAGAGTAGAAAACATTGTGGGAAAAGGAGAAAATGCTGGTTACCAGCATTTTCTCCTTTTCCCACAATGTTTTCAGAAGGCTTCTTCCTCTGGGTCGTAAAAACCAAGGATTGTGTGGTAAAGGGTTAAGGCACTGGCTTGTCTAGTAAAAAGTTCAAAATTCAAAAAATGAAAAAATACATTCTGTTTAAGTCCTCCCTATAAAATAAATTGCAAAGCCCCACCTTCCCATTAACCTGCAAAAGTCCTTTAAATTCCTTCCAATATAACACTGTCAGAAAGCTGAAAAGCTGACTATCAACCTTTTTGTCATAAAACCCGCTAATCCACTCATCTGCGGGAATGTCACCCTCGAGAATAGTGGAGGATGTAAAATTTTCCCCAATATATTGACAAGTTAACTATTGATTTTATTCAAGAGAATTGGTTACTATGACAATGAGATAGATCACCGTTTTATGCAAATATTGATTCCCATTTTCCTTTTTATCAATTTATATCTGATCAAAATTAATAGTATTAAGGTTTCGTGGGCATTTTTAAATCTTCCACTTATTACCGTACAAATATAAGTTTTATGCCCTGGCACAGGTCTCAGGTTTGGAAATCATTGTGCAAGAAGGTGCATTTGCATCTACAAAGCAATAAATTATTGCTCTCTGATAACCCTTTCCCATACAAGACCACTTTGGACTCATCCATATTGAAAACATTTTCAGATGACAATTTAAACCTAGCTCAAATGATATGATTTGTTTTAGAGAGGATAGAAAAGATTTTGGGAACAGGATAAAATGTTCGTTACTTTCCCAGAATGTTTTTGAAACCCTTCTACCTCAGGGTTGTTAAAACTCAGGGGTTGTGTGGAAAAGAATTAATCCTTTACCACACAATGATGACTTTTAACACACCTGAGGAAGACGCCTTTTGAAAACATTGTGGGAAAAGGAGAAAATGCTGGTAACCAGCATTTTCTCCGTTTCCCACAAGTTTTCTACCCTATCAAAGCAAACTTGCACCATTTGAGCCACTTTGAAATTGTCGTCTGCAAATGCTTTCAACATGGATAGGTCTTAAATTTTGCTGTGTGGTAATGGGTTAACTCTTCATCAAACTACATAATTTTCTACTATCCCATACTGAAAGCATCTGCAGACGACAAATTGAAGTTGGCTTGAAAGATGAAATTTGTCCTTGATATGATAAAAAAACGTTGTGGGAAATGGAGAAAATGCTGGTAAGCAGCATTTTCTCCTTTTCCCACAATGTTTTCAGAAAACTTCTTTAACAGGATTGTTAAAACTCAGGGGTTGTGTGGAAAAGAGTCAAACAAATTTTTCGAATAAAGCGAAATATATATCTATACCTAACAGATATTTCCATTTGAGAGCTAATTCAAGGTTGCTATGATAAGAATGTCTCATAAAAAGTGGTAAATACAGATCAAAGATCAGAATCAGCCCAGTCTGATTGTGATCTGCACTGGCTGCAATGGCAACTATAGTTGTGATGGGGGTAAAAATGGTTAAAGAAACAATATTTAATTTCCATTCCTTCAAATGTATGTCCTTTGAGATTTTAGAAATAGCACTTGGTAAATCTATTCATAAAGCACCTTTTACATCTGTTGTTGCCTAAATTGCAGCCAGTGTACACAAAGATCAGAATGCATAAATGTGCTGCCTGATCTTTGATCTACACTATCTGCTATGCTGAAACACGTTAGTAAAAGGTAACCATGGAATTGCAAATTGTTGGGTTTAATTTCTAGACTGAAAATGTCTGTTGGGTTGATTTTGCACCTTCACACTTTACCAGGCGACAAAATTTTAGCCTTGTCCAAACTGAGAGCATTTGCAGACGACAAATTCAGCGTGGCTCAAATGATGCAATTGTTCTTTGAAAGGGTAGAAAACATTGTGGGAAAAGGAGAAAATGCTGGTTACCAGCATTTTCTCCTTTTCACACCATGTTTTCAAAAGGCTTCTTTCCCAGGGTCGTTAAAAGTCGGCATTGTGTGGAAAAGGGTTAAAGATTAACCCTTATCCAACTAAATCAGTGAAATGAGACTTTCAAGCTAAGTGTAAAAACCTCAATTCTACTATCTTAAAGGTATGTTTGGGGGGGAGGGGTGGGTGGAGGGGTGGGGGGGGGAGGTATCTCCTTATTGGACAGTATAGATCCAAGATCAGACTGCACCTTCTGTGCAGTCTGATCTTGATCTATGCTGTCAGCAAAAGGTCCTTGAGTCACGCTAAGCAGCCTGAGGGTTAATATATTACATTTTTGCAAAATCATAAGTAAGGGAATTGCAGTGTAGATAGAGATCAGACTTGGCAAACTACTCTAGACAAAGATCAGACAATAATTCAACAGTTTAGACAATGACCAGACTGTTTAGTATACAGCATAGATAAAGTTTAGACTGTTAGCAGCCAGAGTGAATAAGGGTTAAACTTTGCCAAGGAGTTTGGATACAGATCAAACTGTTTTACAGGTAACATGGTAAAGATCGGACCATTTTAAAAATACTGTAGATAAAGATCAGACTATTTTGCAGCATTGTATGTCAATCGTCTTTCCATAAAGCCCGCTAATCCACTTTTCTGCAAGATTATCACCCCAGAGAATAGAAGCGGTGAAATCTTCCCCAATATATTGACAAGTTAACTATTGATTTTATCCTACAGAATTGGTTACTATGACAATAGTAGATAGTCTATTTATAAAGCAATTCTGCATGATTCTTTTTCCCCTTTTTATATGCATTTTTGTCATTTCAAATACTCTATGATAATGAAATTTCCACCAATAGATACTGACAAAATTAACTATTGATTTATATACAAAGAACCGGTTACTAAGAAAATGGGACAGATCAATGCATTATATATAAACATGTCCTTTCTTTTGATCTATTTATCGATTGATTGATCATTATGGTGTTTTATGCCACTTTCAACATTATTTCAGTTATTTCTTAACCTGCTGAGTAACTTAAAAGACACTTTCAAGCTGATAGTAAAAACCTGAATTTTATCATTTTAAAGTTAACTCTTTACCAAACAACAAAATTTTAGACTAGTCCAAATTGAAAGCATTTGCAGACGTGAAAGTAAATGCGACTGGACAATTGAAATATGTTTTGGAAAGGGTAGAAAACATTGTGGGAAAAGAAGAAAATGCTGCTTACCAGCATTTTCTTCTTTTCCTACAATGTTTTCAAAAGGCATCTTTCTCAGGGTCGTTAAAAGTCGGGATTGTGTGGTAAAGGGTAAAAAATTTGTTGGGAAAAAGATCTCCTTGTCGGACAGCGTAGAACCAAGATCAGACTGCATGTTCTCTGCAGTCTGATCTTGATCTACACTGTCCGCAATAGGTCATTTAGTCGCACTTAACAGCCTAAGGGTTAACACTCCATCAGAAGTGAAAATTGTGGACTTGTCTAAATCAAAAGCATTTGAAGATGATATATTAAATGAGACTCATTTGGTGGAAATTCTGTTTGAAGAGGAGAAGAAAACAATCTGGAAAAAGGACAATTCATTTGACATCTGCAAATGCTTTTTTAAAGTGGTCGTACCTAGAATTTTTTGTCTGGTACAGTGTCACTAATAGCAGTAAGAGATGGTTTTGCAGTCACTGTAGATACAAATCAAAAAGTTTTGAAAATAATGTAGATACAGATCAGACTTGCTGACATTGTAGATCAATATTTTTGCCAACTAATGCGTCCATCACTGTGTCCCATTGAGAATAAAGGATGCTCAATTTACCCCAATATATTGACAACTGAACTATTGATTTTATTCTACAGAATTCTGTTACCATGACAATTAGATTCTGTTACTATGACAATGAGATAGATCAACATATTATACACATATTGATTCTAATATTTTTTATATACTTTTTAACTAACAGGCAGTACAATAGAGAAAATTCTTATGATTACATTAGAGGAAAGTTATTGTTCCCAAATATATTGACAACTGAACTATTGATTTCATTCTACAGAATTGGTTACCATGACAATGAAACAGATCAGTGTATTATGCAAATTTTATTTTTTTGTTTTTTATAATACATATCTGATCAAATACTATCAGGGCTATTATTAAACCTTTAACTCTTCACCAAACCAGAGAATTATGGACTGGACCAATTTGAAAGTATTTGCAAATGCCATAACAAATGTAGCTCAAATGATGATATCTGTCCTTGATAGATAGAAAACAGCATTTTCTACCTTACCAATAGTGTTTACCAAAGGGTCTTTTCTCAGGGTTATTTAACTCTGGATTGTGTGGTAAAGGGTTTAAAAAAAAAAAAAGATAAACAACCCTTCTCTGTACTATTCAAAGTTACATGTGCAAGTGTTTCCTCCTTTTCCAACAATGTTTTCAAAGGCCTTCTTTCTCAGCATTGTGAAAACTTGGTATTGTTTGGTAAAGAGTTAGGGACTCACAATGGTAAATGCTTGAGTCTTAACCCTTTACCAGTTTTACCACACAACAAAATTTTGGACTGTCCAAGTTGAAGCATTTGTTTGTATGGAGTTTGTCTCCTTTTCAACATTATTTCAGTTAAATTGTGGCCACCAGTGCACTTACTCATGCTTTCCTGAATTTTTTTTCAACAGTACTTCACATATTATTCATCCAGAGCCGCCGGCTGCTTTCTGACATAATTGTAAAAGTCAGCGGAAAGAGAGATGGATGAATCCCATCGCAACGACTTTTGTCAATCGTCGCAAAAAAGTTGGCTGAGCTGGAGATTCAAACTAGCATCCCCCCAACCTGTTTCATGGCCAGGTTGCAAATCCTACATCCTCACCAATGAGCCATACTGGAGCCCTACATTAACTGCAGGAGAAAAACCAAGACCACCACATACAGGTGACAATTCTTGACTGCAGTTGCTTTTAGAAACAGATTGAAATCTAGTGAGAAGTCTTATGTCAAAAGAGGGGCATAAGTGTGTAAAACATTTTGATTGCTACCTGCCCTTGTTGCACTGGTTCCCCTTTTGACAATTTAACAACTAATACAAATAGTGACAGAGATATTACAAAATGTCACAGAATTGCATGATGACACAAATGACGATGCAGATGACTACAGGGTTAAAACAATACCTTGAATTTTTCTTTAAAAACAGCCGAGCTAATAACTTCTTAACTCTTTCGCTACTAAATAAATAAATCACATTCTCTCAATGGTGACAAATACAGTTCTGCTGCAAAATCAAGAAATGATTCATTCATAATCTAGAATAAAGCAGTGGACTGTGTAGATCAGAGATCAGACTGCACATTTTGTGTGATCTTGATCTACATTGTCCACAAAAGCTTCTGGTGTATGGTATGGAAGGAGTTAATATTGATGAATGAGTCAAAGAATCAAACAGTGAAAATGGTGACTTTAGTTGATAGTTGGGGGAAAAATACAATAGCTTAGTGTAACGGCTGCTATCTCTGTATATATTATTGAATGATTTTAGATGTATTGATTGGGAGAGATCAATATCTTTATTTGATTACCAGAACAGATGTGACCAGGTTTTATAAAAACTAGCTAGAATGTACTAATTGGAATATATTGATTATGGGCTTTTTTCCCTCTCCTTTCACTTTACAAGATCACAAAATTTTAGAAAAATTCAAACCCAAAGCCTTTTTCCAATGAAAAATTGAATACAGCTAAAATGAAGTTCTGACACTGACAAAAGAGTAGAAAACATTGAGGGGAAAGGAGAAAATGCTGGTTACCAGCATTTTCTCCTTTTCCCACATTGTTTTCAAAAGCCTTTTTTTCTCCTTAGGGCTGATAAACTTGGGAGAATTTGGTAAAGGATTAAACAAGAATATTATGCACAACTGTATCTATCACATTGTTCTTATACATGATACATCAATCACTCATTAAGCTTATCAAATGGACTCATAACCTAGAGGCCCGGGTTCAAGCCTCACTGGGGGCACTGGATTTTTCATAGGAGTGTCCTAGGAATAGTCACTTCATGATATGACTGAAATAATGTTAAAAATGACATAAAATGCCATTCAATCAATCAATCAATTAATCAGTCAAACTGAATTATTTTGATAATTTAATGCTTTACCAAACAACTGATCCTGTTTGAATGACCTTGTACAAAAGGAAAACAAAAGCACATGCGAGTGCCATTGCTTGCTTTTAGTGCTAATCAAGGGACATTACTATGTAAAATATTTTGATGGTTACTTGCCCCTGTATGGGTTCTCTTCTCAATAGTTAACAACTAGTCCAAGTTTGAAGTAAATATCTTCAGTAATGACAGAAATACTATAAAGTGTCAAAGTTTTTGGAAGTTTTCAGTTGAATAAGGGACATAACTGTGTCAAAAATAGTTTGATGATTACCTGTCCCAATTTTTTGGGTTTCCTTTTGATAGTTAACAACTCATCTGAGGTTGGAGTAAATATCTGTAGTAATAAGAGGGATACTTTAAATTGTCAAAGTTTTTGCATGACAACACAGATAAAAACAAAGACAATGATAATGAAAACGCCAGGGCTATGACAATACCTTGATGTTTTCTACGAAAACAGCCTAGCGAAAAATGTGGGAAAAGGAGAATATGCTAATAACAAGCATTTTAGTATCAGAATACAATTATAATGGCACCTCCTGCTGATTAATATTTTTCGTCTACTAGCATAAAACTCTTTTGGAAACATTTAGACAAAAGTACAAGAGTATTTCTCGTTTTGCCACAATGTTTTCACTTGTATTAATATATCAAAGTCTAATTCATACTAATTGAATTATCTCTGTCTTACATAATGTTCTGTAAGTACTCAGCAGCATTATTTATGATCCGCAGAAAGCGTTAATTATTGTTTGCTGACTATACAAAGACAGAATGTGTAAGTGACAAAAATACATGGGGTTACTATTAACCCTTTACCATACAATCCCGAGATTTAAGACCCTGAGAAAGGGGCCTTTTGGAAACATAATGGAAAAAGGAAAACATAGTGGGAAAAGAAGAAAATGCTGTTAGCCAGCATAGAAAGAAATTGCAGATGCCGAATCAAACGCCACAAAAATTTTTTAATTTGAGTTCAATAACAGAGGAAAAATTATTGGAGAAGGTGAAAATTCTGGTTACCAGCATTTTCTTCATATCCCACAATATTTTCAAAAGGCTTCTACCTCGAAGTCATTAAAACTAGACAATGTGTGGTAAAACATTAGTGGGGCAAGTTACTAGCATTTTCTCCTTTTCCCATGATGTTTCCAAAAGCCTTCTCTATCAGGGTAGCTAAAACATCCAAGAGCTTGGTAAAGAGTTAACTCTACAAAAGATAAATTTTAGACTTGTTGAAACTGGAAGTATTTGCAGACAACAAATTAAATGAAGCTAAAATGAAGGTACTTGGCTGTGAAAGTAAAGAAACCTTGTGGGAAAAGGAGGAAATGCTGGTTACCAGCATTTTCTCCTTTTCCCACAAGGTTTTCAAAAGGCTATTTCTTTCGGGTCATTAAAACTCAGGATTGTGTGGTAAAGGGTTAAAGCAACTGCCTCTAACATAATGACCCTCTCATAACTGCTTTAGCACCTAACCCAAGTTTTGTCAGAGTTCTCTCCCTTGCACTGTAAAGCATACATAATTTTTTTGAAGGGGAGTAATAAAGTTTTTTTGTGTTTGTAAGATTACAATCTTTTTAAACCTTTAATAAATAGGGATAGATATGTGATTGTATTGAAACAGAGGAGAAAAATTTCAAGTAACTGAAGAAATGGAAACATTGTGGGAAAAGGAGCAACTACCGTACTTGTTACAAGCAAATCGCTCCTACTTTCTGCATTTGCTCTATTGGGGAGGTGGGGGAGTGGGGGTTAATTTCCTTCATTTAACACTACAAGAGTAAACTCAAAATTTTAGACTTGTCCAAAATGAAGGCATTTGCTGACGACCAACTGCAAATTCGCCTAAATAGGATTTGTTTTAAAAACGTAAGAAAACGGGAAAAGGAGAACATGCTGCTTACTTTTCTCTCTGTGTTTTCAAAGCCTTTCTTCTTCAGGGTCATTAAAGTCAGGCAACCAGCATTTTTTTTTCCTTTTCCCAGGTTGTCTTCTACCATTTGAAGGTTAAATGTTATCTTTATAGCCATATTTAATATGTTGTCTGCAAATACTTTCAGTTTTGACAAGTCTAAACTTTTTTGGTTAGTACTCTCTTTATCTCATATTTCCAAGTTTTAACGATCCTGAAGAAGAAGGCTTTTGAAAACACTGCGGGAAAGGGAGAAAATGCTGGTAACCAGCATTTTCTCCTTTTCACACAATGTTTCCTCGCCTATCAAAGACAGACTTCATCATTTAAGCTACACTTGTCATCTCTGTCAAATGCTTTTTATCTGGTCTTGGTATTTAGTTCAAAATTTTGTCGTACGGTAAAGAGTTAACCCATAGCCACATAACCCTGATTTTCAACGACCCTATAACAGAAGGCTTTTGAAATCAGTGTGGGAAAAGGAGAAAATGCTGGTAACCAGCATTTTCTCCTTTTCCAACAATGTTTTCTACCCGATGGAGTACAAAAATCACCATTTAAATTTATGTTTAATTTGTCGTCTGCAAATGCTTTCAATATGGTCCAGTCCAAATTGTCGTCGTTTGGTAAAGAGTTAATAGAAACAATAGAGTAATCATATTACCTGGGAGATCTATCAAGCGTTTGTACACGGACAAGAAGGCTGTTTCGGAGGATTTACTACGTTTTATCAGCGCGTCAACCTCACTCTGGAAACTCTTTAGCAGTGGAGATACAATTTTTCTTATGTCCTGGAATGGGAAAAGAATGGAGCATAATTGTATTTATAATCCTTGTAGCAATGAACCTGGATTAACCCTTTACCACACAATGACGCCTTTTAACGCCTCTGAAGAAGAGGCCTTTTGAAAACATTGTGGGAAAAGGAGAAAATGCTGGTAACCAGCATTTTCTCCTTTTCTCACAAAGTTTTCTACCCTATCAAAGAAAAGTTGCATCATTTGAGCCACTATGAAATTGTCGTCTGCAAATGCTTTCAATTTGGATAGGTTTTAAATTTTGCCATGTGGTAAAGTGTTAAACCCTTCATCAACCAACTAAATGTTAGACTTGTCTAAATTGAGAGCATTTGCAGACAACAAAATGAATCTGACTCAAAATGTGAATTTTTTTCTAGGTAGGGTAGAGAACACTGTGAGAAAAGGAGAAAATGCTGGTATCCAGCATTTTCTCGTTCCACACAATGTTTTCATAAGCCTGCCTCTTTGGGGTCAATAAAACTTGGTAGTGTTTTGTATAAGATTAATTGCTTATGCAGACAGTGTAGATCAAGATCATAATGCACAGAACATGCAGACTGATCCTGAATCTACACTGTCCACTTTTTTGTGACATAATTTGACAAATACAACCTTGACATTGCAATATCTGCATCCTAAGCACTGACTCAGAATGAACATTGTATTTACTTACAATAGCCAAGATTTACATAACGATCTAGCCTTTTTAAAACTCCCCCCCCCACCCCCATTCTCTGAAAAACTTTTTTCAAAACATCATTGGAAAAGAGGAAAATATTCTTGTGATATCCTGTAGACCATGTCAAACCAGACAGAAAAAGACTCAGGTACTGAGCTGTCTGAGACTGATCTGCACTCTCTACAATAGCTCTTTACCTCTTTAGCTCTTTACCAAACAATCCCGACTTTTAACAACCCTGAGAGAGATAGCTTTTGAAAACATTATGGGAAAAGGAGAAAATGCTGGTTCTCTCTTTTTCCCATAATGTTTTCTACACTTCCCAAAACTAATTTCAATTTTTGATTCACATTTGATTTATCGTCTGCAAATGCTTTCAATTTGAACCAGTCTAAAATTTTGTCGTTTGGTAAAGAGTTAACTCTTTACCAAACGTCAAAAAATTGGACTTGCATTTTCTCCTTTTTCAACAATGTTTTCTACCTTATCAAAGACAGACATTGTCATTTTAGCTGCATGTAATTTGTCGTATGCAAATGCTTTTAATTTTGTCCAGTCCAAAATTTTGTCGTTCGGTAAAGAGATAGCATCTCATGATGCAAGAAACAAGCCAAGAATTACAGTAACCCTTTGCCAGATGACAAAATTTTCCCGAAATTGTAAGTAGTATAATTGACAAATCAAATGTGGCTCAATGTGATAAAAAATTTTCTTTGAAAGGGTAGAAAAGATTGCCTCCCTTTCCCACAATGTTTTCAAAAGCTCTTTTTCCTTAGGGTCTTCTTAATCAAATGAATTTACCAGAAAAGATCCTTGCAAAAAAAGGAAACATGATTTACATCTATTACAGGACTACAGGTAAAACAATGTGGCAGAAGAAGAAATTGCTGAGGACGAGCAATTTCTCCTTTTGCAATAATGTTTTAAAACGTGGCCAGCTGCAAGACTAAATATGTTGTATGTAGGTGGTTAATGTGTCAGGAGAAAGATGAAAAAATAATTACTAATCTCCTATGATTATTTTCTGTGATGATCAAATGATTACGTTCCAGACACAGGGATCTGATATTACTTCCTTTCTGGCAGAAGACGGGATTTCGCAAACGGTTATCAACCTCCACAACCATTGTTCTCTACGATTTATCATACAAGTTAACTGCTTCAATAAAATATCGCCACATATCAAATTTATCTCTCTACCTTGGCAGAACAACAGTTCCCCCCCTGATAAAATCATTTATTTCGAATATCTACCTCTATTTTCATCAGGAATGAAACAGTATTAGATCTATTGCGGCAGATAGCTCAATTACCTGATATTGAAAATAAAAGACAAACAACCCAGCGGCTTAATTGTGTACTTTCTTTTTGTACTCTATGACTGACAGGAGCATTGCTCCACCTAACCTGACAGGGGAAAAAAAATAGAATTCCTCATTATATTCTAGAATAGTTACACTTTAATTTCTGACAGTCCAAGTTCTATGCATTTGCAGGCAGCAAATTTAACTGGCCTTTTCTATGAAATCAGACATTCAAAGGGGAGAAAACATTGTGGTGGGAGGAGAAAATGCTGGTTACCAGCATTTTCTCCTTCTCCTACAATGTTTCCAAAATGTTTTTCTAAGGGACGTAAAAATGTGGGATTGCATGGTAAAGGGTTTACAGGTTGAAGAGCTATATAAATGAAATGGGCATTCTTTGTCAGAACTAAACATGCATTCATTGCAAATTCAAAGCTGTTTCTGTCAGAATATCTGGCAAAGAAGCAAAAGTGAAGATCTGAGATCAAATTGCACATTCTGTACATTCTGATCTTGATCTATACTGTTTACATAAGTAGTCAAATTTGGGTTCAGCACTATGAGGGCTGACTCATTATTGCCCAAAATAAATTTGTGGCTAACCATTTTGAAAACATCTTTGATGATCAATATCAATTAAGTTTTGATTTTACAAGAATGCATGAGTAAACAATGTTGCTTTACACTATTCCAAACAATCCTGTCTTAATTTGACTGGACTGGACTGGACTGGACCAGACTGGCAGACTGATAGGTTGGTTGGTTGGTTGGTTGATTGATTGATCGATCAATGCTTTACGCTGCTTTCAACATAATTTCAGTCATGTCTAGATGACAGCTCACATAATTATTCAAGTATGTCATGGGTTTCACCACTACTTGGCTAGAGCTCTGGAGTGTCTTGCTCAAGGACACTAACACCAAAATCCTGTTTTACCCTTTACCACACAATGCCTACTTTCAACTACCCTGAGGAAGAAGCCTTCTGAAAACATTCTCCTTCACCCACAATGTTTTCTACTATTCAAGAACAAGTACTATCATTTTAAAAATAGTTGAATTACTGTCTGTAAATTCCTTCAATGTGGATGAGTCTAAAATTTTGCTGTGTGATAAAGTGTTACAAGAATCCCATTTTTCAACACTTTCACTATGACAGAAATAAATATGAGCCATGCTCTGTGAAAAAGGGGTGTTACTTCATCTACAAAAAGTATTGACCACCATCAGCCTGTACAATCCACGCAGGCTGACCTGGGTCGAAACTCTTTGGAAACTTTGCTTTTGGTAAATTTTCTGCATGTCCAGGGATCACTCTATCTCAGGATTCACTTAGTTGTTAGACAAAATGTGTTTAATGGATCCATAATTATGTGGTGACTAGCTTGGTATAATGCACCACACAGAGGCATTAAACCCCTTTTGCCAAAGCATAACCCTATTATTCTTTTTCAATGGCTACAAATACAGTTCTGCTGCAAGATGAAGAGAAAGTTGGGTCATAATCTGGAATAAAGTAGTGGACAGTGTAGATCAGAGATCAGACTGCACATTCTTTGCAGTCTTATCTTGATCTATACTTTCCACATAAGCTTCTTGAATTGTCTATAGTATGGAAAAAGTTAATGCCCTTGAGGAAGACAACTATTAAAATGACTGCTGGAGCACCCACCTTTTTCTCCATTTACCACAATGTTTTCTTTCATTTCAAAGATAACTGCCATCATTTGAGCCTCATTCAACTCCTTACCACACATCAAAATTTTAGCCTGACTCAAACTGAAACCATTTGCAGACAACAAATTGAATGTTATTAAAAACAATAAGTATCTCTTTCAAAGGGTTGAAAACATTGTGGGAAAAGGAAAAAATACTGGTCACCTGGAGGAGAAAAGAATGCTGGTTCATTATTTCCTTTACCTATAAAAGTTTCTTCCATAACAAAGACAAACCTAATCATGTGTCCAAATTCTATTTACTGTCGGCAAAAGTTTTCTATTTCGACACATCATAAGCTTTGGCATGTTGTAAAACATTAATGCAAAAATAAAGATCAAAACAAAACACTCTCCTTTTACTACAGTGTTTTCAAAACTGGTCAAAAGTAGTAAAAATTCAAGAACTTGAAGCAAAGGGAGGAATTTATTTTATTGATTAGTGTTTCCTCTGCCACAATATTTCCACATGTAATAATTTATTCAATCTTAATGTTAATTATCAATATATTACAAGGATGCTTTCAAAACTTGCTTCAAGAGATAAAGAGTTAACTCTTCATCAAAAGTCCAAATTGAAAGCATTTGCAGACGACAGAATAAATGCAACTGAAAAATGGAAATTTGTTTTGGGAAGGATAGAAAACATTGTTTTCAATAGGCTTCCTTCTCAGGGTCGTTAAAAGTCAGGATTGTGCAGTAAACGGTTAACTTTTTACAAAACAATAAAATTTTAAACTTAACCAAATTGAAAGCATTGGCAGACGATAAAGTAATACCAAACAACAAAATTTTATACTCAATCAAATTGAAAGCATTTGCAGACGATAAAGTAAATGCAGTTCAAATGATGATTCTTGCCTTTGATAGCATAGAAAACATTGTAGGTAAAAGGAGAACAGCATTTTCTCCTTTTCCATCAGTGTTTTCAAAAGGCTTCTTTCTCAGGGTTGTTAGAAGTCAAGATTGTATTGTAAAGGGTTAAACAAACAAACAAGCCTGTCATAATAATAATTATTACTTTCTCTTTGAACTGAATTGACTCAAACAGAGCTTACGTAATAAACATGAGAAATAAACATGGCTTGAAATCTACAAGCATATAAAAATGCTAATTACATATATATATCAAAACAAGAGGGTCATTTTGGCCCTTATTGCTCAACTGCTAAACTCTTTTACCAAATGATAAAATTTTAGACTTGTCCAAATTGAAAGTATTCGCAGATGAAAAACTAAACACAGCAGAAATGTTGATAATTGTCTGTGAAAGTGTTAAAGACCTTCTGGCAAAAGAAGGAAATGCTGGTTACCAACATTTTCTCCTTTTTTCACAATGTTTTTACACACCTTTTTACACCAGGGTTGTTACAGCTCTGAATTGTGTGGTAAAGAGTTAATTATGCCCAAGAAACATGAAAGGTTTTCATGCTGAAACATTCCAATTGCATCCATCAGAAGTTTGTTTGCATGTTTTGGAGTTTAGCATTGTTTTAGCAGCCAGCTTAGGTAATATTGTGGCTGTCAGTGCACTTACGCAGGTGTTTCCTGGCTTTCTGACACCAGCACTGATACAACTTTCTTTCCAAACCAATGACTGCTTCAGTTTTCGATATTATTTTAGTCATATCACAGCAGCCAGTGTGCCTATTCATGCTTTCCTGGAATTTCTTTCTATCAGTACTGTACTTTGTACAATACTCTTCCCAAGCCACAGGCTGCTTTCCCATATAAACATGGCCGAAACAATGATTAGCAGTAACAGAGGAATTAATAAATCTTTTTGCAAAGACCACCATTAACCCCCAGGAAGAAATTTGTTCAGCTTTGGATTCCAACCAACAATCCCCTGGTTTCAACTCTTGTACCTAGGGAGTTGTAGGTTTGATCCCAAGTGTGGCTAATATCTCCTCTTCCCACAACATTCTATACCCTCTGGGAGACAAATCCCACAATTCAAGCCACAGTAACATGGTCATCTAAAAGTGCTTTTATTTTGAACAAGTCTTAAATTTGTGGTGTAGTAAAGAGTTTACCCTTAACCACATAATCTGGAGTAACAACCTTAAGAAGGACGGTTTTTGAGAACAATGTGGGGAAAAAAAACAAGAGGGCCATCATGGCCCTGTATCGCTCCACTGGCTATTAAGTAAAAACACTACAAGCCAAACATTACAATATTCAGCAAATTGATTTCAAACACGAGGACATGCAAACATTTTTCTATCTTATCCTACGAGAAAGTTGTGATCCATGGGCAAAGCCAATTTTGATCGCAAAGCTATAATTATTTGAATCCTGGTGAAGGTCCACAATATAAAGCTCCATACCAAATAATTCAGTTCTTGAATGTTATAAACAAGAAGATTTTCAAATTTTTCTCAATGAAAAGCCCTGTAAAACATGAAACCCATGAGACAGGGCTAAATCTAATAGCCTTAGTCTTTATAATGGTTAGTAACATGATGACTTAAGATAGTTTTCATTACAAAAGCCCATGTAAAACTGGTGACCTTGTGTTCCGTGGTGTGGGGACAAACTTGGGTCAAGGACTATAATTTGGGCCCTCCTTGTACAGGCCCACTAGATAAAGCTACATGCAAAATTTGGTAGACCCCATGGCTATTATTTGAAGGAACTTGGTAGAGGCCCACTAGATACAGCTACATGCCAAATTTGGTAGCCCTAGGCCTTACAGTTTCAGAGAAGAAGATTTTTGAAAATTTTCTATATTTTTCAGTTTTGTTGCCATGGCAACCAGAGTTTTTGAAGGAATAAAATTCTGTCATGGGATTCTGAAGAAGACCATGGCAGGATCATTTCTTTGAAGTTTCATCAAAATTGGATAAGTAGTTTCAGAGATGTTTGAAATAAAAGTTAATGCACGCACGGACAGATGGACGGACGGACCTTCAGTGCCAGTAAAAAACAAGTATATACATCAATCTCAGTTTGAAATATATCTTTTTAACCTATTACCAGACAATCCCTACTTTTGATGACCCTGAGAAAGAAGGCTTTAGAAAAGCATTTTCTCCTTTTCTTACAATGTTTTCTACTGTTCACAAAACAAATTTCAAATTTTCAATCACTTTTATTTTGTCGTCTGCAAGTGCTTTCGATTTTGACAAGCCTAAAATATTATCGTTTGGTAATGAGTTACATGTGTGCTAACAATTGTCATAATAAATCACTAAGATTTTTTTTCAAACTTATTTTATTAATACTTTTTCTAAGCTAGTCATCATCAAACAGTAGACATGGTGTATTAATATGAACACTTCATAGTTTGTAAACACAGTCAGATATGTGGAGGATAATTTTTTGTTTTGGTGTATGATTGAAAATTCTTTTATTGAGTTGAAACAAATGCTAAAAGCTCCCCTTGAGCACGTTGTGCTCAAATGAGCTAAAAAGTTAACATACGGATGGACGCACAACGGACAACGGGCCATAACATAAGCCTGCTGGCCTTCGGCCAGTGGAGCTAAAAAACTTGTCTAGCACCAATCATGTATCACTGCAGCTTGATAATCAAGGGAGGTAAATAGTAACGAACTTTATCTTTCATAAAAAGAGTTATTTCCCTTGATTAATGTTTAAATTGAAGTGACAGTATTTTGAAGCCCATGTTAAACATGCGATCCCTGGAATGAAGGCAATTTTGACCCCAGACCTACAATATGAAACTAGAATGTGTGGTTATACACAAAAAGATTTTTTAATCTTGCCCAATAAAAAGTCATGTAAAACAAGTTTGCTGAATAAAAGGCCCTGTAAAATATGTGATCCATGACACAGGTTTATCAAGTTTTCACTATAAAAGCCAATGTAAAACTTGTGACCCCTGGTGTGGAGTCAAACTTGACCCCCAAAGTTAAACTTTGGGCCCTCTTGGTAGAGGCCCATTATATAAAGTTACATGCAAAATTTGGTAGCCCTAGGCCTAAATATGGCTATGTACAAGTAGATTATTAAAGTTTCCTTATATAAGACCATGTAGAACTTGTGACCCCCCTGGGGTGGGGCTACATTTGACCCCCTGGGCTATAATTTGGGCACCCTTGATAGAGACCCCTCATGGCTGATCACTGTTTCGACATAGTTTTATAAAGGAAAGCAGCCAGTGGCTTGGAAAAAAAATAGTTATGCAGATTACATTGATAGGTGCACTGTCCACCATAATATAACTGAAACAATCCTGAAAATAATTTTGACCCTAAACCAAACAATCCCGTGTTCTAACGACCCAAGGAAAAAGTCTTTTGTAAACATCAAGAGAAAAGGACAAAATGCTGGTAACCAGCATTTTCTCCTTTTCTCACAATGTTTTCTACCCTCCCAAATACAAATCCCAGTTTTTCAGAACCATTTAACCTGTCCTCTACAAATTTTTTCAATCTAAACAGGTCTAAAATTTTGTCATCTGGTAAAGAGTTAAAAACCATACAACAAACAAACAAACAAAATGCATGAAGTCTGACTCCAGAATCATGGATAAGTCTTTATATTTCTGACAGCAGGGCCCTAAATCCCACAACTAGTCTTAGAATTCTTTTGAGCCTGATCAGCAACTGTTTACACAATTATATTTGATTTATTTGCTAACTCTTCCGCAGACAATGAAATTCTAAGACTTGTTCATGCAGACAAAAAGAATCAAATGTGGCTCTAATGATATTTTTTTTGTGTTTGAACGGGTAGAAAACATTTTTGGGAAAAGGAGAAAATGCTGGTTACCAGCATTTTCTCCTTTTCCCAAAAATATTTTCAGAAGCCGTTTTCCTTTGGTTTGTAAACACAGGAATAATCTTGTTAAGGATCATTGCAAAATGCTGGTTCCCACCAGTCAACAAGCATAGAAGGAACCAATTTTTTTTTTATCATGAAATGGCATAAAACATAAACATTGTAACAATGATTAAATCAAAACCATCGGTTCCGCCAATCACAGTAGCTTTTCAATATAAACATAAGTTGAGCCTCAGTAAAAACAGTTCTGACTTTGTCAAACGATCTATATTTCATAGATTTGTTTGTTGTAACCCTGAGGCTGCTAAGCCCGACTCACTGACCTTTTGTGGACAGTGTAGATCAAGATCAGACTGCACAGAATGTGCTGTCTGATCTTGGATCTACACTGTTGGATAAAGAGATACTTTTATCCAAAATTAAGTTTAAAGGAGCATTGTTCGGGTTTTTTACAGGGGGATAGACAGTTTCACTTAACTTATTTAGCAGGTTAAGGAATAATGGAGTTCAATCATTTACCAAGCGGTACAGAGTTTTAACTCTTTACCACACGACAAAATTTTAGACCTGTCCAAACTGAAAGCATTTGTAGATGACAGTTTCAACTGGCTCATATGAAATGATTTTTCTTTGATAGGGTAGAAATCATTGTGGGAAAAGGAGAAAATGCTGGTAACCAGCATTTTCTCCTTTTCCCACAATGTTTTCAAAAGCCTTCTCTTTCAGGGGTGTTAAAAGTCGTCATTGTGTGGTAAAGGGTTAACTGTCCTGAGGATAAGGGTTCATAAAACATTGAGGAGACCAGTACTTCATCTTTGGCTCCCTTCCCTACAATTTTTTTCTACCCTTTCAAAACTTCTGTTCATTTGTAGCAATTTGGAGTTTGTCACATGCAGATGCTTTCAACTTGGCAGTCTTAATTTTGTCTTTTTGGCAGCTTGCAACCGGATTCTATTTTATAATATACCTATAAATAATTTTTTTGGCTCAAAAACATGCATAGCACACAACAAAAGTTACAACATGTTATTCAATTGTAAAATCCTAGATTGTTTGGTAAAGGGCTAATCCTCAGTGTTTATAACAAAAGGGTGGGAAAATGGAGAAAAATTGCTGGAAACAAGCATTTTTCTCCTTTTAATACCCACTATGTTTTCAAATTGCTTCTTCCTCACGGGCACTAAAACGGGATTGTTTGGTGAAGTCGTAACTGTAGCCATGAGATATTGGAAGGGCTGATATGTGATATATACAGAAACATTTGAGAGCAGTGTGCAAATAGGATTAGACTTCCCAAAGACTGTGAAGTCTGATCCTGAGGTTTGATCTTCATTCCTCGGTATGCTACCGCAACCTCACCAAAATTATTTGTTTCCATTTCATTTTTGTTGTATGTGTATATGAGCCATGTTCTGTGAAAAGGGGGCTTAATGCATCTGCGAAAAGTATCGACCCAGGTCAGCCTGCGCAGACACTTTTCATTACTGGTAAATTTTCTGTATGCCCAAGGATCAGTCTCTAATGAGTAAGTTGGTTGTTAAAAAAAAGTGGGTATTATCGATCCAAAAGTATGTGATGGCTTGCTTGGTACCATGAATCACGAAGATGCATTAAGCCCCCTTTCGTCAGAGCATAGCTCATATGTATGAGTCATGCTCTGTGAAAGAGGGGTTAAATGCATCTGCGACAAGACTTAGTGTGGACCCATATCAGCCTGTGCAGTCTGCATAGGCTGATTTGAATCAAAACTTCTTTTCTACTAGTAAATTTTGTGCATATCCAAGAACCTTTCTGCCTCTTGTTTCAGTCAGTTGTCTTGTCAGACAAAATAGATTTTACAGATCCATATTTATGTGATGTCTTGCTTGGTTTAACCCTTTACCAAACAATCCCTGGTTTTAACGACCCCAAGGAAGAGGCCTTCTGAAAACATTGTGGAAAAAGGAGAAAATGCTGGTAACCAGTATTTTCTCCTTTTCCCACAATGTTTTCTACTCTTCTAAAGTCAAGTTTCAATTTTTGTCATCTGCAAATGTTTTCAATTTGGACCAGTCCAAAATTTTGTCGTTTGGTAAAGAGTTAATGTATCACAGAGATGCATTTAATGTATCACAGAATGTTTAATGTATCACAGAATGTTAATGTATCACAGAGATGCATTTAAGCCCTCTTTTGCCAGAGCACTACTATCTACGTGTTTTTATCTATATATACACATATACATGTTCCAACTTTCTTTTCTCCGGCATCAATCCAACTAGTTGCTGAAAAAAAAGTCATACAACCCATCAGAAGTGCAAATCATTTTCCCATGTCAAAATAAAATCATCGACAATCATGATCTTTGTTTAACTTGAGACTGAAAAAAAAATTACCAGAGAGAAAACAAACAACAAATAAAGCAGAGTCTGATACTCAGTAATCTCAACAAAACACATTTTTGTATAGTGGATGCAATCCCATCACCCGATAGATTTACGTTTGAATGTATCAGAAATAATTCCCTGCATTATTACATTATCTACTGTGAAATAAATCTAAGAGATAACTTCTTACAGCTGTTACTAAAATGTCTATCAAAAAACTTGATACAACAAATTACATTGAAATGATAAGGTTTAGACGAGTATGACTCACAACTCAACTCGGCTTTCACTTCTGATAGGCAGAAATTTGCTTGTTGTTGAACAAATATATTAACCACTTCCCATTGCCCAAAGCAGTGGACAGCTTTTGAAAACATTGTGGGAAAAGAAGAAATTTCTTACAACAAGTAATAATTTTATTGCTCTTTTTCTCCAAATGTTTTCAATTATTGATAAAATAAAATTACAGCACTATTTCCTACATGTATAACTGTTCTCTAAGTAAAATGGTTAGGGTCGTTAGTGGGTCTAAAAATAGCATCTTTACTATTGAGTTAAACAAAACATCACATTGATAAAGTCCTTACCATACAATTTTTTTTGTCAGCAACCCTGAAGACAAAGACTTTTGAAATCATTGTGGGAAATGGAGAGAATGCTGGTAACCAGGATTTTCTCCTTCTCAACAATGTTTTCTACACCTTCCTTGACAATTTTTCAACATTTGGGTCAAAAAATGTTTTCTACACTTAATTTCTTGACGACTTTCAACACTTGGGTCACAAAAATGTTTTCTACATTTTTCTTGACAATTTTCAAGTTTTGCTTACAAAAATGTTTTCTACATTTTCCTTGACAATTTTCAACATTTGGGTCACAACAATGTTTCCTATTCTTCCCTTGACAATTTTCAACATTTCATCACAACAATGTTTCCTATTCTTCCCTTGACAGTTTTCAACATTTCGGTCACAACAATGTTGCTTATTCTTCTCTTGACAATTTTCAAGTATTCATCACAACAGTGATACCAATTCTTCCCTTGACAATTTTGAACATTTGGGTCACAACTGATTTTCCGTCTGAAAATTATTTCAATAAAAGACAAGACTAGTTTAAAATTTTGTCGTCTGGTAAAGAGTTAACCCTTTACCACACAATCCCGAGTTTTAACGACCTTGAGGAAGAAGCCCTTTGAAAACAGTGTGGGAAAAGGAGAAAATGCTGGTAACCAGCATTTTCTCCTTTTCCCACACAGTTTTCTACCCTATTAAAGACAAATTCCATCATTTGAGTTATATTCATATTGTCGTCTGCACAAAATTTAATGCTTTCAGTTTGGAAAAGTCTTCATTTTTTTTCCTTTGGTAAAGAGTTAATAAAGATGTCTTGATATGTAGTAGATACACTGCCATGCAGAAATCTGCTATTCCATCTTCGCCAAGGCCAAATAAATTCACCGGTCATGTATGCTCTCTTCATAGATGATATAGAATTATTTTTACAAGATAGACCAAACTGTGGTATAAATTTTAATGATATATGTCTCATCCTTTTATTATTTGCAGACGACATGGTCCTAATTGGCCATTCAGTCAGTGATTTACAAGCGAGCTTAAATCGTTTATACGATTACTGCAGTATATGGGGAATGAGAGTTAATATAGACAAAACAAACATTGTGGTATTCAGAAAAAGGGGCAGGATTAAGAATAATGAAAAATGGTTTTACGGTGGTAAAGAGCTAGAGATAGTTAATAATTTCAACTATTTAGGTGTTGTTTTTAACCATTCCGGATCTTTTGAAATGAATAACCAATATTTAATAGGTAAAGCCTCAAAGGCGATGTATACTCTTTTACGCAATATCTTTGAATTTGAGGTTAATCCTGCTATTTCTTTACAGTTATTTGATGCTTTTGTAAAGTCAATCCTTGGATATGGGAGCCCTATATGGGGATTTACAAAATCAAAAGATATAGAGCGCCTGCAACTGAAATTCTGCAAGTCCGTTCTTGGTGTTAAAACTAGCACTAGTAATGCGGCGGTGTACGGCGAGTTAGGTAGACTCCCACTATATATAGATAGGTACATTTCTATTGTGAAATACTGGTTTAAAGTCATATCATCCGATATTATTTTATTGCAAACGGCTTATAATATTTCTTTGATTAATGCATTAAATGGAAAAAACAATTGGGTCTCTCAATTGAAGCAATTACTGTTTGATTATGGTTTTGCAAATGTCTGGGAAAGTCCTTTTCAATACGATAATAATATTTTTATTAATGCATTTAAACAAAGAGTTATTGACGTTTTTTTACAAAGTTGGTACAGTGATATAGAAAGTAGCAGCGTATTGTCAGTTTTATACAAATATATAAAGCCCGAGTTCTGTTATAGTTTTTACTTAGAAAAGTGTATTCCCCGAAATTTGCGGGTAAATTTGACCAAGTTGAGACTTTCCTCACACAGTTTGCGGGTAGAAACTGGGAGGTATGGTAGCAATAGAATTCCAAGATCCGACCGTAAATGTCTTTGTTGTAATTCGGGGAGAATTGAAGACGAATTTCATTTTGTGTTAGAATGCGAAGCATTTAGAAACCTGAGAAAAGAGTTTTTAAAACCTTACTTTTACAGAAACCCCAATATGTTTAAATTTATAAACTTACTTAATAGCCCACAGAGATCAAACTTAGTTCGCTTATGTCAATTTATAAGTAAAGCTATAAAACACAGAAATGCAATTTTATTACATGATTATGTAACTTAAACTTCATCTATACTGAGTTTGATCCATGGATTTTAAACAAGCCTCAACGAGGCTTTGTAACAGTTTTAGTCTCGAGGTGAGCACAAAGTAGAATTTCAGCATTAAGCATATTCTTGATTTTTTTAGCTAGTAGTCTTATGGAAGACGTTGAAATAGACCGGACAATGTGGATCGAAGATCGGTCTACACTTCGGTGTGGCCCGATCTCGATCCACTTTGGCCGAAAATACATCTTATTTCCCGAATCGCCCTGCAGATGAAAAAATGTTTTTAATGTATTTGATTATTTTGTAAATCTAAATAACTAACATTAAACTTTTGTGCTGTACTTCACGGTCATATCGATTTTTCGAACGGTGTGGATCGAGATCATACTGCATATAAAGTGCGGTCGGATCTACGGTCAGCACTGTGAGATGAAATCTAATTTTCGATTTGATAAGAAAAATGAAACTGCAGCATTTGGTTTTTACTTTTGGTTAAAATGATTGAAAACTTATTGTTTTTTACTTTTTTCCTATTAGTAGTTTAGGCGTTAATAATGATAGTTATATTCACTCTCCAAAGTTGGATTTAAAAGAAAAAAAATGTACGGAAAAAAAAAAAAAAGTAAAACATCTCTATAGAAGTCGACTTGAAAACATTGATACAGAAATTACATCAATCTCAACAGGATCATATGAAATTAATTATTTGAAAGACAGAGTAGATTTTTCCACGTCTATATGAATATACACGCAACAGTTCTTGGTTTACTGTCGGTTGTTTATATTTATCATATATATATTGTAGGTGACGAGATACATGTATTTGTATAAGTCAATAAAATCTATCATTAAAAATCTATCATCTTCATAGGCCTAACCTCTGTATCAAACAAAAAGATTTAACCCTCAACTTGTTAAATATGTGAATCAAATTTTTCAAGCCGATAGTAAAAACCGAAATATGACGATGTCAATTTTAAGCAAAAAATATCTCCTTATCAGACAGTGTAAAACCAAGATCAGGCTTCACATTCTGTGCAGTCTGATCTTGATCTACACTATCCCCAGAGAGGTTTTTGAGTCATGCTTAGTAGCCAACGGTGAAAATAGTGGCAGACAACAGCAAGAATATAGCACAAATTACGGGATATGTTGCTGAAAGAGCATAAAGCATTGCAGGAAAAAGAGGAAATGCTGGTTTTCAACATCTCCGGGTCGTTAAAACTTGGGATTGTGTGGTGGAGGGTTAACCTCTGTATGAGCGTCTATCTGATCTGTACAGATCTGCATTATGTCTTTGTAAATACTTATGCCTTTGTAAACATAAAAGATGTACTTTCGGAAAAGAATAAAGGAGCTGATCAAAATGATGTGATCTGTGACTACCACAGGAAAAAATTTAACTTATCAGTTTTCCGCACAATTCGGACTTTCAACTACCCCAAGGAAAAAGACTTTTGAAAACATTGTGGGAAAAGAAGAAAGTGCTGGTAACCAGTATTTTCTCCTTTTCTCACAATGGTTTCCATTCTTTCAAAAACAAATTTCATAATTTGTGCAATATTAAATTTGTAGTCTCCAAATACTTTGAATTTGAAACAGTTTATGTGACTGGGTTTGCCAATCAAATGCAGTATGAGTTTCGTCCCATGTGATCATGATTTCTGTCATTTTATTGGTCAGTTATGACTATATAAGTGCAGAAACTTTGTGCAATTTCTCATGAAAAATTGTTAACTTGTGTTTCACAATCCATTTTCAAAGTGCAAAATTTAATGTGCTTTGGCAATTTTTGTGTAGGGCAGGGTTCGACATCAACATTTTTTCCAACTAGACCAGTGGATTAGTAATTTGCAATTTTTACTAGACCACTTCAGATTTCTACTAGACCAGTTTTGCAAAATGAACAAAAAGTATAAAATAGATCAAAAGCTCTGTTATTTCCCTTGTAATTATACCAAATTGTAACAAAAAAATGACAATGTCATGATAAGTCATGATCAATGAATGTTTCCCCGTTAATTATTTCAAATACGATTTTTTACAAGAGGACAATAATTTAGACATCCATTTTGAAAGCAATCACGAACAATATATTTGTCTAACTAATGCTCAAATAACAGAATATGAGTTAAAAGGATAAAAACATTTTGGTATAATGTTATCAGATCCTGTAACAAATCTTCCATTTACTATACTGTCCGCAAAGGAAACATAACATTTTCCTCTGAATCAAACAAACCAACAGCGCGAATTAGCTTTCCATTCAAGGTCTAAAATGATCTTTTTTCTGTGAACTAGATCTAATTCTATTCATCTAGATCTACTTTTGTTTCGATTCATTTTTGTTTTTTAGCTTCATTTTATGACTTCGCTCCTCCCCGATCAGATGTTGTTTTGAAGTTATGCAAGCTTTGCATATTCACCGGTCGTCTGCTCCATTGTCTAGGTAAACGTCTGGACAACGCATTCTCGGTTGTCCTCAAAATGGAACTATGGTATTCCAAAGTAGAGTTAGACATAAAAAATTCTTGTTAAAAGATCAAATACTCTGACAAAATGATAACAGTCACAATAAAATTTATGACTTTTATCCCGGCCGACGAAATAGCGACATACCGTGGACTCCGGTCTACTAGCCTTACTCTATTTTCAGTTCAATTTGGTTTTTCCAGTGAGGTTATGGGCTACCGCGCATGCGCGACCGTCTTCCTGTTAACAATATTAAGAAGTTGTCAATGAATTAGGCCTATCGCTGGTTGAAAAAAATCGCAAGTTTGATAAACGATCTTTTTCGGCGAATGGCATGTAAGGTCGATTTTCGTCACTTATGCGAAACATGAAATTGACACTTAAAGTAATTGTCTCAATTTTTGCACTAGACCATTCGGGCTAGCTGGACGCTCTCTCTACTAGCCCGAACCGATCTTTTGCTAGACAATGTCATTCGGACGTGCCTTAATGTCGAACCCTGTAGGGCTCGAAATATATACATGTACTTTCTTTTATTTATGATGTCATACTTGAGAAGTAATCACCCATAGAATTACTGGTACTAATACTTTCATTTTTATTGTTTATAACATGTAAGGAATAGCAATATAATGTTTATCAATATGTGAGATAGACCTATTATTTGATTTATTAACACCAAACTTATGGCCTCTTCACCAAGTCTTGTCAATATACCAATTTTGATTTTCACCTTGTAAAAATATATATATTATTCTTTTACTAAACCTATGATGTGGGTTCTCATTAGAATTATCTTGAAGAGTTAATTCTCATTTGTACCCACACCATGGGTTTTTGTGAAGAAATAAAGAGACACAACCCTTTAAAACTCCTTAACTCTTTACCACATGATAATTTTTCAGACTTGTCCAAATTGGAAGCATTTGCTGGCTACCACAACTTTCTCCTTTTCCAACAATGTTTTCAAAAGGCTTGTTTTGATTTATTACTAGTAACATTCAGTGCAAGTACTGGTGTGGTTTCCAGGAAGCAGAATCACGAAAGATTAGTTAGTATATTGCAAGAACTTGTTTCTCAATCAATATATATAATTAATAATTGTTTCAAGACATATTTCCCAGGGTCATTTAAACTCAGATTGTGTGGTAATGGGTTAAAACCCTTTAAACCCCAAAACAGTGTCCTTATCTGTATGGCTAAATACACAGCAGAACAATAATCCTCCGTAATGTTGCTTTTTTTAATCTGGTTAATCCCATAATCCTCCCTCAATTAGTAGCTTCTAATATTATGATAGTTTGGTGGTGCTCCTGTAACAACAGTGAGAAAAACATCAGCTATAATGATAATTAGTGGGGGATAAATGCAAGAGGACCTTCATTGCCCTAAGTTGCTCATTAACGGTAGACATTTGGTTTACACCAGCAGCATTTTAATGTTTTTTTTCTTGTGGCTGTTGCTTATGTGCTTTCTTTACAGAATGATGCAACTTCAGACTCAATTTCTCTATAATGAAAGCTTTTGCAGTTTCCAAGCATTTTGTCCTTTTCCCACAAAATTCTTAAAAGCCTTCTTCCTCTAGGTTGTAAAAACATGGGATTGTTTGCAAAGATCTACCAGGGCACCTTCACTGTTGCACTCAGATAAATGACCAATGGAATTGCAAAATTTTTCTACAAGTGAAAAATTTGATACAAAAGGTGGGAAAGACAGTAGATAGAGAATGTATCAACCCTTTACCACTTGACAATAATGTAGACTTGTCCAAATTGAAAGCATTAATTTTGCAGACAACCATTTAAATACGGTTCCAATGCTGGAATTTGTCTTTGATAGAGTGGAAAACATTGTGGGAAAAGGAGAAAATGCTGGTTACCAGAATTTTCTCCTTATCCCACAATGTTTTCAAAAGGCGTCTTTGTCAGGTTCAGTAAAACTCTGGATTGTGTAGTTAATGGTTATCAGGCTATGTGTGGACAATGTTTGAAGATAGCTTACTATGATCATAGATGAATTTGGTTGGGAACTGAATTTAATTCTTCAATCACTTAATTACCCACACAGCAACTGATTGATTGATTGTATTGGAGTTTAGAGCCGTTTTAACACCTTAGGTCATATCACGGCAGTCAGTGCACCTACGCATGTGTTTCCTGGCTTCTCACACCAATACTGACACAACTTTCTTCAAAAGTCACTGACTACTTTTCTCACATGCATCAGAGGTGAGAGGCAAAAAATTGCAGGAATAACTGGGGTGTCAAACTTGCAACTGCCAGCTCTGGAGTCAGATACACTAACTGCACTGAGCTACCCGGGCGGGCTCACACAGCAACTGGCTATGATAGTTATGACTTTAGTGATATAGCAACTGTCTTTACACAAATATATCAAAATACTCCATAAACATGTATATCTTGCCAAATTTTCTTTTTCTCTATGATCTATAATTTCTTTACCATGACTCTGGAAATAACAAAAATCAGCTAATTGGCTCAAGAATTCTAACAAAGAAATAACTCCTGTCTAAGGTGATTATTTTGTAATTCATCTTGATAAGTAAATTTTCCTTTAAGTGAGCAATTGAAACACTTTGTTCTCAAAACACAAGCGCAGGCATCTAATGTAGATCTATAGATTGGACTGGTACACAACATCTGTTTTACATTAAAATCATGAACTGCCAGGGACACAAAAAACACAGAACCAATCAAAAAACCAATTTCAGAAGGGATCCGCTTAGCAATACCAATACCCTTTCACAGTCAGACTTCTTGTCTGGTCTTCATTTTATAAAAGACTTCAAATGATTTTTTAGTTTATTTCTGTATTTTCTAATGATCTTAATCAATCATATATTATTTAAAGGAAAATATTCTTTTGAACACTGTCACTAATCTTTAATAAACATCATGCCTAATGTTGGTAACTCTCTGCCAGACAACAAATCTTCAGACACGTCCAAATTGAAAGCATTTGCAGACAACAAATTAAATGTGCCTCAAAAGACTGGATAGTTATGTCTTTGAAAGGGTAAAGAAACATTGTGGAAAAAGGATAAAATGCTGGTAACCACAATGTTTCAAAAGCCTTCTTCCTCAGGCCTTACCAAACTTTTGCTCCATAAAGGCTTAATTTTTACTCTATACAGTTAGCAGTACAAATCTAAACTCTGGTACTTTCAAGACTATTTTGAACAGAGTATCTGTCAAAAATTTGGGAAATGTAGATCAATGATCAAACACCATGTTCTGTGTAGTCTGATCTTGATCTATATTACCCACAAAGGTACCCTATCTTACCATCACTATGTTCAGATTTAACCTATACCAATCTTTGTGCATCATGCAGATCTATAACTCCATATTGGAAAGGATTAATTCTTTACTAACCAAGAAAGTTTTAGACTTGACCAAACTGAAAGTAGTAGCCTATAAAAAACAAAATGAGGCTAAAACCATGGGATTCATCTGTGAAAGGGAAGAAAACATTGTGGAAAAAGAAGAAAATGCTGGCTATCAGCATTTTCTTCTTTTCCCACAATGTTTTCAACAGCCATTTTTCCCAAGGTCCATTAAAAAACTGGATTTTTTGGTAAAGGATACAAAACCCCGGTCTCCTTAGATGTTTGAAAATTAAGGAAGATTGGCACTTCAAAAATAAACCAACTTCTGTTTCAAACACTCATTGACTGGGACGGAGAAAAATCACTGAATATAATTAAATTAAAACAAAACTGCCAGGGAATAAATTGACTTGAACCAAAAGAAAGGCTGTTTATGTGGGAATCAGCCTTGCTACATAAATTTACATCTATCAAACATGAACATAAAAGATAACTTATTGACTCTGGTCTATAATTCATGTTTAGAACTTGACAGCCATCTATTGTTCATGTTTGGAAAAGTTTGAAAGTAGTCTACAGTTCAAGTTCAGAAATGCTTGATGGTAATTTACACTTCATGTTTGGAACAGCTTGAGAGTAGTCTACACTTCATGTTTGGAATGGCTTGAGAGTAGTCTACAGTTCATGTTTAGAACAGCTTTATAGAAGTCTACAGTTTGTGTTTGGAACAGCTTGATAGTAGCCTACTGTTCATGTTTGGAATGGCTTGATAGTAGCCTACAGTTCATATTTTGAACAGTTTGATAGTAGCCTTCAGTTCAAGTTTGAAAAACCCAATTACCTACTGAAACAGTTTATACATGACTATAAATGTCCTTGTAAAACAGTAAGGATAATCTACATGTATACGGAGTAGTGCATACAAAAAAGTCATGGCAAAGTGGGAAACTGCTTGTTACCATGGGTATCCATTGGTAGTCTCCCTTGTCCCACCCTACTATACCTGTGCCTATGTCTTTTATGAAGAACTTGCTAGGTCTAATGGTGCCAAACTTTTGGTGCAAAACTTTTCCTCATAAGTGCAAAGATTCAAAGCAGTGTTACTTACTTATTTCAACCATAATCAAGTTTATCAACACTGATTAACAGTTACAGCTCCAAATGAACATACTCATGGACATTTAAAATATTTGTAATTCCAATTCCAGGCTACTCTTGATCACAGTATCTCAGTATATCACACAGTTCATATCAAAGATCAGACTGCACACTTTGTGCAGTCTGTGCTTAACCTACACTGGGTGCAATAGCAACTCCAGTTGTGAAAGGCACTCTGATGATTAATGTACAGTCTAAGATGGGCTTATTGCTGTACAAACACTTCCTTTACATACATAATTATTATGCCGACAATGGAAAAATTTGAAGGAAAAGGCACAACTGCTTGCAATAAGCAATTGCTCTTTTGCCACACAATGTTTTCCATACAGTTACAGAACAAAATTTTCTTGTATATCAAATAATTGTCTTTTAATATGTGATTGGTACTACTTGTTTTGCTTTTTCAGTGAGACTGCACAGTAATTAGGTAATTTATTAACATTATCTCTAATTTTTTTCAAATCCCTGAAGAGTGGCAACAATCTTTGAATCCATGCCTATCACAATACAAGTTTTGGTAAGATTCAATTTCCTTGAAGCAATCATCTTGAGTGTTTCATATAAGTTGCAGAACTTGCTTCATAATTGATGTAAAGTGAACATGTAAATAATAATAAGTACAGAAATGTCTCTTGAAAAAGAATGGTATCCACTACGGACACTGTACCTGGCACCTAAGAACTTTCTTCAAGGGGCATTACCACATGAGTTTTAACGACTCTATGAGAGAAGGCTTTTGAAGACATTGTGGAAAAAGGAGAAAATCCTGGTAACCAGCATTTTCGTACCTTCCCACAACGTTTTCTGACCCTACAGAAACAAATCCAATAAAATGCGCCACATTTAATTTGTGCTGCAAAAAATTGCTTCTGGTAGGACTCAAACCTACAATCTTCAATACCACTGTCTGCGACTCTACCACTGCACTACCAAGGTTTTCCTTGAACTTTGTCAAATGACTCAGTTAAAATGAAATTAAGAAAGCAAACATATATTTTTTGGGGGTCATTTATTGAATTTGGGGCTCCAAATTCAAAGAATCAGGGGGATCAGGAAAAAACCTGACTACCACACCACCTATTAGTCAACTGTGTTAAAGTTATTCAACCACTGTTATCCAAAAACTGCTATACCATTACTAAAGATTCAGGAAATTTTTACATTACAAATTCAAAAGTCTAGGTAATTCCTTGTGTTTTCTACATAGTAAATAGCATTTTCTCCATTAACGACAATTTTTTCAATAGTATTCTCTCTGAGGATTCTCTCTGAGGATTGTTAAACCTTGAGATTGCTTGGTAAAGGGCTAAACCCCCCCCCCCCCCCCTTACACTGAAAACATAAAACATAATTCATCAATGTTAACACAAATAATAATTGGTTCATCTAATTCCATCATTTTTTATAAGTTTGTATATGAACTTCAAAACATAAAGATCTAGTCCTTCACCAGCAAACCTGAAGAGAAAGTATTTTCATCTTTTCCCACAATGTTGTCTACCCTTTCAAAAAAACAAACCCCATTATTTGCGCCATCATTTCTATAGTTGCCTTCAAATGCTTTCAATAGGGATTATAGGTCCAAAATTTGTTGCCTGAAAAGGCCATAGTGGAAACAAGAGAAAATGCTGGTTACCAGCATTTTCTCCTTTTTCCACAATATTTTTTATCCTTTCAAAGACAAATCCAATCATTAAAGTCATATCCATAATTATTGTCTTCTGCAAAATACTTTTAATGCAGGCAAGTCTAGAATTTCATCATCTGGTAAAAAAATGATTTTACCATTTTTTCCGTGCTGACGCAAACATGCAGAAGACAACTTTGAAAAACATCCACATGCAACAAGTATTATGAACATTAAGGTAATATAATTTATGATTCAAGCTAAACCAAACGGTTTAGCCAATCAGAAGTTGTGTTGCATTCAAAGTTCGAAAATTCTGGAGAATAAGACTAAGAATATGTTGGTGAATAAGGACCCTTGTACGATCATACCACATGACAAAAATGTAGACTTGTCTGAATGGAAAGCATTTTGCATACAACACATTGAAAGCTGCTCAATTGATGACATTTGTCTTTGAAAGAGCTGAGAAAAAGTGGAAAAAGGAAAAATTGCTGGTTACCAGCATTTTCTCTTTTCCCACAATGTTTTCAAATAGCTTCTTCCTCAGGCTCATTAAAACATGGGATTTCATGGTAAAGGGTTAACAGTCACATACACAGAACATGCTGTCCACAGAACATGCTTTCCAGAACAAAACAGAAAAAAATTATCAATATCAAAAATCAGAATACCTATTCAAGCGGTTTTCCTACAGCTTTTTTTTTGTAGACGCTACTTATGACAAATCAGTGTGCGTGGATAAAGCCTCTATATCCCCAACAATGATCAAACCACTGATAGGTACAGTAGGCTGGGCCTAAACTATATACACAATCTACACTGATCACTGTGGAGACAGATCATTAAATCTGATTGAATGTACTGCTCTACCATTTTTTTTCCTCAGCTGAAAAAATATATCCTGTGCTGTATTTCTCTGCTTATAAGCCCACTGCCAGGTCTAGGCTGCTGATATTTTCAGCATCACAGGCGAAAACAGGAATAATGCTTTTGTTGTTTGCATAGATAATGATCAGACTGCACAGAACATGCAGCCTAATCTTTAATCTATACCATCCACTTGTTTAGTCATTTAGTCATTGTTCCTTACACTCACTCCTTTATCAACAATGTTTTCCGAAGCACCACAGGTGAAAACAGGACTGGTGCTTTTGTAGAATGGCAAAGATCAGGATCAGACTGCACAGAAGATGCACCCTGATCTTGGATCTATACCATTCATTTGATAAGTCAGCAAATTATTGGTCATTAGACCAGCTCCTTTTTCTACAATGTTTTCCATAGCTGTTATCTGCCAACTTTTAACGACCTTGAGATAGACTTTTTTGAATTATTGTGGGAAATGGAGGAAATGCTGGTAGCCTGCATTTCCCCTTTTCCCACACTGATTTGTACACTATCAAAGACACGCTCCACAACTTTAGCTACATTGAAATTGCATATGCTTTGGGTTTTGACAGGTCTAAATTTTTGTTGTGTGCTATGGGGTCAGTCACTGCTAGAGCTCAAGCATGTCCTGGATTTCATGAGTACTACACAGGATTCTGCAATGCCTTGATTATGGAAATTCCCAAATGAGCAGCACTGTCAGCAAGAAGTGAACTAGAATCCCTTTATAACAAATTCAGAGAATTAACAGACTACCCCTACCTAACACTATACAGGTTTGATCCTGTGCCACACAATCCCCAGTTTTATTGACCTTAACGAAGAAGGCTTTTAAAACAGTGTTGGAAAAGGAAAAAAATGCTAGTAACCAGCATTTGTCCTCTGTAACAGCCTTACATCTGCACAATCAAACATCACAGGAACATTAAAGCTTCCACAAAGAGTGAGAGAAATCTTTTCACAATGACTATAATCAATACTAATAAGGACCTTAGCCAAGCTCAGATTTCTAACACTCAACCTCTGGATTTAAAGCCATCTACATTACTGACAGAGCTCCTTTCAAGTACTTGCTCTTTTTCCATCATGTTTGGAAAGGCTGAGGAGGAAGGCCTTAGAACACAGTGTGGGAAAATGAGAAAAAGCTTAATAACCAGCATTCTCTTCTTTTCCCGCAACGTTTTCTTCCATTTCAAAGACAAATCTCGAAAAATGAGTCGCATGTCATTTGTCATCTGCAGACACTTTAGATATGGACAAGTTCAAAATTTTGTCAAAAAAGGCAAAGATTTAAACCCAAGAACCCCAGCTCCCAATGCAAGCACCACAAACCACCTGATTACAAATTATAGAGCCCACACAATGAAAATCTTCTCAAAACCCTTTACCACACAGCAAAATTTTAGACTTTTTCACATTCAAGGAAATTACAGGTGACAAGATGTTTTTCCAAAATAATGGTATTTGTCCAAGAATAAGTAGAAAACATTGTGGGAAACGGAGAAAATGCTGGTTACCAGGATTTTCTCCTTTTCCCACAATGCTTTCAAAAGCATTCTTTCTTTGGGTTGTTGAAACTTGGGACTGTGTGGTAAAGGATTAATCATTTCACTTATCACTTTCTGGAGAGAAATTGAGGGGAAATTATCTGTAAACTAGTGATATCTTTGTATTTTTTATATCAATTACTCATGCAAAAATGCAGATTATGAAAAATACCAGATGTACTTTGATTGCAGTAAATCTACCTCTAAACAAAGGAGAGTTCAATGACATTTCCGATATCAGATTGCGGAAGAGCCATTATGCTGATAACTCTCATTATTTTCATTCTTTGGTTTAAATCAGAGGAGAAGTATTGCTGACAAGTGGTTTTCAAGATTCTTTCATCCTCTGAACCCATTGCAATACGTAACAACAGTACAATAGTGGAAAGACAAAATCAAAACATTATTAATATATAAGGGAAAGGAAAATCTTACTTTGATGATATGGAAATCAATGTGGGAAATGGGAAGATTGTTTTAACAAGGTATATCTTCCACAAATACCTATAGTAGTTGCTTATTACACCTTACTACACAAACACAACTTTTAACAAACCTCAGGAAGAAAGCCTTTAAAAGCAATTTGGGAAAAGAAGAAAATGCCGGTTACCAGTATTTTCTCCTTTGTCCTTAATGTTTTCTACCCTATGAAACACAAATTGTATCTTTCGAACCACCTTTGTCATCTGCAAATCCTTTCAATGTGGACAAGTCCACAGTTTTACGGTTTGGTAAAGAGCTAAGAAGTTTTATTTGAATGCCAATGGGTACACCTTTATAATGTTTAATATTGGTTATGCAAATTGTTCAGCCTGTTCTCACAATCTGGATATTGGCCACAGTTCCACCCAGTTATATGCATCTTATGACCACAGATTATCAATGTCTTGGTCTGGGGCAGGCAAGTTGTAGTTGACTGCCTGTGATGTATCAATGATTGCCTATATTGTCCATCGTACCATAGTTGTGTGCCACAGCAGTAATCTAATTACTTGATTATCACAAAACAAAATACAAGCATGAGCTATTGGATTCAGTGCCACATTACAAGGGGTCATTATGGCATTGGCCTCTGTTCCTCGTGGTAAAGTGGTGGTCCTGCTTCAGATATGCATCAGTACAACTTCTGTATTGCCCTTATTGAGCTGGTTTGAATATCCTTTATGGTGAGTCTCCATAAGTCTGGGTTATATCAAAGTTTTACAACAACTGGTAGGTAAGCCAGTCCATCCTGGTTCATCAAGATTATTCCCTGTAATGTCAGGGTTGTAATTCTGGCTGGACTCAGTTACTCCCTTCACTAGACTGGGACTACTGAGATACCAAACTGGGGCAGTGAGACTAGGGTACTCATTCACCGACCATTCTGCAATTAATCTTGAGTCTAGAACTAGATTTACAAATTAACACAACTTCTGATGGGCTAAACAATTTGGTTCGGCTAATGTGAAGTTGTGTTACTTTCATATTTAGAAAATTCTTGAAAATAGGACTAAGAATCTTCTTAAAAATGGTTAGTGAATAAGGGTCCTTGGATAGATCTATTGCAATTTCATTTGTTTGGGTCATAATAATTCACAAAATTTTCCAACAAACTAATCATGACCTCAGTATTCAAAGTGTTTTGATACTTTCTCCAATTCCACAGTATCCATAATAACCTACAAAGATGGCCGATCAATAGAGAATCTCAGGTAATCATGGATATTGTTTGTTTCCAAAGTATTCTGTTGAAAGACGGGTTTTATTGCGGGAAGATACAGAGTACATGCTGGATTAACAATCATTCAGGCAAAACTCCTCCACAAAAATGATCTTAAAGACCATTAGTTGTGAGGAAGTATTTACTGGAAACATAAGTCGTGTGATTAGAGATTCATGTGGGTGGGTGGGGTAATTCAATATTGATCATCTAGAAAACACTGGGAACTTCTACCCCGAGAGCTATAGATCACATGGTTATTTTTCCTCTACCTACTGACAAAAATTCAGAATTATTTCAATTTAAATACATCCGAAGGCAACAATTAAAATATGACTTAAATACGGAAGTTTGTATGCAAGAGCTAGATCTATCCCTTATTCATACAACCCAGCCTTTTAACGACCCTGATGAAAAAGCTTCATTTAAAAACCATTAAGAAAGTGGAAAAAATATTGATAACCTGTCAAAGACAAAATTAAATAATATTATTTTTGCCACAAACAGAATCTGTCGTCTGCAAGTGCTTTCAATTTCGATAAATCTAACATTTCGTCTGGTAAATAGTCAAGCTGTTCAACTTGATACAACAATATATATTATCCCTTTACCACACAGTCCTGACTTTCAATGACCTTGTGAAAGAAGCCTTCGGAAAACATTGTGGGAAAAGGAGAAAATGCTGGTAACCAGCATTTTCTCCTTTTCGCACAATATTTTCTATCCTATCAAGGTCTACTTTCAGCATTTGAGCCACCTTTGTCATCTGCAAATGCTTTCAATTTGGACATGTCCAAAATTTTGTCGTTTGATAAAGAGTTATTAAGCTCCCCTTGTCTGGAATTCAGATTCCCTTCAATATTGCTATTTGAAAGCTATTATGCCTCTTACAAAATACAATAATCAATCATGCAAATCAACCATGAAAAATAATGGCATTACAAGTAATTGGTTAAACTGAAGGGTATTTAAAATGCCAGTTTCCAATGTGGTGTATCCCCCCAAAATTCCAAATAATTTCTTGGCCTCAAATTCGAATTACTGGGGTTTAACTAGAGTTTTAATAATCTTTGTTTGATAGTTTGCTTTATATCCTGTGTTTAATATTCTTAATTTCCAAATTTAATCCTTTAGGAAAATATATCGAATGTTCTGACAACCACCAAAGAAGATGGTAGTAAAAACTCCGTGGGAAAAGAAGGTTCTTTAAACAAATCTTATCATTACAATACAGTTGTTGTGTGCTAATGATTTTAATTTAACCCTTTACCACACGACCAATTTTAGACCTGTCCAAATTCAAAGCATTTGCAGAGGACAGTTTCAATGTGGATCATATGAAATGATTTTTCTTTGATAGGGTAGAAAACATTGTGGGAAAAGGAGAAAATGCTGGTTACCAGCATTTTCTCCTTTTCCCACAATGTTTTCAAAAGCCTTCTCTATCAGGGGTGTCAAAAGTCGTCATTGTGTGGTAAAGGGTTAAGAAAGTCTAAAATTTTGTCATTTGGTAGAAAGTAAACCTTATACCACACAATCCCAAGTTTGAACAACCCCAAGGAAAATGACTTTTGAAAACATTGTAGGAGTGGAGGAAATTTCAATAATTTGTGCAACATTTAATCTGTCATCTGCAAATGCTTTAAGTTTGGACTAGTCTAAAATGTTGTTGTCTGATAAAGAGATAAGAGGTAAAAGGGCAGATTTCTTGAAAATTTACTTTTCCATACACTGGCTGTGGAACAGTACATTCTGCTTGAATAACTGATAATGTCACCCCTGCATAGTGTTGGCCAATAAAAGTGGGTATTTACCAACCTTCCTTAGGACCATTCTTGAATCTAATTCTTGAGCAGAGTTATAAGTAAAACAACTTTTGACTGGCTAAACCATTTGGTACAGCCAATCAGAAGTTGTGTTACTTTAAAATTTTGAAAAATTCTTTAGAAGAAGACTAAGAAAGTTCTTAACCCCGAGGCTGCTAATAGCGACTCGGGTGCTTTTGCAGACAGTGTAGATCAAGATTAGACTACAGAGGTACATTATTTCTTTACAGTGAAATCAACTTTGAAACCGCAAGGTATGGGTGTTTACTAATGCGTAGAAATTTTCATTCATTTATTTAGCAGCTTAAGGATTAACTCTTTACCAAACGACAAAATTTCAGACTGGTACAAATTGAAGGTATTTGCAGACGACAAATTCAGAGTAGCTCAAATAATGTTTTCTGTCTGTGATAGGGTAGAAAACATTGTGGGAAAAGGAGAAAATGCTGGTTACCAGCATTTTCTCCTTTTCCCACAATGTTTTCAAAAGGCTTTTACTTCAGGGTCGTTAAAACTCATGATTGTACGGTAAAGAGTTAAAATGCATCCATAGATGCAATTTTGAAAATGGCATAAAACACCAAACAGGGTGTACCTTTTTCAATTTCAGGCACGAATATTACAGATAGCCCTGTTTATGGCGATAAGGACCTGTCAAACTGACAAAAGCAATTTCAAACGAACAATCTATTGACGATTTATCACACATCTCCATCTCCCAGCCACAGGAAATATTAAATTTCTTCAATATATAATGATCCCCGCTCCAATATCAGCATCAACATAATTTATGTTTATAATTGATTTTTATCAAGCTGCCAGTACCCGATACATTTTCTATCACCCCTATACCAAACAATCCTGATTTTCAACAAACTTGAGGTAGAGGGCTTTTGAAAACATCATGGGAAAAGGTGAAAATGCTGGTTACCAGCATTTTTTCACAATGTTATCTACAGGCTTGAAGGCCGAGTGGTGGCCAAAAGTAAACAAAGCGGGTGTTAAGTTGTGTTTGAGTTTAAATAATACCATTTAAGGTATGGAAATTATAATGAGGATGACAATTTGTTTCTGTACAGTCAGTCCAGTGTTAGTCACTAGCAGAAAAATTAATTTATAGGTTAATTAATAAAATACTTATGAGAAAAGGATAAAGTGCTGGTTACTAGCATTTTCTCCTTTTCCCACAATGCTTTCAAAAGCCTTCTTCCACACGGTTGTAAAAACTCTTGTTTGGTAAAGGGTTAACCTTAACAGGCCTTTTCACAACTTAATTAACCTTTGTAGCAAATGTCGATCAAGGTCATACTGCACAAAACCAGCTGTCTGATCATTGATCTACACTGTCTGCTACACTAAGACATTCTGGGCGTAGGCATTACTTTGCAATTGCGCTTACTTGGGTCTTAATTCTAGACTGAAAATGTCTCTATGCTTTTTTCGGAACTCTCTTTCCGTACCGTTAACAACATAAGAAGCTTTTGTGGACAGTGTAGATCAAGATCACACTGCACAGAACATGCAGTTTGATCTCTGCTCTACACTGTCCACTCTTTTATTCCAGACTTTAACTGAACTGTCTCTTCATCTTGCTGAGGACTGTATTTGTAGCCATTTTAAAAAATTAAAGGTTATTTTTCTGGTTAAGTGAAAGAGCTAAGTGTTAACTCTTTACCACACAATCCTGAGTTTTAACGACTTTAACAAAGAAGGCTTTTGAAAACATAGTAGGAAATGGAGAAAATGCTGCTAACCAGCATTTTCTCTTTTTCCCCACTATGTTTTTTATCCCGTTAAAAATAAATTCCATCATTTGAACCATATTTAAATTTTCATCAGCAAATGCTTTGAGTTTGGACCAGTCTAAAATTTTGTCGTTTGGTAAAGAGTTAATACAGTAAAGGAAAGAGAGAGAAAATAATTTCAATCAGCTACAAAAAAGACCCTTATTTTTGCATGTCAGAGATGTTCCAATAGGAGCATCTATAACACATTTTGGAAATTGTAAATTTGGATAACAAATGCATAGAAAAATGTAGTTGTCTCCTTCATCACTACTGTCTGCAACCACAATTCAATTTTCGCTGGGAAATCTAAGGGTTTATGAAATGTGAATTTCTTTTCTATTTGAATAGACACGATTATATTGCTACAGCTATCTGTTTCGTATGATTGAGCACAGGTAATTGTACAAAATTTTTATGGCAGAAGATTTTTGACTATTCCTAGAGATATCGGGCAAATTTATTTTGATAGGCACATGATAGATGGGATGGCCTATGAATATTGATGTATAAATAACCAGGGTTATTATTTTTTTTATTTCATCCTAAACATTTTGTGAAATGAAAAATCACTATATATCACATTCCGACCTGTAACAAATTTCCTTGCCCCAACCATCTTCCACTCTAAAGTATATATACAGAAAGTTCTGAAAACTTTTATCGTTTTTTTAACTCTCTTGTCTCTCATTGAATTAAAATCAAGCAAGTAATAAATCAAACAATGCATGTATTCAAATGTCAGTCTTTCTGAAAGTTGCCCATTTCTTACTGAACATTCAGTCTGATAAAAAATCTTTTACCACACCTAATGTACAGACCAAAAATATCAACAGATGGAAATCATTATATGAAATGTTAATGAATTTATTAAAGAATATCTATCAAGTACATATACTGTATAACCCTGCTTAAGTACTGATTGATCGATTGATCACAAAGGACACATGACTTGGTGAACCACTGAAGTAAAATGACTGAAATACCTGTACTGTTGACATTTTTTTTTTTGTTTCTTTGTATTAGAATTTAACACCATTTTAACAGTCTAGGTCAGTGCATTTATGCATGTGTTTCCCGGCTTTCTCACAACAGTACTGACACAACTTTCTCTCAAAGCCACTGACTACTTTTCTTACATGCAACGGAGGCGTGAGGCAAAAAATTGCCAAAAAAGGAAGTTTGAGTCAACCGAGTATCAAACTCAAAACCACCAAGTGAGATATATAACCACTGTGCTACCTGGCTGGGCATTGGCATCCTTACATGCAACCAGTCTTACAGGTAGAGAAAGGAAAGTTCGACAAATCCCTGAAATAAATGTTGTGTAATTTCATTTGATACCACATTTTCAATAGACCAATGAAAAATCATCATACAAATATAAGACTCATATTAATTTGTATGACAATTTTCATCAGTCTATTAAAGCTGAGCAGAGTACTGGAAAACTCCTGGGTCATACTAAAATAAGTATTTGACCTTTCAATGTTACTTTATCTTCAACACTGTCACTGTGTATTGTAAAGCAATACAGTGGACTCCACTTTGTCTCAACCCTGTTTATCCGGATTTGCGCAGTTATAAGCAATAATTAGTCCAGCACAGTTCCTTTTCTTATTTAGACAAGGTAATTGAAATGGTTAATGTGGATCCAATAAATGGAAAATTTCGATTATTAGCTACATTAACTCACCACAAGATTCAAAATTCTACTGTTCCGTAGTAATTTTGTGGTGTGACGCAAAGAAAAATTGCAATCTTTTCCACAAAATTTAATTTTCATTTGTAGATATCAGTCAAATTTCAAAGCATATAGAGACTCTAAGTTACAAACCATTGCAGTAGCATACAAATGACAAGTCCATGTTAACTTGGAATTATCATTTTATTATTTTTACCATTAAAGGTATAATTCTTTCTTTGTTTTGTGGTTTTTTTTTTCATTTTACAAAGTGTAGTGCCAGTAACAAAACATCTTCACTGTGCTGTCATTTTAAAACAGGAATTTGTTTAATCAGACACTGTTTGACAGCATTGCAGCTGCTATGCATTTTACTATACTGGTTGTCGAACATCACATCAACTATCGTGCACGTAAGACTAAGACCACTCATTCAATGAACTGGGAATTTTCAAATAGGTAAAATGGCAGAAATATGGCTATTTCAATGTTGTTTTGGTCAGAATATGTAAAGAAGTTGCAGAGAGAGATCTTTCTGTGCACATTCTGTATAGGTCGATCTTGATCTACATTTTCTCTGAAAGCAACAGAAGGTGATTTTAGCACTTGAGCTAGTAAAGAGAAAGACCAATTATTAATATTATCACTATCATTATCATCATCTATCTATATTTAAAGGGAGGTAATAGCCCAAGTCATATCTAAAATACAACTAAACCAACCAACCACCCAATCATTATTGGAGGAATCATTATCAATTGTTACAGTGTTTATGTAGAAACACCTGACTATAATTAGATTAGAGTTTGTTATTGAGCATCAGCATGCCTTTGTCAGTTCTCCATAACGTCACTACCCCAGTTCAACAAATGGAAGTTAGGTTAAGTACTGTCTTTGAGCTTAATGATATTTTTAACCATGTTTCAGCTTTACTACAAAGGCCTGTGCAGCTATCCAAGCATTCTTTCGTTTCTTTGTCATTACTTTAAGTTGTTATTGAACATCTGAGCACACCTTGGTCAGTTCTCAGTAACATCACTACCCGGTTTCATCATGAAATTGTATTTTAATGAATGGCTTTACTTTGAAAAGAAAATTTCAATTGTTTTTCGATTATTCCACAGTGGTTTGTGCACCTATCCATGCACACCTTGTATCTTTGTCATTAAATAAAGTTGTCACCGAGTATCAGCATGCCTTTTCAGTTCTCCATAACATCTATACCCCATTCAACAAATATAGAAGTTATGTTAAGTGCTGCCTCTTAGAGTCTAAATATAGACAATGGATATAGTATACTATCCTGCCATGGAGGCACAGTACTCAATATCGCCAGTCCAATAGAGTTATCTCTCTTTGAACACTCTTTTACATATTTGGTAAGAAAATGAACAAGTCTTGCGAGACATCGCAATATTATTACGGTAGGTCATATACGGTACCCTTAACGTAGACAACACATTAACTAACCCATAACAAGAATGATAAATAAGAAATAAAAGTCTGTATATACTTATTAGACGCTGCATTGCAATGAAATATGCCTCCGTTAGTACAGATAGTTGCATTTGATAGTATTTCATAAATGCCGACATGGATTTTTGTTTATGCATGGTCCTGGGAATACATCTAACCCTGCCTTTAACCCTATACCACACAATGCCGACTTTTAACGACCCTGGGAAAGAAGCCTTTTGAAAACATTGAGGTAAAAGGAGAAAATGCTGGTAACCAGCATTTTCTCCTTTTCCCACAATGTTTTCTAGCCTATTAAAGAAATATTCCACCATTTGAGCCACATTGAAATTATTGTCTGAAGATATGCTCTCAATTTGGACAAGGCTAAAATTTTGTCATCTGGTACAGGGTTAACTTTAAGCGTTCCACTAATGGTATATAAGAGGTATTTGTTGTGATTTAACCAACATGGTTTGTCACAGATCACTTTGATTGGGAATTGAATTCGTTTTTATCATTACTGCACACACTAACACATGCATCACATAGGAATAGTTAGTTCACACAGAGTTGTAAATGTGTAGATAGGAAAAAGGGAGGTAATCATGTAAAGCAGTTGAGATTTGTAGAGAGGACTTTGATTTTTTAAACCTTTTGCCAAACAACAAAACTTTAGACTTGTCCAAACTGAAAGTATTTGCAGACAACAAAATAAATGTGACACAGCTTGAACTTTGTTTTGAGAAGGGTAGAAAACATGGTGGGAAAAGGAGAAAATGCTAGTTACTAGCATTTTCTCCTTATTCCACAAATTGTTTTCAAAAGGCGTCTTTCTCAGAATCGTTAAAAGTCGAGATTGTTTGATAAAGGTTTAAACAGTGGTCCTGCAAGGCTCTATACTTAAGGTGTTCAATAAGCAATCCATGAGTCCTGAGTTTGTTCCTAATCTAAGGAACTCGTTTTTTTTTTTTTTAAACCAGTGTCCTTGGGCAAGCATGTCAGAGCCTCACCCTTGTTCTGATGAACCACAGAAAACACATGTGAGCCTCAACATTGATATGGCTGTATGCTGAAAGGGATGTAAAACACCATTTTCACACTTAGAAAACAATGTGGAAAAAGGAGAAAATGTTTGTAACCAGTATTTTCTCCTTTTTCCACATCCACAATGTTTCAAAAGCTATCTTGTTCAGGGTTGTTAAATCACAAATTGTTTGGAGGGGGAATCAATCATTTGATCAAAAAAGCAAAAGTGTATGTTGTGGATATCAATATCACTTGTATAACACAAACAATTTCTTTGAGTACCAACAACACAGTAATGACTCAGTGAGGCATTAACTCTTTACCGAACAATCCCGACTTTTAACAACCCTGAGAAAGAAACCTTTTGAAAAAATTGTGGGAAAAGGAGAAAATGCTGGTAACCATTTCAATTTTTCAGTCTCATTTATTTTGTTGTCTGCAAGGCTTTCAATTTGTACCAGTCTATAACTTTGTCGTTTGGTGAAAAGTAATTCAGTTTCAAATAGGAGTAACTACAACTCAAACAAATTTGGAACTCTGGGAAATGAGTTAATGCTACATATATAAGAGCAAAAAAACCCCGTAAAATAGCAAAATGTTAAAAAACTACAATTTCAAAACTAAATCTATGCGAGAATATGTCAACAAAGTACAGATACTAAATCAAGATCAGACTGAATGTTTTAAGCAGTCTGATTTTGATCTACACAGCAACCATAGCCGTGCATGGTATTCTGAGAGGTATATGGGGTCCAAATGAGATGGAGGTTATCATGAAACATAATTTTTCTCAGTAAAACCTATGTTGTGGGTACACATCAGAACTGCCTTGACAAGATGATTTTCCACGGAGTACCCACAAGATTGGTTTTTATAGAAGAATTAATGAGATATTACTCTCTGAACTAGAAAATACCTCTCTAATCTGAGAAACTGCGAGTGGTATATCATTATCTATAATTCTACCAACACAAAGAGCTTTGGTATAAACAGAATAAATAGAAATTTTCCATCATCTACTGATAATTTGTTTGACAAGTAATGATCTTTTGTTATTTATCTATTCGTAACTCTTTGACAGAGGGAGCCGGTGCCAAGATATTTTGTACTCTCTATCTAAAATCATCCCTGAAGAAAGCGGTAAGACAAAATACTTTCTGATTTTGTTCAGCCAGCGATCATATTTACATGGGAACGCAATCGAAATGTCACTTCGGGGAGATGTGATTGCTGATAAGCCTCGCTTGTAATAAACAGCAGTAAATATATCCACTCCAGCGATTTACTGATTGGGGAAGCAGACATTGTAAGTGGGTAAAATATAGTTTCCTCTTTACCAGACGACAAAATTTTAGAATTATTCATCTTGAAAAGCATTTGCAGACGACAAATAAATACGACTCATTTGATTGGGTTTGTCTATGAAAGGGTTGAAATCAGTGTGAGAGAAGAATAAAATACTGGTTACCAGCAGTTTCTCCTTTTCTTAGAGAGTTTTCCATAGCCGTCTTTCTAAGTGTTGTAACATGGGAATTGCTTGGTTAACCTATTTCATTACCAAAAAATTAAGATACACTTTCACAATGGGTAAAATACAGTTTACTGTTGGATGACGAGACAGTTCTGTCATAACCTAGAATAAAATAGTGGACAGTGTAGATCAGAGATCAGACTGCACGTTCTGTGCAGTCTGATCTTGATCTACACTATCCACAAAAGCTTCCGATGCCATCTAGAGTAAGGAGAGAGTTGAGGGTATAATGCAGAACATATGATCTACTTTCAATTGACATAAAACATGATTTCAATTTTTTGTTCAGTAAGCTGCAAAAATCATTTTACCCTTCGACTCTTCACCAAACAACAACAAAAATTAAATTCTAGTCTGGTCTTATTTGAAAGTAATTGCATGAAAGAACTTGAACATGGCTAAAAAGATCAGATTTGTCTTCTAAATGTTGTGCAAAAAGGAGAAAATTCTGGTTAAAAAAATTTTTATGCCTTCTTTGTCAGTGTCCGTAAATCATGGGATTGTTTGGTAAAGAAATCATTCTTTATCATATGAAAATTTTTAGACATGTCCAAATTGAAAGCATTTGCAGGAGAGAACCTGAATGTGGCTCTAAAGATGGGATTACAGGAGGGCAACAGGCCCTAGAGCGCTCACCTGAGTACAATCATCTAGGATTGGTAAAGTTGAAGAGATACCAGTTGTGAATTGATGTATACATGTAAGTGTTAGTGACCTACTTTTTTATTAAACATGACCCAGTTTAAAACTTGTTCAAAGATATTATCCAGACAAACAGTCTGATCAAATTTTGTATGTCTCAAGCTGAAAATGTGGCCTCTAAGGTGCACACAAAGTATTTCCAAGATTTGACCAAGTGACCTGACTTGACCAAATTTTGAACTTTTTCCAAGATATTATTAGGACAAACATTCTGACCACTTTTCATGAGTATAAGACTGAAAATGTGGCCTCTTGAAGGCACACAAGGTTCTTCTAAGATATGTCCGAGTGACCTACTTTGGACCCAACGTGACCCAATTTCAAGTGAGTCCAAGATACCCTCAGAATATGAAATGGCCTAGATACAATATGACCAGTGACCCTGCATGATAGGTCTAGCATTTTCTTAAACCTTTACCAGACGACAAAATTTTAGCCTTGTTCAAATTGAAAGCATTTGCAGATGACATTTTTAATGTGGCTTAAATGGAGCATTTTTTCTTTGATAGGATTTAAAACATTGTGGAAAAAGGAAACAAGAGGGCCAAGATGGCCCTGGATCGCTCACCTGAATTTTTGAGAGGACCATAGCCAATTTTTTTTTGAAGTATTGAAGTTTTGGAAACAAAATCATTATTTTGCCAAGCAATTTTGAAAAGGTCACCAATAAAAAACATTTCAAAATCTGTCAACACCCCTACAATCATCACCACAGCCATGTTTTTGATGAATCAGAATTCTGCGTATAAAATTTGTATAGAATTCAGAAAACAAACCATCATAAAGTACAGAAATAGTGATCAACAAGGCGGTTAACACCCAGATAGAGGCCCTTTTGATAACTGGTGAAATATTATGCATGTATTCCAAAGATTACAGTTTTATATTACCTCTTGCAATACATAGCTATCAAATATATCAAGTAGACAGTGTGCATATCAGCATTTTTCACCAGTGCACTCACTTACCTGGTATAGGTTGACGTCTGCAGTAGCCCTTTTCATCAAAATACCTATACAGTCTTTTGATGAAAATTAAAAGGTCACAAAAGGATCATTTCCGTGAAATTATATCAAAATCTGACATGTGGTTTCAGAGAAGAAGAATTTTTAAGAATTTCTTCATGTCCGTATAGTGCAAATAGCCCCCCACCACCACAGCCATGTTTCTTGACAGATAAAAATTTTGCGAAAAATTTTTGAAAAGGGGCACCCAAGGATCATTTCTGTGAAATTATTTCAAAATCTGACAAGTGGTTTAAGAGAAGAAGAATTTCAAAAAAAGTTTTTAAGTCCATACAGTGCAAAGAGACCCCCCCCACCCCCCACCACGGCCATGTTTTTCGACGGATCAAAATTTCGTGAACAGTTTTTGAAAAGGGTCACCCAAGGAACATTTCTGTGAAATTATTTCAAGATCTGACCAGCGGTTTCAGAGGAGAAGAGTTTTAAAGAATTTCATGGAAAATGCCATTTGGTTGCCATGGAAACCACAGTTTCTGATGGAATCAAATTTTGTTAACAGTTTTTAAAGAGGACCTCCCAAGGAACATTCCAGCCAAGTTTGGTCCAAATTGGCCCAGTGGTATAGGAGGAGAAGATGTTTAAAGACTTCTTGACACCGCACGAGTGCAAAGAGCCTCCCCCCCACCACATCCATGTTTTTCGACGGATCAAAATTTCGCGAACAATTTTTGAAAAGGGTCACCCAAGGAACATTTTTGTGAAATTATTTCAAAATCTGACCAGCAGTTTCAAAGAGAAGATTTTTAAGGGATTTCTTAGAAAATTCCATTTGGTTGCCATGGCAACCAGAGTTTTTGATGGAATCATATTCTGTGAACAATTTTTAAAGAGGACCTCCCAAGGAACATTCCAGCCAAGTTTGGTCCAAATTGGCCCATCGGTTTAGGAGGAGAAGATGCTTAAAGAACTGTTGACACCTCACGAGTGCAAAGAGCCTCTCCTCCACCACGGCCATGTTTTTCAATGGATCAAAGTTTCGCGAACAAAGTTTGAAAAGGGTCACCAAAGGAACATTTCTGTGAAATTATTTCAAAATCTGACCAGCGGTTTCAGAGGAGAAGAGTTTTAAAGAATTTCTTAGAAAATTCCATTTGGTTGCCTTAGCAACCACAGTTTTTGATGGAATCAAATTCTGTGAACAACTTTTAAAGAGGACCTCCCAAGGAACATTCCAGCCAAGTTTGGTCCAAATTGGCCCAGCGGTTTAGGAGGAGAAGATGTTTAAAGAATTGTTGACGCCGCACGATGGAAAACGCACGACGGACACAACATGATCCTAAGAGCTCCCCTTGAGCATGTTGTGCTCAGGTGAGCTAAAAATGCTGGTTTCCAGCATTTCCTCCTTTCCCCAGTTTTCAAGTCTTCTTTGCCAGGGTCCTAAAAAGTTGTGCAGGGGTTAAATGGTCTTTAAAATTGTTGATAGACTGTTTGTTTGTTTGGTGTTTAATGCCATTTTCAACACTTTTTCAGTTACATTGCAGCAGCCAGTGTACCTATCTATGCAGTCCTTGAGTCCTTTCACCGGTACTTCACACAAAATTCCTCCCAAGCCACTGGCTGTTTTCCAACATAACTGTGACCAAAACAACAATCGGGGGTAAGTGAGGCATGAATCCTATCACTATGACTATCATCAATCCTCGGACAGGAATTGGCTAAGCTAAGGATTTCAAATGGTGACCCCCTGGTCTCAAGTCCTGTTGGCTATGGACTGAACTACAGGGCTCTGTTGTTGATGGATGGACAGATTAAGTAGCTCACATCAAGTCCTTTAATATGTTTAGACTAGCTGGATAGGTTGGATAGGCTTTGATGCTTCTTCACAATGATGACACATAAAATGTCAGACTTACCCAAACTGAAAACATTTGCTGAAGATGAATTAAAAGTGGCTCACATGACTGGATTTGCCTGTGAAATGTTAGAAAACACTGGGAAAAGGAGAAAATGCTAATTACCAGCATTTCCTCCTTTTCATGTAATGTTTTCAAAAGCTTTCTTCCTCAGGGTCATTTTAACTCAGGATTATTGTTATATAGGCTAAATGCAATAATAATGCATTGGCTATTGCTTTTACAATACATTGTCTGACACTTGAAGTTAATTCATCAACTGAATATGAATATTTTTCCAGATCACAACTTCAAGAATCTTAATGTGTATTCATCACTCATTCTTCGTTTCATTCTTAAGTCTAGATCTGGACAGTAAAACAATCATTGCCAGAACCAAATGTTTTAGCCAATCAGAAGTTGCATTACTTTCAAATTTTGAAAATTCTTGAAAATAAGACTGTGAATAAAACTAAGAATGGTTGTTAAATATGGGCCCAGGTTAAACACAACAGATAGACTGGGAATAAACTTCTTTATTCTTCTCTGTCTCATTAAATTCAGGCGGCTGCCAATAGATGATGTCAAACAGCTGAAACAGACTTATCAGGCCCTTCAAAAAACTAATCAAGAAATGAGGTGCAACACAACAATAAAATACACCCAGTGCTATTGAATTTCCAGTGAGGTAATCTTTGAGAAAACTGATGTCAAGATTCTGACTAAACTTTGCCATTGCTTTTGTCTTGTCTAAGCATTAAAGACGATCGCTACAGTTTCAACATTTTTTCAAAACATTCAGAATTTCATGACACTTTGTTTGGTGATCTACAAAAATAGGAGATAAAAAGAGGGGGTCATCAGCTTTGGGAAAATTCTATGAATACTTCTTTTAGTACACCCTGCATTCTGGCCGTTCAGAATGAAATTTCACCTATGAAAACTAAGTCTATGTATATTTTTTTTAAATGACAACAATTATAAGCAAATTTTATGTCATTGTATTGGTGAAACATCAAGTTTAATGAAAAAAATAATTTAGAGTATACTGAGTATCAATCTTTAAAAAAAAAACTCTTAACTTATGGCTAAAACACCTTTATTTTGGAAAAACACCAAAAAACCAAAGTGTATCTTTTGAAGTTATTTTTTTAAATGTTCTAACATTCAGATTTTTCTTATTTTTTCTATAAATAATATTCAGGTACTAAACTAAAAGAATAAGGCTTAAAACAAGTAGGTCACCAGCCTTATTAAGAAAATACATTTTAAGTTTGTGGGTGGGGCACTAACTAATGAGTAAATGTAGGGTTTGTCAAAGACAAAGACATTATATGAAGTAAAGTATCTCAATTTTTTCAATAATAAAACAATATTAACAAGAATCAAGTTTGTTGGTCATAATAAACCAATTCATAGCATATCAATGTAATACTGATGTTAGCATTTCCAAACGACTAATTTTAGACTCTTCTAAATTTGACGCGTTTGCAGACGCTAAACCAAAACCTGGCATTCATGTATCACAGTTCTTTGATGGGTCAGAAATCATTGTGCGCAAAGGAGAAATCAATCATAAGGAGCAATTTCTCCTTTTGACATCAATGTTATCTAATGTTGTCTGCTGCAGACTCATCAAGCTAAGGGATAACTTGGTAAAGGAGAAAGAGTTATGTACAGCCCCTCGTTTTCTGCAAGTCTATATCAAGTGACATAATTTTGGACTAGACCAAACTGAAAGCATCTGCATCTGAAAAGATGTTTTAGCTTGACGATACGTCTGCCAGATAGAACGCTAGTAGTATCATCTGTGTCCTTATTTCCGTTGTTAGGTGACGTAGTTAGGTGGTTCACTTTGACTTTCAGTTGGATCTTTTGAAAGTGTACTTTTGGATTCTTGCCTCGCAGATAATTATTCGGCTTGATTCAAATACTTTTTCTTCATTTTGCTGACATGAAACGACCTGTTTTAGTTCTTGGTTTATCCATTCTGCAGACATTGACAAGTGTGGCAAGATCAATTGTGTTAGGTGCTCACTGTTTTTCGAGTAAAAGGTGAGCATGATAGTTAAATGAAGCGTGAAAATGGAAACTGTTGTGAATGTCGTTAACTGAAAACTCAAAATTCTGATCTTTGATCTACACTGTCCACTATACCAAGTGCTACTGAATTTCCAGTGGGGTAATCTGTGACGAAACTGATGTCCAGGTTCTCACTGAACTTTGCCATTGCTTTTGTCTTGTCTTATCGTTCGTTGAAAAGTCAAAACTTCTTGCATCTACATTGTCCACTACACTTTCCACTACATCTATCACGAAACAATGTCAAGATTTTTTTCTCTAACATGCTATCACTTTTGTCTTGTCTATGCATTCATTGAAAACTCAAAATTCTGATCAATTATCTACAATGTCCACTACACCAAGTGCTATTGAATTTCCAGTGAGGTCATCTGTGAGGAAATGGTGTCAAGATTTTTACTCTCATTTGGCTTTACTTATCTTGGCATTCCCTGAAAACTTAACATTCTGATCTTGGATCTACACTAGCTTGGCTTGAATCTCTCCACCTCCTATTGAATTTTTTGTGTTGGCTTTTTTTGCAACAGCATCCCCATAAACAAACAAAATTGTAGCATATCAGTTTGCTAGTGCCAATTTCTTCATTTTCTTTTCACTTTATCTTCATGATTTTTTCAACCTCTTTAACCCTTTACCATGTGGCAGAATTTAAGCCATGCCTGAATTAAAAGTATTTTAGGCAACAAATCACAAGTGGATCAAATTAATGGATTTGTCTCAGCAAAGTTAGAAAACATTATGGGAAAAGGAGAAAATGCTGGTTTCCAGGACTTTCTTCTTTTCCCATAATATTTTCAAAAAGCTGTCTTGCTTAGGGTCGTTAAAAATTGGCATTGCGAGGTAAACTGTTATAATATATGGGAAAATAGGAAAACAAGAAGAGAGTATGAGGCTGTATAAGTTACAGCAGTAATACAATGTTGACTACAGTCCTTTGATTTATACCTTTAATCTCAAGCTAATCTGTAATAAATGTAATATTGGTTAATTAAATACAAATATATCTAATCATGCAAAAAATAAAGCCTTTCAGAGTTCTGAGAAAGATCAATTAGGCATAATCAAATCCAGATTTCCTACCTTTGAGTACACAACAGTCTCAACAATTAACCGTTCGAAGGGACAGAAGCTTTTTTACTTGTCCATATTGAGTGCATTTGCAGACAAAAAATCAAAGTTATTTTAACATTTTACGATCCCAAGTTTTAAAGACCCTGAGCAAGAAAGCTTTTGAAAACATTGTGGGAAAAGGAGAAAATGCTGGTAACCAGCATTTTCGCCTTTTCCCAAAATGTTTTCTACTCTTCCCAAAACATATTTAGATTTTTCAGTCACATTTTTTTGTCGTCTGCAAATGCTTTTAACTCTGACTAGTCTAGAATTTTGTAGGTTGGTAAAGAGTTAATGATAGGGTTTGTCTTTGAAGGGTTAGAAAAAATTGTGGGAAAAGGATAAAATGCTGAATACCAGCATTTTCTCCTTTGCCCACAATGTTTTAAATAGGCTGCTTCAGACAGTGGAGAAGTGGTATAGTATGGGCCACTCACACCGAAGTTTCTGGGTTCAAATCCCGTGATAAACGGGGTCAACCTTTGAACCTGCCCACATCATGGCATAAGTACTGGTTAAGGTTTTCAAGGAAGCAACCATCAAGAGTGATTGATATAAGTTGTAAGAACTTGTTTCACAATCGCTGTACAATAAATAGGTTTAAATTAAAGCAAACTAAAAGCATTTGTAGATGACAAATCAAATGGAATTAAAGAGCCTGGGTATGTATAAAAACAGGCAGAAAACATTGTGCGAAAAGAAGAAAATGCTAGTTCCCAGCATTTTCTTCTTTCCCCATGATGTTTTAAAAAGCACTCTTTCTCAAGGTCATCAAAGCAAGGGATTGATTATTAAAGGGGTAACTGAAGGAAGGAAAATATTATACTGGTATTTCTTTTTTCTTACAAGATAATTTTCTTTATCAATACTCAAGGATGATTGTGCTAGCAGTGAGGGCTCCTGGCTTGAAAGTCTACCACAGAGATCAAAGAGGGCACTGGTTCCAGGGAAACTTTGAACTGCTCCCTTAAGTCTTTCCATCATTCTCTCCTTTTCTCGCAATGTTTTCAAAAGCCCTCTTCTTCAATGGCTATTAATTTAGTCAGGATTTTATTGTCAAGGGTTAACTCTTTACCAGACGGCAAAATTGTAGCCTTGTCTGAAATTGAAAGAACGTGCAACTCTATATTGGAAAGGAATTACTCTTTATCAGACAAAATATTAGACTTTTAAAAAATTGGAAGCATTAAGTTATGTAGATCACAAATTAACCCTTTACAATACAATCCCGGCAAGACAACCCTGAAGAAGACGGCTTTTGAAAATATTGTGGAGGAAAAGCAGAAAGAAATGCTGGTAACCAGCATTTTTTTCCTTCTCCCACAATATTTCTATCAAATAAAAGACAAACATCATCATTTGAGATACATTCAAGTTGTCATCTGTGAATGCTTTGAATTTGGTTGAGTATAAAATTTTGCATAAAACTGAGTATTTGATGTTTTTTTTTCCTTTTTTATAGTGATTGAATGCTGCAAAGTATAATAATCCAACTATAAATAATATACAGGTTTGCTTATAATTTTAATTATCGAAGAGATCAAGTCATTTTCTAGGAACATTATTGTAATACATATGACTAATGCTCTGGCAAAAGGGGGTGTAATGCATCTCCATGATGCATTATACCATGTAATTTATAATAATTATGGATCCATAAAACCCATTATGTCAGACAACTGAATGAATCATGAGGTAGACTGGTCCTTTGAAATGTATGAAACTGACAAATAGCTAAAAGTGTCGACCTATGTCAGCTTGCACAGACTGTGCAGGCTGCCATGGGTCAATACTTTTTGTAGATGCATTAAACCCCCTTTTCACAGAGCATGACTCATATATTCTGTGCTAATTGCGAAAAATACTTTTTAATGCAATATCTGCCTCAGCGGCATAATTTTATTCACATGCAGCAAACTCCATGGAAACCAAAAACAAATCTCCAAAAATAACCAAATTTTATTGATGCCATTTTCCATTTCCCCTCTCTGGTGCCTCACCACAGTACATAAAGACATGAAAATTCTGAAAACAACATTAGCAATGCCATCAAAATAGGGCTATTAATCATTCGGATCTACGTGCTGTTCAAATAGAAACTATTAGTGACAAGTAGAAAGACGCAGTTTTACTGCTTTTTCACTGGTGCGTTTTCGTAATTAACTCATTTCCCATCCAGAGGAAAATTTGCAACAACTTTTGAAAACTTTTCATGTAAAATATATGGAAAATCAACATGAATGATGGTTTAATACGTGAGCACATGTGAAAACATTGTGGCAAGAGGAGAAATGGCTCATCTCCTTTTGCCACAGTTTTTTAGTAGTCATCAGTTGCAAGACATAAATGTCGCCTGTAAGCTGTATAACGTGTCAGGTCCTTACCAAACCACAAAGTTACAGACTTATCCATATTGAAAGCATTTCCAGGGAATCTAATAAATATGTCCCAAAATACTAAGATTGTCTATCACAGGGTTGAAAACATTGTGGGAAAAGGAGAAAATGCTGGTTACCAACATTTTCTCCTTTTCCCACAATGTTTTCAAAAGGCTTCTTCCTCAGGGTTTGAAAAAAACATGGGGATTATTTGGTAAAGGGTTTATTTTTCCCATGAATGCTTACAGAAGATGGTTTTTCATTTCTGATCTACAAATAATTTGATATGGAATTCAGTTCATTTGTCTCCGAGAGGATTTCTATCAATCTCGTTACGTTCTTCCCCCTGTTGATACGAAAGTTTACGTACATAAATACTTTCCAAGAAATTAATCATGCAGGGCTAGTGCATAGCCATGTTAAGTGCTTATTCACTATACTAGCACTTACAACAGTTTTGCACTAAAAATAGAATTGTAATAAAACCTAAGACAGCTATATAAATGAAATGGCTGTTTTCTTGTCATCAAAAAACGACCAAAACTATTCCTATGAAGTGTCTGGTTTTCTTTTACCTCAAAATACATCAAAAAGAATATAAGATCAGATTGCACCTAATGTAAAGTCTAATCTTGATCTACACTGTCTACAAAAGTACTTGTGATTTGTATTTTTTTACAGCTCTTTTCCAATTGATCCTATGTTGAAACCACTCTGGTAAAAAAGGCTTCTGATCACCAGCATTTTCCCCTTTTCTCACAATATTTCTACCATTTAAAGGTCATCCATCATTTGAGCTACATCATATAATTTTGTCATCTTAAAACAGTTTTAGTTTGGACAAGTCTAATTGTTTGTCATTTGGTGAAGAGTTAACTTTTTACAAGACGAAAAAATTCTTCCAAAATGACAGCTTTTACAGATGACAAAATAAATGATACTAAAAGAATACACTTTTTCTTGGAAAGGGTAGAAACTGTCATGGAAAAGGAGATAAAACACTGACAACCAACAGTTTCTCCTTTTCACACAATGATTTCAAGAGCCTTTTTACTCAACTTTGGATTGTTGGGGAAAAGGTTAATGGATGAACTTTGAATTTCAATCTCTTCTATGAAGAAACAATCAAATACAACCTAGCAAAGGGACACCATTTATCAATGAACTTCACCTTTTTTATTAACATGATCATTCTGTGCAGTCTGATCCTGATCTACACTCCCTGCAACAAGCACATAAATGTTAAGTTTGCCAGTTAAGAATTTTTTAGCATAAAGCAGTAACCTCCCATTATTAATAAAGTCCGCCTTTTCAATCAGTCTGTCTGATTATTAAATATATTTCAATCTCAGCGGGAGCACCCTAGCACGGGAGCTATAAGCAAAGGTCTTTGTTTTCATCCGCCTGCTCATGAAATTAACTTATTACCTCCAGCAGAGGGCAGGGTTTTTATTTTGGTGTTACACAAGACAAATTTCAGAAAAAATTTCATCAAAATGAGCCTGCTGATACAGAACAATTTCTTCTTTTGCCTCAATGTTTTAAAACGGACTTATATATCTAACCTTGAATAAAATAAATTGTTCCAATTTTAAATGGTTGCTTTTTAAACCTTTACCAGATTCACAAAAACATCCCGGATACATATGGCTTTTGAAAACATTGTTGGAAAAGGAGAAAATGCTGGTCACTCTTTTTCCTGCAACATTTTTTACCTTTTCAGAGAACAAGTCTCGTAGTATGAGCTGCTTATAAAATATTGTCTGCAAATCCTTTCAATTTAGACATGTCTAAAACCTTGTCATTTAGTAAATAGATAAACACCATCTGCTGCAAATCACTTAATTTCACAAGATAATGAAATAAAATGTAGACCCAATTAAATGGCAAGTTAGAAACTGTTAGTAATGGTAATTTAACTCTTTACCACATAATCCGAACTTTTAACGACCCTGAGAAAGAAGCCTTTCGAAAATATTGTTGGAAAAGGAGAAATTGCTGGTAACCAGCATTTTCTCCATTTCTACCCTTGCCAAAACAGATTTAAATTTTAGATTCACATTTATTTTGTCATCTGTATATGTTTTCAATTTGGACAAGTCTAATATTTTGTTGTTTGATAAAGAGTTAACTCTTTACCACACGACATAAATGTAGACTTGTCCAAACTGAAAGCATTTGCAGATGCCAATGTAAATGTGACTCAAATGAGGAAACTTGTCATTGATAGGGGAGAAAACATTGTGGGAAAAGGATAAAATGCTGGTTACCAGCATTTTCTCCTTTTCCCACAATGTTTTCAAAAGGATTCTCCCTCAGGGTCGTTAAAAGTCGGGATTGTTTGATAAAGAGTTAAGCAAATATTTATACCTCAAACTCTTTACCAGAAGACAAACTCTTTGAGTCGTCCATATTGACAGGATTTGCAGACAACAAATTACTTATTGTTCAAATGATGTAGTTTGTCTTAGAAAGAATTACCTTTGTAGGAAAAGTAGAAAATGCTGGTGACAAGCTGGTTCCTTTCCCCTAAATGCTTTCAAAAGCTTTAAACTTGAAGGTCGTTAGAACTGGGGATTGTATGGACAAGGGTTTATGCTTTCCCAAAAGAAAAAATCTGGTCTATCCCTTTCATTAGCAATTTTGCAGATGACAGAGTAGACATTGTTGGAATGATGTAATATGTCTTAACCATATACCACACAATCCTGAGTTTTAACGACCCTGAAAGAGAGGACTTTTAAAAACATTGTGGGAAAAGGAGAAAATGCTGGTAACCAGCATTTTCTCCTTTTCCCACAGTGTTTTCTACCCTATCAAATTTAGAAATCACAATTTGAGCCAAATTTAATAAGTCATCTGCAAATGCTTTAAATTTGTTCCAATCTGAAACTCTGTTGTACGGTAAAGAGTTAAAAAGAGCAGGAAACACTCTTTTTCTTTAAATATGCCTTGTAAAGGGCGGAAAACATTGTGAGACAAGGAGAAAATGCTGATTACCAGCATTTTCACTTTGTCCCAGTATGTTTTTAAAAGCCCTCTTCTTCCAGGTCATAACTGTTATACCTCATACAGCTGCATTTGCAGTTGCAGCCAGCGTAGATCAAAATCAGATTGAACATTTGGTCCAGTCTGATCTTTGATCTACATATTCCACTCTTTGAAATTGCTCTTATCAGGGTATGATTTTTGGACTGCAAAATGTCCCTTGTTAGCTTGGCAGTTTTTGGAGAAAATGATGAGGTATTGCCGTAACTGTAGTCGTCATCATCATCATCTGCAGTGTCATCCTTGTGCGCAGATTGACTTTTTATAATATTGAAGATATTTATTTCAAACTTAACAAGTTATTAACTATTAAAAGGGGAACCTATACAACAAGGGCAGGTAACCATCCAAGTATTTTTGACACAGTTATGTCCCTTTTTCAGCTTAGAAATTTCACTGAAAATCAAGCAACTGCAGCTGAGCATTGGCAACCACATGCGCTGCTCTTCTGTTTTTTTGCCATTCTTCATCCTTGACCAAACAATTCTGATTTTAACTACCCTGAGAAAGAAGGTTTTTGAAAACACTGTGGAAAAAGGAGAAAATGCAGGTTAGCATCATTTTCTCCTTTTTCCACAATATTTTCTAGCCCTTCAAATAAAAATCCCATTACCAATTTTGTTGTTTGGTAAGGAGTTTAGGTTAAACCACAGGACTGTCTGGTAAAGGGTTAAAATCCTGCGTCCTGGGAAAGTTATGTACTTACATTTATCACCCATTTTCAGGAGTGTTTTTGACATTAATTTCAAGAATATTTTCTGCAAATTGAACAGGATTTGTAATGAAACAAAGAGGCTAAGATTCTGCGACAGAGCGAACACATGAACACATTCCTCGAGTTTCAAGTGGTCCCGATACAAAACACAAAACAATGATAAATAGGGATTGCTACCTGCTGAGAAATGAATGAAAAATTTTCCATCATATATCACTTGAACTGAATATTTTTAAGCCATTAATTTTTTTTACCTCTTGTCAGAGTTTTCTGTTCTTCAGTTGATAAAATCAATTAATACAAAGCAACTGCTAAACTGTTTGTTTATATATTGTTTAATTCTTTACCAGATGACAAAATTTTGGATTCCTCTAAACTGAAAGGATTTTCAGACCACAAATTAAGATGGCTCAAAAACTGAACTTAGTTTTGGAAGTTTAAAAAAACATTGAGGAAAAAAGGAGAAAATACTGCTTACCAGCATTTATCTGTATTATCTGCTTTTCCTATAATGTTTTCAAAGGCCTTCCAATTCAGAGTCGTTAAAACTCAGGATTGTTTGGTTAATGCTTGATAGTACAAGAGTTAAATCAAAGCCTCCTGTTCACCTATTCATATGCTCGCTCAGTTTCTTTACAAGTGCTAGACATAAAACCATGTCAAACTGGTTTTGAATAATGGTATAAATAGTTCAGGCCAAACTGCGTTTCAAATTCACTATCCCTTGATGACTGGTCTAGCCCTATTGGTAAGCTTCTTCGGACTGGCTCTTCCAAAGGATCCCTTATTCTCACCTTGGGCATCAGGCTTTTTTTGCATTATCTTACAATGTTTTTCAGGAACCTTTAGGATCATGGAAAAGTATCTGTTACTTAGTGAAAAGGAGTCTAGAAAAGACTTCTTACCTCAGGAGTGTTTTTCTTAAATTCTCTACTCTGTTCTACAAGTTTTTTACGAGAGGCTTCACTGTCATCTTGGCGATTAGCTATCTCAGTGGCAGTCGAATCAAGTTCTTTCTGAAATCAGAAAATAAAATAGACGCAAAATTAGTTACAATAACCACATTCATCTTTGCCAGTCAACCTAGATACCAGGCACTGCCTTATTTAACCACCATTAGCTGAAAAATTCCAAGTTCAGCATTTTCTGCAATACAAAATTTCATTGGCTACTGATGGATCTATATGAACCAATCAAATAACATAATTATAACAATAAGCTTCTTTTACCTCATCAGGTATCTTTTGACTCTTTATCAGCTGACTTGTCCATGGTACCCTTTACCAAACAATCTTGAGTTTAAGTAACCCTACAGAGGAAGACTTTAGAAAACATTGTGGGAACTGGAGAAAATGCAGGTAAGCAGCATTTTCTCCTTTTCCAACAATGTTTTCCAGCCTTCAAAATAATAAATTTCAAATTCTGAATAACATAAAATCTGTTGCCAACAATTGCTTTGAATTTGGAGGTCTTTCATTTTGTCATTTGGTTAACTGTTTATCAGACGACAAAATTTTAGACTTGTCCAAATTACAAGCATTTGCAGACGACAAAATAAACGTGGCTCAAAAATTGAAACTTGACTTAAGGAGAGTAGAAAATATTGTGGAAAAAGGAGAAAATGCTGGTTACCAGCATTTTCTCCTTTTCCCACAATGTTTTCATAAGGCTTCTTCCTCTGGGTCGTAAAAGCCAAGGATTGTTTGGTAAAGGGTTAAAGGTTAACAGTCTTGGCAGACTAAAAATAAAGCATGGGTCAAATTATAGCAGTTGTCTCTAGTATGGTTACCAGCATTTTCTCCCTTTCCCACATTGTTTTCTTCCCTTCAAATAACATCATTTAACCCTTTACCATGCAATCACACAAGTTTTTAATGACCCTGTGGGGATGAAGGCTTTTGAAAGGAAGAAAGTACTGGTAACTAGGATTTTCTCTTTTTCCCACAATGCTTTCTAACTTTCTGAAATAAATGCCATCATAACAGCCACTATCAATTTATCGTCTGCAAATGCTTTAAATTTGGACTAGTCTAAAATTTTGTTGTTTTGTAAAGAGTGAAAAGATGGAGAAGGGAGAAAATACTGGGTTCCTTTTCCTATAATCTTTTCATGCTTGCTGCCAATATTTTCTCCTTTTCTGACAATGTTTTCAAAAGCTTCCATTCTCAGGGTCTCTAAAATTCAGGACTGTCTGGTAAAGAGTTACCTTTATTTCTCCTGAAGCAAATTTGCAGACAACTTTGAGAAGCACCCCACTCCATTCATTTCGAAATACCAAATTTTGGACTTGTCCAAAGCATTTTCATACATCAGATTCAATGTAGCTAAAAAGATTTTTTCTGTCTTTGAAATGGTAGAAAACAATGTGGGAAAAGGAAAAATACTGGTTTTGAAAAGCTTACTTCTTCAAGGTTGCTTTACTTGGGATTGTGTGGTAAAAAGGGAAAGGAGGAAATGGCGAAAGGAGAAAATGCTGGTTAACTCTTTACCAGTTTTTGCAACCCCAAGGAAAAGGACTTTAAAAAACATGGAGAGTGAAGTGGAAAATGCTGGTAACCAGCATCTTCTCCATTTTCCACTCTGTTTTTTTACCTTTTTTTAAAAAAAAAATTCTGACTTTCTGACTTTCTGAAATTTCTGACTTGTGCAACATTTACTTTGACATCTGCACATGCTTGCAATTTTGACCAATCTCAGATTTTATTGTTGGCAAAAAGTTAACCAGCATTTTCTCTTTTTCCCACAAAGTTTTATGTGAATGTACAGAAATTTCACATCACTTGAGCCAAAATTCATCTGTTGTCTGCTTTGAATTTGGACAGGTACAAATTTGTAAAGGTTTTAGTTAAAATACCTATTCTCTGCACAGTTGCAATGAATTGTCATTTGAGAAGCCCTAGTCTCCCTTTGTCCTTCTGATTATTCCTTTCCCATCAAACAAATTTTGGACTCCTCCAAATTCAAAACTTCTGCAGAGGCCGAATTTAAAATTGGTACAAATACACTGAAGTTTTTTGGTAGGATAAAAACATTGTGGAATAAGAAGAAAATGCTGTTACCAACATAATTCATGCTAATCATCTATGTGTTCACTATCATATGAGCCATGCTCTTGCAAAAAGAGGTTTCATAATCATATGGCCTGCAACACGCGAAAAGGGGCATTTGGACATTTGCGTAAGTGTCGTCTCGGATCAGCCTGCACAGTCCGCGCAGGCTAATCCGAAACGACACTTTCCGTTTTTATGTTTTTTTGTTTTAAGCGCAAGTCTACTGTAGCACAAAATCAAATGAATTCTTAAAGTGCCATCTCGGATTAGCCTGTGCGGACTGCGCAGGCTGATCCGAGACGACACTTTATGCAAATGTCTGAATGCCCCTTTTTTACATGTTGTAAACCATATCTCCCTGGTGCATTATACAAAACAAGTCATCACATAATTATAGATCCACAAAGTCCATTTTGTATAACAGCTGGCTGAATCCTGAGATAGAACAGACCTTTGACATGCAGAAAATTTAGCAAAAGCAAAAAAGTTTTGACCCAGGTCAGCCTGCTGGCATTTAACCCTCTTTCACAGATCATTGCTCATACTTTGTAGGATGTTTTCCACATTGCCTCTTTAGAGCTTCCTTCAAAAATAAAAATTTCTGGTTGAAAATAAAGGGACACAAGAAGTGCTGCTGCACTGTTTTCTTCCTTGAAGAAAGGGCAGCTCATACAATTGAGCAATGCTCTGGCAAAGAGGGGCTTAATGCATATCTGCGATGCATTACCAATCAAGCCATCACATAAGTATGGATCCATAATAGCCACTTCATTTAACCGATTACCAAACAATCTCTGGTTTATACGACCCAAGACTTCTGAAAACATTGTGGGAAAAGGAGAAAATGCTGGTAACGAGCATTTTCTCCTTTTCTCACAATGTTTTCTATTCTTCCAAAGTCAATTTTCAATTTTTTGAGTCACTTTTATTTTGTCGTCTGCAAATGCTTTCAATTTGGACAAGTCTAAAATTTTGTTGTTTGGTAAACAATTAACAACCACCTTAATCACGAGGTAGACTGATCCTTGGATATACAGAAAATTAACCAATAGCAAAAAGTTTCAGCCTAGGTCAGCTTGCGTGGACTGCACAGGCTGCCTTAGGTCAAAACTTTTTGCAAATGCATTAAGCCCCCTTTTGCCAGAGCATGGCTCAATTATCATAATGACAGCTAACTACCTGTATTCATCCTTAGAGTGTTAATCCTTTACTAGTCAATGCTGAGTATAAACCATCCTTACAAAGAAGGCCTGTGAAAACATTGTTGAAAAAGGAGAAAATGCTTGTAACTGGTATATTTTCCTTGTCCTACAGTGTTTTCTACCCTGTCAAAGACAAATCCATCATTTCAGCCTCATTTGAACTTGTCTTTAAATCGTGTTAACTTGGACAAGCCTACATTTTTGTCGTGTGGTATAGAGTTGAATTTAAAAAAAACCCAGACACTTTAACTTAGGGAAATCAGTAAATGCCGCAATTTCAAAATTGTTCTGAATAGCAGAATTACAAGGTAGCTGGCAGACTAGATCCAAGATCAGACAGCACAGAACTTGCCATACAAAAAAACTTGCCATACAATCTTGAACCTACACTGTCTGCAAAAGCAAAACAAATCACGCTTAGCACTCTAAGGGTTAAGGGTTTTTCAGATCCTGAATTTTAATGATGGTGAATTTCTGAAGGATGTAGTTCGGGTATTGACAGTATCGGAATGCAGCCCAGCTTGAACTAGGGAAGATCAATCATTGTTATACAGGTATTGGGTTCTCTCCACCCATACCTTCATGAGCGTAAAAAATCACTACGATTATCTTACAGAAAAAACATCATGGAAAAAGGGGGAAATTGTTTGCTGTACAAACCAAAGCAATGTCAACTTTATTATCAGAGCATAGTAAATATAAAGTTTTTTCTTACAGTGGAAAAAAAATACAGATGTTGTAATTTCAAAACTGCTTTATTCCAAATACCTTGAAAAGATACGAGTAAGTGCAGATCGAAGACCAGTCAGCATATTCTGTGTAGTCTGATCATGATCTATACTACTTGCAGAAGCAATCTTAGTTGTATTCAGAACTGTAAAACGCTACAATATTACTATTTACTGTTGATTGCCTACTTGTATAACAAGAAATGTTGTACCCCCAAACCATAATTTCTTGAACAAAACTGGAGCAAAAAGGTTGCACAGATATATAACAATAGGATGGTATTGAATAGGAGCTTCTTTACACTTAACTAAATATTCCCAAGCTGTAATGACCTAATGGAAGAAGGTTAATGAAAACATTGTGTGAAAAGGAGAAAATACTGGTAACCAGCATTTTCTCCTGTTTCCACAATTTTTTCTACCCTTTCATAGACAAATTCAATTTACTTGAGACTCAGTTAAAATGTCATCTGCGTAGAAGCTTTTTATCTGGACATGTCTAAAATTTTGTTGTTTGTGAAGAGTGCACCCTTTGAGTCCCAGATAGAACTTTACTTCTTTTCTCAGAAAGTGTTGATCAAGATTAGGCTGTTTTGAATGTGCAGTCTGATCTTGCTCTTCATCGTCAAATACCATCTAAATTTGTTTCGCCAAAACGGCAATGACATTTAAAATTTGGTTCTTTTCCACAATTTTGGAAATTTTAACTTCCTTTTTTGGTTCCTTAACTCTTTACCAAACGACAAAATTTTGGACTAGTCCAAATTGAAAGCATTTGCAGACGACAAAAATACATGTGGATCAAAAATTGAAATTTGATTTGGAAAGGGTAGAAAACATTGTGGGAAAAGGAGAAAATGCTGGTTACCAGCATTTTCTCCTTTTCCCACAATGTTTTAAAAAATTCTCTTTCTCAGGGTCGTTAAAAGTAGGGATTGTGTGGTAAAGGGTTAAGGGTTGAAAATGTACAGATAAGAAAAAAATGTTCTGAATGTAAAATAGTACATAGATACCAGATTAACAAGCTCTTAAAAAACTATAACAACTGAAAGAGTTTTTTACCCTCAAAAAAGTCTGTTTTATACAAATTTGAGGTTGTTTTGGCATGAACATCACAACATCTTGGATAGTATAGAGATAAAAGATCAGACCGCAACATTGCTGCAGTCTGATTTTGAAAAGCCCCTTCACTCTATTTCAAACAGTAAATTTGAGATATTTCAAATAAAAAACATTTGCCATTGACAAATTAAATGTGCCTCACATGACTTTATTTTCTCTAGAATTGTAGAAAACCATGCAGGAAATCAAGAAAATGCCAGTAACCAGCATTTTCTCTTTTTTCCACAATGCTTTAAAAAGCCTTTTCTCCAGAGTACTTAAAAGATGACTCTGAGAGAAAAGGCATTTGAATACAATATGAGAAAAGGAGAATATGCCAGTACCAGTACTAATGTAACCAATGCTAGTAACGATGCTTTCAAAAGCCTTCAAAATTCCTCCAAAGTCATTAAAACATGACTGTGAGGGAAGGCTTTGGAAAACAATGTGAAAAAAAAAGGAGAAAAAGCTCGTAACCAGCATTTTCTCCTTTTCCCACAATGTTTTCTATCCTTTGAAAGACAATTCCCATCATTACAGCCACATTTACTTCCTTGTCTGCAAATGCTTTAAAATGGACCAGTCTAAATATTTCTTGGTACAGGCTTAAAAAACTATCCTCAACTATTCTGATCTATATTTAGTCAATGTTGTTTTTTTCTGTCTATTGAATTTTTGTGTATTCACAGAGAAGTGAGGTTGAATTCCGATTTTGACCCCGAAATCTGATCAATCTTTTGATATGCATGGTAACCATTATTATGAAAATCTGAAATCTATACAAAACAAGTCATCTAAAAACTTGTCAGTTAAAATTTTTACCAAACAACAGAAAATTAGACTGACCTCAACTGAAAACATTTTGTTGATGACAAGTTCGACCTGGCTAAATGATGATTTCTATCATAGGTAGGGTAGTAAACAATGTAGGAAAAGAAGAAAATGCTGATTACCAGTATTTTCTCCTTTTCCCACTATGTTTTCGAAAGCCTTCTTCTCCAGGGTTGTAATGTAAAGGGTTAACTATTTACCAAACAACATAATTTTTGACTAACCTAAACCGAAATCATTAAAATTTTACAGATGACAAATTACACCTTGCTGAAATTATGGGATTTATCTTTGAAAGAAAAAAAATATTGTGGGAAAAGGAGACAATGCTGCTAACCATCCTAAGACAAGCCTGATTCTTTAATGTGCTCCATCACACCAGACCTAGGTTTAACATCTCATCCGAAAGACAGCTATAAGTAATTTAGAATGGCCAACCACAGGAATCGAATCTACACCCCCCAGTCCCTAGTGGCCCGAGACATGTTGTTTACAAGTCTTGTTCATTATGACTTGGTAATTTGCAACTAAACATACATGCAATTTCTGCTTGTCAGTCACAATATTAATTAATTCAAACAACAAAATTCTAGACGGGTCTAAACTGAAAGCATTTGCAGACAACAAAATAAATGGATACCATAAAAAAGATTTGTTTTTGGAAGAGTAGAAAACTTTATGGGAAAAGGAGAAAATGCTGGTTACCAGCATTTTCTCCTTTTCCCACTGTTTTCAAAGGCTTTCTTTTTCAGGGTTGTTGAAAGTTAGCATTAAGTGGTAAAGAGTCAAAATCTTCTGCAGAAAACAAGAGTTTCTCTGTGTAATAACATCCATTTCCAAAAAGGTCAAATTTCAAATATAAACTGACAAAATGAGTATTTTAAGAAAAATTAATTCTAATTATAGAAAATGAAGGAATTTTCTGCAGTTAAATGTTTTATGACGTAGTCAACGTCATTCATGACATCTTTATTATAGCTAATACACATCCTACTAAATTAAATAGACCTATTTTGCTTAAAATAGGGTACATATTTTTCACAATTACTTTGCAAAGTTTAACCCTTTACCACCAATCCCGACTTTTAACGACCCTGAGGGAGAGGTCTTTTGAGAACATTTTGGGAAAAGGAGAAAATGCTGGTAACCAGCATTTTCTCCTTTTCCCACAATGTTTTCTACCCTATCAAAGAAAATTTGCACCATTTGAGCCACACTGAAATTGTCGTCTGCAAATGCTTTCAATTTGGACAATGCTAAAATTTTACTGTGTGGTAAAGGGTTAAAAATAAGACGTTAAAAGATTAAAAAAAATATGTACATAGTATTGTCCTACATCAAAAATATAAAACTCTGTTGTGAGAAATGATAATTATCTTGCCAAGGCTCAACAATTATCAGTTCTTCCAACCTCAAAAGATCTCCTCAGACATTTTTGTTGTACAACAATACTATGTACATATTTACAATATTAGTCTATTCCTTACGGAAAACTAATTCTGTTTTTAAAACAAAAAAATAGGCGCTACTTTGCAGTGACTCTTTCAGTAATCTGTTTCAACAATGTTTTCCATCCTTTAAAAAAAAAACAAGAGGGTCATGATGGCCCTGTATCGCTCCACTGGCTAATAAGTAAAAACCCTACACGCCAAACATTACAATACTTGGTCAATTGGTTTCAAACTAGTAAACATACATAAATTTCTCTATAAAATCCAATGAGAAAGTTATGAACCCAGGGCAAAGCCATTTTTGACCACAGAGCTATAATTACTTGAATCCTGGTAGAGGTCCACAAGATAAAGCCCAGTACCAACTAATACAGATCTAGAATGTGTGGTTATAAACGAGAGGATTTTCAAAGTTTCCTCAATAAGAGGCCCTGTAAAACATGAGACCCCTGAGACAGCCCTGGTTCTTATGGTTAGTAACAAGAAGATTTCTAAAGTTTTCACTATATTATAAAGCCCATGTAAAACTTGAGACCACTGGGGTGGGTTCAAACTTGACCCCTGGGCTATAATTTGGGCTCTCTTGGTAGAGACCGACTAGATAAAGCTACATGCAAAATATTTAGTAGCCCTAGGCCTTATGACTATGTAAGAGAAGATTTTTCAAGTTTTCCCTATATAAACCCATGTAAAACTTGTGACTCCTGGGTGGGATAAAATTTAACCCTAGGGCTATAATTTGGGCCTTTTTGGTAGAGGCCCACTAGATAAAGCTGCATGCAAAATTTAGTGGCCTTAAGGCCTTATGGCTAAGTGCAGGGAGATTTCTAAAGTTTTCTCTATATAAGCCCACTTGTGATCCCCAGAGCGGGGTCAATTTGACCCCCGGGCTATAATTTTGGCACTATTGGTAGATGCCCACTTGATAAAGCTACATACAAAATCTGGTAGCCTTAGGCCTTATGGCTAGGTACAGGAAGATTTTTAAAGTTTTATGTATATAAGCCCATGTAAAACGTACTTGTGGTCCCCCTGGCAGGGCCAATTTTGACCCCAGGGGTATAATTTGAAGATAAGGCTACATGCCAAATTTGGTAGCCCTAGGCCTTATGGTTTCAGACAAGAAGATTTTCAAAGATTTCCAATATTTTTCAGTTTTGTTGCCATGGCAACCAGAGTTTTTGAAGGAATCAAATTCTTTCAAGAAATTCTGAAGAGAATCATGGCAGGATCGTTTCTGTGAAGTTTCATCAAAATTGGATGGGCAGTTTCAGAGAAGAAGATGTTTGAAATAAAAGTTAACGCACACATGGATGGACGGACACCAGGCCATGACATAAGCCCGCTGGCCTTCGGCCAGTGGAGCTAAAAAAAAGCTAATTATTATCTGCAAATCTTTTCAAAATGGAAAAGTTTCAAATTTTGCGGTTTGTAAGAAGACAAATAAAAGCTGCACCTAATGATGCAAACATCAATACCTGTATTAACACTTTACCAAACAATCCACTTTTAAAAACCCTCAGGGAAAACACACTTGGAAACATTTTGGAAAAAGGACAAAATACTAGTAGCCAGCATTTTCTCCTTTTCCAACAACCCTTTTATCCTGTCAAAAGCCAAATTATTGCATTTTGTGAGTCGTATTTAATTGTTGTCTGAAAATGCTGTCAGTTTGAACAAGTTCAATATTTTGTCATCTAGTAAAAATTAAATAAGCAATTTCAGGATTGTTTAAAAAATTGTCATCTGCGAGAGCGAAACTCATCTGCAGGAGGTAATGACGTAGTCCTTTACCACATAATCCCAAGTTTGAACAACCTTAAGTAAAAGAGTCTTTGAAAACATTGTGGCAAAAGGAGAAAATGCTGGTAACCAGCATTTTCTCCTTTTCCCACAATGTTTTCTCCCTTATCAAAGGACAGTTCCATCATTTGAGCTACATTCATTCACCATCTGCAAATGCTTTGAATTTGGAAAAGCTGACACTTAAGTTGTCTGAGATGAACTCTAGTCATCAAAGACACACAAGAAAAAAAAGCTGTGCTAGATAATAGTAATAGGGATACCTGATTTAAAGCAGTAATTTCACAATCTAAACCAGTCTACCTGTCACCATGGAAATCAAATAACTAGCTCTGCAGGTAGAGATTTTTTAACAAAAGTAAGAAAATCAATCAGACAGAAACTGATTGGCTAAAACCTTTCAAGGAAGATCTAAATGACAATACGACAGCGAGGATGACGATAGATACAGCAAGATACACATCCCCATACATCCAGGGTTGAGATGAAATTTGATCGGTGGTTCGGCAAGATTCCCACTTATAAATCTAATATGACAATACTCCATTTTCGTAGATAAAATTTGATCACTCTGAAATTGAATTAGCTTTTCTAAACAGGTACAGAGTTCAAATGATTGCTATGGAAACTAATCACTTTAAAATGTTGTAAAGGTAAGTAACACTACCCATATCAACACTTTACCAGACAGCAAAATTTGTTCACCAACTGGTCGATCTTTAACTCTTTACCAAATGACAAAATTGTAGACCAGTCCAAATTGAAAGCATTTGCAGACGACAAAATGAATATGGCTCAAAAATTAAAAAATGTTCTGAGAAGGGTAGAAAACATTGTGGGAAAAGGAGAATATTCTGGTTACCAGCATTTTCTCCTTTTCCTACAATGTTTTCAAAAGGCTTCTTTCTGAGGGTCATCAAAAGTCGGGATTGTGTGGTAAAGAGTTAGAGCAATAGCAGACATTAAATCAAATATGGTTCAGATGACAGGATGTGTTCTTGAAGAGGCAGAAAAAATTGTGGGAAAAGTAGAAAATGCTGGTTACCAGCATTTTCTCCTTTTCCCACATTGTTTTCAAGTCTTCTACTTTACGACAGTTTAACCATGGGATTGTTTGGTTCAGAGTTTAGTACAGTATTCAAACTTTTGAATAAATAAAGACTTTTATATTTCTTTCTAACCTACTACCTCATGAATATTTGAAGCAAGATAACTTTGTAAATTCTTTTTGTAAAATTTATACAATCAACAAAAAAAAATCAATGCTTTACAAAGCAATCCTGAGTTTTAAAGATCCTGAGAAAGAATGCATGAGATAATTTTTTTGAAAATGCTGGTAACCTGCTTCCCTCTTTCTCCCCACAATGTTTTCTACCCCTCCAAAAACAAACTTCAATTTTTGAGTCAGATTTAGATTGTTGCCTGCAATTCAATGCTTTCAATTTGGACAAGCATTTTCTCATTTTTCTAACACTTTTCAAAAGCCGTCTTCTATAGGGTTGTTAAAACTTGAGATTGTTTGGGAGTTAACCCTTTACCAATTAATCCCAAGATTTTATGACTCTGAGGAAGAGGCCTTATGAAAAAACTGTGGGAAAAGGAGAAAATGCAGGTAACCAGCATTTTCTCCTTTTCCCACAATCTTTTTCTACTGAGTCAAAAAACTTTGGTTCATTTGTTCCACTTTCACATTTGTTGTCTGCAGATGCTCTCAATTTGGAAGGGTCTAAAATTTGTCATTCGGGAAAGGGTTAAGTAAGGTATCACACTATAGTTGAAGAAACTATGCCACAATTCTCGTCAAAAAAACGTAATCGTGTGTAAAAGGCAAAGAGTAGAAGCATGAAAAAATGCATTCTCTAATATAAATCTCCAATACTTCAGCAATAAAGCCCATGGCAGAGTGAAATAAATACATCGTAAAACAAAAAGCTACTTGCTGTCAGAGCAATCTACCCCCTCCACACAACGGAATCAACCCCCCCCCCTCCTTCACTGTCTGTAAAATGTATTAACATTTTACCACACAATACCCAGTTTTGACGACCCTGATTGAGAAGGCTTTTAAAAACATTGCGGGACAATGAGAAAATGCTGGTAACTATGTTTTCTAGCCTATATAAGGTTAGTTTTGTTTGATCCTTTTTATAGCTGCTAAGGACAAAGTCAGTCTACATCCTGAGGACCAAAGCAGCCACACCAGCATGCCACTGGTCCAAATTGAAAGCATTTTCAGCAGAAAAATTTAAAATAACAGTAAAGCCAACAAGGTGGGTGTTTAAATGCATTCAAATTTTTATCATACCATTTAAAAGTATGGAAACTATTGTGAAGATGACAATCTGTCAATGTACGGTCAGTCCAAGTGTTAGTCGCTGACAGAGAAATTAATTTCAAAACTAGGTTAAAACCTGCCAGGTAGCTGTGTCTTTTGTTTACTTTTTGCCTGATTTTAAAATTCTCTTTTTTTCTGCCAGCGACTAACACATGGCCCGACAAATGATAACAGACTGTCATGTCCACAATATTTTCCATACTTTTAAATAGTATGATTTAAATTTAAATGTATTATGACACCTGCTTTGATATTTTGGCCTCTACTGGGCCTTTAACATGGCTAAACTCTACCAAGCAATAAAATTTTACACTGGTCCAAATTGGTAACATTTTCAGATGACATATTGACCCTCTACCAATGAACAAAATTTTAGACCATTCCAAATTGAAAGCATTTACAGATGAAACTAGAGCGTGACTGAATGTGACTTAATACCCCCGCCAGCGCTTTGACAGAAACAGGCAATTATTTGTACACAGACGGACACACGGACGGACAAACGGACAGACAGGCTGATTCCAGTTTACCTCCGAAAACATTCTTCTTGCGGGGGGATAAAAAGAAATGTAACTCAATAATTAAACATTACTTTGGTAAGGGTAGGGTTAGGCTCTGAGTCTTTAAGTGTGGACAAGGATCAGACAGCATATACACAGAGTTTGTCATGTTCCTTTCTCTCCAATAACTGTATTACAAAATTGTGAAACAGTGTGGGTTAATCCATAACCGAGGAAGAACAGACTGATTGATCAATGGTTGTTTACAGTGCTTTCAACATTATTTCAGTCACATCATGGCGACAGCTCACCTAATTATTTATGTATGTCCTGGGTTTCACCAGCACCAGTCAGGGCTCTGAAGAGTCTTGCCCAAGGACACTCCAAAGAAAAACCAAGTGCTTTCAGAGAGGCTAGAACCTGGAAGCCTCCAGGTTACGAGTCCTACACTTCACCAAGCAGGACCAGACTAATCATTAAAGGTCAATAGAGCACGAATCAAGCAGTGAAAAAGGTTACCGCTGGAGTTGGGAAACCTACAGATAGATTATTTTGGGGGGGTGTAATCCTACACCATATTTATCCCCAGCAGATTCTTTTCTTGGGAAAGCCACTCCCCATCTGATAGAGTGAAATCAATCAATGTTGACATGTGATTATGCCACCCATGTGTAGGTGATCAGCAAACCTCAGATCACCTCATTCACCACAGATTATACACTATTCCACCACACATTACTGTTGTACACCTACACAGAGGGGCATGATGGGATTTGGTTAACTCAGTACCACACAATCTTGAGTTTTTAAAAACATCAAAAACATTGTAGAAAACATTGTAGGAAAAGGAGAAAATGCTGGTAACCAGCATTTTCTCCTTTTCCAACAACGTTTTCTACCCTTCCAAAAGGCAAGTCATATCATATGAATAAAATCTGTTGTCTGCAAATGCTTTCAATTTTGACTAGTCTAAATTGTTGTTTGGTAAAGAGTTACCTCATTATCAAAACACAAAGTTTTGTACTCAAAGGAGTTGAAAGCACTTGCAGACCAAATAAATGTGGCTTAAATGATGATTTTTGTCTTTGATAGGTTACCAGCATTTTCTCCTTTTCCCACAATTTTTTCAAATAGTCTCTTCCTCAGAGTCTTTAAAACTAAGGATTATGAAGCAAAGGGTTGTCTCCTTCCTACACAAATTCAGGGTCGTACTGGAAATAGCTGTAGAAAACATCGTGGCAAAAGAATATATATCTTCTAGCAAGGCATTTCTCCTTTTGTCACAATGTTTTAGCATTAAATGGTAACCTTTCGCCATTCAAGCAAACAAGTTGAAATGACCCTGATAGAGAGGAAATACAACATTTCTTTTCCATAATAATTTCTGCCCTTTGAAATAAAAATGTCCTATCAATTCATATCAATAATCCTTATTTCAACCCTTTACCACACAATCCCAAGTTTTAATGACCCTAATGACTTTTGAAAACATTGTGGGAAATACCAGCATTTTCTCCTTTTCCAACACTATTTTCTGCCCCATCAAGGACAAATTTTGAAATTTTAGCCACCTTTGTCATCTGCAAATGCTTACAATTTGGACAAGTGTACAATTTAGACAATGGTAAAGAGTTAACTCTTTACCAAACAACCCCGGGTTTTCATGACTCTGTAAAAGAAGCCCTTTGAAAACAATGTGGGAAAAGGAGAAAATGCTGGTAACCAGCATTTTCTCTTTTTCCCACAATGTTTTCTACCCTTCCCAAAACAAATTTCAATTTTTGAGTCACTTTAAATTTGTTGTCTGCAAATGCTTTCAATTTGGACGAGTCTAAAATTTTGTCATCTGGTAAAGACTTAAGAGGATGATTTGAAAGTTATCTGTTTCATAATTCCATTTAGGAGTATTCTGACAAATAAGTAGTGCTCTGGCAAAATGGGGTTTAACCAAACGGCAGGATTTTAGACTTGTCCAAATTGAAAGCATTTGCAGACAACATTATAAATGTGATTTAAAAATAGAAATTAGTTTTGGGAAGGGTAGAAAACATTGTGGGAAAAGGATAAAATGCTGTTTACCAGCATTTTCTCCTTTTCCCACAATGTTTTCAAAAGGCTTCTTTCTCAGAGTCGTAAAAACCCGGGATTGTTTGGTAAAGGGTTAATGCATCTCCATGACACATTTTACTGAGCAAGTCATCATAATAATTATGGATCCATAAAATCCAGTTTCTAATCTAACAACCTGCTGAATCCTAAGGTAGACTGGTTCTTTGACCAACAGTTAGAAGATTGGAACGATCAACATCAGTCTGTGCAGAATGTGCAAGCTAACCTGACTCTATTCTTTCTGCAGATGCATTAACCCCTTTTTCACAGATCATGGTTCAATATTATTCATATTCGGTGATCTCTCTAACACAAACAACTTACGCAATCCCAACTTTCCACGACCCTGAGAAAGAAGCCTATAGAAAACATTGTGGGAAAAGGAGAAAATGCTGGTAACCAGCATTTTCTCCTTTTCCCACAATATTTTCTACCCTATCAAAGTCAGAAATCATCATATTAACAAGAATTAATTTGTTGTCTGCAGATCCTTTGAATTTGGTCCAGTCCAAAAATTTGTCGTTTGGTAAAGAAAATAAGGTTTCCTTTCCCTTTTTTGTGATATCCTTGGTGCTGATGTGCCTGATATGGTTCTATGCATTTCCATCATATTTGACTTTTTATCTGAATATGTTGTGTGCTACTGTTAAAACCTTTTTATGTACATTCAGTGCTAAATAAAATAAAAAATAAATAAAAAAAATAAAAAAAGAGTTAAGGAATCAAATAAGTGACTTCATTAACTCTTTACCTGACAACAAAATTTTAGACTACTCCAAACTGAAAGCATTTGGTGATGACATTTGTTGCCCAATTTATGAAATTTGTCTTTGAAAGAGTATAAAAAGGTTGTGGGAAAAGAATTTAGAAAATGCTGGTTACCAGCACAATGCTTTGAAAAGTCCTTTTCCTTTGTATGGTAAAGCGTTAATTACTACCTGAAAACAAATTTGCAGCAGATTGTACCTGCCGGTACTTTGAAAACTTATCAATATAAAAATATGGACAATCAACATGGGTTCTTGTCACAAGCATTTCTCCACTTACCATAACGGTTTCAAAAACAGGTCCTCTGCAACTCAGAAAAGAAATCCTACACCAAATTGTTTAGCTGATCAGATATTGTGTTGCTTCAAAGTTTATAATTAGATTAAACAAGAAATATCTTTTAAAAAAGATAGACTGCATACCAGCAAATTGGCAGGACCCTTAAAATAAACATGTCTACATTTTTGACCAATCACAAATTTCTATTTATTCATTTGCTATCAATACCAAAAAGTGAGTTAACAGCTAGCACTTTCAGCTATGCGGAAAAAAAATCTAATTAAAAATGATGCGTGAATACAGAAAGCTGAGCTGGGCCAGTATTCATCAACCATTCTTAGGAACATTCTCAGTCCAATTCTCAAGAATTTTCTAAATCTTAAAGTAATACAACTTCTGATTGGCTAAACCATTTGGTTACGGCAATCAGAAGTTGTGTTACATTCAAAATATAAAATAAGACTTTGAATGAGGGTAACCCCTAAAGCCCCTCTCAGAACTATAGATGCCTTAGCAGCCAACGTAAATGAAGACTAGACTCCACAAAACACACAGTCTGATCTTTTATATACACTCCCCGCATTGCTGATACATTCAGCACAAAAGCAACCTTGAAACTGCAATTTTTTTTTAATTCTAGGCTGAAAAATTCTGTGGGATGTATTCGACATTTTAGGGCTTAATCCCTAGAGCACAGATTAAAACCAACATTTTTTTCTAGAAATAAGACCCAAATAAATGAAGTGACAAAGTCGATTCAGTTTAAAATGTCTCCGCAAAGCGGACAGTGTAGATCAAAGATCAGACTACTCCTTTTGTACAGACTGATCTTGAAAATCAACTGTAGGGTTAAAAATAGTTGGTGAATTCAGACCCTGGCCACCTTACAGTGAAGTGTGTTCTCTTTATCCTCAGATGACCTTTGACCTGAGACTACCTGTTACATGGAACACTGTTGTCTATCAGTGATGTACAAGATAATGATCCAGGAAAACATGGCCACTGCTGCCCATAGCTGACCAGTATCCTCAGTTGACCTTCTGCACAAAGTTTGACCTGCATCGATCTTAATCAGTCAAAGGCACTTATCATTAACCCTTTAGCACATGACAAAATTTTAGACCATTTAGAATTGAAAGCATTAAATTTTGCAAACGACAATTTCAGTGTGGCTCAAGTGTGATTTTTCTTTGATGGGGTAGAAAACAGTGTGGGAAAAAAAGTACTGTTTACCAGCATTTTCTCCTTTTCCCCACAATGTTTTCAAAAAGCTTCTCGCACAGGTTTTCTACCTGTTCAAAAATTGTCCCGCCAATTTCTTAAAAATCTTCCTATCTTTTAGATGGAGAGGGGGAGAATCCTCCCCAATTTCAGTTTCTAGAATAGACACTGGTACTAGGCTCAGGCACTGAAGTGTCTTGCCCAAGGACACTCCCACGAAGACCCCAGTGGATGCAGTGAAGCGGGGTCTCCAGGACAAATTGCATGGAGTATTAACGAAGATGCATTACAAAGATCCAATGATCTCCCTTTCTCCTGATATATTTACCAACCTCTAGATAAGTCTCTCTAACATATAATGAAATTTTACACTGGTCAAATAAAAAGTATTTGCAAACAACAGTTCTTGCAACTTATGCTAATTTCTCTCGATTCTGCTTTTCTGGAAACTACACTAGTACTTGCACAGAATGTGTGGGCCAAGGAACCATCCTAAAGTTGACACCTGCTCCCAGGTTGATACCGAGTATCAAACTCAGGACCTTATGATTACATTCTACCTCATAACCACTGATACCACACCTGGTTTGTTTCCTACTGGTGCTGCTGGTCATATAGTTTTCCTTGGGCAAGGCACTACACAGCCCTAGCATTAGCCTAGTAAAAAGGATGAATAAGTGAGCTGTTGACAAAATATAGACAAAGATACTCTTGAAAGTGGCTGCAGCTCAATATTAAAAATCCAAACAGACAAACAGACAATTCTAAATAACAGATCACATAGAGTGGGCAATAAAAATAACATCCCGTACTGTAATATTTTTATCTACTGGTTGAAGTGAGATCAAGTTATAAGCAGTTCTGTCAATATGCACCCAGTCTAACATGACCTCTGTGACCTGCATACGATTTTGTTGCTGTTAAACGAAGTCAGAAGATAATTTCTGCCTTTATATTCCGGAGTTATCAGCAGTTCTTGATAATAAGAATCAATATAATCTTTATGGAGAATTAACTAGTTATTTTTATGATGGAGATGAGGTAAAACAGTTCAATTTCCAATCTTACTGAATTCTAGTAACACTTAACTCTTTAACAGATGACAAATTTTAGCTTTGTCCAAATTGAAAGCATTTTCAAATGACAATTTTCAATGTAACTCACATGGTGCAATTTTTCTTTGAAAGGGCAGAAAACATTGTTGGAAAAGGAGAAAATGCTGGTTACCAGCATTTTCTCCTTTTCCCACAATGTTTTCAAAAGGCTTCTTTCCCAGGGTCGTTAAAAGTTGGCTTTGTGCGGTAAAGGGTTGACTTGCTAGAGAAGTAAACTGAAACATTCAAGCCAATAGTACAAAGCCACATTTTGCTGTTTCAAAGTTATATTTTTTAGGAAAATTATCTTTATCGGACAGTGTAGATTAAAGATTAGACTACATGTTCTGTGCTGTCTGATCTTTAATCTACACTGTCTGCTCTAAAGGTCCTCGAGTAGCTCTTAGTAGCTTATGGGTTAGCTCTTTACCAGATGAAAAAAAATTTATACTGGTCCAAATTGAAAGTATCTCCAGATGCCATTCTTGATGTTACACAAGTTTTGAAATTCCTTTTTGAAAGGACAGAAAACATTGTGGGAAAAGGAGAATGTGCTGATTACAGCATTTTTCCCCATTTCCAACAACATTTTCAAAAGTCCTTTTCCTTGGGGTAGTAAACTTGAGGTTGTGTAGCAAAGGGTTAAGCATAAAAGTTTTATATACCAGGTACTTTCCAAAATCAAAGCATTTGCAGAAGAAATATCCTACAGGACTCAAACGGATGGGAATATTTGTCTTTGAAAGGTCAGAAAAAAATGTGAGTAGAGTAGAAAATGCTCGTTACCAGCATTTTTCTCTTGACCCAAAATGTTTTTCAAAAAGCCTTTATTTATCAACTTTGTAACAAGAGCGGCAAATTGTCGCATGATACGCCAGTCCCACCGCCAGTTGTCGAGGAGGGATGATAATCGTAAAGGGCAGGTAGAGGAAAATAGTAGTGCAGCAGAAATCATGTAAGTGATTGAAATTGGCATGAATGTCTCCTCTAATGTTAAGGAAACATGCATGTAAAGTTTCAGGTCATTCCAACATGAAAAGACAAAGTTATATTGTAGAGAAGCATGAAAAGCTGTAATTCATGCTAGGAAGAGTTATGGTTCTTGTGCACTGCACTCCGTAATTTTTCAACAATCATTCATACCAAATTTGAAGATGTTCAGAATAGAGATGACAAAGTTATATTCCGGAGAAGCAGAAAATTCTGTAAAAATGATGATCAAAGGGATATAACTCAAAGACAGCATGAGGTACAGTTATGGTTCTTTCGCACTGTACTCCTTATTATTGCAACAAACACAAATGCCAAGTTTCAAGTCAATCGGACTGGAGATGACAAAGTTAAGCTCTGGACAAAGAACTGGACTGTAAAAATGAAGATCAAAGTGGAATTACTCAAAATCCGCGCTAGGTAGAGTTATTGTTCTTGTGCACTGTACTCCGTAATATTGCAACAAACATGTATGCCAAGTTTGAAGTCGTTCTGACTTAAGATGACAAAGTTATATTCCAGACAAGCACTAATGCTGTAAAAATGATGATCAAAGGGAAATAACTCAAAGACAGCATGAGGTAGAGTTACAATTCTTGCGCACTGCACTTCCAAATATTGCAAGAAATAAGCATACCAAATTTCAAGTCATTCTTACTTAAGATGACAAAGTTATGCTCCAGACAAGCAAGAAATGCTATAAAAATGAAGATCTAAGGGGGAATAACTCACAATTCTTGCTAGGAAGAGTTATGGTTCTTGTGCACTGCACTCCGTAATTTTTCAACAATCATGCATACCAAATTTGAAGATGTTCAGACTAGGGATGACAAAGTTATGCTCCGGACAAGCAGAAAATGCTGTAAAAATAACGATCAAAGGGAAATAACTCAAAGACAGCACGAGGTACAGTTATGGTTCTTTCGCACTGCACTCCGTATTATTGCAACAAACACAAATGCCAAGTTTCAAGTCAATCGGACTGGAGATGACAAAGTTATGCTCCGGACAAGCAGAAAATGCTGTAAAAATGACGATCAAAGGGAAATAACTCAAAGACAGCAAGAGGTACAGTTATGGTTCTTTCGCACTGTACTCCTTATTATTGCAACAAACACAAATGCCAAGTTTCAAGTCAATCGGACTGGAGATGACAAAGTTATGCTCCGGACGAGCAGAAAATGCTGTAAAAATGACGATCAAAGGGAAATAACTCAAAGACAGCAAGAAGTACAGTTCTTTTGCACTGCACTCCGTATTATTGCAACAAACACAAATGCCAAGTTTCAAGTCAATCGGACTAGAGATGACGAAGTTATGTTCCGAACAAAGAACTGGACGCCGCCCGCCCGTACGCCATTGGTGATCCCATAATACGTCCTGTCTTTGACGGGCGTATAAAAACTGCTTCTGTGGTAAAAGGTTACATACACATTGTCTAAAAATGGTAAAAGTCTCTTTCACTGGGTGACAAATCATTATTCTCTTAAAGAATCTGTAATTTTTTAATATCACTAAGCCACTGTTCTTCAGCAATTCACAGATTATGTTTCAGCTTTTAGTGCTTTCATCCTGGATCTCAGGTCACACAGTCCAATTCCCAACCTGACAGAAGCATAACATCAACTCATGCTAGATCTAACCAATTGACCTCTTTCGTTATGATTTCCTGGAATGTCCCTTTTTGATGCTCACCCACATTTTTTCTCATTAAAAAAATGGACATACCAAATAGCAAATCCATCGATAAAGTTGAAATAAATCAGCTGCAATAAACTAACTAAGCTGACATAAATCAGCTGGAATAAGCCAACGGCATCAACATAATCCTAATTACATCACCAATCAATGTCTTCAACACCTGACTATCCGAGTATAAACTTCTGGTAAAATGAAATCTGTCAACTAGCTTCGAAGAACCTTAAGAAAGAGAAAGTATCAAAGATTAGTATCCATTTTTAAGGATCCAATTTAATGATCAAATGAATTATGATCAGAAATAAAATCAATAGGCTGCAATAAATACAGCCGGTTTCTGTTGGCTTTGCCTTCGGCACGGGCTAAAACCAAGATGACAATGTCATCGTCGTCCTCAGAAAATTCTGTTGTTTTACATCTAATAGTTGCACCCCACTTTCAGCGAAGGGTAGCACCCCAGGGGCATTAAAAAGGGACAAAATGGTATACTCCATGGACATTCCAAAATTTTGATATGGTAAAAATTATACCCATGATACACACACAAAATTAGAATATTTTCCATTGGTTTACTTTCTCTTTTAAAAACTTGAAAGCAGGATTTTGATTGGCTGACAAAATGGACATTTGAAGGCAACCCTACATTGGCCATCCCTGATATAAATTATATAGGCCATCCTAGAGATAACTTGTCCAATTGTTTTCCACAAAACAAAATCTTAAGACCTGTCCATATTGGAAGGATTTGCAGACGGCAGCATAGATATGGCTCAAAATGATGGTACATGTCATTAAAAGGCTAAAAACCGATGTGGAAAAAGGAGAAAGTGCATTTTTCTCCTTAACCCACAATTTTTTCAAAAGCCTTTTCCCTTAGGGTCATTAAACCATGGCATTGTTTAGTACAATGTGTAAAAGGATAACGGTGCTGTAGAACCAAAGAGAGAAAATCATAAGATAAGTGAGTTGCTAAGTACCAACTTCCAAAACCTAATTAACACTTTACAACACAATCCTGTGTCTTAACAACCTGTGGAAACAAAAACTTTTGAAAACATTGTAGGAAAAGGAGAAAATGCTGGTAACCAGCATTTTTTCCTTTTCCCACAATGTTTTCTACCCTTCCCAAAACAGATTTCATTTTTTGAGTCTGGTTTATTTTTTCATCTGCAAATGCTTTGAATAAATGCCAGCCTAAAATTTTGTTGGTAAAGAGTTAATTCTTTAGCATACAACAAAATTTCAGACTTGTCCAAATTGAAAGGTATGGCTGACACATTATGTAATTAGATGTAGCTAAAATGATAAAAATTGTCTTTCATAGGGTAGAAATAATTGTGGTAAAAAGGATGAGACTCTTTCAAAGACAAATTTTAGTAGTCTGATACAGTCAATGCTTAGAGCCAAATGAAGTTGACGGACAAGTTCAGTCTAATAATAAGACCTTAATAACTGCAGTGTCAAGGTTAATCTTGTTCAGAATATCTCTGCAAAGCAGACAATGCAGATCAAAGATCAGACTGCATGTTTTCATCTTGATTAACACCAGCTGCAATGGCAGCAATAGTTGTGCATTTAGATACTTCAACCTTGTCTCTACCACACCATAAAATCTTGGACTCTCCCATATTGTAGGCCCTTTTTTCCTAAGACTCAGGAAGCAGCAAGAATCATTTGGTAAAGAGTTAACCAACTCTTTAACTCTTTACCACACAAGAAAAATTTAGATTTGTCCAATTTGGAAGCATTTGCAGACAGCATAATTAAGGTGATTGAAATGATGGTGTTTGTTTTGAAAAGATAGTAAACATTGTGGTAAAAGGAGAAAATGCTGGTTACCAGCATTTTCTCCTTTTCCCATAATGTTTACAAGGGCTTTCTTTGTCAGGGTCTTTAAAACCCGGGATCGTGTGGTAAAGGGTTAACCCTTCCAAAAGCAGCAAAATATTTGACATCTCCACATTAGATGCATTAATTTTTGCAGAAATTGAAATATATGTGCCTGATCACTATAATGTGATGTTTTTATATGGGAAGATAAAATTGTGGGAAAGTTGCTTGCAAATGTTCTGGATTTGAATAATTCTAAAACCATATCATTTGGTATTGAGTTAATTCTTTACGAAAAATGGCAAAATTTTGGACTCAACCAAATTGCGAGCATTTGCAGATGACAAAATTAAAGGACACTTAACGCTTTACCACACAATCCTAACTTTTAACGACCCTGAGAAAGAAGCCTTTTGAAAACATTGTGGGAAAAGGAGAAAATGCTGGTAACCAGCATTTTCTCCTTTTCCCACAATGTTTTCCACCCTTCCCAAATCAAATTTCAATTTTTCAGTCACATTTATTTTGTTGTCTGCAAATGCTTTCAATTTGAACCAGTCTGAAATTTTCTTGTAGTAAAGAGTTTTTTGCAGACGACAAAATTTTAGCCTGGTCCAGATTAAAAGCATTTGCAGGCAATAATTTCAATGTGGCTTTAATGGTGGAATTTTCCTTTGAGAGGGTAGAAAATATTGTGGGAAAAGGAGAAAATGCTGGTTACCAGCTTTTTCTCCTTTTCCCACAATGTTTTCAAAAGGTTTCTTTCGAAGGTCGTTAAAAGTCTGCATTGTGTGGTAAAGGGTTAAATAATGATTGCTGTCTATGATGAGGTAGGAAAAACATTGTGGAATAGGAGAAAATGCTGGTTACGAGCAATTTCTCCTTTTCACACAAGGTTTTCAAAAGGCTACTTCCTCAGGGCTGCTAAACTCTGGCTTGTGTGGTAAAGAGCTAAAAGTTTTTTGGTAAAGAGCAGATCAAGCTTACATACTGAATGTACCTTGTAGATTGATCGTTGATCCTCAGCGTAACGGAATAATGAAAAATATTATTATACTTCTGCTGAAAAGAACACTTTTCACTGCATGAAAAGGTTGGTTTCTTGTCTTTTAATCTGTGTGATTTATTTTTTGTCTGATATCAGATTAAAAATGTTCAAAGTAATAACTGGCTAAATTCTTTTCACCGCCTACGATACAGAAAGTTTTCATTCACAAAGAAGTGAACAGGATACTACAAAAGTACATCAAACTCTACCAAATGACAAAATTTTAGCACCGTCAAGACTGAAAGCATTTGCAGTCAAAAAATTCATTGTTGCTTAAATTATGGTGTCTGTCATTGATTGGGTAGAAAGCATTTTGGGAAAAGGAGAAAATGCTTCAAACAAGCATTTTCCCCCTTTTCCTCAATATGGCCTTCTTTTTTTCAAAGTTTTTAACATTCCAGATAGTATGGTATTGTAAAGGGTAAATTCAAATTGAATCTTATTACATGAATTAACCCCCTAAAGCCCCTAACCTGATGTACATTTCCAGTCTCAAGACCGAAATAACTGCAATTTTAATGATACTTTTGTCTGTAAAGGTGGACAGTGTAGATCAAAGACCAGACTACATACTTCATGTTATATAATCTTTATCTGCACTAGATGCAAGGCCACTAAATTTGCGAAAAGTACTCTGGGGATTAAAAATTAGTTCATGTTGATATCCCTTTCCCTCCTCCCGGGGTTGGGACCACCTTGAGTCAGACCATCTTTGACCCAGGGGATAAAATTCCAACATCTTTTGCAATGAATAATTTCTCATACCATATGAATTGTGGGTTTAAATATATACTATGTGAGTAATTAAAAAGAAATAAAAATTGATGGTGGACAAACTTTTCTCTTTCCACCATGAGTTGGAAATTTTAATACCAAAGTGAATATACATGCGCCTAAGAAATCTGATTGGTCTATGAAATGTTAATGCATGTATCAACTTTCAAATAACAGCAAAATGCTAAAAATAACTTCGACCAATTAGATTCATCCAACAGGCATATTAATTCAACTTTTTATCACAAAATCACGAGTTTAAATGACCACGACAGAGAAGGCTTTTGAAAACAATGTGAGTAAAGGAGAAAATGCTGGTAACCAGGATTTTCTCCTTTGTACATGGTGATTTCTATCGTTTTTAAGAAAAATGGCATTATTTCAGCCACATTTATTTTTTTTCTGCAAATGTCTTAAAAAACATCAATATTAAGCCTAAAATTTTGTTGTCTGGAAAAGATTTAAAGCACAAATCACATTAGTGAGGCCTATAGATACAGAGGTTCTATTTCAAAAGATGCTAATCAGGGGTGTAGGATCTTCTGCCAAACATGTTTCTCTGTTGCTATTTTATTGATTGATTGATAGACAGCGATGGGAATATCAGACCCATGGCATCTGGCATTGCTTAGGTTTTTTATACATAAAAAAATATACCGGTATATATGAGTCAAGCTCTGTGAAAAAAGGGGTTCAGTGCACTGGCAAAAAGTAGCAACCCAGGTTAACCTACCCGTTCAGCACAAGCTGACCTGGGTTTATACTTTTTGCTTTGGTAAATTTTCTGCATGTTCAAGGACCATTTTACCTCAGAATTCAGCTGGTTGTTAGACAAAATTGATTTTATGGATCCATAATCAGTATCATGCATCATGGAGATGCATTAAGTCCCTTTTTGTCAGAACACAGCTTACATTATATTGGCTGTGGTCTATTTTGTTTTCAGAAAAAAAAACTTTACTGAACGAAATCATTTGTAGACTGCAAATTGAAATTTGCTTAAATGATGAAATTTTAATTTCATAGAGCAGAAAACATTGTGGGAATAGGAGAAAATGCTGGTCAGCAGCATTTTACCTTTTTCCCTCAATGTTTTTAAAAAGCTTTCTTCTTCAAGAGCTTTAAACTTCAGAATTGTGTGGTGAATGGTTAACCCATGTCCTAGCTTGGTCAGTAATTTAACCCTATGCCACACAATGCACACTTTTAATGATCGTAATGGAGAGAGCCTTTTAAAACATTGAGGAAAAAAGAGAAAATACTGGCAAACAACATTTTATCCTTTTTCCTCAATGTTTTCTACTGTACCTAAACCAGATTCTATTCTTTGTCACACTGATTTTGTTGTCTGCAAATGCTCTCAAAACAGAGGAGTCTAAAAGAGTTAACCCTTTACAGAATAATCCAGGAAAGGAACTTGTAAAAACAATGTGGGAATAGCAGAAAATCAGCAAAGACAAATCCCACTATTTCATACATATCTAATTTGTTCTGTGCAACTGCTTTTACTTTAGACAAGTTTAAAATATTGTTAAGGGATGAAGAGTTAATTAGAGAAGTCAAAAGCTTAAAGTTTTAAAAGTATAAACAAATAAATACTATCGAATAACAAAGTTGCAGCATACATAATTTGAAAACACTACTGTTATAAGACACTGATACAAATGAAAACAATGGGACCATCTATTCTTTTGCCATACTGTTTTCAAAAGTATGCTACTTTTGGCTGTCAAACAAACTGACCCCTTATTAACCAACATTTTCAGGTTTTTGCAGCAAATTTCCTTTAGCAGATGATGAGTCAAAGATTGTTTTATTGGTAAGAATATCCTGCTGAATTTTGTCACAGTGTAGAACCAAGATCAGGCTGCACATTCTGTGCAGTCTGATCTTGGTTCTACACTTTGTGCAAAAAAACAACCAAAGTAATGCCTGGTAAACAAGAAATAAAGAAAACATTACTCCCATCCTACCTCTGAATCAACAGCCTCTCTTCTTGCCCAGAGAAAAAAATCCAAAACACTTTATCTAAAAGCTGCACACTTCCTGCGCATTAAATGATTTGTAAAAATTCAAGATCGGATTTTCAAAAGCCCTCATCTACCTCTCAATATCATCAATTGTTCCTGCTATTGACCACTTGAATTCATATACTGCTATCTTGAGGAGCATACACAAAATCATACATGACATAAGTGTCTGTAGTTATAATGATCGCTTTGTTTTGATTGGATGAGATGACATCATAGCATTGAAGGGTGTATCAAAGTTAGACCTTTGAACAGATAACTGATTTAGAGGGATTATATTGCCAAAGTTCAATCTTTAACATTGATCCTACAAGACAAGTAACTATTGTTGCCTTAGATAATCTGCAGAAGACTGGATATGAGCCATGCTCCACCAAAGTGGGGCTTGATGCATTGTACCAAGCAAGTCTTCACAAAATTATGGATCCATAAAAATCCAATAGTCTAAGGATCAACTGGATCTGGAATTAGAATGGTTCTTGGACATGCAGACAATTTTTATGTAACTAAAAGTATTGACACATGTCAGGCTGGACAAATATCAAACCAATAAAACCTTTCTCAGACTGTTAGGGGATTTTTTTGTGGGGTTTGGGGGAGTGAGGTCCCATCATGGCCCAGTGGATTTGTATTGTAATCAGGAAAGCCTACGTTCCATCCCGACACTGAATAGCAGATGTGGTCAGACAGCAATATCTCTGGGCAAGGCAATACAGACCTCCATCCTAACATTGGTTAAACCCTGGAGGACAGCTATCCCATTATAAGATTGAAAATTGTAAAAAATACATTTAAGGCATTGTAACATTCTAACTAACAGTAACTGCCTTCAGTTCCTTTTATTTCATTAAATAAACATAAAACTGCACCAGATCTTCGTCAATCTATATTTCAACAATCGCCTCTTGGTATAACCAGAACTTGGCTAGGGCTCTCTGCACTCTGCAGCAGTGCCTTGTCAAATGACACTTCACCATCATCAGTACAACCATCTAATTCTACAATGTTCCCTGGCAGTGGAGCAGGTAGCTTACAGAACTCAAAACAAGGTGGTCACTGGTTCAATTCCCCAGCCAGGCCAATTTCTTTTTGAAGATTGGTGACAGTCATTGCGACAGGATTCATTCCTCTCTCACATATGACCATTGTTACCATTGGTCATGTGAGAAAGCAGCTAATGACTAGGGAAGAATATTGTGTGAAGCACTGGCAAAGGAAAACTGGCAGTTACAATATTACTGAAATAATGTTGACAACAGTATTCCACACACACACAAAAATCAAACTAAAATGTTGTCGTTTGTTGGAGAGTTAAACACTGAGCCATGGAAGACCTGTTTCGATGAGGATACACCTAACAGAATCTGACATTCGTCTGAGTAGGTTGTATCACTAACTGATGTTACAAAAGTCTCTGAAAAGTGAACTTATTTAAACAAATCCTGTTAAACATGTCCATAATCCATAGTTACTTAGAAACAATCATCCATTCAAAAATGTTCGGGGTTCGGTAAAATCAACTGGTAGATAAGAAGTAGATAAATCATTCGGGTCGATCAGGGGCATACCCTTGCAGTCAAGATGCAGAGGGTTCCAGTACGATCATCCTGGCTCCAAGATATTCAATAGACAAATAAACTTAGACTTAACCCTTTACCATGCAATCCCAAGATTTAACTTTTTACCAAATGACAAAATTTTACATTGTTCCGAACCGAGAGCATTAGCAGACCACAATTCAAATGTTGCTCAAATTGTGGAATTTGTCTTTGAATAGGTAGAAAACATTGTGGGAAAAGGAGAAAATGCTGTTTACAAGCATTTTCTCCTTTTCCTACAATGATTTCAAAAGCCATCTCTGTCAGGGTCGTTAAAACTCGGGAATATTTGGTAAAGAGTTAACGACCCTAGCTTTTTGAAAACCTTGTGGGAAAAGGAGAAAATGCTGGTAACCAGCATTTTCTCCTTTTCCCACAAGGTTTTCTACTCTTTTACAGACAAATTTCATCATTTCTGCCCTATTCAATCTTTCGTTTGCTAATGCTTTCAATTTGGACCAATCTAAAATTTTGTTGTTTGGTAAAGAGTTAACCCTCGACCAAACCAAGAAATTCTAGACTCACATGCACTGAACGCACTTGCAGGCCACAAAACAAAGCAGGTCATATAATGAGATTTGTCTATGATAGGGAAGAAACCATTGTGCCAAATGGAGAAAATGCTGAATAACAGCATTTTCTCCTTTTCCCACAATATTCTCTATAGCTTTCTCCATTAGAGTCGTAAAAAGTCCTGATATGTGGTACAGGGTTAACTATTTCCCAAACAACATATTAGACAAGTCCAATTTGAAAGCTTTTGCAGACTACAATTCAAATAAGGCCAAAATGATTGGATTTGTCTTTGATAGGCTAGATAACATTGTAGGAAAAGGAGAAAATTTCATAATGATAGTCCCTATTTAACCCCTTACCACACATTAACGAGTTTTAACAATCCTGAGAGGAGAATGCTTTTGAAAACATTGTGGGAAAATTAGAAAATGTCGGTAACTGCTATTTTCTCCTTTTCCAACAATGATTTCTACCCCTCTTGATACAAATCTCATCAGTTATAGCAAATTCAGGTTTTCCTCTGCAAAAGCTTTCAATTTGGATCAGCGTCAAATTTCTGCCAAAGAGTTCATTAGGAAGCAGAACTATATAAGCTTTAATGCTTTTGTTCCAATCCTTTTCACATTGCAATATGGTACTTTATCTAATACATGTAAATAAAATTTACATTATATCAAATAATATTTGTTTCAACTAACACGTTCATTAGATATTTTGAATGATCATCTATCAGCAAATTTGTTCTAGAAGATCATCACAGTTAACTCTTTACCAGACAGCAAAATTTTAGACATGTCCAATTTGAAAGCATTTGCAGAAGACAACATAAATGTTATCAAAAAAAATGAAAAATGTTAGGGGGAAGGTAGAAAACACTGTGGGAAAAGGACAAAATGCTGGTTACCAGCATTTTTTCCATTTCCAACAATGTTTTCAAAAGCTATCTCTGTTAGGGTCTTTGAAACTCTAGATTGTATGATAAAGGGTTAATCCTTACAAGGATATGTACAACTTAACTCTTTATCAAATAAAAAAAATTAGAACTTGCCCAAATTAAAAGCATTTGCATACAAAATGTTAAAAGTGGCTCAAATCATGAGTTGCTGAAGGGAAGGCTTGAAAACATCGCTGAAAAAAGAGAAATCCTGGTTACAAGCATTCTTTCTTTTTCTCACAATGTTTTCAAAAGCTTTATTCCTCAGAGTAGTTAAAATCCCAGGCTTGTACTGCTGTATTAGATTCTTTGTCATATTCTCCAAGATCTTCTAAATTTGAAAGTAAAGCCCCTGTCACACTATATGGCGTTTCCACTGCGTTGGGACGGCAGTTTAATTTCCCCGAGCGCCACGAGATCGCAGGAAAAATCGGATGTTTTTTGCGAAGACGGAGATGTCACGGCGTTCTCACCACAACCAAGGCAATGCTACGCAGCTGCTATGGCACATTATCGCGTTCCTACGGAGTTCTTCTTGGCGATTCTCTGCCCTCTCACAGCGCTACTGCTGCGTGCTCTGCGCTTTCAGTGCTCATACTATGTGCACTGGGCGTTCACGGCGTTCTCAAGGCACTCACACTACACAGAAGGCGTGACAATGAACAATCTCTGAAAACGAATTGTATGCATACTCATTTATTCATCAATTGTTTCTTTGCTGTCGTCTCAAAAAGTCAACGGAGAATAAAACCATGCTCGTAAAAAGAAACGGGGAAAAAAAGCAGGACATAAACCCCAACCCTCTCAAACAGAAGCAAGTCAACCACTGTTAACTCCTCAACCATTACTAGCCCGGCTTACTAGTGTACATCAGCCATGGTGAATTGAATGTTTATTTGCATACTTCATCTACTACATTTTCGTTTTTGTCAGAGAAAGACTGATGGAAGCTGTAGAAGCATCTTACAAGCGCAATGATCGCCGTTGCAGCTCAGATGAGTTGTTCTAAGAGCGCAGTGAAATAAATAACACTCTGTGTCAGTGCTGTTGACGCGCTGTATAAGCGCTGCTGACGCACCGTATAAGCACAGTAGAGAAGCGGTGACATCTCAAAGCGCACGGTACAAGTCTCCGTGCAAGCACCACCGACAACCATAGCATTCGCTCTGCGACTTTTGTGCACGCTGGCGGAGCTCCCATGGCGTTGTGGGAGACCTTACTGCATCGCTAAGACGACCTTCCAGTGATCCCACTGCGCTCTTCTCAGAACGCCGAGCGATGGCAATTGTTTTGTACATGCTCAAAATGCGCGCCATCCCTTGGCGTCCTAGACGATCCCAACGCGTCTATTCGCAATGCCACTGCGTTGCTGTGACGATGCTTGCAATCGTACTGCGCGCACCTCGGCGTTCTGCATTTTTTCTTGGACGCCGTGGGATCGCCGCACTGGTGTGACAGGCGTTTAACACAACTCCTGATTGGCTAAACCAGTTTGATAAGTGTTGATAACTTATATTTTACCAAGAAATTTTAAAAGTCTGCTTTTAATTGGCTTAACTCTTTACCAAGACAACAAGACTTGTCCAAACTGAAAGCATTTGCAGACGACATGTTAAATGATACTCTAAACATAAAATTTGTCTTTCAAATGATAGCAAACATTGTGGGGAAAGAGAAATGCTGGTTATCAGCATTTTCTTCTTTTCCCACAATGTTTTCAATAGTCTCCTCTGTTGAAAGTCGGAATTGTTTGGTACTAGGTTAAGGACTTAATGACTTGATGTCACAATACAAACAAACATGGGGATAAACCTGATATTAGATTTAAAACAATTTCATCGGAAATTCCCAAGATTAGTCCGTATTAGCGTCAACCCTGATCCACTTTCACTCAAGACAAAAAGGATTTAAAATTGATGGGATCTAAACAAACATTGAAATAAGTGATTCGCTAAGTAGCCTGACTCTATATCAAACAGCATCATTTTAAACTTTTCCAAACAGAAAGTATCTGCAAACAACAGATTAAATGTGGTTCTAACGGCTAATATTTGCTTCCAAAAGGCTGGAAAACATTATGGGGTAAAAAAGGAGAAAATGCGCATATGCAGCATTATCTCCTTTGTCCACAATGTTTTTGAAAGCTTAGATCCTCAGTCGTTAAATCATGAGATAGAGTGGTAAAGAGTAATGTATCAACAGTAAAATGTACCAGATTAGCATGATCTGATTGGCCTGAAACTTTCTTTGATTTCTTTCACTTATAACGATATCTTTTAATGCTTTACCAAACAACCCCCTCCCCCCAAGTTTTAACAAACCTGGAGAAGAAACACTTAAGAAAACATTATGGGAAAAGGAGAAAATGCTTGTAAACAGCATTTTCTCCTTTTCTCATGATGTTTTCTACCCTTCCAAACATAAATTCTAATGTTTCAGTCACATTTATTTTGTCATCTGCAAATGCTTTCAATTTAGACAAGTCTAAAATTTTGTCATCTGGTAAAGAGTTAAACAAACAAAATAACTGAATACACAAGGAAGCCAGAATCCTTCTGATTTAATCCTTCATCAAATCATCCTATGTTTTGAACTCTTTGGCAGATGACAAAATTTCAGACAAGTCCAAATTGGAAGCATTCGCTGACAAATTATTAAACATACCTCAAAAACCGAAAGTTGACATAGGAAGGGAAGAAAACATTGTGGGAAAAGGAGAAAATGCTGGTTAGTAGCATGTTCTGTTTTTATAAAACCATTATATTATCAAAAGCTTTATTCTTCAGGGTGATTAAAACTCTGGATTGAGAGGTAATGGGTAACTGAACCCTAGGAAGAGGGTTTTTGCAACATTTTAAGTAAAGAAGAAAATGCTGGTTACCAGTATTTTCTCCTTTTCCGACAATATTTCCTGCCTTTCAGCATACAGCTCTATCACTTGAGCCATGTTTACTTTGTTGCCTGCTAGACAGAGCTTCCAATACAGTTATATCTAAAATTTTATCATCTGGTACAGACTTAACCCTTTACCACACAATCCCTAGTTATATCAACCTTGAGGAAGAAGGTTTTTGAAAACATTGTGGGAAAAAAAAAAAAATGGTTGTAACCAGCATTGTCTCCGTTTCCCACAGTGTTTTCAAATGCCTTCCTCTTTAGGGACTGTGCTGTTAAGGATTAAATAAAGAAAGAAACAAAAAATGAAGTTTCAGAGTGATGAAAAAAGGATCCAAAATTTGTGGTCTGAAAAACATCTTACACAATAAAGTATAGAAACTGCACACCCACTGATGCCTGATCTTGATCCGGTCTATTCAAATTGGAAAAATTTTTTTTCTGATAAAACAACAAATCAATTATTCAATATGTAGAAAAAAAAATATTTCCTTAAAAGGGAAATAACTTGACACTCTAAAATTGATTGAGAAGGGAAATAACTCTAACATAGGATTGATAAAAAACTTCATGACATCATACCATACCATTCTTGTGTGGCCTTCTTATCAATAGCCATTGAGTACAACTTGTTTTGGTCAAACAAGTAGTGTAGATTAAGATCAACCTACTACAAACGAGGCATATTCAGTTCTTTGATAAGTCCAAGGGAAAGCCTAAATTTCAAAAACAATAGACAGATCAAAACTAAAGACTATCAAAATATTGGACATGTTTTATTCAAGATCAGACAGCATGTTCTGTGCAGTCTGATCCTGATCTAAAATCTCATTAAAAGCACCTTTAATGTAAATTGCAACTGAATGATAAATGTGTTCCTAACACCTTGGGTTTCATTTGGTCTGTTATGGTTAGTTTCAATCTTAGCCAAATCTTTTGGACTCTTCTAAATCCAGAGCATTTGCAGACAACAACTTAATTGTGGATTAAAAGGTGGAATTTTCTTATGAAAGGACACAAACTAGAGGCGCTTGAGCGCCTGTATCGCTCCACAGGCCTGATATTTCTATAATGGCGAAAGGAAGTTTTTAACAATTATCATTCAATCCTGCATTTTAGCTCACTGAAGAAACAATTTGGTAGACAACCACCATAGGAACTTACCTGCAAAACAACAATGAAATCCAATGAATAGTTTTAGAGAAGAAATTTTTCAAAGATTTTACTTTATACCATAAAAGGAAAATGAGTCTCCCATAAAAGCCATGTTTTTTGACAGATCTTTTTTTTTGTTTAAGGAATTCTGTAAACCTGTATCTAAGGAACATTCCTGCAAAATAATAATGCTATCCAAATAGCGGTTTGGGAGGAGAAGATTTTTAAAGGTTTTTTACTTTGGTTGCCATGGCAACCAGAATTCTTCATGGAACACAATTATTTGAAGGAATTTGAAAGAGGACCACCAAAGGAACATTCCTGTGAAATTTGGTAAAAATCCAGTCAATAGTTTCTGAGGAGAAGTTTTTTAAAGAAAAAGTTTACGGACGCACGCACGGACGAACGGACGGACGGACGGACGCACGACGGACACAACGCCATGACAATAGCTCGCTGGCCGAAGACAACCACCATAGGAACTTACCTGCAAAACAACAATGAAATCCAATGAATAGTTTTAGAGAAGAAATATTTCAAAGATTTTAATTTATACCATAAAAGGAAAATGAGTCTCCCATAAAAGCCATGTTTTTTGACAGATCTTTTTTTTTTTTTTAAGGAATTCTGTAAACCTGTATCTAAGAAACATTCCTGCAAAATAATAATGCTATCCAAATAGCGGTTTGGGAGAAGAAGATTTTTAAAGGTTTTTTACTTTGGTTGCCATGGCAACCAGAATTCTTCATGGAACACAATTATTTGAAGGAATTTGAAAGAGGACCACCAAAGGAACATTCCTGTGAAATTTGGTAAAAATCCAGTCAATAGTTTCTGAGGAGAAGTTTTTTAAAGAAAAAGTTTACGGACGCACGCACGCACGCACGGACGAACGGACGGACGGACGCACGACGGACACAACGCCATGACAATAGCTCTCTGGCCTTCGGCCAGTGGAGCTAAAAATAGTATGAGAAGGAAAAATTTTGACAGTCAGCAGTTCTTCCTTTTGCTTCAATGTTTTCAAACCCCTTCTTTAGGATCTTTAAAAGACAGGTTTATTTAGTAAACTGTTAAAGGATTTCACAGGTAATTACCTATCTTTTCTGCTGAGCTTGATAGTCTAGTCAGTAGCACAGGACTTGAGACTAGGGGTAACTGGTTTGAATTCCCAGTTTGGAAATTTCATTCCAAGGATTTATGATAGTCAATGCAATAGGATTCTTACCACTGATCATAGTTTAGACCATAGTTATGTTGGAAAGCAGCCAATGGCTTTGAAAGAATATTGTGTGGAGTATTGGTAAAACAAACTCCAGGAAAGCATGGATTAGTGCACTGGCTGCAACAATATAATCATGAAATAAGGTAGAAAATGGTGTCATACGTCATACATACAAACTAAATTAACCTCTTTCATAAACAATATATTCTGAATTGAAAGTAACCATAGTTGGCAAATTCTAAATTGGATACAAATAAGCTGTAGTAATCTGATTTGGTGGAGAACATTATGGGAAAAGCAGAGAATACTTGTTACTGGCATCCTCTCCTTTCCCAAAATGTTTTCAAAACCCTTCTTCCCCAGGATATTAACATGTGTGACTGTGTCTTAGAGGTGAGCCCTTCATCACACAATCCAGAGTTTAACTCATTACCAAACGACAGAATTTTAGGTTTGTCCAAATCGAAAGCATTTGCAGACGAAAAATTAAAAGTCACTGAAAATTTGAAGCTTGTTTTGTGAAGGGTAGAAAACATTGTGGGAAAAGGAGAAAATGCTGGTTACCAACATTTTCTCCTTTTTCCCAGTGTTTTCTAAAGGCTTCTTTCTCAGGGTCGTCAAAAGTAGGGATTGTGTGGTAATGGGTTAAACAACCCTGAGAAAGACACCTTTTAAAAACATTCTGGGAAAAGGAGAAAATGCTGGTAACCACCATTTTCTTCTTTTCCAAAAATGTTTTCTATCCTTTCAAAAACAACTTTTAATTTTTGAGTCACATTTATTTCGTCATCTGCAACAGTTACTGCTTTCAATTTGAACAATTCTAAAATTCTGTCGTTTGGTAAAGAGTTAACCCTTTACCACACAATCCCGACTTTTAACGACCCTAAGGAAGAAGGCTTTTGAAAACATGGTGGGAAAAGGAGAAAATACTGGTTACCAGCATTTTCTCCTTTTTTCCACAATGTTTTGTACCCTATCAAAGACAAATTTTGACATTTTGGTCACCTTTATTTTGTCGTCTGCAACTGCTTTCAATTCGACATTTTTGTCATCTAGTAAAGAGTAAACTGAAACAGTACTATATTAATTCAAATCAGGGATGTCCCCCACTTTTTTACATCAATAGATAAAGTGATCGGTATTATGAATATGTCTCCCTTATTTTCTGACAGTCAATATGCATTTATTTATACCTTAAACCCATTACCAAACAGCAAAATTTAAAACTCTTCAAAACTGAAAGCAATTGCAGATGAGAAATAAATTTACTGTTGCCCAAACAATAAAGATTGTCTTAGGAAGGGTAAAAAACATTTTGGAAAAGTAGAAAATGCAGGTTTCCAGCAATTTCTCCATTACCCACAATATTTTCCTTAGTGGTGTCCGTGGTTGTGAGGTAGCACATTGGCCTCACAACCATAAGGTCCTGGGTTCGATACCTGGGATCAGGTTTCAACTATGGGGTTGTTCATTGGCCCACACATTCGGTGTGAGTACTGCTGTAGTTCCCAGGTAGCAGAATCAAAAGAGATTACAATAAGTTTAAAGAACTTGTTTCTCAATTGATGTAAAATGAAAATATTTAAACCAATATTTTCCAAAGGCTTCTTCATCATGTAAGTTGAAACACTGTACTGTGGAGTAAAGGGTTAAATCCGGACCAGTCTGAAATTTTGTTGTTTGTTAAAGAGTTAACCCTTTGACTAAATAAAATTTGAGATCTCTTTGAATCGAAAGTAACTGCAGGCAACAAATAAAATGCAGCTCAAATTATGGGGGTTGTCTTTCAAAGAGCAGTAAAGGTGAAAAAAGGAAAAATACTGGTAAAAGGTGAAAATACTGGTTACCAGCATTTTCTCCTTTTTCCACTAAGTTTTCAAAGGACTACTTTCCCTGGGATATAAAAGTACAGGACTGTTTGGTAAAAGCTTTAGTACATTTAATGTGAAACAGGAGAAACTGCTAATTAACTGTTTACCAAACAATATGAAGTTTTAACGACCCTGAAGAAAGAAGCCTTTAGAAAACATGTAACCAGCATTTTCTCCATTTTCTAGGATGTTTTCTACTTTCCCAAAACAAATCTAAATTTTGGAGTCAGTTTTAATTTCTCATCTGCAAAATGCTTTCAACTTGGACAAGCCCAAAATTTTGTTGTTTGGTAAAGAGTTAATAGACACCTTGCATCATTCCAATGGACCATTAACAAATTGTGATGGTATCTATAGAATATATACATATTTCACACATTAAAAATTGACTTTATAAAATTACAGGGTATATAAAATATCATCCTATTGTGTGGCACCTTTCTTCCCAATACAATTAGCCCTGTAACTCTTTGCCAAATGACAAAATTTTAGACTTGTCTAAATTGAAAGTATTTTGCAGATGACATAATTACAAGACATAACCGACATGGCGAAATTTGTCTCTTTTATACTGAATGATAAATATCATTGCAAAAGTGTTGGGTTCTCAGTTGTTTTTCGTTATTAGCTATGGAAGTTGTTTACATTTCATTTCCATATTAACTTCTATACAGTAGCAATTTGAAAAATAGAACTGCATGGGATTGGTCGTGCATCACAACAAAAAGCAGTTGTTATCTGTGAAAAACGTGTGGGAATTGAGATGTTTTTAGTAAATAATAAATCTAATTTTCTTTAAAAAGCAGGAGTGCCAGTGCCATCAATCAGAGCCCAACTGGTTACTGTAAGAAACATCTATGTCATGAATGTGTAATTCATTTGAGATTGTTGATTCTAATCCGGGTCCATCTTCACAAACTATGCTAAATAATTAATTCTAAATGTGATATTACCAACAGCCATTTGATTGGTCAAGACATTCTGTCTCCACCAATCAAATGCTAAGTCTTTGTGTTTTGAATTCTGGCTGTAGAGAAAGTCCGGTTGTTGATCTGCTGTTGATCTGTTGATTTATATCGTCTGCTTACATCAGTTTCCCAGGGGCTTAGCACAACATCCGACAAAAAAAACTGATTGCCATAAAAAAATCAGCTTATTCTCCACAGCACCTGCTGCATGTAGTTTATAAGCCATTGACTCTCTGGGATTTATAAATATATCTTTTGTGTATTGACTTCAGAAGAAGTGATCAACATGCTTGATATCTACAAACTCCTCACTTGATAACTAGGTCAGTAACTTGACACCAAAAAGCCAATCAGAAGCTTACAGGGAAACCATCTATAGTCTTGGTGCCCAGCTCATAAAAAAACTGCTAGTCACATGACACCATGAAGCCAATCAGAAGCCTGCAGGGAATCAAATCCTGGTGCCCTGTGCAATTTTCTTGGCAGACAAAAAATAACTAGAAATTTTCTCTTAATGTGACATTATCAGCTTTGCTAGGTTTTTGTTAGGCAATATGTATTATTTAACTCTTTACATAGCAATCCAAGAGTTAGAGAACATTGACGAAAAGGACTTTTGAAACCATAGTGGGAAATGAAGAAAATGGTGGCTTACTAACAGCTCTTCTTTTTTCAACAATGTCTTTATTATCCCAAAGACAAATTCAATAATATAAGCTACATTTAATTTGTCGTCTGCAAATGCTTTCATTATGGAAGAACTCAAAACTTTGTTCTCTGGTATAGAGTTAACTATTTACAAGACAATAAAAATTTAGACCAGTTCAAATGGGAAACAAACAGACAACAAATTCAACATTGCTCTAGTGTCATGGGGTTTGTCCTAGACAAGGTTGAAAACATTGTGGGAAAAGGTGAAAATGCTGGTTACCAGCATTTTCACCATTTCCCACATTGTTTTCCAAAGTCTTCTTTATTATGGTTATTAAAATAAGGGACTGTTTGGTACAGAGTTAAGCTATAAGAGATCTTATCTACCACTGCTGAACAAAATCATTGAGATAATGATTGTGCTGAGTGGCCCAAACCCATTTGTGTTTATCCCAATTAAAAAAGCTTTTTATTTCAATTGTTTCTTTTGTTTCCTTTTGAATTTATTGCCTCCCATTATAGGATCTGTTTCATCCTTAACCAAACAATCTAATGTTTAACCCTTTACCACACAATGACGACTTTTAACGCCCCTGAAAGAGAAGGCTTTTGAAAACATTGTGGGAAAAGGAGAAAACGCTGGTTACCAGCATTTTCTCACTATGTTTTCTACCCTATCAAAGAAAAATAATTTCATATGAGCCACATTGAAACTGTCATCTGCAATTGCTTTCAATTTGGACAGGTCTAACATTTTGTCGTGCAGTAATGGGTTAAACAACACCAAGGAAAAAAGGGTTCTGAAAACATCATGGGAAAAGGAAAAATGCTTGTAACAAGCATTTTCTCCTCTCTCTGAAATATTTTCTGCCTTTTCAAGACAAATTTCATCATCTGAATCAATGTTTAACACTTTACTGTATACAACAGAATCTTATGCACTCAGTGTTTCTCAAATGAACTGTTTACAACAGAATTTAAGACTGGTCCATATTAAAAGTATACATATTTGCAGCAGACAAGTGAATCATATGACTTAGAAGGCTTTTGAAAACATTTTTTGGAAAAAGGGGAAAATTACTGTTGACTTACACTTTCTCCTATTTTCTCAATGTTTTCTGACCTTTCTGATAAAATCATTCGAAAGCTACAATTTCTCCTTTTCTCACCATGTTTTCCTACCTTTTAAAGACAAATCCTATCATTTCAGCCACATTAAATTTTCATCAGCTTAATGCTTTCAAATTGAACAAGTTTAAAAATTTGAGAGTCAAACTTTGAAGGCTCACCCTTAAATTGTAGTCAGTTAATTTTTTCACTACCAGCTCAAAAGAAGTGACTATTTTCCAGAGGTATAAAAGCAGATTTCCAATGATTGCTACTGAGGATGAATTTTGTCATAGTCTAGCACCAGGTAGGGGAGTCTAATCTTGATCTATGCCATCTGCAATAGCTACTTTAGTCATCATTAGTAGTAAAAGAGTTAAATTGATCTGTACCAAACAATCCCAGATTTTAGCAACCCTGACAAATACAGCTTTGAAAACATAAAATGCTGGTAGCCAGCATTTTCTCCTCTTACAAACTGTTTTCCACTCTGTTAAAGGCAAACCTCATCATTTCAGGCACAGTTAAATGTAGCTCTTATGTGAGTTAACGCTATTCCAAACAAGAAAATGTTAATTTAGCATTGTCAAAGTTTGTCTTTTGCAGGCGACAAATTAAATATAACAAAAAATTTAATGATGGAACTTATGTTACACAGAAAACAAAACATTGTGGGAAAAGGACAAAATGCTGGTTACCAGCATTTTTCTCCTCTTCCAAAAATGTTTCCAAGGCCCTCCTTACTGTCTTAGGGGGTTGTTAAAACTCAGGATTGTGTGGTAAACTGTTAAAAGGACTGAACTTAAAAAAAAACATGAAAGTTTTTACTGTCAATATATTAAGTCGACAGTAAATCTGCTGTGGTTTTTAATTTTTCAAGACCATTTTGGGACAAACTCGATAGTATAGACATACTGCACATTAGTGCAGTTTGATCTGAATCTTAACTGATAGAAATTTAACAGATAGAAATTTAACAATCTTTAGTTTTCTTTGATATACCAAAGAGCACTATCACAAGCTCATCACTTTTTCAATACACACCCTGTATTTGCCAATACACATAAAATTGTTGTCATAGAAACAGAATATCTCCATTGTGATCAATAGATCAATATTTACAATTCAGGGATTTTATACCATGGACCACCATGCCTTGAGGTAGTTTATAATTTAATAGTACCAGTTAAACAATTCTCGTAGGAAAAACAATAGACCTACATGTATACTAAACCAACATTTAATGAACTGTAAAAAAAAGACTGTAGAAAAAGAACTTCTATAAGCAAACAGAGCTGCTGCTGTATTAATTTCCAAGAATGAAGTTTGACATTTGCAATATGTTTGACCAATGACCTATCAGAAATGTCTTAACTCTTTATCACACAATTCCAAGTTTTAACAACCCTGAAAGAGAAGGCTTTTGAAAATATTGTGGGAAAAGGAGAAAATGCTGGTAACCAGCATTTTCTCCTTTACCCACAGTGTTTTCTACCCAATCAAGACAGAAATCATCATTTGAGCTAATTTAATTTGTTGTCTGCAATGCTTTCAATTTGTTGAGTCCAATAATTTGTCATTTGGTAAAGAGTTAACTGTATACTAGATGAAAATATCTAAGACTTATTGACACTGAAAGTATAACTTCAGTTTTCATGACCTTGAGAAAAAGGGCTTTTAGAAAACATTTTGGGGAAAGGAGAAAATGCTGGTAACCGGCATTTTCTTCTTTCCCCACAAGGTTTTCTTTATTCCATCAGAGAACGTAAGTGCATGTGTATCAATTTCAAATAATTATGTAATCCACAGATGCTTTGATTTTTGGAACAGTCTAAGATCTGTCATTTGGAAAGGGGTTAACACTTTACCAAACCACAAATACATGTACTAGGATCATCCAAATTAAAAGTATTTGCAGACGACAACTTAGATGTGGCTGGAATTACGCTCTTTAGCTGTGAAAGGGTAGATAACATTGTGGGTAAATGCCACAATACAAACCACAGTACCTTTCAATGATTTTTAACCCTTGACCACATAATCCCCTATTCTAACAACACTAAAGGGGAAGGCATTTGAAAACATTGCCGGAAAAGTAGAAAATGCTGGTTACCAGCAGTTTCTCCTTTTGCAACATTGTTTGCAACAGGGTTTTCTCCTTTTGTGCCAATGTTTCTGACCCTATCAAAGACAAAAAGCATCATGTGCACTACATTATATTTGTCATCGGCAAAGCTTTCAGTTTTAACAAGTCTAAAATTTTGTCATTTGGTACAGAAATAATCTGTTTTTTGTCACTTTTTTACACCATGTAAAGGAACAAAACCTCTTAAAAAAATCGAGTGAGGCCTTCCTGTAGCTGTTCAGAAACTGTTCAATAACAAACAATGTAAAAAAAAATACAATTAGTGGGGTAAAATAACCTTTTCTCTTTTCTCTCTAAGCTGTCCTTGGCAGGAAACGTCCAATTAATTTGATAGTTTCAAGATCATTCACTCTTACCTCACAAAAAAAGTTTTGAAGTAGACAAACTCAGTAAAATCTAAGCAAAATAAAAATGGTATCTCAAATTTAATCTTTAACCCTTCACTACACAATCCAGACTTTTAACGACCCTGAGACAGAAGGCTTTTGAAAACATTGTTGAAAAAGGAGAAAAAGCTAGTAAATACAGAAAATACTGTTTTCTACCCTTCCCAAATCAAATTTCTATTTTTGAGTAGCACTTATTTTGTTGTCTGCAACTGCTTTCAATTTGGACCAGTCTAAAACTTTTTTGTATGGTAAAGAGTTAACTAAACAATACTAATCCTGAGAAAGAGGGTATAAGAAAACATTGTTGGCAAAGGAGAAAATGCTGGTAACCAGCATTTTCTCCTTTATCCACAATGTATTGATCTCTTTACCAAAAAAAAAGACAAAATTTTAGACTTGTTCAAATTGAATACATTTGCAGATGACAAATAAAATATGGCTCAGGTGATGGGATTTATTTCTAAAAGGGTTGGACACATTGTCAAAAAAGGAGAAAATGTTGTGATCTCCTTTTCCCACAATATGTTCAAAGGCCTTCTACCTCAGGGTCGTTGAATTTCTGAATTGTTTGTTAAAGGGTTGAGACAAATTCCACCATTTGAGCAAAATCTGATTTGTCGTCTGAAAACACTTTCAATTCGGATGAGTCCTAAATTTTGTCAGGTGATAAAGTCTTAATCCTTTACCTGATATGCCAATTTGAGGCTCTTCCATTTCAGCAGCAAATAAAGATATGATGTCAAAAATATGGACAAATGAGGATACAAATATCTGATTGAGTGGAAAACATTGTGGGAAAAGGAGAAATTGCTCGTTACGAGCAATTTCTCCTTTTCCCACAATGTTTTCAAAAGCTGTCTGTTGTTGATACGTCAAAATGAGTATCTATGGAGTAAAGGGTTAAGATAAAAATGCTTGTAAAATCATTTTGTCAAAATGAGAAATTGCTTGGAAAATGAAATTTGTCTTTGAGGGGGTAGAAAACTTTGTGGGAAAAAGGTGAAGATGCTGGTCACTGGTATTTTCTCCTTTTCTCACAATATTTTCAAAAGGCTTATTCCAAGTGGTTGTCATTACACAGAATTTTTTGTTAACCCTTAACCACCCAAACCTGAGTTTTAATGTCTCTCAGAAAGAAAGCTTTTGAATTCATTGTGTGGGAAAATAAAATATGATATTACCAGCATTTTCTCCACTTCTCACAATGTTTTCTATCCTTTTATTGACAACTTTAATTTGTTGAGGTTATTTAATTTGTCGTCTGAAAATGCTTTGAACTAGGAAAAGTCTAAAATTTTGTAAAAGATTTTCAGGGTTCATTCTCCCAAAACCTTGAATTTACTCAGGTTCATAAATTACCAATAAAAGCCATCACACCTCTAAAACTTGTTCCAATCAGGAAGTAAAAGCAGAAATAGATATTTGTTCAATTTTGCGCTAAAAAAATCAGCTTTTCCTTGAAATAAATAATAGAGGTATTCAACTCTTTACCAAACAATCCAAACTTTTAACGACCCTGAGACAGAAAGCTTTTGAAAACATTCTGGGAAAAGAAGAAAATGCTTGTAACCAGCATTTTCTCCTTTTCCACAATGTTTTCTACCATTCCTAAAACAAATTTCAATTTTTGGGTCACATTTATTTTGTCGTCTGCAAATGCTTTCAGTTTGGACTGGTCTAAAATTTTGTTGTTTTGTAGAAAGTTTACAAATCAGTATAACACTAACAAGTTATGTCTATTTATCTTCCTCATAGTAGTGGTATACATGCAATACTATAAACTGAATGCAATAAATCTGCCATCCTAGTGGATCAAGAAATCAAACTTGAATCACTTCATTGACAGACCTAGGACCTGACCACTGTACCATGGTAACAGCTAAACTGCTGGCAATGTAAATTAACAATAGATACTATATTTGTAATTTATTGCCCATGCTTATATTTCCAATGAGCCAACACTGGTAAACAAATTATTATAGTTACAATTATTAGTAAACAAAATTCAACTTGCCCTTCATTTACTTTTGTATTCAGATTATTGGCATTAATAATATGAAATAGCGTACGCATGTAACCAAATATGCAATGAGGACACATCCAACCTTGTCTACTGTTTGCATCATCATGTTTGCATTATACATGTGCATGTTTCTGTCTAGAAGGACAGGGGGCAATGAGGGTGCTGAAAAGGACATGCCCTGCCCGCTAAAAAAGTAACTTGAATATAATCATATCAACATAATCAACATGCTTTATTAATCATGTTTCTTAATCATGTGACATTCCAATAAGTCTTTGCAAAACTTTAAATATACCATAAGAAGGCATGTAGCCCATTAAAGACATACCACTGAAAAATACCATTTTCTTACTTGAGTCTTTTTTCATTACTCATGGCTTTCAAGCTTTTGGTTTACTAACTTCAGAGAGATTTATATTTAAAGATGCCCGTCTACAGCCGGTGAGCAAAAACGCTGTTAAATTTCAAACAATTTAGAATGGTACAGAAATCAGTCCTTTGTGTAAACATGGATAAATTACTGACATATATAGTGTAATTGAAAAAAAGAAACACGGAGATTTGTATTAGAAATGGTTTAGATGGTCATAGATTTTTAAGTCCACCTGAGGCATTTTTTTCCCATCATTTGTTTTAACCAAACTATGGGTAAACAGTCACACCAATATGATCTTTCCTTATAATATTTCAACTTTCTCCCTCTCCCATCCCCCTAAAATTTCTGGTCAAAATCTGGCTTGAAGCACCTTTAAAGCTCATTAATTTAAAAGCAGCAGCTTGATTGGCTAAGGTTGTCTGTCTCTAGAAACCTGACAACATGTCTGGAAAATTTGATTTAAGTCTGGTTTTTACAAGGGCTTGATGGACACTTAATTTATTTGGCTTTAATTAAATGTAAAAAAAAAGATAAAAACTTGGTTTGATTTATGCGCTGTTATAGTTTTTGAAAACCCCCAAAATATGACCAAAATAAATCAAAATAAAGTATACATGTCTCTTGACACTTTCTGTGCAGTCTGTCCATGTTGTACTCAGTCTGATAATGTTGATTACCAAACGACAAATTCAGGCTCTTCTAAATTGAAAGCATCTGCAGACGACAAATTTTAAATTAGTACAAATGGAGTGAAGTTCTTTGACAAGGTAGAAAACAATGTTGGAAAAAGAGAAAATACTGGTAACCAGCATTTTCTCCTTATCTCACAATGTTTCTTCCCTTTCATAAACAACTCTCAAGTTTTGAATCACACTTCATTTCTCATCTGCAAAATGCTCTCAGTCTTGACAAGTCTAAAACATTGCTGTTTGGTAAGGAGTTCAGCTTGTTGCAGGCCTTAGTAATAGGTTTCATCATTACTGCATTCCTAATTACTATGAACTTGATGACAAAAAAGGAGATTCTAATAACCTTTATGAACAATTTCTCATTCTTCCACGATGTTATCAAAAGTAATCGACAACTTTATGGTAAAAGTTATCTACAGGACTAAGTTAAGACATACAATACCCAATTTTAACCAGATATTTTTCACAAAATCATCAATATCTTTGCCAACATATAAATTTTGGTTATAGCAAACACAAGATCCTAAACTGACCCAAGAATTTTACCATGATCAGTACAATATTTGTCAACATGCAACTTTAGGTAATAATAAACATAAAATCTGAAATCGACCATACATTTTTACATGATCAGTGTATATTCACCCACATGCAATAGGTAATATGAGCAGGCTTCGCAGATGACAAAGGATAAAAAGAAAAACTGTGCCATGCACCATCAGAAAATGTGGTAACAGTCACATCTACTGGAATATATTATAATGTGGTTCTCTGATGCTATCAAAAATTCGGATCATAGTGACAGCTGACTCATAAAGTCTTTGCTGCACAAGCATGAGTAATAACTACTCTGGGGTAGAAGCCATTTGAAAACATTGTGGGGAAAAGTAGAAAAATGCTGGTAACCAGCATTCTCTTCTTTTCCCACGATGTTTTCTACTCTGTCAAGGAACTTTAGTTCATTTGTACCACTTTCAGATTTGTTTCAGATGCTTTTAATTTGGAAGGGCCTAAAATCTGTCGTTTAGGAACGGGTAAATGCCTTTCCTCAGTTGTCACGCGCCTTCAGAAAGTATGGTAACATTGTCCAGTCTGTAGATTATGCTTCGAAATGATTATTATGATACTTTTAACAGTTTGGTCAAATGACAGTGCTCATTTAAAGACTTCATGTCTTTTCAGCAGATACAAGGAAAAAATAGTTAACTAAACGATATAGAGAATCTGTGCCAAACATTATCAAAAGAATATTACATTTTTATAATTAACTATAGTGTGTGTGTGTGTGTGTGGGGGGGGGGGGGGGGGAAAGGGGGGAGAGCAACGCATTCGCCTATTCCAATTGAAAGTAACTGTAGACAACAAATTAGAAATAAGAACCATTGAAGTGTATATGATAGGGTAAAAAACAAAGTGGAAAAAGGAGAAAATGATGGTTACCAGCATTTTCTCCTTTACCCAAAAATATTTTCAAAAGCCTCCTTTTTCAGGTTTGTTAAAACTCAGGTCTGTGTGGTAAAGACTTAAACTTATTCCTATAAAAGTAATTTATTCCTTTAAAATAACTAGCAAAAATCACACAAAGCACAAACATTCAAAGAATAAAAGATGTTTTTCTTTATACCTGTATGGAAAATACGGCAGGAGAAGGAACAGTGACTCATCACAAGCTGTCTACTGTGAGCTTTAATTCTAATCTTTACCTTTGTACGATGGGCAAGAGGCCTAAGTACTGAATCTTTAACACAAAAGAAAATGTCCATTTTGGCCAATTTCTATGCAATGAGTCAATACATTAGTAACAAGTTTGTCAAATCCCAGTCTCTGCAGAGCTGCTGATGATTTACTCTAATAACCATTCCAAGTCTACCAACCCTGAGGAAGAACGCTTTTGAAAACATGTTGGGAAAAGGATAAAATGCTAATTACCAGCTTTTTCTCTTTTTCCCACAGTGCTTTTTAGCCTTTTAAGGACAAATGCCATACTTTGAGCCAAATCTGATTTGTCGACTCTAATAATTGCTTTCAGTTTGGCCTAGTCTAAAATGTTGTCATTTGTTTAACTCTTTACCACTCAGTCCAAACTTTTAATGACCCTGAGGAAGAAATCTTTCGAAACATTGTGAGAAAAGGTGAAAATGTTGGTAACCAGCATTTTCTCCGTTTCCCACAATGTTTTCTGGTCTATCCAGGAAAAAGCGTGTCATTTGTACTATCTTTAATTTGTCGTCTGCAATTCAATTTGGACAAGTCCAAAAATCTGACGTTTGATAAGTTAAAAAGGAGATAAGGACTGACATGCCTGACATTCAGCTTCGCCATGCTTTGGCAAAAGGGGGCCTAATGCATCTTTGTGATGCATGATACCAAGCAAGTCATCACAGTATTCTACATCCCTAAAATCCGTTTTGTGTGACAACCTACTGAATCACAAGGTACACTGGTCCTTTGACATACAGAAAATTGATCTATAGCAAAAAGTTTCGGCCCAGGTCAGCCTGCACGGACTGCGCAGGCTGACCTGGGTCGATTCTTTTCTCAAATGCATTAAGTTCCCTTTTCACAGAGTATGGCTTATATGTTACAGTAGTAAACTATATGGGATGTATCAGCTGATTTGTGAATTCAGCGTAAACAAGGCTGAAGAAAGATTTTAAGGCAACTGGCGTTATCTAAACTATAGACTGCAGAGAGTACGATGGGAATTAGCCCATTTCTGCACTTGCAATTTCTGGTTCTTTTGTTTAACCCTTTACCACACAATCCTGACTTTTAATAACCCTGAGAAAGAAGCCTTTTGAAAATATTGTAAGAAAAAGAGAAAATGCTGGTAAACAGCATTTTCTCCATTTCCCAAAATGTTTTCTACACTTCTATAAAAAAAATTCAATTTGAGTCACATTTATTTTGTTGCCTACAAAATTAATGCTTCCAAATTTGATGTCTAAAATTTTGTCGTTTAGTAAAGAGTTAAAAGGTGTTTAACTCCTTTATATTATGGCTGCAAGTGTATCTATCCATGCTTCCCTAGAGTTTCCTTTATGGGTACTTGGCATAAATATTTTCTCAAGCAACTTGCTCCTTCCCCACAGAAACATAGTCAAAAGTATGTTCAGCTGCTAGAGATCAATAAATCATGTCTCAATGTCTACCACCAATCCTTGGGACAAATCTGACCTGGTATCAAGTCTGTAAGTCTCAGACTGAACTATTAGGCTCTGCAGTCATTTACAAAACATACCATTAGTTACTTAAAAGTCCAAGCAGTAACCATAACAGAAATATTTCAAGAAAAGGAATAATAACTTGTAACATGCAGTCCCCCAGTTTTTCTTCATTGTTCTTTTAACATTGTGGCCTGCAGACGAACTTGTACTGCAAAGCAAGACCCAATCAACATAGCAACAAGAAACATGTGAAACACTGTATCGCTGCCAATGACAGTCTTAGGTATTAGTTTGGACAGTGTAAATCTAGATCAGACTGTACAAAACATTCAGCTGAATACTAAATCTACAATCCTATGTTTCAGGCTGTTTTCAGGGATTTTTTGTTTGAAACAGGAATCGGTTTTTACCAATTTTTTCTGAGACATTTTTAATTTTTTAGCGAGAAAATTGCAAATATGCAGCCTTGGCAGAACACTATTGGGGCCATCAAAGAAATCACTGTTGTGGCATTTCCAGCTTTAAATCCATAATTTCAGATAAAAGTATTTATCCTTTACATCATATATATCAGTAATTCATGTATGTTTACATACCTGACTAAATTTTGAATCATTCTACGGTCTATCAATTTTTACAGTGTTTTTTCTTTCTGGTAGTAAGTATGTATCTTTCAGGAATAAAGAAAATTCTACTGACTTAGGGCTTGTGAATGTAATGAAATGTTAGGAGAAAAGAAACATTGTCTGCATTTTCCTACAATGTTTTTTCTATTCTATCAGAGACAAATCCCGTCATGTCAGCCACATGTAAAATTTCTTCCACATATTGGACAAAAATAATACCGTCATCATTCGATAGAAAACTAAAATGCCTAGTGAAAACTACGGACTTTATAAATTCCCAGACTTTGTCAAGGAGAAGATACAGAATTACCAGATATAATTTATGTACATGTTCATAGATGATTATTCACGATAGGACCACTTGAATTCTGATTACCATAGTTTGATTATCACAAATAGGTCTCAAGTGTTGCCTGTCTGATATACAATCCTATTGACTGATTTCTTTGCAAATTTTTTATCTTAGTAATATGCGTGTTACTCCTTACTGCACAATACTGTGTTTTCATGACACTGAAAGAAAAGGCTTTTGAAAAAATTGCTGGAAAAAGAGAAATGCTGGTTGCTACCATTTCTCAATTTCCAACAGTTACTATGTTTCCTACACTGTGAAACACAATAACAACCATTTCAGCAATATTTAATTTGTTGTCCAGATGTGCTTTCTATGTGGTCCTGTCAAAAATGTTGTCGTTTGGTTAATAATTGACCAGGGATCACCCATCACAACTTAAAGGTTTTTTCCCCCAGATTTACAGCTAAAAAAAAATGTGGTATGTATTCATTAAAATTACTCTAGACACTTCTAATATATACCAACAGCATAGCTTTTATTTGAGAAATAAGGCTTTATTAATTTGATCACCCCTCTTTTATCAAGAGTTCCTCTTTTAACCCTTAACACACACAAATAATAAACACACATTTTCAATTTAGAATTAAAAAAAAACCCCTGGTAATTACAATAAGGAGGTTATCTTATTTCAGACTGCACCTTTTGTGTAATCTGATCTTGATCTAAACTGACCACAGAGACAACTTTAGTAGTAAAATTTGCTTTACAGGTTAATCAATACTATTATCAAAATCTTTATCTATGTACATGAACTGTTCTTTATCTGATGGCTGTACTACCAGATGACAATTTTCCCTTCGATTTTGAACTGTATTATCTATATCTAACACTTCAAATTGAAAGATTTGAGAAATTAGCTGATAACGACAAATTGATAGATACCACACAAGTTCGGGCTTTTCATTACTGGGCATTTCAATAATTAGTACACAGAAGTACGCATGTAAAATTTAAAAATTTTATAGAAAACAGTCTTTATCAATTTCCCCCCCCCCCCCCAAAAAAAAACAACAATTATATAGCCCTTTAACACAAAATTCCAACTTTTAATAATCTTGAGGAAAGGACGCTTTTGAAAACATTATTGGAAACAGAGAAATGCTGGTAACCAGCACTGTCTCCATTTACCACACTGTTTTCTATCCTGTTAAAAAAGAAAATATCATAACAGCTAGATTTATTCGGCTGTATGCATGCTTTCAATTCGTTCAAGTCCAACATTTTGTTGTGTGGTAAAGAGATAGAGAAAAAAAAATGGACCTATTTCTACTTTCACTTTGCATGCAACATACTCTACAGACGGGCTTTGTTTGGCATAAACATGAGTACTTGGTTTATTTTAAACCCACAAACCAAAGTTAGAAACTGGAGGACTCATTTTCTTTCCATCATAAACTTAAAAGCAATCAACATTTAACCCTGTAGAACTCATCCTACCCCTCGAGAAAAAGGCTTCTTAAACATTGAGGGCAAAGATGACACCAGCATTGTTTTTACATATTCCACGGTGCTTTCTATCAATTCAAAGACTTATCTCATCGTGAAAGCCACGTCAAATTTACAGTTCGCAAGTATTTTCCACAAAGAAGTACCTAAAATTTTGCCGTCTGATGAAGTGTCAGCGATTGACCCATATTCAGTCCAAGTTCGATAAATCGAACCAACGTTGATGGATCTTTATTTCGGTCACATTATTTCTCTCTAGACAAGCAATACAACACTAGAAAGAAATGACAACATATAAAATGAGTAGAACGTTGTAAATTTTATTCAATTATTTTCTTATAAATTAACTAACTATACCTGAAGTTCTTGTAAGTCGAATTTCTTCCAAAAATCACACATCGACTGCACACTGGCAGCCATCTTGTTCAGGTTTCTCAATGAGGGTCACATGACATTGAGACAGTTCGACTGAGACTATGATACAACCAGCATACAACACTAGGAAATAAATTTTCCCATACTCTTGTAAATTGATGAATTAAATTTGAAACATGCAGCTGCATGTCTTCTTTGTCATGAAAAAAATAATCATATTTTTTTTTCTAGCTCGCATATTGTGTGTGATATCATAATGGAAAAGAAAAACAACACACACACACACACACACACACACACACACACACACGTTTTGCATGTACACAAGCGCCATAATTGTGGTGGGAGGGTAACATTTTACCTGAATCCCAGTTGTTTCGACTCATAACTATTTTGGCCAACACATTTCAGCCTGGGTCTTCTCTGCCTAATATCAGGTTGTGTTGTTTTAGCAAGACTATACTTGTATTACAAAAGCATTAGTTTCCAACTTTTCTATTAGCCATGACAAAAATTAGAATTCTAAAAATACTTGCGGTGATTACATTTTATTTGACAGCAACAGGGAGGTGTGACCAGAATTTCATGGTTGTCTGAATAGTATGTGATAACATGTTTTTGACTTTTAGCTAAATTTTAAACCACATGTATGCCAAACTGAAAGCATTATATCAAATTTTAGATCAAAAGACAGTTTCTGTCTTTGAAATTGTTGTAAACAATATCCATGGGAAAAGGAGAAAATGTTACGTAACAACAATTTCTCCTTCTCCACAATGTTTCCAAAAGGCTTCTTCCTCAGTTGTTAAAACATGGAATTGTTTGATTGATAAAGAGATAAAGAAAAAACTGTCAACGTAGCCAATAATACCTAAAGCTTGAAATTACCGTAAGTTTGTTGAAAGTATTCTCATCAGTTATATTATGTATGATAGATAAATTTAGATTTATGTTGCATATAAAAAGTATTGTAATTTCAGAGCTGACAAAGTATCTCATTGCCATTCTTTCACTTTTGTTTAATATTAGGTTAGATATATTAGTAGTGTATAAAAATTGAGTAAATCTTTATTTTTTTATACATGAAATTTTTGAACTGCATGAAGCACATTTTGCTTAAGATAACTGCTGCAGCATCCCTTCAGTGCTTAGAAGAATATCAAACATTTTTAACCCTTTACCAGTCAACAAGTTTTAAGACTTGTAAAAATTTGAAGCATTTATGATGACAAATAAGATGTCTCAACTGATGGAATTTTTTGTTCATGAACAAAAAATGTTAGCAGTATTTTGTCCTTTGTCCACAATGTTTTCAAAAGCTTTAGTCCTTCAGTTTTTTTTTAAATCAAGGATTATTTAGTAAATGGTAAGTAAAGGATTAGTTAGTAAATGGTAAATGAAGTTGAAACTGGGAAAATACCTCAAGAAGTTCCATTTCATTTTCACTCAGTTTTCTGAGCAAGTCATTAGACGTGATTGTCAATTCATTTTATTTATTTTTTTTTAATTTTAACTATTTTTATTTATTTATTTATTTATTTATTTACAGTATTTATTCATTCTGTATCTGAACCTGTATTATATTCAAAAGGGACTAATTTTTAAAATGAGAACAACTTATCGAGGAAGTTTGTGTATATACAAAAAAGGCTTAAATGCAAAAAATAATAGTCATAATGGAATTTTCATTGTTTATTCAAACAAATCTGTGACTAAAATATTGGGCATTATAACGACAAATTCCTATCATTATATTGCTAAAACCCATGAAAAGAAAAATTATGAGTATAAAAAATAGAATTTTGTAAGGATTTGTTTTGTGTATGCATCAAATACAATAGACCAATACAATAGTGGTAGAATGAATGAAGCTGAAAATTTAATTAATTTCTTATCTTTTCATTCATAAAATAATACCACATATATGTATAGAACTGTATAGTGGTTGGAGTTTGCCGGTATTATGCCAATACTGCCCTTTCATCATACAATGTAGCCATGACATTGCTTTTCTTGTTCGTCCCAACTGATTTCCCGTTGGTCCGGGCTTGTTCGTCCCAACTTTTGTACCTGCCAAACAAAGGTGTTAATAGTGCATACTTCACTGATTTTGACAAGTATATATGAAAAGGTGTTAACTGCACATAATCCCCGATGCACATAACTGTGCAAAAGCAAAAATAGTCATCCCCATCATTATGCATAGGGATAAAATCAAAGTAAAGGAAAAAAAAATATTGATATTGACATGAATTTTCAATTTATAGTGTGTTATGGAAGGTAAGCCGTAGGTAAGAGGTGGTGTAGTATTGGCTGCCGCGATATAGCTGTAATATTGCTGAAAACGGCGATGAATATGGCGTTGAACAACTTCTGTGTTCCTTATCATAGTAGCTTTTACTATACAGTCACATATTTAAACAACCCCATGGTAAATGTTATTTCGCAAACAAAAAGCAATAAACTTGTCAGTGTGTATTGGAGAATAAAAAATAGTTCAATGAACAACCAAGAAAATTTTATTTAAAGAAATTTTATGTGTAAAATAACAATTCGTTTAAGAAGGCACATAGCACTGTTCATTCCAATACGATCGATATGGTAGTGTGGGACGAACAAGCCCGGGCGAACAGGCCAGGGCGAATAAGCCCAGGGACGAACAAGCCCAGGGACGAACTGGTTTTGGGACGAACAAGCCCGGAACCTGGTGTATTATCAATATCAGAGTCGAAGTCGACCTGAAAAAAATGGCTGCCGTTGACAAATGGCGGACGGATTTAAATGAAGGGAGTTTCTGTAAAACTCTTCGGGAAAACAATGCTACAGAATCTAATCGGAAATTACAAACTGAAGCCAAAAGTCTTCTATTAGTTCTTGATAACGATTTATTTATATGGGACAATAATTCCTCACATTTGATCTTTTACAACCTGAATAATCTGACGTTGGACACAAATTCAGCACGGCATCAGGTAAACTGAAAGTAGAATTCACAACGTGTACACAGTTTTTCTCTAAATTAGCCTTTAACTCATAACTAGTCGACCAAATGTTAGACATGTGACATGTCCGAATAAAATCTTCTCCAGGCTACAAATCAAATGGGACTCCTTTGTTAGTGTGGTCCTATCTGCACAGAACTTGCGGTAGGATATGACCATGGATCTACACAGACCAATATTTTGATACATATTCTGATCAAAACAACCACAAAATAGCAACAATTTGTGCTGACTTACCTGATTGGAAAAGGCTGTTCCATTCATTCAGCACTCTTGACTGTTCAGGTCCATCACTTTACTTGTTTCATGCCATTCTGAAGAAAGCTTCTGGTGCAGTTATGATTTTGGACTCTTTTGCACATTAAGGTGTTGTAAGTAAATAGGAATAGATGTGGGAAACTTGAGTATAGTCTTGTCCAGCTTTCTTTTATGGAAAGCAGGACTAATGGCTTCCGAGACACTCAAGGTGTAATCAGTGCTAGCTCTGGCCCAAGTAAAATAATGGCCAACAACTTTTTCTTGAAAAAAATAATAGACAAATTAAGCGCGTGAAGTTTGCTTTAAAAGAAAAGACATGCACAGTGAAGTGGATGAGGTTATCAACCTAAGCCTTTAAATCTAATTTGAATTTTCATATTGCTATTCACTGGTACCACTGCTAAATCCAATACTGTAAATGCAGTTAAATTTTGTCTTAGGTTATTATCTTTTTTAATTGACGATAGTTTTCGTTTAGGACGACCCATGTTGACGTATAAGTGAAGAATGATAAGATTTTAAGGGTTCAAGAACAAGATTTATTAGAATAATGTCAACATGTCAATTAAATTCAGTTATGCATTGTTGTTTTCTTTTTGTTCGCCGACATTTAAACAGCGCCGGTTTACGCTGTCAATGTAAACGAATTTATGATATCTAGTTGGTTTCCTGTAGTCGCCATCGCCGTTTCTGGCGGTATTGAAATCCAAGGCATTCTATCACTGCGTCAAGTAAAACAGTCAATCAAAATTTAACGTGAAATAAACAAATAATCGCGTTCTCCAATTAACGGCATAGAATAACAACCGGTAACATGACACGCGTTGTGGAATATACAAGCCAACTGTGACCTTTCCATTACCTAAGGTTTCGTCCGCCGGGGTGTGAAACAAGCGATTACCACATTTCCGGTGCAAATTAGCGCGTGATCCAGGCAAGTAAAGGGAATTTTACCCCACTTTTTTTGGGAATAAATTAATCGACAATTTTTATCGACAATTGGAAGAATTAATCGACAGCTGAATTAATTAATCGACAATTGTCGATAATGTCGATTGGCAGCGCGAGCACTGTGTAATTCAGTGGAGCCTGCATGTTGGTATTTGGGAGAGATGATGTTGAGTTGGTTGTTCACTCAATGGTCATGTTAGTTTAATAGCTCTATAAAGAACATGTGGTTTACTATGACTTTTTACCAAACAACAAAACTTAAGACTTGTCCAAGTTAAAAATGATTTGGAAATGACAACTTGGGTTAGTTCTGATATGGTTTCAACAAAGCTAGATCTGCAAGCCAAGCCGTATTAGAGGAGTCGGTAGCATACAGGACATGAGAACGGGATATTGCTGACTTAAACCCAACTCGGCCAATTTCTTTCTGAGGATTGATGATAGTCATTGCAACAGGATTTATCCCTCTCACTGCTGATCATTGTTTTGACAATGGTTATGTGGGAAAGCAGCCAGTGACTTTGGAAGAATATTGTGGGAAGTACTGGTAACAGTCAAAATTCTAGAAAAAGCATGGATAGGTGCACTGGCTGCTGCGATATATGCTGCAAAAAATGTTGACAATAGTATTAAAAACCGTACACAGCGATCAAAGAGTGTTAATTGATCTGAGTTGTAAAATTTTGTTTCACACTGAATCAATGTCAACAAACATGTATAAACTTAAATAGCTTACAAGATAAGTGCTCTAACCACAAAGCAACCTGGACAACTTGATGCTAATGCTACTGATCATTACTACTGTTGATGTAGAGTTGTTATTGAGTTTAGTTGTGTATGGTATATTTCAGATGATAAAACTGTCATCAGTTTCATTGAAATTGAAGTTGTGGATTGTAAGGTAGAAAATCCAATTCTTATGCCTTTGCAAAACAAGGGCTAAGATATTGTAATATCAGAGAAAATTTTCTGTGCTATAGCTTGGAAATGTTACAGGCAGCATCAAGTATCCAAAACGAGGTTGGGACAACTGGCCCAAAGACAGTTTACTCCAATGAAAACATACCGCACTGTCAATGATTCTGAAAACATAATTGTTTAAATTTTGCTTGTGGTTTTCACTCCTAAACCCAAGAAGTAGTGGAAGGGACTTAAGTTATTTTTGAGGACAGGGTAGATCAAGATCAGACTGCACAGATCATGCAGCCTGATCTTGGGTCTACATTGTCTGCTGTATTGTTAAGTATTATTACAAAAAAAAAATGAAAGACAATATTTTGGATGTTTTTCTGTATTCAAATGGTCCATTTTATTATTTCAGCAGGCTAATGAAAGCACCTGTCATGACTTTTGCTGCCTTTGTAGCCAGTGTAGATCAAGATCAGACTGCACAGAACATGCTGTCTGATCTTATTTTACACTGTCTGTTTTGCATAGATATTCTAGATTATATCTTCACTTGATTTTGCTCTTGTAGGCTGACCCGTGAGTGACCTGGGTCAATACTTTTTGCAAATGCATTAAGCCCCCTTTTCACAAAGCATGCCTCATGTATATTTCAGATTCTGCAATGCACAGATTCTCCGAGATTCAGTGTAGATGGGCTGGTGGTGAATCACTCCCATACGCATGTAGTAATGTGGGGACAGATTGGCATTACAGTGATGGAGTTGCCACAGAAGTGGGGCAAATTTGCTGAGTTTCAAGGGGGACAAGATGTAGTATCTAGCAAGTAGGGCTTGATAATTTCTTTACTAGTTTCTTTATGGTACATGAATGTAACAAGACAGTTTTTGTCGTGAACTATGATTTATGGCATATACAAACTACCCTACTTTTAACCCTATGCCACAAGACCCTGACTTTTAGAGACTTTAAGAAAAAAGATTTTTAAAACATTGTTTTCTCCATATTAATGACAGAAATCATCATTTGAGCTTCATTAAATTTGTCGTCTGCAAATGTTTTTAATTTGGTTGAGTCCAAAATTTTGTTGTTTGGTAAATATAAATCCTTGACCAATCAAATTTGTGTTTTAAGGACCCTGACCCTAAGGAAGAAGGCCTCTGAAAGTATTGTAGGAAAAGGAGAAAGTGCTGGTAATTAGTATTTTTTGCTTTTCCCACAAAGTTTTCTATCCTTTCTCAAACTAGTCCTAGCATTCTGAATTTGTTAAGAGTCCTATATATAGATATGAATGACAGTTTGGCTGCCACATAATCTATCAAATCACCTTCTTCTTGTATTTTCTCCTTTTCCCATAAAGTTTTCTATCCTTTTAACCCTTTACCACACAATGACGACTTTTGACGCCCCTGAAAGAGAAGGCTTTTGAAAACATTGTGGGAAAAGGAGAAAATGCTGGTTACCAGCATTTTCTCCTTTTCCCACAATGTTTTCTACCCTATCAAAGAAAAATCATTTCATAAGAGCCACGTTAAAACTGTCATCTACAAATGCTTTCAATTTGGACAGGTCTAAAATTTTGTCGTGTGGTAAAGGGTTAAAGACTAAACAAAGTATTTTGACTTTGTATAGAGTCCTATATGTTGATACGAATGACAGTTTTGAGACCATATAATCTATCAAATCACCTCTATCCTGTAGATGTGTAAATGTTGATATTAATCTATCAAATCACTTCTGTCTTGTATATGTGTAAATGTTGCTATTAATCTATCAAATTACCTTTATCTTGTAGATGTGTAAATGTTGCTGAACATTACTTCCTCAGTCACAGGGGAACAAAGCTGTTACAAGTCCTATGGCATCCTGCAAGTCCCTCAGATTCACATATAGTATTTCTCACATCGGATAACTTAATCAGGTAAGGTGTTGTAAGTTTGGCTTTTTTTGATGAAAACTTTTAAGTATTGTCATAGCCCTGTTGTTGTCCGCTTTGTTGTTATTGTCATTGTGCAAAAGCTTTGACATTTTTTCTATATTTCTGTTACGAAGATATTTACTTCAAACTTGGCTAGTTGATAACTATAAGAGAGCAAACCTGTACGAGAAAGGCAGGTAACCCTCTAAATGTTAATAACAGTTTTTATACGCCGTCATTTTCTCCATCTGTTTGTCCGTCCATCCCTTCGTCCGTCCGTCCGTTCGTCTATTTCTTGTGAATGCAACTCCTCCCACATTTCTGGACGGATTTGGATGAAATTTTCACAGAATGTTTCTCATCATGTGACCTATCACATATTGTCAGGGTTTTGCGATGCGGCGGCGTATATTGTGACGATGGCACTCTTGTTCCCCCCTGTTGAAATATTACAGGGTGAAAATTGAATATTACAGAAAAAAGTGAGAGTTTGGAATTAAGTTTTGTAGTAGGTTTGATTGAATGTATAGTGTTTAACGCCGTTTTCAACATTATTTCAGTAATATCGCGGTGGCCAGTATACCTATCCATGCCTTCCTGGAGTCTCTTTTACCAGTACTCCGCACAATTTTCTTTCCAAGCCACTGGCTGCTTTCCCACATAACGTTCATCGAGACAATGGTCAGCTTTCTAGTAGGTACATGTATCAGGAACTGTTGGGCTTGAAGTTTAATCCTTACCAAACAATTCGGTGTTTTAACAATCCCAATGAACAAGGCTATTTTAAAACATTTTGGAAAAGGGAGAAAATTCTGGTAATTCTTCCTTTCCAAAAATGTTTTCTATCCTTACAAATCCTATCATTCTGCAAGCAATTTTTCATAGTCATATGCTAAGGCTTTACCTCTTTATCAAACAACAAAATTTTAGACTTGTCCAAATTGAAAGCATTTGCAGACGACAAAATAAACTTGACTCAAAAATTGAAACTTGACTTTGAAAGAGTAGAAAACGTTGTGGGAAAAGGAGAAAATGCTGGTTACCAGCATTTTCTCCTTTTCCCACAGTGTTTTCAGAAGGCATCTTGGGGTCGTTAAAACCAGGGATTGTTTGGTAAAGGGTTAAATTTGGATAAGTGTAAAATTTTGTCCCCTGTTACAGAGTTTATGATAGTTGATGTTTGATTCCTGCCAGCAACACTGGTCAGGTGGAAGTGCCCCTGGGCAAGGCCTTACAGAGGCCCAACATAGTACTTCTGAACCCTAGGAGAGACATGCATAAGTGAACTGTCACTAGGATATGGCTGAAATTTCAAACATGTTGAAATATGTATATGTTTCTGTTTATCAGTGTCTACGACATCTTGGATCCTGAGCATGCAGTGCAGACAATTTACCTTGGTGACGGCAATGAACCTCAGTATGGTGCATCTATAACAAGACCATCTATTAGTTCAGCACTTGGGGATAATGTTGTTTCCTTCGATTTTGGGAAATCTGTTGAAGTGTCTAGAAAACAGCAAACATACCAAAGTGGACAGCAGTACACATCACCTGTGTGGCCTATTTATTGCTTGCGTGGAAACGGAGACGTTCTGGTGGCATATTGTGATCTTTCACAAAGGTTTGTCACTTTGTTAACCCTTTACCACACAATCCTTGAGGAGTAGGCCTTTTGGTAACCAGCATTTTCTTCTTTTCCCACAATGTTTACTAGACTATCTGATACAAATCCCATCATTTGTGCCATATAAATGTTGTCATCTGCAAGTGCTTTCAAACTGAACTTGTCTAAAACATTGTTGTGTGGGAAAGAGTTATAACCTTTACTTCTTCACCTCACTACTCTGAGTTTTAACGGCCCTGAGGTAGAAGTCTTTTGAAAACATTGTGGGAAATGGAGAAAATACTGGTAACCAGCTTTTTCTGCGTTTCCAACAATGTCTTCTACCCATTCAAATACAGTTTGTTTCATTTGAGCCACATTTACCTGCAAATGTTTTCAAATTGGACAAGTATAAGATTTTGTTGGTTGGTAAAGAGTTTACTAGCCAATTCAGGTAGCTAAGTCAGTAATATATTTGGCTTGAGACCAGGAAACAACTGGTTTGATTTCTAGCTCAATTTCTCTCCAAGGATTGGTGATAGTCGATGCGGCAGGATTCACTCTTTTGTCAACAATGTTTATGTGGGACAGCAGCCAGTGGCTTGGGAACACCTGTTATTGTCTTAAGGCAGACTGCTTTCGAAGAGACTTTTGCAAAGGAATTGTAAACTGTTGTAATTGTAAAATGTCCACATTTAGCCAAAAGTAAACTACTTGGGAATCAAAATACAAACAAATTTAATTCATACCATTTCAAAGTATGGATGTTATGAGTTTGATAATGTATTACAGTGCCATCTGTCAAAATTCCAGTTGCTGGCAGAAGCACAAGCCTACAAACAAACATTTTGTTTTGTTTTTATAAAGATATGCCAAGCTGCCAGTACAAGGACCCTTGTTGATGCGGCCCCCAGCGGAAGATAATTATGGCACAGATGCCTGTTCCATCCTCTATTTACCTACAACACCTGCTGTCTTGGTGCTGGCCACTTGCGACGGGAGATTACATCATTGTATTTTGTTACCTCGAGATATGGATGAGACTCAGCAGGTACTTAAGAATCTTATTTGGCCATTGAACACTAACCTAAAGATTAATCCTTTACCACACTGTCTCAAGTTTTAACAACCTTCAGAAAGGCAGCTTTGGAAAACATTGCAGGAAAAGGAGACAGTGTTGGTACCTTTTTCTTAGAAAACATAGTACTTAATGTTAAGAAAAAATCTTTGAAAAGAATCTATTGAAATTTTGTTCCTTCAGATTCTCTGTTCCATGTTTTAAATAAAACAATAGTTGGCCAAAAAAGTTCAGAGGAGCAGCGCTCAGGGAAAAGGGGGTTAAATGCATCTTTGTGACGCATTATACCAAGCAAGTCATCAAATAATTGTAGATCCATAAAATCCATTTTGTTTAACAACTGACTGAATCATGAGAAAGACTGGTTCTTTGACATGCAGAACATTAACAAGTAGCAAAAAAGTTTGACCCAAGTCATCCTATGTGGACTGCGCAGGCCCCTGGGGTCGATACTTTTTGCCAATGCATTAAACCACCTTTTCACAGAGCACTGCTGAGACGAAAAGTGAGTTTTGTACTAACAGCAAACAGTTTGTATGGTAATGGGCTGTCTTGCCAAAGTGTTCTTTTGTAGCATCAGGATTTTCAATTTTACATGTAAGAGTCTCACCCTGCCATTAGCTATTTTGGCCAGTTGCTATAAACAACTTTGGCTTCAAATTTTTAAATTTTACAATGTCATAGTTTTGTTTATAGCATAGTTATTTTGGGTATACTTGTCATTAAAACTAAATACTTCTACTAGGTGACAAAATTTTAGACTCATCCATATTAAAAGTGTTTTGCAGACAACAACATTAAAAACTGGCTCTAATGATGATAGAATTTATCTTCCAAAAGGATAGAAAACACAGTGGGAACAGGAGGAAATGCTGGTTACCAGCATTTTCCCCTTTTCCCACATTGTTTTCAAAAGAGCCTTCCACCACTGGCTAACAAATTGATTGTTTTGAAAAAAGAGTAAAAGCTACAAAAACTTCCTTCAGATTGAAATATGATCATACTTTGGTGTTTTATTATCCCCTGCTGAAGGTGGGGGGATGTTTTTGCGTTGTCTGGCCTTTTGTCCGTTCGTCCATCCAGACAGTTTTCTCCTAAAATCCTTGACGAAAATTGATGAAACTTCGTACATGTGTTTCTCATGATAGACTGCTCATTATCTTTTTTTTTTATTTGATGCTGTGTCATAAAAAAAAAGGGGGGGGGGGCTTGATGTATATTTTCCATTATGGATCAATATCTCTACTGGACAAAATTTTATGCAACTTTATATTCATATTGTTTATTATAAGCCACAGACAATCGTTATTTTTTTCATTTAATGAAATACCATGTCATGGAAAAATGGGGCTGAATGTACTAGTTCATTATGGACCAATAACGAAAAGGCCACATGTACATGCAAAACACAATGCCTCTTATATGTTTGTATCAAAAAAGCTCTTTTTTGGCGGGGGATGTCATTTCAACGAAATTACTTGTTTCCGCACAGTCTGAATCCTCATACAGAAGTAGTGTTGAAGACTCAGCCTCCTACCAGCCTGAGGAACAGATGTTGTATGTATATGAGACAGTAGAATTGGAACTTTCCCTGACTACCCCCAGTTTCTCAGACACCCCAACACCCGACGAGATATTTACATGTCCTATCAGAATCGTTAGAGGTAAGAATCGCTATACATGTACTTACTGTAAAACACAAAGTTTATAATATACTAGGCACCTAAAGTTAGCTTTTTCATTGAGTACAAACTGTCCAAGGAGTCTGTTTCTCAAATAAGTACATATTATGCTGTATAGCATAAAGTGATAGATGTAACTGCCTCTAATAATCAAAGTACAATGGAATAGAGTAGGTAGCTTTTGATGAAATGAATATAAAAAAAGAAGCAGTTGCTTGTAGGGGTGTAACGATACATCGGACTATCGATGGATCCCGATGGCGAGCGTGTCGATGCTACTGCATCAATTGTTCCGTTGAAAATCGATAACTATTGCTGATAGTTACCTCAAGCATCGATAGTTTTGATAGTTTCACTGACAAGAAAGAGAGAGAAAATACCGCAATTCGCTAATGTATTCAGACGCCCTAAAAGTTCGGGCATGTTAAATTATTTACAAAAATAATTTATTTTTAATCCTTTTTCTGAACTCTTCCCAAAGCAAGTTTTCCTAAATATTCAGACATTCCATAATGTTAATTTCCCAAAATATTCGACAGGTATTTTTTTGGAATATGTTTTCAATAATGATCGGCTGCATAATATTCATTTCTGCATAGCAATGTTCATCATTACAAAAACGAATCCTTTGAGAGCTGATTAACTAAGTGGTAATTTTAATAAGTCATGAAAATAAACCAAACTAATTGCAACATTAAGGGTGTTTTTGTTAAAAACTTCTCACCAAAGCGAATAGTGTGAATTTAGATCAAAGATCAGACCAAACAGTCTGCCTACAATCTTAATCTACACAGGCCGCCAAAACCATAACCATGCGTGTTGTCCCTCCATAAGCAATAAATAAATCTACTATGAAAAATGAATACTAAACCTTGTTCTTTCTTTTCTTTATTTATCAGTAATCCATTTCGAATGCATTCCTTTTATTTCGGCTGTAAGGAATAATTTTTAGAAAACAGCCGCAATTTTTTTATGCTGACTACACAAAACATGTGACACAACTAGAGTGTGCTTGAAACGGCTATATTACTAAATGCAAAAAGGCACAATCAGCTAGTGTAAATCATGCATGAAATAGGCTTATTGCGTGGTCACTTTGAATTGATTGGAGGTTGACCTGCAGCCAGATATAAGTTTCTTTGAGCAGACCAGTTTTAGTGTGTAAATTAAACAGGTGTGTTACAACTCCGTCGCTTTGAATGGTTTGCATGTTACGTCATACCCCTTATCCAAATTTTACTGCAAACATTTGTGTACCCACGACAGGCCAACTGGCATCTTGTAGACAGATGGCTTGTAATATAGATCTACATTATGGTCGTTCTAATTTACTTCTCTGATGGCAAGATGGCAATTTTCAAAGCGTTGGCGGATGGTGTAGATAGACATCAGACTAAACAGAACATGCTGTCTGATCTTGGATTTATACCATCCACTTCTGTACTATGACTTAACTCGTATTAGAAAGCTACTGCTTTCTCGGGCTAAAAAAGGTAAGATGTTTAACAGTGTTCCCACTCGCGCAAATTATTGCGTAAATCACGTTATAGAATTGAAATTCACATATCAAATTCTAGTTACACCCGAGACTTCACGTAAGAAAATGCATGGACAAAAAAGGCCATTATCCGCTTTTCTTGTGAAAAATGACAGGTTTTGAAGTTACTTGTTACCTTATATATAATTTTTTTGTCAAATCATGTGGAAATACCTATCCAGAAATTAACAGACATGAAAAACTGATTGGAGTAAAAAACACGGAAACCCATGATACAACAAAATGTCTTTTTGACATTGTCCGATCAGAGTCACTTCAGATCGTCTTTTCAGCTTTTTAATGACTATAAGTAGTAAATTTATACAAATATATTAATATAACACACTTTTTGGATACACATATAACAAGGTAAAGCCTATTATTTCGGCCACCCCCTTTTTTTTTCATAATGATAATTTCCTAAAGATTTGGAGACTAAACAAAAATAATTACTTTTTCTGTCTGAATATATTGGCCAATTATGGGTTAATCTAGATAAATTCTATCAACTAAAAAAAGACTTAAGGGCTCACATTTGCAAGGTGATTTCTTTAAAAGTTTAAAGTTGCTTTATAATTACTTTTTTATTAGGTGTGTTTATGAACCATCAGCATTTGTCAGCATTTTGTGCTTTGCATGCTGTTGTATATCAATCAGACTTAAAATTTGACTTCTTCAAAAGTTTAGAGTAATTAGGTATGTTAAATTGTTTGTGAACCATCTGCATTTAGTCATTGAAATTCATTGAGCATCTTGCATTTAACTCTATTTTCCCCGTTATTTGCTATTCAAAACATGTACTCAAGTAGAATTTAAACTACTCGGAGAAAGTATTAGTATAAAACATGGTTTCAAGATGTAATTTGGTGAAATTCATCTCTTGCAATTCATCCAATAGTATTGCAATAGTATTGCAATGGTAACAGGCAATATCAATAGTATTGCAATAGTATTTTTTCTGATGTCAATACTATTGCAATAGTAGATTTTGGCCTCAATAGTCAACCCTAGTTGCTTGTTAATTGCTGCTTTCCCAAACCTGTTGTCCATATCATTTATGAAAAAAAGAGAAATTGATTACTTTTTCAAATTTGAATTCAGATTTCTCACAATGGATCAGACAGTGCAAATCTATTACCGTATTTTGCTTAAATTTTGGGACACCCAAAGTATTGGGACATCACCAAAAATCACGAAAATAATTATTTTTCATGACCCAAAGATTTGGGCCATACTAAAAATTGCAAAGCAAGATCGGTATTTTTTTGTTCCAAAGAATTGGGACAGTGAATATCAATTTAAAAAAAAAAATCTTCCAATCCCTTTGATACCCTTTGTTTACAAGCATTTATTTCGCACAGTTTCATTTCTACACACGTAACATCAAAAACATGCTTCCCAACCCTACCGATTTCAGTGGAAGTTTTCCGATTCAAGACAAAAAAACCCGATCACTGACAGACTATTTTAAACCCCAATTCAAAAAAAAATCCGATATAAGTGTAAGAAGGGTGTGATAAGCTTATATCCAAGATACATAAAGTATACATGTACATCCAAAGTTGACATAGAGTTGACATCCATGTATTTCACGGTCAATCGGATTCGTTGTTTATAAATAGAAATGAAGATACAGTATTCTAGTCTAACCGAGGTTTATCGATCAGAGATAACGAACCAATCAAATTTGAGAACAGGCCGAGCAGGTACTTGTCAGAGTGGAATTTACGTCGTTCACCTCATGTAAGCAGGTAAAATATGTTGTGAATTTATCTTCAAACACAAAATAACAATCCTTATCGTGATCCCAGGACGCAGACAATAATGAGTAAAAAGTTAATCATCATTGAAACCAATGAGAAAAAGCGAAGTTTTAAACTCTTAGTGCACAGACTGACCACTGGAATTCCAATCTGTCTAAAAATAGACCAACCTGCACATGACCATAGGTTTATTGAAATCAATGACGTAGCAATATTTTAATCTCGGCAAATATTCGACTGGTGAGCGGTCAGTGACTTACAGTATGACAGCTTGTCTTGTCTGACCATAAGTTTTGGGACAGCTGACAAAATAATTATTTCTTTGTAGACCTAAGTATTGGGACACGAAAAGAAATAATTATTTTTTACTGTCCCAAAATTTAAGCAAAATACGGTATACTTTATTACTCTTTTTATTACCATCTTTAGTACTTCCTCTTGGTACCTTATTCATTTCAGATGTATCCAGCATGGAGAGGTACCACTGTACACATGCAGCTGGGGTTCACACCGTGGCCTTACCTTGGATTCACAACTACCAGTCATTTTGCTCTCAAGGTAATAACTTATACATTACTTACCAGGATTAGCTCTACCACAGGACACAATTTTAATCTGGTCTGAATTCAAATCATTTGCAGGCAACAATTTCAATAATGCTTGAACCAAGGTATTTCTCTTTGATTGGGTTGAAAACGTGGGAAAAATAGAAAATCCTGGTTACCAACATTTTCACCATTTCTGCAATGTTTTCAAAAGGGTTTTTCCTCAAGGTCGTTAAAATTCTGGATTATGTGGTGAAAGATTAAAGCACCATCTGCCATACTGATGTATCTGATAAAGACAAGAAATTGGACATTTTACCTCCATGACCAAAAACCTTCAACAATTGAAAATTTATGGTTCATTGCTACACAACTTTTGACAGCTTTTGAAAACATTTTGTGAAAGGTAGGAATTGTTTGCTTGTAAAAAGAAAGTGTTCAGACAGCTATTTGGATATAAAACTGTTACTTTACATTGTTAAAATTGAAAGTAGATTGTTAGCTTCAGAGATGTTGAAATAGAATTTTTATGGGCTTCTCAAGGTCACATCTAATTTTCTTCTTCAGATGTTGACATTTTACCTGAACATCAAGACTCTATAGTTGAACATCTCATTTGTACAAAACCTCTTGTGTCGAGGTAAGTTTACTGACAAAAATGTGGTAGGCTGTCAACTTAGGCCGTGTATAAATGTATAGCAACGCTCTGGCTAAAAGGGTTTAATGCATTCCCATGATGCATTATACCAAGCAAATCATCACATAATTATGGATCTATAAAATCCATTTTGTCTTACAACCTTTTTTTAACAACCTATCGACCTGGGTCAATACTTTTTGCAGATGCATTAACCCTTAAAGCGCTGGAACCGAGTTAAGTTGTTTTTGCAGAAATGTAGATCAAGATCAGACTGCACGTTCTGTGCAGTCTGATCTTGGATCTACACTGTCCGCTAATTTGTTTCATATTCTGGCCATAACAACAATGAAAATTTGGTACTGTGGATTCTTTTCATAATTGAAGAGGTCCATTATATTAATTTAGCACTGTAAGTGTTAAACCTTGTCATATTAACTTAGATTTGAGTTTTTTTATCTTTAAAAAGACATCCTTAGCTTGCAGAAATGCATCTTTACATTATGGCTTATATCCAGGAAAACTTAAGGTTAAGGAACCGAAGTTTAGCCTGTAAAACTATTCTGCTGCTGTTGAGTAGGGTTTACTGACTAATAAATACCTTATTTTGATGAATCTGTAAACCCTAGATGATTTTGGAAATCAAGTGTAGTTTTATTTGATGGTAAATGCATGAAGAAAAATGGCTTGAAATAATGAATTTATTACTTTCCAACTTCCGCTTTGTTTTCACAGGTCATTGTAAAGTATTCCAATATGCCAAAGTGAAACACGCTAAAATTTTAAAATTTGATGTATTGAAATTAAACATTTGCTCTATTGTTTCAGTCCCCCTGCTCCTATATTGGGACTTGCTGTGTTTAGAGATACATCCATTGGTTCAGTCATCCTCACATTGTCCAGTGACTATGAATTCTACTGCATACGGCTCAGGTAAGTGTTGCTGAGCCCAGTAGCTCAGTCAATAGTGTACAGGACTTGAGAAGAGTGGGTGGCTGGTTTGATTCCAGGCTCGGCAAATTTCTTTCCAAGGATTGATGATAGTCATTGCAACAGGATTCATTCCTCTCTTACTGCTGACCATTGTTACAACTTTGGTTATGTGGGAAACCAGCCAGTAGCTTGGAAAGAATATTGTGCATAGTACTGGTAAAAGAAACTCCAAGGAAGCGTGGATAGGTGCACTGGCTGCCACGATACAACTGGAATAATGTTGAAAGCGGCGTTAAACTCTATACTATCAATCAGATAGGCATTCACTCTTTACCAGAAGACAAAATTTTGGACTTGTAAAAACTAAAAGCAGTTGCACATGACAAATAGAATCTGGCTCAAATGATGAAATTCGTCTTTTGGAAGGTTAAAAATATTCTTGGAAAAAGAGAAAATGCTGGTTACAAACTGAGAAAGTTTTGGAATTTTACAAATTTAAAGAAGTTGCAGGCGACAAATAAGATGTGGCTCTAGTCGGCTTTAATCCTTTACCAGAGAAGAAAATTTTAGAATTGTATAAAGTGAGAGCAGTTGAAGATGATATATTAAATTGGCTGAAATGATGAAAATTTGTCTTTGGGAAGGTTAAAAACATTGTTGGAAAAGAAGAAAATGCTGGTTACAAGCAGAGAAAGTTTTAGAATTAAACAAATTGAAAGAAGTTGCAGACAAGAAATAAAATGTGGCTGAAATGATGAAATTTGTCTTTGGGAACCAGCATTTTCTCCTTTTCCCACAATGTTTTCAAAAGCCTATTTATCTGAGTTATTAGATTGTTTGATAAAGGGTCAAATTATTTCAGGTTAAAGCTTTTTATATGATTTTAACCCTTTACCACAAAATCCTGAGAGTTAAGAGCCTCAAGAAAGAGGCTACTTTGGTAACCAACATTTTCTCCCTTTCCCGCAGTGTTTTCTTGGTTTTCAAAAGCAAACTCCAGCATCTGAGCCATATTTAATTTTCATCTGCAACTGACTTGAATATGGACAAATCGAAAATGTTTTCTTTGGTAAAGGGAAAATCTACCCTAAAAAAATTAAACTTAAAAGTAACCCACTAATATCAAATAGCATTTTTTTTTAGCTTACCCTTGCTTGAAGTGCTCCAGGTGAGCTTTTTGTGAAAGTGCTGTGTCCGTCGTACCAGTTGTCAACAATTACATTGTGTGCACCCTAGCAGCCATATTTTTAGTAAAATACTCATGAAGCTTTGTCAGAATGTTTGTCTTGGTAATATCTCGGACAAGTTCGAAATTGGGTCATGTTGGGTAAAAAAGTAGGTCACCAGGTCGAACCTTAGAATAACCTTGTGTGCACTCTAGAGGCCATATTTTGAGTCTGACACTCATGAAACCTGGTCAGTATGTTTGTCTTGATAAAATCTGGGACAAGGTCGAAATTGGGTCATGTTGGGTTAAAAAGTAGTAGGTCACTGGGCCAAATCTTAGAAAAACCCTGTGTGCACTCTATAGGCCCCTTTTTATACCCCCGCAAAACGAATGTTTTCGGGGTTATACTGGAATCAGCCCGTTCGTCCGTTTGTCCGTCCGTGTGTCCGTCTGTGTACAAATAATTGCCTGTTTCTGTCAAAGCGCTGGCAGGGGTATTAAGTCACATTCAGTGACAGCTCTAGTTTTAGTCTGATACTCATAAAACCTGGAGAATGTTTGTCTTGATGGTATCTAGGACAAGATTCAAATTGGGTCACTTTATGTCAAAAAGTAGGTCACTGGGCAAAATCTTAGAAAAACCTTGTGTGCACTCATATTTGCAGTGATACTCATGAAAACTAGTCAGAATGTTTGTCTTGATGGTATCTTGGACAAGATCCAAAGTGGATCACTTTGGGTCAAAAAGTAGGTCACTGGGCCAAGTCTTAGAAAAATCTTAGAAGTTGGAAGGAAATTGGGTCATGTTGGGTCAAAAAAGGTAGTCACCTGGTCAAATATTTGAAAAATCTTGTATGCTCTGTAGAGGCCACATTTTCAGCCAGATACTCATGAAACTTGGTCAGAATATTTGTCTCGGTGATAAACTGGGAGAAATTTGAAATTTGGTCACTTTGAGTCAAAAAATAGGTCACTGGGCCAAATCTTAGAAAATTTTTGTGTTCACTCTGGAGGCCACATTTTCAGCCTGATACTCATGAAAATTTGTTAAGATATTTCGTTTTGATGATATCTTTGACAGGTTTGAAATTGGGTCATGTCAGGTCAAAAAGTAGGTCACTTGGCCAGATCTTAGTTAAAACTTGTTGTGCACTCTAGAGGCCATATATTCAGTCTGATACTCATAAAAATTGGTCAGAAAGTCTTGATGATATCTGCGACAAGTTCAAAATTTGCTACTGTTGGATCAAAAAATAGGTCACTGGGTTTAATCTTAGAAAAATCTTTTGTGCAGTCTAGATGCCACATTTTCAGCCTGATACTTATGAAACATGGTCAGAATATTTGTCTTGATGATATATTGGACAAAAAGTAGGTCACTAACATTCATGTGTTTTACATCATCACAATTAGGATCTCTTCAGCTTTTTCTATCATAGGTGACTTTACTCAGGTGAGTGGTTTAGGGTCAGTAGCCCTCTTGTTTGTTCTTGTACCTCCAACTTCTGTTGGAAAACAGTATGGGAATGAAGCAATTGCTCGTAACAACCCCTTGCTTCTTTTCCGTTCGCCTTCCAAAAGATATCTTTCTCTTCTTCATCTTCTTTTTTTTTTTTTTTTTGTGTGTGTTTTTGAGGGGGCGGTGTCCATTGCGTGGCATAGTGGTAAAGTGTAGACTCATAAAATGGAGGGTATGGGTTCATGCCTTACTGGAGGTGCAGGGTCCTTTCTGAGAGTGTCCAATGGCAAGACACCTGAGAGCTGTAGCCTAGTGCTAATGAAACCCAGGACATACATGACTGTGAGCTGTTGCTTTGTTATGATGGAAATAATGTTGAAAGCAGCTTAAAACACCATTTAGTCAATCAGTCTGTCGCTTTTTTGAACGTTTTCTCTTAACCTTAGTTATAAGGGCTTATGTTTTATGGACAATTATTTTAGTGATAATCGCCCAGTTGTGAGTGAATCAGCACTGATGAGCTCTTCTAGAAGTCAGAGTATTCCGTCACCTTTACGTAAAATAACCAGAGAGAAATTTGACGACAGAATACGGAAGATTCTACAGAGAAGCACCTCCAACCCACTTCTAAAGTAAGCTGGTTTGATTTTGTCATGGCTTTTTAGGTATTTTTTTCAGATTCAGAATTTTTGGTGAGTTTGAACAATGTTTACTATTCTGTGTTGCAATAACAACCCTTAAATCAACAAAGAGAGCAAGCAACTAAAGTTCTTCTTGAATGAATCTTTTCATTCAACGAAAATTTCAGAGCTCTAAAGGAAAGATGAAATGTGGGATTTAAGACGCAAAAGTATTTATGTTCTTCCAATCTATATTGTAGATTCCCGCATTGATTATCACTCTTTGAGACAGTATCCACAATATGGGAGGACCTAATGAATTTTTAGGTTTTGTTTGATTTTTTATTAGCTGCCATATAAGACTGTTATTTCTTCAACATGTAATTTGAGAAGGGGAATTGCACAACTTGATGTGAGAACTTGTGGCCAGATCTCTTTGCCTATGTACATGTATCATTTTTAGCTTTGTTGCTTTTGAAGAAAACATCTAGTAATTGTCATAGCCCTGGCATGGTCGTTGTCTGTGCTGTACAAAAACTTTTTAATTTGACAATATCTCTGTGATTACTGAAGATATTGAATCAGACTCGGACAAATTGATAACTATCAAAAGGGGAACCCATACATCAAGGGGTAGATAACCATCAAATTATTTTTGATACATTTGTGGCCCTTTCTTGAGTTACAATTTTCATCGAATCAAGCAGCTGTGGTCAAGCGTTGGTGGTATAGCTAGTAGAAAAGTCAACTCCAGGCTTCATAATAAACACTGATATTTCAAGGTCGAAGTCCAACACAGAACTTAGCCAACAAGAATGCTATCAGCTACTCAGTAGAGCAACACAAGTGTTCAGAGAGGAATATATCCAGAAACAGGATCTGGCTAGGCAGGAGATTGAAAGGAGGTATGCTATATCCTTGTAATAATTCCTAACCACTCATTTATGGGTTTTAATGACCTAGAGGAAGATAGCTCTTGAAAACATCGGGGGAAAAGGTGAAAATGCTGTTCCCCAGCATTTTCACCTTTTACCACAATGTTTTCCATCCTTTAAAAGACAAAACCTACCCTTGAGCCACATTTTCTTCATTGGTTGCAAATGGATTAGGACAAGTCTTAAATTTTGTATTTTGGTCTAGAGTAAATTTGTATTTGCTTATGACAACATTCATGATTTTCTGAGCTTTGTAGGTCAAGATCAGACTTGAGAGAACAAGCAGTCTGGTCTTGGACCATCCCATTCAGATGTTTTTGAGCTTTCTGGATTGAAGAATGTAGAGTTTCACTGGCATGATTTCGTTTGTAATTACCTGAAAAATTTTCTTTGAATGATTTCATAGTATTTAGCAGTGTCTCTTGGATTGAAATCTTGAATAGTGCAGCGGCATCAACAAAATAGCATCTGCAGTAACTTGAGCCCTAGCTGTTAATATACACCAAAATGCTGTAACACTTTGGGCCAGCCAGTCTCACTTGAATATCATAATGCAATGCATACAGTTACCGTTGGAGTCCTACGCTGAACTCTGTACCAGACGACAAAATGTTAAACTCTTCAATATTGAAAACATTTGCAGATGACAAATTATATGTGATTTGAAAGATGGCATTTGTCACTGAAAAGGTAGAAAACATTGGGGGAAAAAGGAGAAAATGCTGGTTACCAGCATTTTCTCCTTTTCCAACACTGTTTTTGAAAGGTTTCTTCTACAGTGCTTTTAAAACACTTTCATGTTTGTATGGTGAAAATGATAACAAGGGTATTTTTTTTTTTTTACAGAGTCAAAATCCTAAAAGAACAAAAATATCAACAAGAAAGTGATCTCCGACGACAGGAAGAAACCAGAAATATTTTAACTGACAGTGCAGAACAGCTTGCCAATATGTGTGAAGACTGTAAAGAAAAACAAGAGGAGCTTGTTAAAAGGTATAGAGAGTTATAGCTTTTGTCACTGAAAGCCTGAAAATTGCAAAGTATTTGAGAATAAGTCGAGAAATGCATAAAAAATACCAAAAGCTATTGCATGTATAGTTAGCTATCAGAAACGTACCAGAATAGCTTCTTCTCTCTTTGTCAAGAGATATATGTTAAAGCAAATACTTTCAAATTAATCTTAGTTTTTCAAATTTTTCAATAGCATGTTAACTGCTTTACCAGTCAATCAAGAGCTTTTACCACCCTGAGACAGACAGCTTTCAAAAACATTGTGGATAAAGGAGAAAATGGGGGTAATAGGCATTTCCTCATTTTCTAGCAATGTTTTGAACTCAAAGGCAAGTTCCATCATTTGAGCCACCCTCAATTTGTTGTCCGCAAATGCTTTGAATTTGGACAAAATTTACATGGTGTGGTATGGTAAAGAGGTAAAAATTTTTAGATCCAAAAACAATTTCTTGATGTAAAAAATTAGGAAAAAGAGTGTGAAGCATAATTGTTCAACTCACTGCGGTTATGATTGGAGTGTGACCCATGACCCTTTAGCAAACAATCCTGAGTTTTATCCCTAAGGTAGACTGCTTATGCAAAAATTGTGGAAAAATGCTGGTGACAGGTATTTCTGCTTTTCCTATAATGGTCTCTTTGTATCAAACACAAACCCAGTCGTTTGTGCCACTTTAAATTTGTGGTCTGCAGATGCTTTGAATATAAACATGTCTAACATTTAGTTTTTTGGAAAAAAGTAAACTCTTTATCAAACAATAGAATTTTAGACTCATTCTCATTTTAAGGAATTTTTCAGACGACAAATTAGATGTAGCTTAAATGATGTTGTTCATCACTGAAAAGGTAAAAAAGATTATTGGAAACAAAGAAATGCTGTCTACCGGCATATTTTCCCTTTTCAACAATGTTATCAAAAGGTTTTCTTTTAGCTTTTGTATTAACGCTTGTACATAGTCTTAACTTGTGTCACAATGTTTTCAAAAGTATGAATTACAAGAAAAGAAAGATGTATTTGTACAGTTGTGTTTGTAAATATGTATTATGGTTTTTACTACATTTCTTTGTTTACCTTTTATAAATTGATGCAATAAGCCACAATGTTTTCAAAAGCCCCAAACTTGCAAAAACAAAAAGTCGTATCTTCACAGGAATGGGTATATTGATCTGTATTGTTAAATCAATCTGAAATGCAGTGTATTAGTTTTTGTCATAGTGCTACCAAGGAACATGGGTATTAGTTAAGATACAATTATGTTTGTCTTTTATACAGCGTTCAGTCTTGTCAAAACTTGACGAAAGCTCTCAACTAAATTTAATTTGTTTAATGATACAAAACATTGCAGGAAAAGATTCATAGTTTTTAAAGCACTCTCATATTTTAAGATACATAGAAAAAATGTCCACTTAATCACTACAATTATTCATTTTCTTCAATATTATATATTGAAATGTGTCATATATATTGCATGCTTTTGTAATAAATTGTTGTGACCATTGAGCTTGTATGCTGAGGTGTTGAAATAAAATTTCTGTTCTGTTTTGTTCTTCCAGATATTCACTGAAACATGGGATTGTTTGGTGAACTGTTAAAAAGATTATTTGTCAAACATGTTTGCAGTAGACAACCTTAAAAAGATCTGAGTAAAATATATGGACTATCAGCATGAATCAACCTTTTACCACTCAATGGTGACTTTCAACGACCTTTAAACAAAAACAAAAACAAAAAAAAACGCTGGAAACCATTTCCTCCTTTTCCAGACAAATCTCACCATTTGAGCAAAATTTGTCATCTGCAAATGCCTTAGATGTCTAACATTTTGTCATTTACTAAATAGTTAAAATAAAAAGTATATCAAATCATTTTTGCAAAAGGAGAAACTTGACATCATGAACAGTTTTCCCTTTGCCTGATTGTTTCAAAGAATGGTCTTCTTCAAGATGTGAAATGTTAACTACTTGAAATAATGAATTAATGAAATTATTCCAGGATTGAGTCTGCGATGAGAAAGCTTCAGTCTAGGATACCATTCTTATCTGAGGCAGAGAGAAACATGAAAAAAGAGCTTGAGACAATGGAAGAACAGCTTGATGTATTTCAACGAAATCTGCAACAAGTAAGTTTGTGTAAAGAATTGTTTGTTTTGTGATTTGAAGTTATCAACAGAATTGGTAAAACATGCAAAACAATTTATTGTAAGTTTCATACAGATATGATTTTTTTCATTTCTCCATTTTAACCATTGCTTTAGCTTCTCATCAGAATCGTCTCAGTGACACATTTCTAAAAAGTACCTGCAACATAGGTTTTATTGGAATTATAATGTTTTTTTAAATTTTTTTGGCAACCCTGCCTATCTGTAAATATGAGTATGTTTAACAGAATTATGCAAAACTTTTCTTAGTAATCAGCTTGTTTTCTATGTGACAATGAATCTGTAAGCCTACCAGATACCATTGCAAACAATACAGGGGACAAACATTGTACAGGAAAAAAAAAATAACAGTATATAAAACATCCTGTGAGAAAGAGCAAATGTTTTTTGTAAGCAAATGCTTTTTTGCTCACAATGCTTTCAAAGGCTGTCAAAATAAAGAGCATAAAAAGTCTGTCTGTTCAGTCATATGTTAACTCTTCACCAGTTGACAAAATTATAGACTGGTCCATATTGGAGGCATTTTCAGACAACAAACTAAATGTGGATCAAATACAATGTAGCAAGTGTTGTCTTTGAAAGGGTAGAAAACATTGTGGGAAAAGGAGAAAATTCTGGTTTCCAGCATTTTCTCCTTTCCCCACAATGTTTTCAAAGGCCCTGTTCCTTAGAGTCATTAAAAAACAGGATTAGTAAAGGTTTACAAAAAGTTTATAATTGTTTACATTTACAGTTACGAGTGAAGAAAGATTATCAACAGCGTCAGATACGACAAAGCACTAAAACACAGCAGCCAAGTCCAGTGATTAAACAAAACCAGAATAAACAACTGCGTCAAGTTTTGAAACAAGAGTAAGTTTTTAGCTTAACTGTTTTTCGAAGAAATAATCAAGGTATTGTCGTAGCCCTGTTGTTGTCTGAGCTGTTTTCATGAAAAAAATGTGGCATTTTAAAACATCCCTGTCATAACTGAAAATTCTTACTTCACACTCAGATTAGTAGTTAACTGTCAAAAGGGGAATCCATACAAGTATTGCTGGTAACCATCAAGATATTTTTTATACAATTATGTCCATTATTTTGACTTAAAAGTTTCACTGAATATCGATCTATTTCTAAAAGCAACTGCAGCAGAGCGTTGGTACCGACATGGGGTGCTCTTGATAATCCTATACAAAACAGCTTTCTTAGGATCATGAAAACATTGTGGGGAAAAGGAGAAAATGCAGGTAATCAGCACTAACTGAGACTACCTTTCTTTTCTCACTTTGTTTTCAGCTCTTTCAAAGATTATTCCATCATTTAGGCCATGTTTTGTGGTCTGCAAATGCTTTTAATATGAATTTGTTTAGAACTTTGTCATTGAATGAGCTTATATCAAAAGTGCTCTTTATAGGCAATTCTGACTGCCCCCTTTGGGCTGTCTGTAGTCAACTCATAGCTTTTATGTACCCCAACATCATCAATCCTGATGAAGAAGGCTTTTGAAAACATTGTGGGGAAAAGAGAAAAATCCTGTCGTTTGGGACAGGGTTAAAAGAGGGACTGTTGAAACCAATCGCTAATATTAGTCTAAGAAAAAGCTCTGATTGAAGTGACTCATTTTTTTCCCCAAAGCAGCTTGGCTGAGTAATGAGCTCTTTATCACAAAACCAAATTTTAGACTCATCCATTACGAAAGCAATTGTATACAATTTATTGAAAAAGGTTCAAATGATGGGACTTGTCTTTGAAAGGGTAGAAAACATTGTGGGAAAAGGGGAAAATACTGTCTACCAGATGACAAAATTTTGGATTCAACCAAACTGGGAGCAAGTGTGAAAGACTAATAAGATGTAGCTTAAATGATGATTTTTATCTTTGATAAGTGAAAAAACATGTGGGAAAAAGGGAAAATGCTGGTTACTAAAGGCCTTCTTTCCTACAATTGTTAAAACTCAAGATTGTTTGCGTAGGAATAATTGAAATATGTATTGTAATTGCAGGGGGGATGAGATTGCTGAGCTGGTGAACACAGTGAAAACTTTGAAAATGGACTCGGGTGTTTGAATAGCTAGCAGGCACAACTATTTTAATTGTCACAACTCCCCAATGATATTCCTTTGGGATGATTAACAAAATGGACTCAGGTGTTTGAATAGCTAGCAGGCTCAACTGTTTTGAGTGTCACCTCTCCACACTGATTTTCCTTTAGGTTGATGGACAGAATGATTGAACATTGGACTTCAATATTAATGAAATCAACATAAGCATTGTTCAGTTCACTTAATAAGAGCCATGCTCTGTAAGAAGGGGGCTTATTGCATCTGCAAAAAGTATCGACCAATTTCAGCCTGGGCAGTCTGACCACAGCTGAAATTTTTTGCTATCTTTCAGTTTTCTGCATGTCAATGTGACCATTATTCCTTTTAGTCGGCTGTTAAACAAAATGGATTTCAGGGATCAGTAATACTGAGATGACTGGCGTAGTATAATGCATCACAGAGATGCATTAAACCCCCTTTTGCCAGAGCATGGCTGATATAGATACTAACCCTTAACTGCACAATAAAATGTTTTAAGAACTGTCTGTTAGGAAAAAGACTTTTGAAGACATTGTGGGAAAAGGAGAAAATGCTGTAACCAGCATTTTCTCCTTTTCCCACAATGCTTTATTAAGACAAGTCCTATCATTTCGAGTAACATTCGTCATCTTCATATAAGTTCATTTTAGAGATGTCTGAAATTATGCTGTTTGGTAAAGAGTTAAGGCAATTCGGACTAATACTTTGTAAAATTAACTGATCATGTGTATCCAAGATCAGCCCCCACATTCTGTGGAGTCTGATCTTGATCCAATCTGGCATCAAAAGCATGGTAAATTATCATTAAAATGGAAAGTGCTAAGTACATTGTAGTTTAAGTATTTCCTCTTGTCAGGGATGTACATGTACTTTGTCTGGCAGTGGAGCAATTTTGAAAGGATTATGGCAAAAGTAGAAATTCGCTTATTATGAGCAATTTCTCATGTTTCCATAGTTGTTAGTAATGCAGTTATACCTTTTCTTTCTATCACGTGTATAAAGCGCCAAGACCCACCTGCAATAAATAAACAACCTGCCATAAGAGGTCACTTTCATTTCTCTTTTAGATGGCTTCTCGAGACAGTTTCACTATATCTCTATAGTGCTTTTCACTACTTTAGTTCCCTTTGCGGCCATTGTAGATATAGATCAAACTGCACAAAACGTACAGCCTGACCTTTGCTCTACACTGTCCTCTTTGCCGAGATATTCCTGACAAGTGCAACCTTGAAATTGCTCCAACTAAGGTCTTCTAGAAAGAAAATGCCTGTTGGGTTAATTTGGTGCTCTATGGGTTAACTCTTTACCAGACGACAAAATTTTAGCTTAGTCCAAATTGGAAGCATTTGCAGACGATAATTTCAGTGTGGCTCAAATGGTGCAGTCTTGCTTTGATAGGGTAAAAAACATTTGGGAGAAGGAGAAAATGCTGGTTACCAGCATTTTCTCCTTTTCCTACAATGTTTTCAAAAGGCCTCTTCTACAGGGTTGTGAAAACCTGGGATTGTTTGGTAAAAGGTTAAGTATTGACACTTATTGACGAAGAAAAATTTTTGTTGTATCTGTAGGCAATGTAAATCAAGATCAGACTGCCTTTTACAGACAGTGTAGATCAAAATCAGACAGCACAAAATGTTCACTCTGATTTTTTATCCACAGTGTTGGGTGTTTTGTGAAAGCTTCTGGTAAAAATACCCTTGACATAGGGGTTATTTTAGTCTATTTTCCTGCTTGGGGAAATATGATTTCATTTAATAACGATTTAATTCTACCTATGACAAAATTGTATTATTGACTTCATTTAACCTGACCCAGGTCAACATCATTTACATAAATTCTATTTTTACCCTCGGCATCACACGAGACTGCCTTCGGTTTTGTCCCGAATGGTCGCGGAAATATTCCTCAAGATATGCACGAATTAAATTGGTAACCTGTACCTTCCCGTGTATATATAACTTCCTGAATGATAGTCAGAGTTCTATTCATGTACCTACATATATATTCAGTATAAAGGTCAGGATCAGGTTAAATGAAATAAGCAATATACACATCTAAGTTGAAAACATTTGCATACAACAAATCAGTTGTGGCTAAAATGATAATTTGTCTGTAAATAGGGTAGATAAAGGAGAAAATGCTGGTTACCATCATTTTCTCCTTTTCCCATGTTCTTTTCGAAATGTTTCTTCCTCTCTTGTTAAAACTCAGGATTGTGTAGGAAAGAGTTAAGGCTTTTAGTGTCAAAAGGGGAGACATGCTTTCGAGGATGGTGTAGATCAAGATCAGACTGCACAGTATCTCTACCATCTGATAGTTCAGTCAAAAGATAGAAACAGTCAAAGGATAGAAACCTTTCTGACTGACAGTGGATCGTACTTTCAGCCATAGAAAGAGGTTGAATTTATATATGAGCCATGCTCTGGCAAAAGGGGGCTTAACCCTTTACCACACAATGACGCCTTTTAACGCCCCTGAAGAAGAGGCCTTTTGAAAACATTGTGGGAAAAGGAGAAAATGCTGGTAACCAGCATTTTCTCCTTTCCCCCCCCAGTTTTCTACCCTATCAAAGAAAATTTGCGTCATTTGAGCCACTATGAAATTGTCGCCTGCAAATGCTTTCAATTTGGATAGGTCTTAAATTTTGCCGTGTGGTAAAGGGTTAATGCATCTCCCTGATGCATTATACGAAGCAAGTCATCACCTAATTACAGATCCATAAAATCAGTTTTGTCAACAACTGACTGAATAATGAGGTAGAATGGTCCTTAGACATGAAAATTTAAAGAAAGCGAAAAGTTTTGGCCCATGTCAGCCTGCAAAGGCTGACATGGGTCAATGCTTTTCGCAGATGCATTAAGACCCTTTTTTCACAGAGTATGGCTCATGTATAAGGCATTGACAGGCTTAGGGATCACATCGAACATGTGTATTTTTACAGGGATTTTTCCAAAGTTGTGTGCTGCAAATTTTTTAAAGGCCCAGGAGCAGCCAAATATAAAAAGTGCCGGTAATAAAATGCATTTAAATCTGAATCATACCATTTAAAAGTATTGAAATTGTTGAGAAGATGATGAATCTGTTATTGTACAGTCGGTCCAAGTGTTTGTCACTGGCAGAAAAATAAATTTTGAAAATAGGTTAAAAGTTGCAAGGTTGCTCTGTCTTTTGTTTACTTATTAAACATGATTTAAAAGTTCATTTTTCTGCCAGTGACTAACACTTGAACCTACCACACAACTACAGATTGTCATCTTCACAATATTTTCCGTACTTTTAAAAGTTTAGATTTAAATTCAAATGCATTTCAACAACCAGATTGTTTACTTCTGGCTGCTATTGGGCCTTTAAGGAGGTCAGGAGACATTGGTTGGTTCTAAGTAAGCTGTTTTCAGAAGGTCAACTCCTGATGGGCAGAATACAAACCGAGGCTAATGAAGTAAATGTCTTGTGATCATTGGCTTGTTATTTTTTTTAAATTTATATTCATTGAAATTTACTTCATACATTCATCTTTTATCATTTTTCATTCAGATGTATTTTTTTTAAAAAAATAAAAATTTTCACTCTTTCGGAATTTGTCTTGTATTTATGGTCATGACTACTTAGAGTTAATATTTAACCAAACAATCCTTTTTTTTTTTGATGACCCCGAGAAAAGTGGCTTTTGAAAACAAAAAGAGAAAAAATGCAGGCATCTTCCATTTTCTTCTTTATCAACAATGTTTTCTAGCTTTTCACTTATATCGCTATTAATTTATCGGCAAATAAGTTTAATATGAATCCTTCTAAAACTTTGTTATCTGGTTAAGAGTTAACCTTTTACTAGGTGACATAATTTTAGACTTTTCCACATTGGAAGAACCTGAAGACGACATACCGGTATTTATTTTGGTTCAAATTATGAGTTTGTCTTTGTCACTGTAGAAATCATTCTAGGAAAAGGAAATAATGCTGGTTAACAGCATTTTCTTGTTTCCTCCATTGTTTTTAAAAGCCCCTTTTTTGTAAACAACATTGAAAGAATCAAGGGAATTGACAGAAAACCAATTACAACTTAAAATATTGAATATAAAATTTATTCAGTAACAAAATCTTCAACAAATAAATACTTATTTAAAATAAATATATAATACCAATATTAAAAAGAAGTAAAAAACTAAATGCATTTCATGAAATGATATGATATACCAGCTAGCATTTTCTTTTTTTCCCACAATGTTTTCTACCATTTCAAAGACATTGCATTATTTAAGTCACACTTGATTTTTGTCTGCAGACAATCTGCCAATTGAGACATATTTTGATCTGCAAATGCTCTCAATTTAGACAAGTGTAAAATTTTTTTGTCTAGTAAATTTGAAATCGCAGAAGACAAATTCAAAATAGGTGCAAAGGAGCTGTAGTTCTCTAACAGGGCAAAAAGTATTAGAGAAGGTAGGAAATGCTGGCTTCTAGCACTTTCTCAATTTCAATAATGTTTTCAAAGACTAAGGACTTTGTGGTATAGGGTTACAGTGTTCAATGAGTTTCACTGTCAACTGATTCCACTTGAAAAGAATGTACAGCTTTTGTCATTAACTGTATCTGATTTGTGATTGGTGGTTGGTTCGCAATACTTTACACCAGTAGAACACACTCTGTCTTCACTGAAAGTGAGCAGAGGTTCTTTCCTGTTAGTAAAAAACAAATTTTCTTTACTGACAGTATGGTTAGGCTCTTTACCATCAGTAAGACAAATGCTGTTGTTACTGTCAGTATGATTAGACTCTTATCAGTAGAACATGTACCATTTATACTGACAGTATGATTAGGTTTTTTCCTATCAGTAGTATACAAACTGTCTTCACTGACAGTTTGATGAGGTTCTTTCCTATCAGTAAAATACATTCACTCTTTACTGACAGTAACATCAGCTTTACTATCTGTAAAGCACACATTGTCTATACTGTCAGTAAGGTCATCTTCTTTCCTATCAGTAAAACACACACTGTTGTCATCACTGTCACTGCTTGTGTCACTGTCACAGACCTCTGTTCCTAGAATTACTGTCTTTATCAACCATTCAAACTCTTCACCAGGACCATCTTTATCAGGTGACTGAAAACACAGAAAATTTATTTCTTTTTAACATTTTACCACACAATCCTGAGTTTTAACGACCCTGAGGAATAAAGCCTTTGAAAACATCATCGGAAAAGGAGAAAATGCTGATATTCAGCATTTTCTCCTTTCCCAACAATGTTATCTAACCTTTCATAAACAAATGCCAAGATTTGAGCAACATTTAATATCACGTCTTCAACTGCTTTGGATTTTGTTAAGTCCAAAATTTTGTCGTCTGGTAAAGAGTTTTCCTTTATCTGACAACAAAATTTTACTTATCCAAATTTAAAGCATTTGCAAGTGACAAACTCAGTATGGCTTAGATGATAGAATTTGTCAAAGATAGGGTAGAAAACCTTGTGGGAATAAGAGAAAATTCTTGTTACCAGCATTTTCTCATTTTCCCACAATGTTTTCAAAAGCCTTCTTCAGGGTTGTTAAAACTGATGATTGTGTGGTAAAGGATAATCTAATACTGTACAAATAGGATTGTCAAATGTGCCTACAACATATTTGTTTGTTTGCCTTGTTACTGGCATTTTCTCTGTTTTCCCAAAATGTTTTCAAAATCCTTCTTCTTCAGGGTTGTTCAAACTGATGGAAACCTGTATAAATAGCTTAGCCATTCACTACACATCCTGAGCTCCTACACCCTTTACAAAGACAGCTATTGAAAATGTTTTGAGAATAGGAGAAAATGCTGGTAAGCAGCATTTTCTCCTTTTCACACAATGTTTTCTGTATCATCCAAAATAAATTCCATCATTTGAGCAAAGTCTGATCTGTGATCTGGAAATGCCTTGAACAATTTGGACAAGACTAAAATGAAATTGTGAGGTAAAGGGTTGATAACCTCCCTATCATATATCAGCTGCAATGGAAGCCCTTTTCCTGAAACGTCAGATGCCCCTTCCTGTTGTAGTGCCTGAACTGGTTGCTTTCTTTGTATTGGTATGGTTTGTCTCGTTTGCTTGATTGTATGGTGTTTTGCACTGTTTTCAACATTATTTCAGTTATATCGCGGTGGCCAGTGCACCTAATCATGCTTTCCTGGAGTTTCTATTACTAGTATTCCACACAATATCCTTTCCAAGCCACTGCTTTCCCACACAACTATTGTCGAAACTAGAGGCGCTTGAGCGCCTGTATCGCTCCACAGGCCTGATATTTCTATAATGGCGTAAGGAAGTTTTTAACAATTATCATTCAATCCTGCATTTTAGCTCACTGAAGAAACAATTTGGTAGACAACCACCATAGGAACTTACCTGCAAAACAACAATGAAATCCAATGAATAGTTTTAGAGAAGAAATTTTTCAAAGATTTTACTTTATACCATAAAAGGAAAATGAGTCTCCCATAAAAGCCATGTTTTTTGACAGATCATTTTTTTTTAAGGAATTCTGTAAACCTGTATCTAAGGAACATTCCTGCAAAATAATAATGCTATCCAAATAGCGGTTTGGGAGGAGAAGATTTTTAAAGGTTTTTTACTTTGGTTGCCATGGCAACCAGAATTCTTCATGGAACACAATTATTTGAAGGAATTTGAAAGAGGACCACCAAAGGAACATTCCTGTGAAATTTGGTAAAAATCCAGTCAATAGTTTCTGAGGAGGAGTTTTTTAAAGAAAAAGTTTACGGACGCACGCACGGACGGATGGACGGACGCACGACGGACACAACGCCATGACAATAGCTCGCTGGCCTTCGGCCAGTGGAGCTAACAATGGCCAGTGGTGAGAGAGGTATGAATCCTGTCGCAATGACTATCATCAATCCTCGGAAAGAAATTGGCCGAGCAGGGGATCGAATCAGTGACCCGTTCTCAAGTCCTGTACGCTTGGCTTGGCTTGTCTCATTTGCACTGTGCTGAGACTTCCTAATATTAAGAAACATTGAGGAAAAAAGAGTAACTGCTTGTAATAAGCAATAGCTCCCTTTTTCCTCACTGTTTTCCAAAAAAATGAAAAAGATTGCTTTGCCCAATTACCATATAATCCCTAGTTTTAACAGCCACTTTCATTTAGCAGCCAACTGGATCAACAACCATTTAATGTCTAAGAAGTTTTATTTCAAAAACAAAAATGCCTGTGTCAAACAGTCTCTTGTCTTGACTCTTTACCACACCATCCGAGTGTTGACAACCTTAGAAAATAAGCCTTTTGAAAACATTGTGGGAAAAGGAGAAAATGCTGGTAACCAGCATTTTCTCCTTTTCCCACAATGTTTTCTACTTTACCAAAAACAAATTTCATTATTTGAGCCAAATTTCAATTGTAGTCTGCCAATGCTTTCAATCTGTACAAGTCTACATATTTGTTGCGTGGTAAAGACTTAAGAGACAGTTTTGCTGCCTTCTTCAGACAGGTATAACTGTACTTACCTTTGTATTTTTGATTGGCACGTCAAACACTAGAGGAGGGTTTATTGGTTTGTAGTTCTCATCACATGTAGAAGCATTTATAAAAGTTGTAACCCCATCTGTTGACATACCATATCCTGAAATTGAAAATATGTTTTTTTTTCAAGCCCTGCTTTTTCCTAGAATATTGCTTTAATATGCCAGACAATTTGTTGGTAAGCCAAGATTTTTTCAGACATGTATAGAAGGCTTTTCAAACTTGGAATAAATAATACTGAGGAGTCAAGTTTGGTTAACTCGTAACCAAAATACAAAATCTGGAATTTTATGATCCAAAAAATCTCTAGCTGACATGTTTAATATGGCTCAAACTATAGCATCTTCTTTGAGAGGGTAGAGAACATTGTTGGAAAAGGAGAAAATGCTGGTTACCAGCATTTTCTTTTCCCACAACATTTCCAAAAGCCTCTTTTCTCAGAGTTGTTTAAACTAGGGATTGCTGGTCAGGGTTAAACCTAAGATTTATAAGTACAAAAAAAATGTTTAATTTCAAGGGGAGATAAATCCTACATGTTCAAAAGCATAAATGATGTGTTCCACATTTACACTTTCTGGTTAAACCTTTATTGCGTAATCCTGAAGTTTAATGACCTTGATGAAAAAGGCTTTTAAAAACATCATGGAAAAAGGAGAAAATGCTGGTAACCAGCATTTTCTCCTTTTCCCATAATGTTTTCTACCCATCCCCGAACAAATTTCAATATTTTAGTTACATCCATTTTGTTGTCTGCAAATGCTTTGAATTTTGACAAGTCTACAATACCATTGTTTGGTAAAGAGTTAATATTTATATGGAGTTTCAATACAAAATGAATAAGGCATCATTGGGACAAATATTCCAAGAGGATGCTCAGAAGGTGGATGGAGAGACAGACAGGTTGATTTTGGTTTATCACATAAAACCTGCTCCAGCAATGTATCAAACCCATGACTTATTTCTGATAATACACTAATGTATTATCGCTTTTTGACTCCTGGATCTAGTTATTTTTGTTCGTATGAGCATGTGAAGCCGGCGAAACCTACTACAGCACATGCCAGAATTTGTACTACTTCAGCACTTAGCCTGAAAATGATGTTGTTGCTAGGACGTATACGGGCAGAAAATGTTATGATTTTCATGTATAAAATCAACAAGAATACAACATAAGTTATTTAACCCATTACCGCACAATCCCTACTTTTGACGACCCTGAGAAAGAAGCCTTTGAAGGGTAGAAAACATTGTGGGAAAAGGAGAAAATGCTGGTTGCCAGCATTTTCTCCTTTTCCCACAATGTTTTCTACCCTTCACAAAACAAATTTCAAATTTTCAGTTACTTTTATTTTGTCGTCTGCAAATGCTCTCGAATTGGACAAACCTAAAATTTTGTCGTTTGGTAATGAGTTAAAGGCAACAAATTGTTGAAATATTTCAACTTAAGCCCTCTATAAACTGTTTCATTCTATATTCGATGTACATGTCACAGAGCTATCTTCTTGTTCATGTTCACATTTTTAACCAAACTTCATCTGAAAAAAATGGACCAGTGAACGGTAAACAAGCCGAAGGAGATGATTAAAGATGATTACATGTATTTGTCTGTTATTCATGTTATGTGATAAATAGAATCTCACATTTGTTTGCTATAATGTAAATGACGCTCGCCAAGGCTTGATCATATAGTTTAAGTCAACTCGTTTGATAAAAATGATAATGCTTAAACAGTCATGTAAGATCCTCTATTTATCTCCAAAACATAGACAAGCTAATTCAAATTTAACATCCCCCAACCCTGTAGAAAAAATTACACCTTTCACAGGGATAAAAAAAAATACAGAACAATTTACCTTCATGTATATGTCCAAACACGTGGTATTTTGGTTTGATCCTGGTTTGAATGGTATTGAGAAGGTCAACACAACCCACATGGTTAGAATATTTACTGGATTTTGGCTGATGTGTAGATTTTGATCTTGGATCAAACACTTTCTGCAAAATCCCACCACCAACATCATCACCATATCCTACAAGTATAATGATACAATACTTGCGTAAATGTTTACCAAGCAATCCCATGTTTTGAAGATAGTTCTTGAAACTATTAAGAAAAGGAAAAAGTTACTGGTTACTACCATTTCTCCCTTTCCCTCGATGATTTCAAGAGCCTACCTTCTCCAGGTCATTGAAACAGGATTGTTTGGTAAGGGGTTAAGACAACATAATGTTCTGTAGATCAGCAAATGCTCCCAAGTTATAACTCCTTCCAACCTGCAAGACACTTTTTGCCTCTTGCAGCAGACCAGCCATGTAAACATTGTGACAAAAGCAAATATTGCTAACAAGCACTTTGCCCTTCTGTAACTATGCTAACACAAGTTTCTTGTGGTGTCTGTGGTTGTGAAGTAGAGCATAGGCCTCGTAACCAAAAGGTCCCAAGTTCGAGACCCGTGAGCATGTATCAACTTTTGGAATTTTCACTGGCCCACACATTTGGCGCGAGTATTAGTGTAGTTCCCAGGAAGCAGAATCAAGAGATATTAGTATAAGTTGTTAGAACTTGTTTCTCAATCCATGTAAAATACATGTTAATATGTTTAAGTTTACACAAGTTTCTCTTTATCTCACTATCAGTTAACCTGTTACCAAACGATCATGAGTTTAAACAACCCTGAAAGAGATGGCTCTTGAAAACATTGTGGGAAAAGGAGAAAATGCTGATAACCAGCATTTTCTCCTTTTCCCACAATGTTTTCTACAATTTGAAAGACCCGTATTATCTATCGAGCTACATGTCATTTGTCTTCTGCTAATTCTTTCAAATTAATCGAGTCTAAAATTTTGACATTTGGTAAAGTGTTGATATGATGATCATCTCTATATTTCAATTTTGAAGCTTTGAGGGTCATTTACTTGCAAAGTTATTACAAAGTCTGTTTTACATTTTATATATGTGCTTCATCCTTATCCTGCTAAAGAAGTGAAATGATACTTTCAAGCCAATAGTATAAACCCAAATTCTGCTATTTCAAAGGTATTTTGAGGGAAAGATATCTCTTTATCAGACAGTGTAGATCCAAGATCAGACTGCATGTTCTGTGCAGTCTGATCTTGATCTACACTGTCCTCAAAAGGTCTGGAAGTCCCGCCTAGTAGCCTAAGGTTCAGTGCAACTAAGACTCCTACTACATCAAGATCTATGTGTCATTCAATGTGTGCATATCCTTTGATGACCTTGAAGACAAAGGTCTATGAAAATACTGTGGGAAAACGAGAAAATGCTGGTCAGCAGCATTTTCTTTTTTTCCCACAGTATTTTCAGAAGTCTTCCTCATCAGGGTCGTTAGAACATAGGATTGTTTCGTAAAGAGTTTGGTAACAAATTGTTGATTGTTTAGTAAAGTGTTTATTGTATGATTTTGATTCTTACCGCAAGGGGGTCCATGGGTCAGTAAAATTACTGTATCTTCTGGGATTTTGTTCCATTTCTCCAGTATTTCTAAACCTCGATAACAGTTGAAACCCCAATTTCCAGAGCCTGGTTGCCTGTATGACAATAAAGCACTAATAAATGAGCATTGCTCTGTGAAAATGGGGCTTAATGCATCTGCGAAAATTATCGATCCACGTCAGCCTTTGCAGGCTGACCTGGACCGAACTTTATTGCTACTGGTCATTTTTTTGTATGTCCAAGTATCAGTCTACCCTATGATTAACTAGTTTGTTACAAAAAAATTGATACTTTGGATGCATAAGTACATGATGGCTTGCTGTGTATCATGGATCACAGAGACGCTTTAAGACTCCTTTTGCCAGAGCATGGCTTAACCCTTTACCAAACAATCCCTGGTTTTTACGACCCAGAGGAAGAAGCCTTTTGAAAACATTGTGGGAAAAGGAGAAAATGCTGTAACCAGCATTTTCTCCTTTTCCCACAATGTTTTCCACTCTTCTAAAGTCAAGTTTCTATTTTTGAGTCTATATATAATAGTCAACAAAGTAACTGATGTGAAGGAAAAGATGTAGAGTATTCTAAAAATAAACTGCTAAAAATAGAACACTGCACTGTAGATTTGGTTGAGTTGCCGATGCGAGGAACGTAAATGATTGTTTTCAAGATTGTTTAATCCTTTGGTTTAAAATCCATCTTGAAAAATATTTGTAATGAATATCTCCAGCTGTAAGAAGTAACGTTAGTTCTGTTTAATTTTACAACAATTTATGTATTCGCCTCAGCCAAGATCAGATGCCAATTTTATACCTGCCTTATGTCATATACCTGTATCTGGTATATTTTCAATCATATAGTACAGATTACTTTCGCTGGTGAAAGCTGAAAGTTATGGTTACATGTTCCGAAAAAAAATCAATATCTTTCACTGAAATTCTTCTGTCGCGGTATAAGTGGTCCAAAAATGGCAAATAAATAGCCTTATGCTATAATATTTCAAAATGGGATGGTTTTCAATTAGAAATTTCTCTTTTCAGATATGATTAACATAACTCATACTTTGCTAAATGTATGCATGATTTTGTACCTTTTCTTTAGAAGGTTGTTTGAGCAAAATCGATCAACAATGACCCGAGAAATAAATTAAATACTAAAACCACCCAATCGTTATGCGTTTTGTACTTTTTGTGATTTGAAATTTAAAGATACCACCATAAAATTTAGTTTTACATAAATCTTTGTGATTTTTGCAGTTGTAAATAGTTGAACACCACTATGAACGAATAAAACCCACCTGGAACCAACTTGCATTTGGAAATTTTCTTGACAGCGATTTTTATATACTGAGAAAAACGTCACACTAAATCTGTCCTGTCCGTAGACCACCCTGTTTTCTAGGATAGATATCTAAAACCAATATAATCATTTTATCCTGAATAGACCTCTGTCTACTGATCAAATCTATGCAAGAGGTTTTGAATTTACAATGCTTTCCAACAATTCACAGCTCAAAAAGTACCAAATGTCTTGCCGTAGAAAGATGTCTTGTCCGTAGATCTCTAATCTTTGTTATAAATATCAACATTAATTCATAATTTGACATGTTAACATTTATTTCTGACTTGAATTTTAATTGTTACGATGTCAGTATACCATAAAAACTTCATTTAAATTTCATTTTAATGGACAACTTGATTTAAAACGTTTTAACATTGAAAAAAAGAAAAATACTTGAATCATATTTTGGAAATTTTTGATGTATCATGACCATATAAGTCACGATTTTTCTGTTTTAAGTAACATTCATTATGTCGTCTTCAACAGCTTTCAATTTTGACCAGTGTATAATTTTGTTGTTTGGGAAAGGGTTAATGGACAGAATATACAGGTTGATGGAATGTGCATTGAAATTCATAAGACAAACAATGTTATACCTCGTTCATATGTTCATGGAAGACCGCCACGGAAGCGTTACGGATTCGTTCCGGCATCTACTCATACTGGTCAGTAGCTCTCCGTATTGTTACCGTAGTCATTCGTAGTAGTCCCTGTAGATCGCTATGGATCAAACAACCGTAGCGTATCCTTACTAGTCCATATTAGACCGTACTGATACGTTCTGGTCCGTATGAAAACCATATCAGTCCGTACCTATTCGTAGGCCCAAAATTTTTGAGGATTTGATACGGAGAACTACGTATTAGTACGGTTAAACTACGTATCAGCCACGGTTATGATACGGATTTGTCGCGGAAAGTCACGATCTTAATACGTTGTACTACAGAGAGGCAGGGATTTGCACGGTCTTTTACGGTTTACTACGTTGCAACACGATACAGTACGGAATTGTAGGGACCACTACTGTTTGGTAGGATAAATTCAGAATCATGTACTTCAACAAGGGTATAAATACTCCGTCTTTGTAGGATACAACGTAATTGCGCTCTGTTGTTGAGTTCACAATCATGAACCGTCAACAAATGATGTTTGCAATAAATTGGCTACAATGGGATATTGATATGGCACAAAATGCTAAGGCATTGGTGCAGCAGCTTGATGACATACATAGATGTAATGATTATATTCATATCATACTATTAGTATACCTTTACATTTAAAGTTACATATTTTACCAAACATTGTACGAAAATGAATAAACATCAGTCTTATAATGTGACATTCTATCCAAACAACGATGCTGAAGATGCAAGTAAAAAGATCAAATAATACTAGTACATAAACCGTCTCCTTTTCTGGTGGTTCAGGCATCCGCCAACGGAACGGGAGGTCAAAGGTTCGAGCCCCGCCAACAGCTTGTTCTGATATGGCTGGTTGGTGAACTGCCAGCTAGTTAAATGTATGGTTACTGATTGCTTGCCTGCCTGGTGTTGACATTAAGGATAGGAATCGGGAGTAAAGATGCTCAGAGAATGAGGTGTCTCATAAACCCGGGAGGCTGGCCCTTTCAATATGGGTGATACTAACTATAATAAACAAGCACTTTACTTTTAAAACATAAACATTCATGATAATCAGTGTAATTGTAAAATAAACAGCAGATTTTATGAACAGAAGAGAAACGTTATTGATCAGTTTTTTACATTGAACCCTTTCCCATTCAATCCCTTCTTTTTATGGGTCTGCAACAGACAACCTTAGAAAACACTGAAGGAAATCGAAAAAAATGCTCAAAATGAGCAATTTCTCCATTTCCCCCCGTTTTCTACCTTATTGTAGTACTAAAGCTCATTTGAACCAAATTTACAATTGTTGTCTGCAGATGCTTTCAATTTAGAGGGGGCCAAAATCTGTCAACTGGTGATGGGTTAATGATTATAATAATCAGGTAATAGAAGACTGAGGAGATGGTGAATGAGAGATTGGCTTTTACAAAGACCTCTTCATGGCCAGTATTATGCTCTCATGGCCAAACTTGTTGCATTTTGAAAGTGAGCAAGCTAGAGGTTGTGGACGGAATGCTAAATCGTGGTAGGTCCGTATTGATCTGTGGCGATTCGTACTACTCCGTATCGGACCGTTCTTATTCGTACTAATCCGTACTTGTACCGTAGCAACCGTAGTGTATCCGTAGTACAATCGTCCTGATTCGTGTCGCTCCGTATTAAACCGTGTCGAACCGTAACAATCCGTATCTCTCCTGGAGCTTTTACTTACATTATGGCGGTAGATCCGTCGAACTCCGTACTCACACCGTTGTGTATCCGTATTAGAACTGTAGCGGACTACGGAATTTGACATGTCTGTAGTCATCTGTGAGCAATTAGACCGTAGCTCTTCCGTGGCGGTCTTCCGTGAATATGTGACCGGGGCTTTACATGTTTGCAATTGATATTTACTCACACTGGGCTTATTGTTTTGATTTCCATTCATATCAACCCTTAAACAGACAACATTTTAGACTGGTCCAATTTTAAAGCCATTGCAGACAACAAAATAAATGTAACTTAAAACGAGGGAAAAGGAGAAAATGCTGGTTAGCAACATTTTTTTCTTTTCCCTCAATGTTTTCAAAAGCTTTCCACCTTAGGGTTATGAAAAGCCGTCATTGTTTTGGAAAGGGTTTGACATTTGCTTATCATTGTGACTGATTGTATTGCTCTTACAATGCAAGATGAATTATGACTCATTATTACTAAACATGTTTTGTAAGACTGAGAAACTAAATAAGTAGCAAAACTTCAACATTTTCTAAAATTTATTTTTAAAACTAGAAAATTGTCCTGTCCGTAGATTTTGTTAACCTTGATTATTTTACTCCATTAAGGAATAAAAATCTGTGAAATTTTAAGTTTAAATGTATTATTCAGCATAGCAAACATGCACAAATGCATAAATATTAACAACTAGCACTGTATTTGGTATAATATCAGTTTGCAGTTACTCTTTGTATATATTCCTGTTACATTTCCTGTTGGAAATTGCATATTCTTTACATCTTTGGAGTGCAAATTATGTTTTCTGGTTCTACATAATCATATCTGTTCCATTTGTTTGTCAAAGAAGGAAAAACATGGCAAAACAAAGGGCTAAAATGTGTTTGATGATGATATCTACAAAATGTCCTGTCCGTAGAAAATTTGGTTTCGTTTCTATGTGAAATTTTATGAACACATAAGTTCATGAATAATTAGCAATTACTGGAAAACTATATATCATTGGAATCGTATTTCTTTTATAGTTTATCATAAGATCTATCATTTTCCACTCATGTTAACTGTATTTTAGATATTGCAAACAATATGAAGTAATATAAAAAATATCTCATGAAAAAAGGAATAAATCAGGGCAAAAAATTTTTTTTCAATGATTTTCACAGTTTAATGCTTGTAAATAAGGCAGTTAAATAGAAGTTCTTTCAATTAAAAGTTTAAAATTTTATGTTTCAGTTAAATAGCATTGAAAATAAAGCTTTAAAAAGCATATGTGTATTTCATATTTTTACTCCAATTTTGAGAATAATTGTGGAAGCAACTTCTTAGCAAATAAGTTTCTATTTACAAAATATGTAAATTATGACACCTTGAACCATACTGGAATAGAAAAACACAAAAAACAGTCGAAAAACATATTTTGAAAATTTGAGTAAAATGTTACACAAATTGGCATTTGATCTTGGCTGAGGCGATTGGGAATCAGTATTGATTGTCTGAGGTCATTTAAACAAAAAAGCAGACGCTTTACCATTAGGAATAAAGACCTGGTTTCGTGGGATAAAGGGATGGATTTAGGGTGATAGTCAAAGATACAGATCATAACACTCTGCTGTCTTGTCTAAATTGACAAAGCTGATAAAGGAAAGTGGTGTCACCCTTCGTCTAGATAACCAATATTTCATGAACATATAGTCATGTCAGGAATTTATAAGGCGAAGTTTTTTTCGCCGTGAAAGCTTGACGAGGTGAAGTCAAGCCATAGAAGGCGACTTCTTCGCCCATGTCGCCCTGAAGCTTGATCCCTTGTTAAAAAACAGGATTGACTGCTAAAGAGTTAAATGGACACTTAATGACATACACTTAATGACAGCAAAAAAGACCATCGATCCCTGAAGGCTGTGCTGGGTCTGTTTTCACCAATCATTCTTGGGAACAGTCACAGTCTTATTCTCCAGAATTTTCTGAATTTGAAAGTTATGGAACTTTTGTTTGTCTAAACCATTTTCTTTAGCCATTCAGAAATTGAGTTACGTTTAAATTTGGTTTAGCCAATCAGACGGTGAGTTATATTCAAATTTAGAAAATCTTCAAGAATAAGGTAAGAATCTTATTAAAAATGTTAGATAAATAAGCACCCTGGGCCCGTATTCAACCAACCATTCTTAAGAAAATTCTTAGTCTTATTCTCCATAATTTTCTAACTTTGAAAGAAACACAACTTCTGATTGGCTAAACCATGTACCAGTTGTGTTACTTTCAAGTTTGGAAAAACTTGGAGAATAAGATTGAGAATGTTCTTAAGAATGGTTGGTGAATACAGGCCCAGGGTCCGTATTCACCAACCATTCATAAGAACGTTCTCAGTCTTATTCGCTGACATTTTTACAAATTTGAAAGTAATACAACTTCTGATTGGCTAAACCATTTGGTTTAGCCAATCAGAAGTTGTGTTACTTTCAAATTTTGATAATCTTGAAGAATCAGACAAAGAATATTCTTAAGAATGGTTGGTGAATATGGTCCCAGGTCTTTTGAGAGGAGTTTTAGACGAGGCACTGGAGGGTCTTAGTACAGCACTGATAAAACCCCAGGAATAACATGATAGTGTTGTTACTATGGTATGAATGAAACAGTATTGAAAACGGCAAGAAACACCTTTGAAATTCATGACAAGATTTCTATGATAAATATTTGCCTCCTTTTAACCCTTTACCATACAATCATGAGATTTAACGACCCTAAAAAAGAAGCCTTTTGAAAACGTCGGAAAAGAAGAAAATGCTGGTAATCAGCATTTTCTCCTTTTCCCACAATGTTTTCTACCCTATCAAAGACAAATTCTGTCATTGGAGCCAAATTTAAATTGTCATTTTCAAATGCTTTCAATTAGGACAAGTCTAGGTTTTTGTCGTGTGGGAAAGTGTTAAGTGTCTTGTCAACACAGGTCACTGGGATCTCGACCTGCTGACCTCCATAGGTATCATCTACACTTTTTGGTTGATACCTGTACTAAGGCTCAAGAACAGATCAAACCAGTGTCTACTGCTTGCCTGAACAAAGTTTTGTGTGTTGAAGGTCACTGTGATATTGACCTTTGACCTACTGATCTCAAAATGGAAAAGGAATATCTATAAATCCTGGTGATATTTTTATTGACTTTGAAAACCCTACGTCAAATCAGTGTCTACACATTTTCTTGAAAAAGTATTGTTAATCTGACATGTTAACTGACAAACCTAATGACATGGGCAAAGTAGCCTTTTTCCTCTGGGTTGTGAATGGATCAGATGGGGGGAAGGGAATAATTAGATAACTCACCACGGAGCTCCATAAATGTTTATGCCATAAACCTTTACCATGGAGTCTTGTAGGTAAATGGCATTGGTCAACATCTCATGTACAGTCTTCACACCATAAGCTTTCAGTCTACTTTCATAATTCTCTTTATTCAAGCTCCAAATTCTAGTTGCCCGGACTCTGTAAATGAGGTCAAGGTCAAATGCCACATCATGGTTCCCTGCTATTATTATTTTGTATTTGTGTGGTAATCTTCCTGAAACATGTCAACAATGTTAAAAGTCAATTTCCTAAAAAAATGATACCTTGGAGAGAGAAGGTTAAGGCGACGTCATAGTCCCTAGAAGTGACTATTGTATGGTAATCTTTCAGCAAAAATGTCACCTCAAAACTTTAGGTCATGGCCACCTCGATGTTCTAAGCTGCTTGTAAAACATATCTTGAAAAGTTCAGGTGAATAAGGGATTCTTTCCCTTTTTTGTGATATCCATGGTGCTGATGTGCCTGATATGATGCTATCAAGGTTGGGCTGTCGGAACCAGGGGCGGTTTTAACCGGCGGTTAAAACTGCACGAGTCAATACCTCAGACGTGGTCAATACTGGTCAATAGTGGTCGATTGAATATTTGTAGTGGTCATTTAGAAATTTTGATGGTCAGATGAGTTTTAAGAGGACAGTTATGCTATTTAGTAGATGATTTATTGTGGCGATGTTTTTGGTTCTCAACTTGGTTGAATTCATCAGTATGTAAGAGTTGATTTCAGTGAAAAAACTGTTTTATCCCTACCAAGGGTACTCATCAGCTGGCTTTCACCAGTTTTTTCATATCTGTGTAGAAGTTCCAAATAAGGTCTTTAGGTTTCATTTTTGACACCTTAAGTAATTGCTTGATGACAAGATATTATCTTTATTGCATGTAAGTCAATATTTCCACTTTAGGAATAAAGCCTGGTGTCAGGTATAATACCCCAAATAGGGACACATGATTGGTCACTTTGGTAATTAGATTTAAGCCACACCCACTGGGGTATAAAGGGGCAGCTTATACACCTTTTAATGTGTTTTGGCAGCAATTTAAAGGTGTGGGAAGACAAATATATACTTCAAAGACATTAATGTATCATTAACCATTGTTTGGTTAATCAGTTACAGCCTTCTTCATGTGTACCCAAATATTCGTAAAGATTAATGAAATGTGTATTTCACATGTTTGCTTATGGGTGAATTTTTTTTTCTGCAATTTTACATGAAATTTATGTATTACCTGCTTTTTGATGCTAATTTTGAACTTTTATGATCAAAGACATATGTTATGTAATCAATATTTTTAAAAACTAATTGTGTTTGTGTGTGTGTGTGTGGGTGGGGGGGGGGGAAGGAAAGAGGGATGTAGAACTATAAACAATTATCTAACCTAGAAGGAATGATGATCGATAAAAATTGATTTGTTGAAAATAACTGACCTGTATGTAAGTTCAAGTAGGAAAGTCAACCCAATCAACCTCTCCAGTTGACCATTAATAATGTCTTTTGAATTATGATTAAATAAAAAAAAAAAAAGACCCATATTAAATCAAAGGACTGAAAGTCCTGAAAAGCGGATTTGTTGAACAGTTTAAAGCTATGACTTGATGTAAGAAAATTAAAATCTTTTATCACGTGTAATACATGTAGATCTATAAAATGTAAATAATAAATAGATTGAGCAAGGACAATGGGAGTCGAAGTTGTTCTACTAAGTGTGCTGTACAGCAACTGTTATTTTACTGCTGTATCAGAATAGTAATTTGATCCAAATATACAGTGTTTAAAAAAAGTGAAGTTGTGGTGTTCTAGCTAAAACTTGAAGTAGGATGGTAAGTGCGCAAACATGCACACATAACAGTATATGGTTTAGGTCAAACCTATAACATTGTACGATCTTGAAAAAAGAGTATTTTTCAAGGTTAACATTAACATAAATTGAAGAAGTTTTAGAGATAATTATGGTTCTATATAAAAGACCTGTTTAATTTACACTTGTTTATGTTGTCAGAAATCTAAGATCTTTCTAAAGCTTTCAAAATCATTCAAACATTTAACATTTTTTGTAGCAGAATTGTGTAGTGTAGCTACATGTAAACATACTAGAAAGTACAAACATGTTGAAATAAACCAAGGTGAATTTATATACGTAAAAATTATCTGACAAATACAGTGGATTCTTGTTAGTTTGCACATCACTGGTTCGCAGCTATGTGTTACTTTGTATGCTATCTTCGGTCCCAATATCTATCCTTCTTTATCATTGTTATATTTCTCTGGATTCTTCGAACGTCGATGGTTCGGAGTTCGTAGTATATTTCATGTCCCCTACAGTGATATTTGAACACAAATTCATACCTTTATTTCGTATGTCAATTAATCTGCTTGCAGACTTACGAAGGTGTAAAAAGTTGCGACCCAACTTGATTTTCACACCTGTTGATTGAGGATGTCGAAGGTAAAAATCAGTTTTGAACAACGAATGTAATTAAAGGCTTCACTTGGTTTGTAATGTCAATTAATCGATTAGAACCACAATTAACAACTCCGAAATTCCTTAAAATATCCGACATGGGATAAACGATGTTAACAGTCTGAAGTGCTCTGAGTACTTTGATCTCCAAAAGGTAAATCACTTTGAAGGAACTCAACAAATGCACAAACAACGGATAATTGCTTTTTCGTCATGATAAACATCGGCGCTGTCTAGCGGCTTGTTTGGCCCCAATTTTCATTGTAAATACCTATACCTTGACTCGGATATCTCTCCTAAGTCACCTTTTATCTCCATATCTCCAAAATATAGATTTTGAATGGAAAGAAATATTCCGGAAGCAAAAACGATGTAATCGGTAAACCCCCGCCCCCCGAAATCGTTTTTAACACGCAGTTTTACTAACATACTGAAGATGACGTGTGGCAATATTTTCAAACCATGTGACTGCAAATTGGCGCCAAGTGTATCAGGTTACAATCGTTTTTTGACGAACCCAGCAAAGTCACATGACTCAATTTTAAAATGGCTATGGGATAGTGACGTAGCTCAAGGTCTGTTTTCTTTCAAAAGCGGAACTGAGTGCTGTTACTTTATGACACAAACTAAATGATGAAATTTAAAAATGACTTTGTAATCAATTCTATAGATACTCTAATACAATTTTGGCATTTTTTCTTGATTGGACTGTAATGGCCCTAAAGTCACTCACCTGAGTCTTTTGACCAAACATGACCCATTTTCAATCTCTTTTGAGATATCATGACAAACAATCTACTAAGCTTTCATGATTATTGGAGTGAAAATTTGGCCTCTAGCATATACACAAGCTTTTTCTAGAATTTCTCTCAGTGACCTACTTTTTACCCAACCATAGCCAATTTTCCCATTGTAGATATTATCAAAACAAAGATCCTGACCACCTTTCATACGTATTGGACAGAAAATGTGGCCTATAGAGCATACACAGGTTTTTTCTAAGATTTAACCTACTGATCTAGTTTCTGACCCAACATAACCGATTTTCGAAGTCATCTGAAATGTCATCAAGTACAACATTCTGACCAACTTTCAAGAAATTTGGACTGAAACTGTGACCTCTAGAGCGTATACAAGGTTTTTTAAAAGATTTGACCCAGTGACCTATTTTTTTTGCCTGACATGACCCATTTTCAAACTTGTCCTAGATATCATCAAGACAAACATTCTGACCAAATTTCAAGAGTTTTGGGCCAAAAATGTGGCCTCTAGAGTGTACACATGGTTTTCCTAAGATATGACCTTGTGACCTACTTTCTGACCAGACATGACCCATTTTAAAATTAATCCGAGATATCATAAAGACAAACTTTCTGACCAACTTTCCCTCTAGAGTGTGCACAAGGTTTTTTCTAAGATTTGACCTACTGACCTAGTTTTTGGCCCAGCATGATCAATTTTCAAACTTGTCTGAGATAACATCAAGACAAACATTCTGACCAAGTTTCATGAGTATCTGACTGAAAATGTGGCCTCTAGAGTGTACACAAGGTTTTTCTAAGATTTGACCTAGTGACCTAGTTTTTGACCCAACATGACCCATTCTTGAACTCGACCGAGATATCATCAAGGGAAACATTCTGACCAACTTTCAAGAGTTTTGGGCTGAAAATGTGGCCTCTAGATCGTACACAAGGTTTTTCTAAGATATGATCTAGTGACCTAGTTTTTTGTCCGACATGACCCATTTTCAAACTTGTCCGAGATATCATCAAGATAAACATTCTGACCAAGTTTCATGAGTATCTGACTGAAAATGTGGCCTCTAGAGCGTACACAAGGTTTTTCTAAGATTTGCCCTAGTGACCTAGTTTTTGACCCAACATGACCCATTTTTGAACTCGTTCAAGCTATCATCAAGACAAACATTCTGATCAAGTTTCATGAATATCTGACTGAAAATGTGGCCTCTAGAGCGTACACAAGGTTTTTCTAAGATTTGCCCTAGTGACCTAGTTTTTGACCCAACATGACCCATTTTTGAACTCGTTCAAGCTATCATCAAGACAAACATTCTGACCAAGTTTCATGAATATCTGACTGAAAATGTGGCCTCTAGAGCGTACACAAGGTTTTTCTAAGATTTGACCTAGTGACCTAGTTTTTGACCCAACATGACCCATTCTCGAACTTGACCGAAATATAATCAAGACAAACATTCTGACCAACTTTCAAGAGTTTTGGGCTGAAAATGTGGCCTCATGAGCGTACACAAGGTTTTTCTAAGATTTGACCTAGTGACCTAGTTTTTGACCCGACATGACCCATTCTCAAACTCGACTGAGATATAATCAAGACAAACATTCTGACCAACTTTCAAGAGGTTTGGGCTGAAAATGTGGCTTCTAGAGCTTACACAAGGTTTTTCTAAGATTTGACCTAGTGACCTAGCTTTTGACCCGACATGACCCATTTTCAAACTCGTCCGAGATATCATCAAGACAAACATTCTGACCAACTCTCAAGAGTTTTGGGCTGAAAATGTGGCCTCTAGAGCATACACAAGGTTTTTCTAAGATTTGACCTAGTGACCTAGTTTTTGACCAGACATGATCCATTTTCAAACTCGTCCGAAATATCATCGAGGCAAACATTCTGACCAAGTTTCATGAGTATCGGACTGAAAATGTGGCCTCTAGAGCGTACACAAGGTTTTTCTAAGATTTGACCTAGTGACCTAGTTTTTGACCCAACATGACCCATTTTTGAAATCATCTGAGATATTATCGAGATAAACATTCTGACCAAGTTTCATGAGTATCTGACTGAAAATGTGGCCTCTAGAGCATACACAAGTTTTTCAAAGATTTGACCTAGTGACCTAGTTTTTGACTCGACATGACCCATTTTCGAACTCGTCCAAGATATCATCGAGGCAAACATTCTGACCAACTTTCATGAGTATCGGACTGAATATGTGGCCTCTAGATCGTACACAAGGTTTTTCTAAGATTTGACCTAGTGACCTAGTTTTTGACCTGACATGACCCATTTTCAAAATCGTCCGAGATATCATCAAGGCAAACATTCTGACCAAGTTTCATGAGTATCGGATTAAAATGTGGTCTCTAGAGCGTACACAAGGTAAAAGTTGACGACGGACGACGGACACAGCACGATCACAAAAGCTCACCATGAGCACTTTGTGCTCAGGTGAGCTAAAAATGAACAGAGTGACCTATTGTCAATGTACAATTTTATTATCAAACGCCCAAAATTGCATCATTTTACTGAATTGAACCGTACACTTTATGAAAATGGAAAATTTTTCTGGTAGTATTTATTTGCCTTACAAAAAATTTTGATTTGTGATATAAAAACTAAATAACTCCATATTTAGAGCATTAACAAACAATTCAATGAATATGGCTCAGATTATGTGGTCTGTATTTGTAAAGGGTAGAAAAAATTCTAGAAGAAGAAAAAAAAAAAATACTGATGTCTTGTTATCCAACAATGTTTTCATGAGCCCTTTTACACAGGACTCATAAAACATAGGATTTATTGTGTACAAAAGGGCTAAAAAAAGAAAAATCCTCCAAAATTCTTCCAATTTAACTTTAGACGACACAAGATTCAAGGGTCAAATATAGGTAGTTTGGACAAACCATAAGGTATTCCGAACACTGATTATATGACTGTATCTGTCACAGTTCTGCTAAATAGCCTCCCAAGGCTGGGATTGAACCCAGAATCTTCAGGTCCCAAGTCGAACGCTCTACCACATTGCTACAAAAGCTAGCGCTATAGCAAGACGGTATAAGTGTCCCCTTATACAAACACAATTTACATCAATCTCTGCGATAGACCAGTATACAACATATCCATGTCTGGTCATGGCATCCGACAACTGGATCTTGAGAAAATTTTGATTAGGGTTTATTTTAACACTTAAAAGTGTAAATACCAAACACTCTGTGTTAATAATCCTGAAGGAAATAGGCAATTGAAAGCATTATGGGACAAAGACAAAATTCTGGTAAGCAGTATTTTCTCCTGTTCCAACAGTGTTTTCAGTTATATGAGTAACTTTAGTTCATTTGTATCATTTTCTGTTGTCTGCAGATGCATTTAACTCTTTCCATACTATAGACAACACCAGAAGCTTTTGTGGGCAGTGTAGATTAAGATCAGACTGCACAGAATGTGCAGTCTGATCTCTCAGACTGCACAGAATGTGCAGTCTGATCTCTAATCTCCACTGTTCACTGCTATATTGTAGATTATGACCGAACTGTTTCTTGATCTTGCAGAAGAAATGTATTTTTAGCCTTTGAGACAATGCAATTAATTTGTTTAGTAGTGAAAGAGTTACAGCGCCTAAAACTTGTCATGTGGGGAAGGAATGAATAATGAAATGGCATCCATTTGATTACCAGTTTTGATTAAAGGACAAAAAGTAACTTATGCATAGATGGTCGACATAGACTAACCTGAACAATCTTGCAACAAGAGGACCATGATGGTCCTATATCGCTCACCTGAGTACTAAGCAGTAAAGGTCTACAATGAAGATAAATACCAAATATCGAGGTTCAAGGCCAAATGTTAATGAAACAAGAGTGGCAAATTGTCGCAAGATATGCCCATCCCACCGCCAGTTGTCGAGGAGGTATAATAATCGCAAAGGGCAGGTAATGCAACAATCATGTATACCAAGTCAATTTGACTTGAGACTTCAAAGTTCCGTTCTGGACAAGCAAGAAATACTGTAAAAATGAAGATCAAAGTGGAATTACTCAAAATCCGCGCTAGGTAGAGTTATTGTTCTTGCGCACTGTACTCAGTAATATTGCAACAAATACGCATACCAAGTTTGAAGTCGTTCTGTTGGTTGGTTGGTTGTATTGGGGTTTAACGCCACTTTAACAGCTAAGGTCATATCATGGCGGTCGGTGACGCACATGTGTTTCCTGGCTTTCTCACACCAGTACTAACACAACTTTCTTTCCAAAGCCACCGACTACTTTTCTCACATGCTTCAGCAGAGGTGAGAGGCGAAAATACGCCGGACAGAAAGTTCGCCTCAACCGGGTATCGAACTCACAACCACCAGGTCATGAGTCCGACACGCTCACCACTGAGCCACCCGGGCGGGGCTGAAGTCGTTCTGACTTGAGATGACAAAGTTATATTCCGGACAAGCACTAAATGCTGTAAAAATGACGATCAAAGGGAAATAACTCAAAGACAGCATGAGGTAGAGTTACAATTCTTGTGCACTGCACTTCCAAATATTGCAACAAATAAGCATACAATATTTCAAGTCATTCCTTCTTAAGATGACAAAGTTTTGCTCCGGACAAGCAAGAAATGCTATAAAAATGAAGGTCAAAGGGGTAATAACTCAAAATTCGTGCTAGGAAGAGTTATGGTTCTTGTGCACTGCACTCCGTAACTTTTCAACAATCATGCATGCCAAATTTTAAGATGTTCAGGCTGGAGATGACAAAGTTATATTCCGGACAAGCAGAAAATGCTGTAAAAATGATGATCAAAGGGATATAACTCATAGACAGTAAGAGGTACAGTTATGGTTCTTTCACACTGCACTCCGTATTATTGCAACAAACACAAATGCCAAGTTTCAAGTCAATCGGACTGGAGATGACAAAGTTATGCTCCGGCCAAAGAACTATTCTAAAGAACTTTCTAATTCAAGTGCAAATAACTCCAGTTGTTCTGGTCCGATTAGACCCATAATCGAAATCATCCAAGATCTTATGGTCATAAGTATTTTGACCAAGTTTGATACTGATTGGTTAAAAATTGTAGATGCTAGAGTGTAAACAAAGTCAAATAGAGGAATTTTTCTAATTCAAGGGTAAATCACTCCAGTTGTTCTGATCCGATTAGACCCAGAATCAAACTCATCTGAGATCTAATGGTCATATATATTTTGACCAAGTTTCGTGCTGATTGGTTCATAATTGTAGATGCTAGAGTGTAAACAAAGTTAAATATAGCAATTTTTCTATTCAAGGGCAAATAACTCCAGTTGTTCTGGTCCGATTAGACCCATTATCGAACTCATCCAAGATCTTATGGTCATAAATATTTTGACCAAGTTTGGTGCTGATTGGTTAAAAACTGTAGATGCTAGAGTGTAAAGAAAAAAATATGAACGGACGGACGGATGGACCATGGACGCCGACGGACGGTGAGTGATCACAATAGCTCATCTTGAGCACTTTGTGCTCAGGTGAGCTAAAAATTAACTTCCATCTAAATGTGGATCTGGGGTCCTGCATGGCTCACCAGTAAAGTGTAGGACTTGTCACCTGATGGCCTAGGTTCCAGCCTCACTGGATGCATGATGTTTTTCTGCGAGAGTGTCCTTAGGCAAGACACTTCAGAGCCCTAGCCTTGTACTGCTAAAACCCAGACATACAGAAATAAGCTAGCTGTAGCAGTTATATGACTGAAATAATGTTGAAAGTGACAGTAAACACCATTCAATTAATCAAATGTAGATCTAACACTGGCCTGCAAGGTTAACCTTTATCTAACATTTCTGTCAGCCTCACAAAATGTAGCTCTTAGGTTTTTGAAAACATTGGTAGACCAACAAATTTTTCAGACTTCATTCCTACTAAAGTCATTTTTCCCTATCCAATAAAACCATAAAGGATACAAGGTAAGTGTGGCTATATTATCCCATTTTGAAGGATGTTCAGAAAAACCTTTTGAAACAACTTATCCAATTGGCTGAGCTTTATTTAGCAATTTCAGCTAACTAAAAATCAAGGGTTTTTAGAAGAACTGAGACTGTTTAAATCGGACTGAAAATATTAACAGCTCACCCTAGGGTTTGTAAACATGTGAGCATACATAGATACACTAAACATTTTTTTCTTTTCTTTAGCATTGTAAGCATTTCTAAAATCATCATTATTCATCATTATGCAAGACTCTTTTAAAAGATTGAAACTTCTGTACTCAGACATCAAGGTTTTGATTTTTACAGCAGCATTTTACAAATCTAGTCTAAACACAACAATTTCTAAACTTCTACATATGCTGACAAGAAAAAGAAACGCTCCATCGGAAACAGACGATAATTTAAATATGAGAAAACATTTTGGAGAAAGCAAATAATGTATACATATATATTCGCCGACAAACCTAGCCAACATGAAACCGATCAATTTGCTTTATCCAAAAGCTAAGCCCAAGCTTATGTGCACGGTTTGCTTGTGAAGCCCGTTGTCATGAACACCGTGGTCTTGCTTATCAAAATTACAGAGGTACATGTATTCAACGATACAGAACCCAAGTGCAAGCGATTTTTTTTGAAAAGCGTCGTTTTCTTAAAATGCCGAGATTAAATGCTGAAGAAAGGGCTCAATGTATGGCCATGTTGGAGTGTGGTCTTACCCAAGATCAGGTTGCGAGACGTTTTAATGTGGCTAGGTCCACACTTGTGCGTCTCGTTCAACGGGTCAGGGTGGCAGGAACAACTGCAGATAGGCTGAGGTCAGGCGCACCACTTGTGACGTCAGTGAGACAGGATAATTATATCCGTCAACGTCACCTACGTGACAGATATTTGACGGTGGAATCAACGTCACGTTTGGTGGTGGGTAACCGAGGGGTGCCTATTAGTCGGTTCACTGTGAGAAATCGACTGTTGGCCCGTGAGATACGCTGTCGTAGACCATTACGTGGTCCTGTGTTTACGGCTTGTCATCATCACTGACGTCGTGATTGGGCTCGAAATCAGCGAGGACAGCGTTAGCAAAATGTAGTGTTTTCCGATGAATCGTGTTTCATCTTATGTAACGCCGATGGACGTATATTGGTATATAGACAACGCCATGAACGCTACTCAAACAACACTGTTCTGGAGTATGATCGCTTCGGTGGCGGTGGGATTATGGTGTGGGCATCCATAAATCGTCGATTTAGGTCTCAGTCATTGTTGAAGGAAATCTGACAGCCAGACAAACATTAATCAGATTTTGCAACCTGTAGTTGTACCCCTCTTCAGACAACGCTAAGGATTAGTTTTACAACATGATAATGCTCGTCCACATGTCACACGCATTACAGGGACTTTTTACAGAATAGACACATTGATGTGTTGCCATGGCAAGCACTTTCTCCTGATTGTAATCCCATTGAACACGCATGGGATTACATTGGGCGAAGTTTACGTTGACGTCAACCCCAGCCCAGAAATGTCAAAGAATTGGCTACGGCCCTCCGCGAAGAGTGGGGCAGATTCCCACGATACTTGATCCAGAACTGGTGTGGTTCCATGAGAAGGCGGCTTGCTGCAGTGATTGCCAGTTGAGGTGGCCATACACGCTACTGACTTTTCTGGTGAAATTTTGGTGACTAGTCTGAAATCATTGTCCATTTTACCTCGATAAAAATCATGAAATCCCGCACAATGAACTCGTTTTACACAAAAAATGATTGAAGTCTCGAATGAAAATTTTTTTCATTAATTTGGTTTTAGAAAAAATAAAACATGCCAAGTTTTTACAGGATGAGGCGTTTCTTTTTCACGTCAGCATAGTTGGTATAATCATATTAACTGTAAACAATTCAAATCTATAATAGTGTGCCTATAAGAATGGAATTTTACTATGTTAGCAAGTCTGATCTTAATCTACTCTTGTTACATAGCATACGAGGGGTGATCAGAAAGAATGTGGACCAGCAACTGTATTGGAATATTGTTATAAAAAAAACTTGGCATGGTAACTGTTTTTGAAAGTAACCTCCTTTGAATTCTATACACTTATTCATTCTTGATTTCCACGAGCGAAACACATGCACAAGCATGTCATGTGACATTACTCTCAAGGACCCGGTCATTGCGAGGGTTAGCTCCTCTGCGCTCTCGTAGTGTGTGCCACGTTGAGAATCTTGCAAAATAGGAACTAGTCAGAGGTCTCAAGGGGTCAGGACTGAATTATAAGGATGGTTTGCTAATGTTTCTACGTGTCGTTTTTGCAAAAGTTTCAGGTACATGTCTGGCTTTGTGAGCAAGGGCTTTATCTTGGTGTAAAGTGACGTCACTCTGCATAACTTCTGGCTGTTTTTGCATTTGGTGTTTGGGAAATTTATTTGAATAATGTGAGCATGAAACTTACTATTGACTGTAGTATGCATAGATACAACTTGATTTAGAGGAAAAATGGAGAACAGAAATATATGATGCACATAACTTTAACTTCTGACTTAGAAAGTTTAGCTTTAACAGCCGATGGCGATGCTGGATGTCTCTATACACGACTTTGTTGCTTAGATTCGGTTTCATTAAAGTGTACCTATGTTTTACGGTATGTTACAATATGATCAGTAAAGTTTGAACCCTCTACCCTAGTGCGTTTTAAAATTTTAATAACATATTTCGACCCTAACCCCCATTTGCTCAGACGTCAATAGTCGAGGTACCCACCTTGTTCAAACATGCAACATTCCAAGATTATCAGTCAAAATCTCCTGGACACTTCCATATAAAATGCTAAATGTGTTAGCTATTTTCCTGACAGTATCTCGGTGATCTTGTTTTGCATGCTGCTCTACACCCGTGATGATTTTGTCTATGACTGATGTTGATTAACGATCAGATTCAGCGTCATCTTTGATAGTATTGCACCCATCTCTAAATCGGTCTGATCCATTTAGGAATATCAGATTTCTTGAGTGTAGAGTCCCCCAACACTTTTTCTGAATCGGTTTTGATTTCCGATAAATTTTTTCCCGAGTTTGATGTAAATCTTTAACATTACTCACGGCTTAAATAAAAGGTCGTCCGACATTTTGAACCGCTAATGGAGTATATGACATCATTAAAATGACGTCACACTTTACCTGCTTGAATATCAAGTCATTTGAAAGCTAGAGTCAATTGCCAGATAATCAATGCTCATCTATGCAACTTTTTGTAATCCTACTTGAAGTAGTTTTCAAAATAACGAGGTGGTCCACGTTCTTTTTGATCACCCCTCGTACAGACTGTTCTCATTTTGAGGTATAAAGCATGTATTGTTTTGAAACTAGTACGGTTTAGTTTAAAATATAAAAAAAAAACAACAGGAGTCCTCTCAGGGAAAAAGAAACTGTGGTATTTTGTATGTAAGTTCTTACTGAAAGCACATTGTCCTTTCCATAACTCTAACACATAGGATTCCCTTCAAGGGTTCCTCCTAATTACTACACAACTTCAAACTATTAATTTCAAAATGAAATACAAAATCAAACTAGAAACAATAATCTGATTGTTCAGGTACAATGATTTCTTCTTTCCTTGCATAAGAATGTTCTTGGTTTCATTCCTGAACTCAAAAATGTTATGTAATAGTCTGAAAGGTGAAAACTAAGTGATGTGTTCAGTAATTTCTAGATTTAGACCATGTGTAATTCATGAATATTGAATGTACCTTGCTTCTGTTAGATAAATGAAAATTTACCTTGTATCTTCATAAAGGAACAAGTCAAGAAAATAATGATTTTACAAGAGAAAGGTAAGGCCACAAAACAAGAAATTGGTTGTAACTACCTTCAAGAATAATTTGATATAATTTGATGGCCAACTGATTTCTGGTGTTTACGTTTGTGTCAAGACTGTTCCAGTCTTACAGTGACAACAATTCATCTATTTGTGTATCTTTTGGGTTTTACTAGGGCCAGGCTGGTTCTCTGCAGTGTCTTGTCTATGGGCATTCTACGAAATCCTAGCATCTAGGTTAGGATAGAACCCCTGACAATCCGTAAGTGGTCAGTAGTGGTCAATAGTGGTCGATTGAATTTTTGTAGAGGTCATTAGAAATTTTAATGGTCAGATGAGTTTTAAAAGGGCAGTTATGCTAATCAGTGGATGATTTGTTGTGGGGATTTTTTTTTTCTGGTAAGTTGATTTCATCAATATGAAAGAGTTGAGTGGAAAAACTGTTTTGTCCCTGCCAAGGGTACTCATCAGCTGGCCTTTGCCACTTCTCCAAAACTGTGTAGAAGTTCCTAATAAGGTCTTTAGGTTTCGTGTTTGACACCTTAAGTAATTGCTTGATGATATTATCATGATTGCATATAAGTCAATATTTCATGCTTTGGGAATAAAGCCTGGTGTCAAGGATAATACCCCAAATAGGGTCACATGATTTGTCCCTTTGGTAATTTAAGCCACACCCACTGGGGTAGAAAGGGGCAACTTTTACTCCTTTTAATGTGTTCTGACAGCAATTTAAAGGTGTAGGAAGATACTTAAATGTACTTCAAAGACATTAATGTATCCTTAACCATTGTTTATTTAATCAGTTAGAGCCTTCTTCATGTTTACCTCAATATTCCTATAGATTAATAACAGGTATATTTCACATATTTGCCTATGTATGACTGTTTTTTTCTGCGATTTTACATGAAAATTATATATCAGCTGCTTTTTTATGCTATCTTTGAACTTTTATGACCAAAGACTATGTTAAATTATCTATGTATTTAAAACCTAAGTGTTGGGTCCCTCTATAAAAGTTTAAAAACTATAGGCATACTTTCATTCTAAGGTTTGAATTACATGAAACACAGTCACGTCTTAAATATGGGTTGAGCAGCAGTTTATGATAAAAATTTATAAGTAAAGTACAAATATTTTCAACTTTTCTGTACATGCACTTCTAATTCAAAGCATCGAAAATATATCAAAGAATTCAAATCTGTATGTCTAAATAGAAAGACGTATAGATGCATTCCTGTGGATCCTTTATCATAAATCTATCCGCAAATTCAGCATTCTTTTTTTTGCATGAAACATAACAAGATAAAATTCAGGGTATCAGGACTATAAATGGAATTTTACGCCTTGAAGACAAATTGTAAGCCTGTCTGAGTCTCCGAGGCTTCAAATTAGAGGATGTCTAGTTCACTGAGAAGGACACAATTTCCCATCAAAATTCTTCAGTATAAATTCATGTCCCGGGTTCGTACTTGATAGGGGCTGTTTGTGAATGAAAGGTTTTTTAATGTCCCTTCGATAACTAGAGAGAAATCATGGAGGCTTTTCCTATACAGTCTTGCATAAATCAAACATTAAACTAATTTTTTTGATAGACTTCACGATCTCCTTTCCTTCAAACGTTCTGCAAAAGTGTTTCAAACAATACAGAAATTCATCGATAGCATTAAACAAAGGGCAGTAACATGGTGCCGAGTCGACTTTATGGATTCTGTGTATTCGTTATCGAAAGGGCTTTAAATTATTTATGGCCAAATTCTAGCTGGCTATCTGACCAGTTAAAGATATTTGATACAATACACAGCTGAAAATGTAATTTTATCGAGGAAATACTGCTTAATCTCCTTGTTTATTTTGGCAGAGGATGACACAGGTTGTGAATGGACGTTCTTGAATGAAAACGAGGGCAGTGTAAACAATGTTCATATGCATATGGCCATATTTTGAAAAAAAAAAGAACAAACTTTGTTTCAGTATTTAAAGTATTTCAGACTGACAATTTTTTTAGTTTTGGCGAAATTTCGATAAAGAAATCAAACCTAATTTGTATGATTTGTTCAGAGTTGAATAGCATTTGTAGATCTGCGTTGTTCGTCCCAATCACCAGCCATGCAAAACTGAAAGTGAGCGCGCATGCGTCGTTACGCATGATGTATTTGGTTCTGGTCAAAATGATCACATTAAGCGGATTTGCTATATAGGAAATCCGCTAAAAAGGACCATATTGATAAAAAACTATGATACTGATGATAACATTTAATATATCTTCATGTACAGGATGTAGGAGGAGAGCTTTTAAGACTAATTTAGAAACAGGATGGGTATGTAAGCCAGTAATTTAATCGACCCAATCAACCACTTCTATCGACCACCAATCGACCACTTTTGACCAGTATTGACCAGTTAAAACCGCCGGCCCGGTCAATATTCATACTGACCGGCTTTTTGCCAACCTTTGATGCTATGCATTTCCATCATGGTTGACTTTTTATTTGAAAATGTTGTGTGCTACTGCTTAAACCATATTGTGTACATTCAGTGCTAAATAAATAAATAAAAATAAATAAATAAATGCCATAATTTATCTTGCTTTTGCATCTACCAGATGACCTGTCCGTTTTGAGAGCATTTGCATATAACATAACTTAGCTCAATCCTAGATTTTTGCCTTAGAAGAAAAAAGAAAAAAAAAAAAATTGTTGAAAAGAACGAGAAGCTGATTACTAGCAGTGTTTTTTTTTTTTAAACCGAAAAGTAAACAAAATGCTGGCATATTAAATTCATCCATTTGAAAGTATGGATCTATACCATTTTGAGTCTGAACATATGTTAAGTACAGTCTGTCAAAGTCCCATTGGCTGGCAGCAAGATGGATCTTAACCATGTACTATACAATCCTGTGTTTTAAAGATCCTGATGAGGAAAGCTTTTGAAAACATTGTGGGAAAAGTAGAAAATGCCGGTAACCAGCATTTTCTCCTTTTCCCACAATGTTTTCTATCCTGTCACAGACAAATTTTTTTCATTTTTTGAGCCATAAAAAAAATGAGCCGTATAAAATTTCTTATCTGTAAATGCTTTCAGTTTGGTACAGTGTACATTTTTTTTTGTCTGGTAGAATTAAAGATAGAATTAAGGACTAAAGTTGGCTACCAATTTAGGAATATACCTATATCCTTAGATAATCATTCGTAAAACATAATAAATAATGCAGTAACCTAGGCTTTGTCGCCCAGCAGTGAACACAGGTTTTGTAATATGGGGATATTTAGTTGAAATTATTACTTGTACATTACAGGATTGATAATAGTCACTGCAACAGGATTCTCTTTTACTACAGAACATTGTACTTGCTCTGTTCATAAAGGATAGTTAAACTACCCTTAAGTAGCTTTCAAATTACTGGAAGCGAGACACCAGAAATACATGGATACAGATGCACTGGCAAGGGTTACTAGAATGACCATAATATGCTAAAATACTCTGAAATATGGAAAAATAACCTAATAGGCTGAAATACCAACTATATCTCAATTTACTCTGGACTATGCTGAAATACTCTGAAGTACACCGAAATATGCCAAAATACCTCAGAAAACCCTGAAATACTAAGAAATACACAGAAATATGTTGAAACACATTTGAATACATGTATGTCAAAATATGCTGTTGTGCATTGGAATTCTCCAGAATATGTCTAAATATGCTGAAAAAGGTCAATATACATGTACAGACATACAATAGCACATTTTTGAATATTTCGGAGTATTCTGGCCTGCTTTAGACCGTATTTCAGGGTATTTTATTGTATTTCAGTACATACTGGTATATTTCAGTATATTCCTTTATAGTATGGTCTTTCTAGCAATCACACTAGCCATGGTAACAAAAGATCTATAGAATCCCTTATACATTAAACAAACACCAGAACTACCTAAATATGAATTCACCAAGGCCACCTCATCTGGTGTTCCATACATTGTAAAGTCACCTGTATGAAGCAACACATCACCATCTGGTATAGTAAGGCCATTATCCCCTTCTTTCTCCAACTGTGTGTGGGTATCGGATATACAAACAAAACGTACCAACCCTTTGTCACATGGTTTTGTTACATGTGCAGGTGTTAGTGTTTTGTAGCTCTGCTGAGATTTCCGTACTTTCCAAGCTTGATTCGGGTTCAAAGTATTTCTGTCAGGCTTTGGAGAATTTGTCTGAAGTAACTCATCTTCTGTATCTTTTGACTTTGAAATGAACTGGGATAGTAATGTCTTGATAGATTTTGCCATAGTCTACAATCTTTTCTTAATGTTCTCCTTTATAAATTGCCTATCAAGTTAGCAAATGCCCCTGTTCTCACACTGTTGTCCGCAGTGGGTAAAAGTCGTTTTTGCATTCAGTTGGTTAAAAGAATATACAAAAGTCCACGTAAAATGCAGCCAAAGAAGTGTACCAACTAGATTGTACTTTTCCTCCACATATTCATTTGTAATACCACATTTTGTAATTTTAAAGGAAATTACGCAATATCTGTCATGCAAGTCATGGCTAAATAAAGACCATTCGACTGGATATTGACAGGTCATTCTGAACAACACACCCGTGAGTCGAGTAAATACAGAAAGGGTAGTTAACTCTGATTTCAAAACACTTATTTCTGCATATAGATCAAAGTAACAGTAACAGTATTTGATAGAACCTCGTTGCCTGGATTTGAGTAGGATTATTAGTTGTTTAGATGGACTAATGCTACACGGCACTAATTATCATGTCACCGTCGTCGTTATAAAAACAATGTTATGCTAAATACACATCAGTGGTGTCACACCGGTTTCGTCTAGTTACACACCACACATGCATACACACCATAATATGAATATAGGCAAAGCCTAAAGGCGAGCAGCGCTGCAAGTTTTTGCTACTTTCTTAGAATTAAATCTTCTTCTCAAATGCCTACAAATTACAGGGGTAAATCTAGATCTATCTCAGATTTTTATAATCTCAGTAAAATTAAAAGAAAATAATTCATGTCATAATTAAGCATAGCAACTGCAGGTAAACCACCAGGAAAAAAGAAAGGCAAATGAATAGATTCCCTCCCCCCATAAAAAAAGAGAGAAGTACCAGCCTTGGGGTGTTTTCTGTCTTTCTAACACCAGTACTGACACAATATTCTTTCAAGCTATTGACTACTTTTCTCAAATTCATCAGATGTGAGAGTCGAAAAGTCCCTGGAAAAAAAGTTTGCCTCAGCCATGTAGATCTATCGAACCCACAACCACCAGGTCATGAGTCAGATACACGAACAGTGATAAACCACCGAGCTACCTGGCCGGGCAGTTTTCATTTCAGAATTAGGCAAAGGTGTGTAGTCCTGAATGTGAATTGATCAATAATGCGCATCAGTTGGGATCATATCCAAATTAGTATGATGATGTTGTATTTGATAGCATAAAAGTAAACAGAGTAACATATTTCAAATCACATCTATTATTTGAACACAAAATGTGCACCTTTTTCTTGTATTTAACTATACGGTGGCCTATTTCTGCCACGAGATATGAGATAACTAGATCTATTGCAATAGTTTTGAGCGAACTACCACGATAAAACAAACTTTCCTCGAAATATTATCTAGATAATAAAAAGTTTCACGGTAACAATAGCTGATAAATCTCACTGTTATCACGATTTTTTTTACGTTCATGCCTACAACTGACATTCATGGTATTTATAATTAGATATGGTTTCGGAATGTATTCGTCTCCAACCTTATGAATTCTTCCTTTTCCCTGAATGGTTTTAAAGTTGTTCGTAAGAGACATTTCGAACAGGCTATACCAATTAAGCTACAATTGTAAATAATTCAAATTTAAGCTTACGGCCATCTTGTGGAGTCAAAAACTAATGAGTTCATCCAAATGGTGAATTTAGTATTTATAGGTATCGAGAAACGGGTAGAACTATCATGATAATTTTATCTCGAATGTCACCATTTGCACGAATGAGAAATTTCACATTAAAATATTATCTGATCAATGTAAAATTTTATAGATACCAAAGTTTATCGTGATTTTTTTTTTCAGAAAACTTTTCACTATCTGAATAAAATTTCCAGGAAACTTTGATTTATCGTGATAGTTGTCTGAAATTATCATGGTAGTTATCTTATATGTCATGGCAGAAATATGCTACCATACAGCCGTCCAGTTTTTCTATTATTCATCCTTGTTTAACAAAAATAAAAAAAAAAAAAAAAAAAAATTTGAAGAGCAAAGCTCTAAACAAGAGCAAATTGTCACAAGATATGCCCGTCCCACCACCAGTTGTCGAGGAGGTATAATTATCGTAAAGGGCAGGTAGAGAAAAATAGTAGTACAGCAGAAATCATGTAAGTGATTGAAATAGGCATGAATGTCTAATGTTAAGGAAACATGCATATAAAGTTTCAGGTCATTCCAACATGGAAAGATAAAGTTATATTGTAGAGAAGCATGAAAAGCTGTAAAAAAAGAATAATGAATAGGGAATAATTCCAAAAGGGCATTAGGTAAGGTTACGGCTCCAGTGCATTGCACTTTTCGTAACTGCAACAAACATGTTTAACAAGTCTCAAGTCAATTTGACTTGAGGTGACAAAGTTCCCTTCCGGACAAGCAAGAAATACTGTAAAAATGAAGATCAAAGTGGAATTACTCAAAATCCGCGCTAGGTAGAGTTATTGTTCTTGCACACTGTACTCTGTAATATTGCAACAAACATGCATACCAAGTTTAAAGTCGTTCTGACTTGAGATGACAAAGTTATATTCAGGATAAGCGCTAAATGCTGTAAAAATGACGATCAAAGGGAAATAACTCAAAGACAGCACGAGGTAGAGTTACAATTCTTGTGCACTGCACTTCCAAATATTGCAACAAATAAGCATACCATATTTCAAGTCATTCCTACATAAGATGACAAAGTTATGCTCCAGACAAGCAAGAAATGCTATAAAAATGAAGATCTAAGGGGGAATAACTCAAAATTCGTGCTAGGAAGAGTTATGGTTCTTGTACACTGCACTTCGTAATTTTTCAACAATCATGCATGCCAAATTTGAAGATGTTCAGACTAAAAATGACAATCGGACTGGAGTTGACAAAGTTATGCTCCTGACAAGCAGAAAATGCTGTAAAAAGATGATCAAAGGGAAATAACTCAAAGACAGCACGAGGTAGAGTTATGGTTCTTTCGCACTGCATTCTGTATTATTGCAACAAACACAATTACCAAGTTTCAAGTCAATCGGACGCCCGTAGGCCATGGGTGATCCCATAATACGTCCCGTCTTCAACGAGCGTATAAAAAGCTACAGAAAATCTTTTGGTGGCACTGATCATGTAGGGTGGTCTGGTAGCCTAGTTGGTACATCATACGCTATGCTAGAGTAGGGGTATCATGTTGAAGTTCATTTCTAGGGTAGCATTTCTCATGGATTCTCAGAATATTGACAAGCTTAGCTTGTATGTGTTGGCATGTGTTCTTGAGCAGGGCATATAAAAAACCAGAAACTAGGAGTTGTTTTACAGCTTTGTTGCCTTCAAGTTTGTACAGAAATGTCCTGTTAGCCAGAGATACCATGTTCCAGTCCCATATCAGACATCATTTTCCCCCTTAACCCTTTACCAGACAATCCCAAGTTTTAACTACCGTTAGGAGTACAGCTTTTGAAACCATTGCGAGAAAGAAAAAAAATGCTAGCCACAAACATTTTTTTCCTTTTCCACAAAGTTTTCTCTACTTTCAAGGACAAAGCCACTTTGTGAACTATATTTTTATCATCTGCAAATACATTGAATTTGGACAGATCTAAAATGTTACCGTTTGGCAGAGGTAATTTATTTATGCCTGTTTTAGGGAGTGGATGTACTGACAACATACTGATCAATGGACTGTTGGCTTGTTGATATCTTGGGCTATGAATTTGTTGCTTCCTTTGATTATTTAAACAAACAGTTCAACAAAACATTTTCATCTTTTTACCATCAGGGTTTAACAAGATTATACAAAATCAGAGTATAACTAAAGTTGTGTAAACATTTGTAGGATCTGGGTCAAAATGGCAGCCTCCTAAGAGTTTTGAGTTGTCTTGGGTGGCTTAGTGCTTAAGGTGTTGAATCGGTAATCTTAAGGTCCTGGGTTTGATCCTCAGCCAAGATGACGCTTTACTTGTATGGGGGTTTCTATGGGTAAGGCAAGCCATATCCCAAACATGGACTGCTTGTAAAACCAAGGAAAATATATGAAGTAAGCTGTCAGCTTGATACGACTGAACTGATTTTGCAAGGGGAGTAAAACACCAATTGATCAATCCAAAAAAGTCTTAGTTTCAAAAAGGATAAGGCCAAAAGAGATTGGTCAGATATCATGATCCTTTTTTTAATCATTATCTGACATTGGTATTTAAACTGAATTCATATCCATGTAGTCATTGTTTGACAACACAGTATTTGTATTTCTCAGTTAAAAAAATTATGAAAAACTGACAGTTTACAGGCATGGATAAAGGGAAATAGATCTAGTAAATATTTCGAATTTTCAGAGATTTAGGTTTGTACATCTAAATCTTTGTAATTATTTGTTTGAATGAAATTTTGTGTTGCTTTCCATAGTAATTCAGCTTATGCAGGGATCGTATATAAGATCCCTGGCTTATGTAATGCCATTAACATCTTTACTTAGTAATGTTCCAACCAGTGCTAGCCTGTGGCTATGGTGTGCCTTGCTCAAGGATTCTCCTACATGACTGGCAGGGCAATCAGGGTTTGAAGCAGGATTTCAAGATAACAAACCCTTTGCCTTGACCCAGGAATAAATTACAGTCACCCACAAAAACAAATCTGCATAAAAGATATTTCAGTAGCTCCCAAGTCTTTGACATTACTTTGCCATAAATTTACTCTTAACAGTCAGGTCATCAAGCTGGTATGTTTTTTGATGACTGTGCAGCTGATGGTTTTGTCTGGATGAAATAAGCTTAAACTTGTTGAAAGCTGATTAAAACAGGGGTAAAAAAAGGTGTAAAACCAGATTTTGTTTTGGGAAGTCATAAATAACTTTAAAAAATTGATAAACAATATCTTTCTGCAAAAAGAAGCCTTTAGACCAAAATATCATATCTAGAGAAAATACATAAAGGAATACCCCCTTTTAGCGGATTTGCTATATATAGCAAATCCGATTACTGTTATCGTTTTGGCCGGAACCAAATACACCATGCGTAACGACGCATGCGCGCTACCTTTCAGTTTTGCATGGCTGGCTTAGGGACGAACAAGACAGAACTACAAATAATATTCAGCTCTGACTTTGAACATATCATACAAATTATGTTTGATTTTTTTATCGAAATTTCGTCAAAGCTACAAAAATTGTCAGTTTGAAATACTCTAAATACTTTAACAAAGTTTGTTCTTTTTTTTTCATTAGATATTGCCTTATGCGTATGAACATTGTTTACATAGACTGCCCCAATTTCATTCAAGAAATGTTCATTCACAACTTGTGTCGTCCGCTGTAGAAATAATGAAAGAGATTAAGCAATAATGTTTTAATGAAATTACATTTTTAAACTCTGTATTATATCAAATATCTTTAACTGTTCAGATAGCTTGCTAGAATTTGGCCGTAAATGATTTAAAACCCTTTCGATAACGAATACACAGAACCCATAAAGTCGATTCGGCACCTTGTTAGGTGCACTATCGATTAATTTCCGAATTGTTTGTAACATTTCTGTGAAACGTTTAAAAAAATGAAGATTTGATGTTTGATTTATGCAAGACTGCTTCCAAAATTTCTCTCCAGTTATCGATGGGACATAAAGAAATCCTTTGTTCACAAACGGCCCCGATCAAGTACTAACCCGTGACGTGAATTTATACTGAGGATTTTCGATATGAAATCGTGTCCTTCTCAGTGAACTGGACATCCACTTACTTAACCTAACATCCTGGACTTTAAGCCTCAGATACTCAATTATCTTCAAGGTATAAAAGTCTATTCATAGTCCTTCTAATATGCTTGACTTAATTTTGTTACCTTTCATGCAAAATAATTAAGAATGCAGAATTTTCAGACAGATGTTTGATTAAGGGGTCCACAGGAATACATCTTAGTTTAGATCTATACGTCTTACGGTTTGGACATGTAGATTTAAATTCTTTGATATATTTTTCATGCTTGGAGATTGAAGTATATGTACTTTATTTAATAAAGTACATACATGTACGCCTATTTATGATGAACTGCTGCTCAACCCATACTAGAGATGGTAACTGTGCTTCATGTAAACAGAAAGTATTTCAAACCTCAGAATGAAAGTATGCCTATAGCTTTTTTTAAAAGTTTTATAGAGGGACCAATTCCTTTAACCCTTAGGCTGCTAAGTGCTACTCAAGGACCTTTTGCAGACAAGTAGATTAAGATCAGATTGCACTGAACGTGCAGTCTGATCTTTGATCTATACTGCCCGGTAAGGAAGTATTCTTCCCCCCCCCCCCAAAATAAAATTGAAATAGAAATATTAGGATTTGTACTATCGACTTGAAAGTTTCATTTTAGTTATGTTTGTTTGTTTGAATGGTGTTTTACGCCGCTTTCAACATTAATTCAGTCATATCACGGCGACAGCTCACATATTCATGTTTTCCTGAGTTTAACCAGTACTAGGCTGGGGCTCTGAAGTGTCTTGCCCAAGGACACTTGTGTGAAAAACCCAGTGGAGCCAGTGAGGCTCGAGCCCGGGGCCTCCAGGTCACGAGTCCTACACCTAACCACTGAGCCACACAGGACCCCTTTAGTTATGTAAAGGTCAAATTTGACTTTGCATGGCAACTTGTCACACTGAGTGTGATCTTGGTCCATTCTGGCTACTTCAGCTGTACCCAGGGCAGGGATTTGCAGATATCAAAAAGCAAATAATATCTGGACTATGTTCTTCCAGGTGATGAGTGATTTTAATTCTTTTCTTCAGACCATGAAAACGGATTCACTCAAAACTGCATTGGAAGTAATAAATAGCTGTTTTACCAGTGTTAATATTGAATTTCAAATATCTCATCATGCTACATCATGTTTTTCTTGCACATGTCCCTGCAATGGTTCAATTATGTAATATGACTCAAATTCACAAAGACGTGGCTCAAAACTTCAAAAAGGAATCTAAATGATTAAAACTTGCATAATCACTAACAAAATGTCAAAATCCCACCACACATTAACTGTAACTTTAAATATTATGTGAGACTTAAGTCCACTGTTTACATTGTACTTATTCACACCTGCATTTTTCTAAGTTCAGGCTGTGCAGGTCTAAGCTTGAACCTATGCAGCCTATATTTTTTTCTATTTATATTTGCACCAATACAGCGGTGAAATGACATAATCCTGTTCATTTATTTTTTTGACATTCTGGGAGACTGTGGCTGATTGGTGAAGGTGTCGGTTGAGTTATCCCAGATTTTATCCTCACCCAGTTGCCAGGATTTTGTAGGAGTGCCTATAGACAAGACACTGCATAGAATCAGCCTAGCCCTAGTAAAACCCAAGCCATACACAAATATATGGGTTGTTGTCACTGTAAGACTGAAACAGTGTTGAAACTAATGTAACCACCAGAAATTAGTCAATCATCAAATTATTCTTGAAGGTAGTTACAATCAATTTCATGTTTTGTGCCAGTGCATAAGTTAACCTTACTTTTCTTTTGTGAAATCATTATTTCTTGACTTGTGTCTTTATGATGATACAAGGTGAATTTTCATTTATGCAACAGAAGGAAGGTATATTCAATAACCATGAATTACACATGGCCTAAATCTTAGAAAATACTAAACACACCATTTAGCTTTCACCTTTTAGACTATTACATAACATTTTTTTTTTAGATCAGGAATAAAACCAAGAATTTTCTTTTTAAAAGAAAGAAGAAATCATTGTATCTGAACAATCAAATTGTTGTGTCTAGGTTGATTTTGTATTTCATTTTTAAATTAATAGTTACAAGTTGTGCAGTAATAAGGAAGAACCCTTGAAGGAATTCCCAGGTGTTAGAGTCATGGAAAGGACAATGTGCTTTCAGTAAGAAATTACATTCAAAAAGCCATTGTTTCTATTTCCCTGGGAGGACTCCAGTGTTTGTTTTTTTAACTCTTTACCACACAACAAAATTTTAGACTTGTCCAAATGGAAAGCATTTGCTGATTACAAAATCAATGTGAATCAAAATTTAATATTATTTTTGGAAGATCTGAAGACATTGTGGGAAAAGGAAAACTGCTGGTTACCAGCATTTTCTCATATTCCCAAATTCTTTTTAAAAGCCTTTTTCCTCAGGGTCGTTTAAAGTCGGGATTGTTTTGCAAGGGTTTAAACTAAATCATACTAGTTTCAAAACAATACACGCTTTATACATGTACTTCAGAATGAGGACTGTTTGTTCCCTTTGTGGCAAGAGTAGATTAAGATCAGACCACCTAACATACTAAAATCCCACTCCTATAGGCACGCTATTTCGGTTTGAATTGTTTGCAGTCTATATGATTATACCCACCACATGAAAGTTTAGAAAGTGTTGTGTTTATAGTCTGACTAGGTTTGTAAAGTGCTGTTTTGAAAATCAAAACCTTGATATCTGAGAACAGAAGTTTCAATATTTCAAAAGAGTCTTGCATTATGATAATAAATGATGATTTTAGAAATGCTTAAAATGCTATGGTAAAGGAAAATATAGTCATCATGATTAGTGTATTTATTTAAGCTCACATGTTTACAAACCCTAGGGTGAGCTTTTGATATTTTCAATATGACTTAAAGCATAATCTCAGACAAAAACCACCATCACTAGTCCTGATGAAAACCCTTGATTTTTAGTACAGCGAATTAAAGCTCAGCCAGTTGGATAAGTTGTTTCAAAAGTTTTTCTGAACATCCTTCAAAATGGGATAATATAGCCAGACTTACCTTAGTTAAGACACATTGTATCCTTTGTAATGTTATGGAATGGGGAAAAAGACTTTGGTAAGAATGAAAAAAAAAATCTGTTTGTCTACCAATGTGTTTATTTTGTGAGGCTGACAGAAATGTCAGATAAAGGTTACTCTTGCAGGAGGCCAATGTTAGATCCACACTTGATTAATTGAATTGCGTTTAATGTCGCTTTCAACATTATTTCAGTCATATAAGTGCTACAACTAGCTTATTTATGTATGTCTGGGTTTCAGCAGTACTAGGCTAGGGCTCTGAAGTGTCTTGCCTAAGGACACTCCCACAGAAAAACATAATGGCCATCAGGTAACAAGTCCTAAACTTTACTAGTAAGCCATGCAGGACCCCAGATCCACATTTAGAATGGAGTTAATTTTTGTAAGAATTTTCAGATTAGTCTATGACCACCATCTATGCATAAATTACTTTTTGTTTTTTTTAATCAAAAATGGTAATTAAATGGATGCTATTTCATTGTTCATTTTTTCCCCATATGATAAGATTTAGGCTCTTTAAATGTATCTGTAGACAACAATTCAGAAACTGATACGGATGAGCTGAAGTTCCTTCATATGATTGAAAACACTGTTCGAACGGGAAAATACTGTCTACCAGAATTTTGTACTCGTCCCATGATGCTTTCAATTGCCTATTTCCTTCAGGGTTATTAACCCTTGTCCTGCTGAATAACTCAAATGATACTTCAAGTCGATAGTAAAATCCCAAAGGTTGCTATTTCAAGGTAATTTTGAGGACAATAAATATCTCTTTAATGGACAGTGTAGATCAAAGATCAGATTGCACGTTCTGTGCAGTCTGATCTTTATCTACACTGTTCGCAAAAGGTCAGTGAGTCGCGCTTAGCAGCCCAAGGGTTAACATGAGTGTTTAGTAAAATGTTAGAATAAACCCTAAGGGTACATTTACCTGTCTTGCTATAGATCTAGCTTTTGTAGCAATGTGGTAGAGCGTTTGCCTATGGAGTTTGGACCTGAAGGTTCTAGGTTCAATCCCAGCCTTCGGGGCTATTTAACAGAACTGTTACAGATACATGTAATCAGTATGCAGAATACCTTATGGTTTGTCCAAACATGGCCTATATTTGACCCTTGAATTTTATGTCATACAAAGTTAAATTGGGAGAAATTTTGAGGATTTTTCTTTTTTTAGCCCTTTAACACACAATAAATCCTATGTTTTATGAGTCCTTTATAATAGGGCTTATGAAAACAGTGTTGGAAAACAAGACATCAGTATTTCTTTTTTTCTTCCAGAATTTTTTTCTACCCGTTACAAATACAAACCACATAATCTGAGGGCTCCATATCCATTGAATTGTTTGTTTATGCTCTAAATAGCAAGCTATTAAGTTTTTTATGCCACAAATCAAATTATTTCATAAAAGGCCAATAAATACTACCAGATATATATTTCTTTTCATATAAAGTGTATGGTTAAATTCAGTAAAATGATGCAATTTTGTGCATTTGATAATGGAATTGTAGGCTACTTTAGCAATAGGTCACTCTGTTTATTTTTATTACACCAGATATGATATCTTGATACTGATTTGAATATATAAATCCTTGTTGATGGCGCATGTTATTGATTAAGTACCATTCCCTCAAAGCTTTCCAAAACTGTGGCATGAAATCTAATAATACCCAAAGAGGCTGAGTATCACTTTAAGGAAACACCAATACAGATATGTTTTTTCTAAATCTTTTATCTTTCATCCTTACCAATGATTTTTCAGCTATAATTCAGTAAGTCATTTTGGAGTTTGTTGAGGGTATGAAAATCTAAATAGTTGGTTTTAATTTGGGGGAGTCGAAAGTCTTGTCCTCTGGTATGAAGTTCAACAAGAAAGCACAAAAATTTCATATTGCATACATGTGTAAGCAGCAATATATCTCTGATCAAATTTGCTCATGATTGCTGAAACTGATTGACAGCTGTAGACCATAACACTGTGTTTTTACAGAATTATTATTATATATCATCATCCTATTTTGTATAGTTTTTTTTAAGTCTTACTCATCAACAAATCAACAACTAAAGTGTTCAATATATTTGTCAAATAACTTTCACTTATAAATCCATTTTTTTTTTTTAGTCCTATGCGTGTTTACAGTCCTAAATATAATACTAGCAAAAAAAAAACCAACATCAAATTGTTGGATCAAATTAATACTCTAATAAGTATTAAAATAACAGTTGCTGCGCAGCACACTTGGTAGAACAACTTCGACTCCCATTGCCTTTGCTTACTCTACTACATAGCCAACTTTCACGGACATGCCTTATCAGCAGTCTCGCATATCAACAAATCGATGAAAATAATCGATATCATACGTAAAGGTTCGGGAGTTTCCGGAGTTTGGCGAACTTAAACCGTGTATACGAGTAATCGATATTCGATAGCCCGCAGCGATAAAAGATAAGAGAAACGTAACATTACGTAACAGTAGCCTGCTTTAAATTTACAATCCTTGCCTAGACTGCATATATACCGTGGCGTTTATTTTTTTCGGATTTCCACCTAAACCCTTTGTCTGCTACAGCACAGTCTAGCTCTTGAAGATCAGTATCAGACTGCACATAATGCGCGCCCTTATAAGACTCGACAGAATATTGGATTTACACCGCCAGATAAAGCGAGATTATTCTTGAGAAAAAGAACATTGAAATTGTTATATATCAGCTTTATTTGACGGTTTGTAGTTCATTTATCCTCAGTTTTAGGGTTAAGTTTGGATTCTCTGAGACATTAACTGATCCCTGCTGTTCGGTCCTTAAGCTGCTCTGTGCGACTAATTGCACTTTTTTGCTGACAATGTAGACCAGAACTTAATAAACTGCACTAAAAGGTTGTCTGATCTTGAAATCTAATCCGTCCTAATGCTCCTTTTGCTGACATTGTAGATTTATAACAGGCTGCACAAAAGAAGCTGTCTGATCTTGGACCTAATCGATTCTATACGTCGAAAATTCTTCTGGTTAAAAAAAACCAAAACCCTTAATATAGCAAAATCAACAATTGCTGAATTCAGCAGAAAATTCGGCGTTTTGAGAGTACAGGTTTAACACTAAAGTTATCATACACTACCGAGTCTAACGGACCTGAAAGAAAAGGCTTTTGAAAACTTTGTTGGAAAGGGAGAAAATTTTCTCATGTTCCCTAGAATGTTTTCTACCATTTCAAGGACAGACTTTATTATTTGAGTTGCATTTAACTTGTTGTCTGCAAATGTTTTTAATTTGGTGGTGTCCAAAATTTCGTCATTTGGTAACGGTTTTAACTATTGACGAGAAAATTTGCTTTATTTGGCAGTTACATACCAATCCTATGGTTTTACGACCCTGAGAAAGAAAGCTTTCGAAAACACACGGAAAGGAGAAAATACTTGTGATGGGCAATTTCTCATTTTCCCCAGGGATCCTACATAACATGTTATATACGATGGATGTTTTCCCACAATGTTTTCTACCCTTTCAAACTCGAGTTTCATTATGTGCCGCATTTGTCGCCTGCAAGTGCTTTCAACTCAAAAAAACAAAAAAAAAAAAAAAAAACCAAAAAAAAACCCTAGTATATTTTGTCGTTTAGTAAATAGCTAATGGTTATATCCTGATTGGGTAATTGTCTTTTGTGTGTTTGGTTTGATGGTTTTGATTTGTATAATTTCGGTTTCCTACGATTAAAAAAAAAAAGTTTGGAAGGCGGGAAATAAAACTCAGTTACAGCACATAAAATAATTCCAACTACTGCTCAGAACCATTAGAGTAAATGTACATGGTTTTATGCACACGAAAAGTTACAGATTCAGCATATGAAAAAGTATCCATTTAAAGTTGGTTTTGATCGAACACTCCATGGACTGTGTAGCGCCGATTTTTATTTGGTAACGCTTTTGCCTTTTCTAACAATGTCTACTACTATCAATAGTTCTATTAAATTGTTTCCATTTTTAGCGAGTCTAAAAGCTGCATACTTCGTTTTTCGGAACAACTTAGGTCTATCTATGCACTAAACTACATGTATATCTTTATGCATAAAATTGGGTCCAAGTTTAAAAACGCTGCCGATATATTATATATGCTTAATATTCCTTCCATTGCATCCGAAATGGGGAAAAAAAATGTCCTCGAGACGCAACACTTCAGATCAGCACTTGTGAACTGATCCGAAGCAACACTCTAGCGCTGCCTACAGGCATGATAAAGATAAAAACTCCAAAAAAGTAATGTATGACGCAGACAGTGTCATTTCAACTAATCATCTGTAGATTTCACCAGCAAGCTGTATTAAAACCGGTTTCAAATCAAGATAGATCATTCGTAATACTAGGTTGATTATACACAATCTCTTGAAACTGATAAATAATGATTATGCAACAGCTAACTTTTTAAGTCACTGGTAAACGAGAAGTAGCTTGTATTATTCCATTTTCCGTCTACATGCATAGTCTGTGTCAATTTTTATCTTTTATTTACTCTTTTGGCGGTTATCCTTCTTGCAGGTTGCGTCGTTATAAATATGGAAGTATCAACAATTAGTCCCTTACTGTTTAGGCTTCTTTTCAATGAACGGTTAAAATGTTGTTAAACATTTGAAAGAGTGGAGAAACTGATTGATGTAAAAAAAAAAGAGAGTTGTTTGGAAAAGTTGGAGATCAGCTGCATGGTTGTCAGAAGTCGTATTTGTACAGTAATAGGTTAAATTTGTTACTTAACCCTTTACCAAACGACAAAATTTTAGACTTGTCCAAATTTAGATTATTTTGGTGACTAAAGCGACGAAATTTGTCTCTAAAAGAATCAAAAACATTGCGAGAAAAGGATTACATGCAGGTTACCAGCATTTTCACGTTTTCTCACAATGTTTTCCAAAGCAATCTACCTCAGGATCGTTAAATCTCGGGACTTTTGCGGTATAAGGTTTAATATTACCTTTCCCCACAGAGCAATTTCAGAACGATGCCATTTCTTCAGGATTTTTCATGAGTCTATACATGGACTTACCCGTAAATGATAATTATGCAGCAGCTAAATCTTTAAGTCACCGGTAGAGAAGAATTCGTTTTTTTTACCCTTTTTCCCTGCTATATTCATAGTCTGTGTCAATTTTAATCTATTAGATCTAGTATTGTCATTCTTTTTACAGTTAATACTCTTTGCGGGAGAAACTGATAGAGTGATGTAGAAAATATTGTTTGAAAAGTAGAAGATAACTTGTAAAAAGTTAATGCGCCTGTTTCCATATTTTATCCTAAACAATCAACAGCAGGGTCGTTAGATGCCGTATTTATACAGTCACAGGTTAAGTTTTTTATTTGAATCTTTACCAAAAGACAAAATTTCAGACTTGTTTAAATTGAAGTAATTTTCTTAAGACAAAGAAAACATGACTGAAACGATGGAATTTATGTTTTAAAGAGTTAAAAACATTGCAAGAAAAGGAGAAAATGTTGGTAAACAGAGTTTAAACCTTTTTCTTCAATGTTTTCAAAGGCTTTCTATATGGTGTGACAGATCAAAAACCGGTTTGAAAATAGCAAGGAAACATGAATTTGTGAGCTGTCGCCAGAAAAAAAAAAAACAACACTCTTGATACGGCATTTATTACGTTGTCTAAAAGTTGAAGAGTGGGAAAAAAATAGCAAACATACATTTTCTTATTTCAGATCTTAATCTTAATGATTGTAAAAGGAAATAATCTCATAAGTATCAAATTCTGGTCTTTTATTAGATTTATAAGATACATAATAAAAGATCTTCAGGATACTGTCATGATGAAACAACCCGGGTATAAATTCCAGTTTATAATCTTGTGGATACATGTATATCATAAACATAGCAGGGGGTCCATTTGTCAATATAACATTACGTAACATAGTAAAGATACCCGGGCGGCATATCTAACAGTAAAACTCGCCCAACATCGGCTAATTCCGGCATAATCCGATCGTTCACGGAAAAAGAAAAAAATTGGATAGTGGCATTAAAAAACTGCAAAAAGGACCAAAAGTTTATTTTTTTAAATGACCCAAACTTATACCAATTGAAAGAGAAATGAATAAGCTTAATGACTCCACTTGAGATAATTTTGACTTTTCAACACAAAGAAAGAAAATTCAACAAATATTTCAGTTTTTGACTTCGGAAAATGTATTTTTCCTCTTTATTCTATATAAACCATACCTACAATTTTTAACTCAAAAAAGGACCAAAAGTTTCTTTTACGAAATTTTTAAAACTTAAGTTCATTTGAAAGAGGATAAATTGAATTTTCTTACCTCACTTGAGATAATTTTCAATTCTGAAAATTGATGAAGTTATAAGCGTTTATTTACCAAGGCCCTTCATAATTCTATATAAAAAAATACAGGTAAGATTGGCCAATATCGATTTTCCCATGTCCGCGAAAGTTGGCTATGAATTACTTACATATTATACATGTATTACATGTGATTAAAAAAAATAATAATAATAATTTTCATTACACCAAATCATAGCTTAAAGCTGTGCAACAAATCCGCTTTTCAGGACTTTCAGTCCTTTGATTTCATTTAAATGTTTAAACTTCTGACTCAGTGTGTAACATGGTAGTTCTAAATACTGGTACATTTCAACATTCCCGACAGATACCATAAATTGGATGATTAGGAATGGTTCAGTCAATAAAGGCTTTCAGACTTCTTTAGAGGCATTCATTTGATTGGTAATTAGTTTGAGCACTGGTGCTGACAATCTTGGTGGTGTCTTTTTTCTCACCAAGGCCACTGCTGTTTCAAGTTGATGTAAATTATCAAACTTCTTTGAATATTTGCTCAAAATCTAGTTTGACACATCTATAACCGCTACAGTGTGAAGACATTTAAAAAAATATATGTTTTGGTCTGTTGAAAAGAGAGTTATCCTAAATGTAAAAATCTCTTAGAAATAATATCAGAGGAGTTCCCACATTGTAGACGTAATTATAGAGAATATTATGAGTGTGGGTACAACAACAGGTTGTACAGAAAATCATAGATCTGTTCTATGCAAGGTGAAATCTAGATCTACACTGTCAAAAAAATCAAAGTGAATTCTGACAGAGTTTTATCAGATTTAGATTTTACAAGAATGATCATTTTGGCATAGATCCAATTCAGAACATAACAAGAAAGTAAAAGAAACCAAGTTATCTCTGTTAAAAGAAAATGAAGAAAAACCACTGCTGCAAGTGGGTCATTTTGTTTTAAACTGCAAAAACCTAACGCCTAAGGCAGTTGTTATTATTATTATTATTTGGTGTTTTAAGGCGCATCGACAGCTGTGGTCATTTAGCGCGCATGAAGGTAAGATTTAGAAATGGAATAATAAAATGTTAATTTGATACTTAAAATCTATATTACAGTCTATATTTTATTATAAAAATCTATCTCTTTTAGGTATTCTAAAATGTTATTCTGTTGTACATGTAAAAATAAATTTTGTATGCTATCAACACTAAAATGTTTTGACCGTATACGGTCGAAATTTTTACAGTTTAATAAAATATGTTTTATAGTTAAAGGTTCATTACAGTTTATACATTGTGGTGCTCTCTCATTATTTAAAAGATGCACATGTGAAAACCTTGAGTGTCCAACACGACATCTTGTTAAAATTACTTGACTTTTTCGGTTACAATAAAATTCATATTTATCATCAAAATTTGGCTTGATTGCTAAAAGCTTGTTGTTAAAACATTGTTGCCATTTAATTTGACATTCAGACTTGATAAATTCATTTATTTGTTGTTTTTTGTCAGTATAAGGAATTTTTATGTTGGCTATGTTCATATTTACAGCATCCGTTGCTTCTTGATCTGCTATTTCATTACCTTTTATATTAATGTGGCTGGGTATCCAGCAGAATATTATTGTCATTGATCTACATAAATAAACATTTTTTCTGAAAAATTGTTGAATCAGTGGATTTGGATTATCAGGATGTTTTAAAGATTGTAAAACTGACATTGAATCAGAAAAAACTATGAATTTCTTGTTATTATTGTTTTGTATTGAACAGAGAGCAATGTTTAAAGCTACAGCTTCTGCTGAAAAAATAGAGCTATGATCTGGTAGTCTTATTTTGGCAGTTTCTTGCTTGTGTACTGAAGCGCAACCAACTTTATTGTCTTGTTTCGAACCATCAGTATAAATTGAAATGTAATCTTTATACTGTGATTTGATTTCTAAAAATTCATTTTGATAAAATAATGGATTTGTAACTGATTTCTTATTTACGTTGAGATAAAAAATAATATTTGGTGGATCTATGGTCCACGGCTCTTTTACAGGAAGTTTAAAGGGTTTAATATTCTTTACATTTATGTTTGACTCATTAAGAAAAGGTTCAACTCGTAGACCAAGTGGTTTGATAAAATTAGGTTTTTTTTGAAAGAGTATTTTGTTGGGTGGATTAAAAATGTCATTGTAAACCGGATTTTTTGTATTTGAAGCCAGTTTAGTTACGTATTGTAAGGACAGTTTTTTCCTTCTATCATATAAGGATGGCTCCTGGGCCTCTGAATACAAACTTTGAACAGGTGACGTACGGAAAGCTCCCAAAGCTAACCGAAGACCCTGATGATGAATAGTGTCCAACCTTTTTAGGTAGCTTTTTCGTGCAGAGCTATATAGAATACATCCATAATCCAGTTTTGAGCGTATTAAAGATCTGTATAGATTTAAAAGAGTTTTCTTATATCCTCCCCAGTCAGAGTGGGAAAGTATTTTTAAAACATTTAAAACTTTTTGACATTTCAGTTTCAAAGCATTAATATGTGGTATGAAAGAAAGTTTTTTTGTCAAAGATAACTCCTAAAAATTTTGCTTGATCTATTATTGGAATTGGACTATTATATATTTTCAGCGATGGATCCAAGTACAACCTGTGCTCTTGGCAGAAGTGTACACAGTTTGTCTTTGTCTTGGAAAATTTAAAACCATTTTCTATAGTCCATTTCTCAATTTTGTCTAAATTATTTTGAAGCTTAGTTTCAATTGTTTTCATATCTTTGGACCTGTAACATATTAAAAAATCATCCACATATAAGGAACAGTTCACATCGTCATCTAAACATTTTACAATATTGTTAATCTTGATATTGAACAGAGTAGGTGAGAAGATACTTCCTTGAGGAACTCCCTGTTCTTGTTCATAGTCATCAGAAAAAGATGTGCCTACTTTAACTTTGAAAGATCTATTTGATAAAAAGTTTGAAATAAACTTGGGTAGATTTCCCCTTAATCCAATTTTATGAATGTCTTTTAAAATGCCATGTTTCCACGTGGTGTCATAAGCTTTTTCTAGATCAAAAAATATGGCAACTACATGTTGTTTCTTTACAAAAGCATTTCTGATAAAAGATTCTAATCGTACTAATTGATCTGTCGTGCTTCTGTTTTTTCGGAACCCTGATTGATGTTCCGATATAATATTATTGGATTCGAGGTAAAAATTAAGTCTATTGTTTATCATTCTCTCCATGGTCTTACATATACAACTAGTTAAAGCTATGGGTCTATAATTTGTTGGATTTGTATGATCTTTATTTGGCTTAGGAATTGGAATGATTGTAGCTTTGGACCAACTTTTCGGGAAGATACCTTGTTCCCATATAATGTTAAAAATGTTTAACAGAGTTTGTAATGAAATACGAGGTAAATGTTTTACTTCGTCTGCACCTGCAGCAGAATCGTGAGCATTTTTTAGAGAATCTTCAAGTTCCGATAGTGTGAAAGGTAAGTTGTAGTTTTCATTTGTATCCGTTTCAAAATTAAGTTCTTCCATTTCTGCTTCTTGCTTATGTTTTTTAAATTGTGGTTGATAATTTGCAGAAGAAGAGTTTGTTTTGAAAGTTTTACCCAGGATATTAGCGATTTCTTCTTTACTTTCGTAGATTTTGTCATCTACCTTGACATGCGAGTGTTTCATGGTTTGATTCTTTCCATTTATTTTCCTTAACATATTCCAAATGGTTGTCATGGGAGTTCTAGCAGTAAGTTTAGAAATGAAATCTTTCCAAGATGATCGTTTTGCTTGTTTAATAGTACGTCGAGCCTTAGCTCTCATAATTTTACAAACATTCAAGTTTGTTTTTGTTGGATATTGTTTGAAACGTTTTAAACTGTCTTTACGTTTTTTAATAGCTTCTTTACAATCATCATTAAACCATGGTTTTTTCTTCTTAAAAGTATTTGTTGAAATCTTCGGGATGCACTGATTTGATATGTCAATTAAAGTTTCAGTAAAAGAAAGCATTGGATCTTCTGAATTTTCAAAATTGTCAATCAGTAATTTTTCATGGCAAAGAATATTGAATTTTTCCCAGTTAGCTTTTTTAAAATTCCATTTTGGAATTTTCTCATCTTCTGTTTTCTCAGTTTCTTGTATAATGATAAGAAAATGATCACTTCCATGGGAATCTTCACATACTTTCCATTCATAATCAAGGTACAAGGAAGAATGGCAGAGTGAAAGATCTATTGCTGTGAAAGAACCTGATCCAGGATGCAGGTATGTATGTTGATTGGAATTAAATAAACATAAATTATTCTCTGCAAAGAAATCTTCAATTATTTTACCTCTATCATTGGTATCTGAACAATCCCATAATTCGCTATGTCCATTAAAATCACCACATATGATGTAAGGTTGAGGTAGTTGTAGTAAAAGATTTTCTAAATCATTTTGATCTATTCTTTTATTTGGTAGGATATAGATAGAGCATATTGTTATAGTTTTATTTAAAGATGCTTTTATTGCTATTGCTTGTAGATTTGTGTTTAAGTCTATCTTACGATGAGGTACCGTAGAATGTATTATGATAGAAGAACCACCAGATGCTCTTTGGCAATCATTATGTATGTAGTGATAGGAAGAATAATTGCAGTTATCATTGGGGGTTATAAAAGTTTCTTGAAGACAACAAATTTGTGGATTTAATAAAGATAAAAGAATTAGTAGTTCATTAAAGTTGGCTTTTAGACCTCTACAATTCCATTGTAAAATTGAGTTTTGACCCATTATACTTGTATATTGGGAGTCTGAATTTACTTAAAAGTTATTTGACTGAGGAGTCAATTTCCAATTCCATATCTTCTAAACTTTCAAATTTATTTGCCAGCTTAATAGGATCCTGTGACCCTTTCTTCTGTCTATTTGATTGTTGTTTATCTTTTTCTTTTTTATCTGGTTTATTTTTCTGGCTTTTATTTGGTGATGTAGGGCATGAATTAGCTCTAGAAGCTGATCTTGATCTACTAGAGTCTTTTGTTTGGTTAGATTTTGAACCTGTTTCAGATGTTCGAGGTGGTTGGACAGATGGAGACGTAGATTTCGAGGAAGGTTTAGCGCCTTGCTCAAAATCCACGGGATCATACTGTGTTCCACAAGTTCTCGTCTGAGGTTTTGCTGTTGCTGATTGAACTATCTTAGAATACCTAGGTTCAAAAGCTGTCTCATATTGTTTTTTTGCCTCAGAGTACGAAATCTTTCTTATTGTTTTAATTCTCATAATTTCTTTTTCTCTTTTCCAGACTTCACAGTTGGTTGATCTTGCACTGTGATCTTTACCACAATTTACACATTTGAAAGGTCTTTGGCAGATGCTAGATGTGTTTTGGATTCACCACATCTATCACAGATTACTGCATCTGTGAGCTTGCAGTTGTCTTCGTGGTGTCCAAATTTTTGACAATTAAAACAGCGCAAAGGATTTGGGATGAACTGTTCCACTGGTACTGTACGATAAAAGATTCTAATACTCTGAGGCAAAGTGGTGGTGTTAAAAGTGAGGAGTAGTGTATTGGTTTCAAGTTGAACATTATCTTTTTTTATTTTGAATCTCTTGCACGCAACAACTCCTTGCGGTGCAAGATATTCAACAATTTTTTCCTCTGTTTCTCCTTTCAGTACCCTGTCTTTCACAATTCCTCTGGATTTGTTAAGCGAGTTGTGTTCTGAGACTGAGACTTTCAAGTTGTAAAACTTTTTAACTTTTAATAGAGATTCAGCCTGACTTGCTCTTGATGTTTCAACGAGTAGTAGTTCGTTTTTTAATTTTTTAACTGATTTTGGAGTGCCTATCAAACTTTCTATCTGTTTTTCTATTATGAAGGGAGACAGAGATGTGATGGGCTTTGCCTCCTCACTTCTAATAACCAAGAACTTTGTATTGTTTAAGTAAGACGTTTCGTTTTCGTTATTCGGTCGGGGTCTTTTGTTTTCGGAAGCCATGATTTTGATAGTGTAATTTCAATAGCTATGCGCTCCACCCTCCTCGGAGCCCTACAAGGGGACGTCTAATGGAAATGGGTTTCCTATTTCCGACGCCAGAGCTACATAGCTATTATACTTAACAAACCTTAAGCGAAGAGAAACTATAGGTCTATTAATTAGCCCATCAGCCGCCGCTTTATAAAGGAAAACAATGTAAAAGATAAGAAAAAAATCTAACCCGGTTGGTATCATAAGATACAAAGAAAGAAATATAGATAAAAGTATGTAATCCTAAAAGCTAGACGCGACCGAGCCGATTGAGACGGGTCGGGCCTAACCCATCCCTCCCGTCTATCCGAGGCCAGGGCCAAAGCAGTGTGTTGAGTGCTGGAGATCCCTGGGCACTCTCAACTACCAGGATCCCCTTTTCCGGCATACGAGATGCCACCCACGGCAAACAAGTGGCTTCTGAATCAAAGACAGAAATCTTTTATCAGAAGGAAGTTTGCTCAATGAAATATTTTCAATCAAGAAAGGTTTAGATATAGAGTGTTAGCATGATAACTTTAATGATTAGAGCTGATAACTTAGAGCTTACTAGAGTTCCCATTGTAGATCTCTACTTGTAGGTAAGGTTCTAAATACAAGTATGCCAAATGTTTCAAATTCTTCAAACATATAGTGCTAGAGATTGGAAAAGGTGTTGACGAATACAAGAACAAAACATAGATGTTATACACAGATGTCGTTATACTCTTCGTCCAGTGTGCTACCCACTGGCACAGATGACACACACACAAATGAGCATGTTAGTATATGAGACAGGAAAGTGTATAGGAAAGATATGTTTTCAAAAAAATAAAAGAATAAAAAATCACTTTTGGAATGAAAAATTTGTTTTGGAAATCATTTGATCTTAATTTGTATTGTTCTTCAGCCACTTTTATGTTTTAATTTTGGGTTTGTTAATTTTTTCTGGAAATATTTAATCATATTGACTTTAGTATTTTTATTTTCATATTTAGGTTGATTTTATTATTGTCATATTTTTTCTAGTATTTACTTTGAATTGAATTATTTTGGACCTGTTTTATTAATTTTAGTTGTATTATTATCGGTCTCCTCTGTTTCTGGGGACTTTTACCACCCATATGCCACAGAGGCGAAGGCAGCCACCAATTTCTAAGGCCCCGAGTGGCGGGGGCCGGGCCCTAGTAAGAGAAAATGAAAAACAAAAATCCCTATATATGACTTAAGCAACAGGTGTCGTCTGCTATGGAATGTGCCGTAAGTCGATTTTTCATGTTTTCGCGGGGCGCGTAACTGGCACGTATGAGACAGTAGTCAACGCAACTGGATTTCTTGTCACGGTGTAAAGAGATTACAAAAAATTAAAAATTTAGTTCCCTTTGTTTGATTTATGCAATAGAAATCAGTTGTTACCGAAAGAGTTTTCAGTCTTTTTTAGCAACTTGTGACATTATTTTCTGGGATTTCTACACTGTACATTGATCATCTTAGCATATTCAAAGTATCAATGCCAATTCAATGGCCCTAGTAAGAGAACTGGAAAAAAAAAATCCCTATATTTGACTTAAGCAACAGGTGTCGTCTGCTACGGAATGTGCCGTAAGTCGATTTTTAATGTTTTCGCGGGCGCGTAACTGGCACATATGAGACGGTAGTCAACACAACTGGATTTCTTGTCACGGTCTAAAGAGATTACAAAAAATTAAAAATTTAGTTCCCTTTGTTTGATTTATGGAATAGAAATCAGTTGTTACTGAAAGAGTTTTCAGTCTTTTTTAGCAACTTGTGACATTATTTTCTGGGATTTCTACACTGTACATTGATCATCTTAGCACATTCAGAGTATCAATGGCAATTCAATGGCCCTAGTAAGAGAAAAAGAAAAAAAAAAATCCCAATATTTGACTTAAGCAACAGGTGTCGTCTGCTATGGAATGTGCCGTAAGTCAATTTTTCATGTTTTCGCGGGCGCGTAACTGGCACATATGAGACGGTAGTCAACGCAACTGGATTTCTTGTCACGGTATAAAGAGATTAAAAAAAAATTAAAATTTAGTTCCCTTTGTTTGATTTATGCAATAGGAAGCAGTTGCTACTGAAAGATTTTTCAGTCTTTTTTAGCCACTTGTGACACTATTTTCTGGGGTTTCTACACTGTACATTTATCATCTTAGCATATTTAAAGTATCAATACCAATTCAATGGCCCTAGTAAGAGAAATTGAGAAAAAAAATTGTTCCCTATATTGACTTAAGCGACAGGTGTCGTCTGCTATGGAATGTGCCATAAATTGATTTTTCATGTTTTTGCCGGTGCGTAACTGGCACGTATGAGATGGTAGTTGATGTGACTGGCATTCTTGTCACGGTATAAAGAGATTAAAAAAAAAAAAATTAAAATTTGGTTCCCTTTGTTTGATTGATGCAATAGGAAGCAGTTGCTACTGAAAGAGTTTTCAGTCTTTTTTTGCCACTTGTGACATTATTTTCTTATTTTCTGGGGTTTCTACACTGTACATTGATTATCTTAGCATATTTAAAGTATCAATGTGCAGTATGACAGTTGGCCTGAATTAGAAAAGCAAATCGAATCAAGGAATCAAGGGATCAGGGGAAGTCACTCTTGCAAGGTGCGTGCTAAAAGGCACCAAAACAAGATCTTCTGTCACCCTGTTTTCTTAAATGTTCGCCCATTTTCAGTGAAATCTGGCATGTGTGGAGGGTGCATGCCTGGCAGTTTGCCAAGGACTGCATAACAGCCTTCAAAGAAGACTTAAAATCCACTTTTATGCCGATTTTTGTTCACTGTTTTCTATCGATATTTTCGGACGCCATTTTAAAATGGCTCAAAGCTTTCTGATTGGATGATTGTGGGGATGTGTCTGCAATTTGATTGGCTGATTGGGCGCAATATTGAATTTCTCAAAGCTTTTCTGATTGGATAATTTGAAGAGAGGGATGAGATTTGATTGGCTGATTGGACGCCATTTTGATTTCCTAAAAGCTTCTGTGATTAGATAATTTAAGAGAGGCCTGAGATTTGATTGGCTGATTGGAAGGGGGGGGAAATCTCTGTATATATGTGTTAAATCTTCGGGTCATTTCAGCCTATTCAATGGCAAAGAGCGTTTGACCCCTGCACCAAGACCTTTTTTGGGTCCTGATGGTCAGAGGTTGAATCCCCAACTTTGCCATTTTATCTATTTTACCGGTTTTTATTATTAGTCATTCTTACATCTTATTGTATTTCATTGGCCTATTTCTAAATTCTTCAAACAAGAACAAGATTTCTTATTGGAAAAAGTTTATGCAATAGAAACCGGTTGCTTCTGAATCAATGTTTTTGCACAGCGGTTAAACATAAAATTGACTTATGACTCACGCGGTCATCAAAATTGGTCCAATGTTTTTCGTGACCCTGGTACGAAAACGAATTTGGTTTACCTTTCTTTGATTTGTGCAACATGTATCAGTTGCCTCCAAAAGTGTCCAGGTTGATTTTATGATTTTATGCACAGCACGTAACGGTCACGTATGGGTGGGATAGTCATCGTAACCAATTCAATGGCCCTAGTAAGAGAAAAGGAAAAAAAAAAAATCCCTATATTTGACTTAAGCAACAGGTGTCGTCTGCTATGGAATGTGCCTTAAGTCGATTTTTCATGTTTTTGCGGGGCGCGTAACTGGCACATATGAGATGGTAGTCAATGCAACTGGATTTCTTGTCACGGTGTAAAGAGATTACAAAAAATAAAAAATTTAGTTCCCTTTGTTTGATTTATGCAATAGAAATCAGTTGTTACTGAAAGAGTTTTCAGTCTTTTTTTGCCACTTGTGACATTATTTTCTTATTTTCTGGGGTTGCTACGCTGTACATTGATTATCTTAGCATATTTAAAGTATCAATGTGCAGTATGACAGTTGGCCTGAATTAGAAAAGCAAATCGAAACAAGAAATCAAGGGATCAGGGGAAGTCACTCTTGCAAGGTGCGTGCTAGAAGGCACCAAAACAAGGTCTTCTGTCAACCTGTTTTCTTAAATGATCGCCCATTTGCTGTGAAATCTGGCATGTGTGGAGGGTGCATGCCTGGCAGTTTGCCAAGGACTGCATAACAGCCTTCAAAGAAGACTTAAAATCCACTTTTATGCCGATTTTTGTTCACTGTTTTCTATCGATATTTTCGGGCGCCATTTTAAAATGGCTCAAAGCTTTCTGATTGGATGATTGTGGGGGTGTGTCTGTAATTTGATTGGCTGATTGGGCGCAATATTGAATTTCTCAAAGTTTTTCTGATTGGATAATTTGAAGAGAGGGATGAGATTTGATTGGCTGATTGGACGCCATTTTGATTTTCTAAAAGCTTCTGTGATTGGATAATTTAAGAGAGGCCTGAGATTTGATTGGCTGAATGGAAGGGGGGGGAAATCTCTGTATATATGTGTTAAATCTTCGGGTCATTTCAGCCTATTCAATGGCAAGGAGCGTTTGACCACTGCACCAAGACCTTTTTTGGGTCCTGATGGTCAGAAATTGAATCCCCAACTTTGCCATTTTATCTATTTTACTGGTTTTTATTATTAGTCATTCTTACATCTTATTGTATTTCATTGGCCTATTTCTAAATTCTTCAAACAAGAACAAGATTTCTTATTGGAAAAAGTTTATGCAACAGCAACCGGTTGCTTCTGAATCAATGTTTTTGCACAGCAGTTAAACATGAAATCGACTTATGACCCACGCTGTCACCAAAATTGGTCCAATGCTTTTCGTGACCCTGGTATGAAAACAAATTTGGTTTACCTTTCTTTGATTTGTGCAACATGTATCAGTTGCCTCCAAAAGTGTCCAGGTTGATTTTATGATTTTATGCACAGCACGTAACGGTCACGTATGGGTGGGATAGTCATCGTAACCAATTCAATGGCCCTAGTAAGAGAAAAGGAAAAAAAAAAATCCCTATATTTGACTTAAGCAACAGGTGTCGTCTGCTATGGAATGTGCCGTAAGTCGATTTTTCATGTTTTCGCGGGGCGCGTAACTGGCACGTATGAGACGGTAGTCAACAGAACTGGATTTCTTGTCACGGTGTAAAGAGATTACAAAAAATTAAAAATTTAGTTCCCTTTGTTCTATTTATGCAATAGAAATCAGTTGTTACTGAAAGAGTTTTCAGTCTTTTTTAGCAACTTGTGACATTATTTTCTGGGATTTCTACACTGTACATTGATCATCTTAGCATATTCAAAGTATCAATGGCAATTCAATGGCCCTAGTAAGAGAAAAAGAAAAAAAAAATCCCTATATTTGACTTAAGCAACAGGTGTCGTCTGCTATGGAATGTGTCATAAGTCGATTTTTCATGTTTTCGCGGGCGTGTAACCGGCATATATGAGACGGTAGTCAATGCAACTGGATTTCTTGTCACGGTATAAAGAGATTAAAAAACAATTAAAATTTAGTTCCCTTTGTTTGATTTATGCAATAGGAAGCAGTTGCTACTGAAAGATTTTTCAGTCTTTTTAAGCCACTTGTGACACTATTTTCTGGGGTTTCTACACTGTACATTGAACATCTTAGCATATTTAAAGTATCAATACCAATTCAATGGCCCTAGTAAGAGAAATAGAGAAAAAAATTGTTCCCTATATTGACTTAAGCGACAGGTGTCGTCTGCTATGGAATGTGCCATAAGTCGATTTTTCATGTTTTCGCGGGTGCGTAACTGGCACGTATGAGACGGTAGTTGATGTAACTGGCTTTCTTGTCACGGTATAAAGAGATTAAAAAAAAAAAAGAAAATTAAAATTTAGTTCCCTTTGTTTGATTTATGCAATAGGAAGCAGTTGCTACTGAAAGAGTTTTCAGTCTTTTTTTGCCACTTGTGACATTATTTTCTTATTTTCTGGGGTTTCTACGCTGTACATTGATTATCTTAGCATATTTAAAGTATCAATGTGCAGTATGACAGTTGGCCTGAATTAGAAAAGCAAATCGAATGAAGGAATCAAGGGATCAGGGGAAGTCACTCTTGCAAGGTGCGTGCTAGAAGGCACCAAAACAAGGTCTTCTGTCACCCTGTTTTCTTAAATGTTCGCTCATTTTCAGTGAAATCTGGCATGTGTGGAAGGTGCATGCCTTGCAGTTTGCCAAGGACTGCATAAAAGCCTTCAAAGAAGACTTAAAATCCACTTTTATGCCGATTTTTGTTCACTGTTTTCTATCGATATTTTCGGACGCCATTTTAAAATGGCTCAAAGCTTTCTGATTGGATGATTGTGGGGGTGTGTCTGCAATTTGATTGGCTGATTGGGCGCAATATTGAATTTCTCAAAGCTTTTCTGATTGGATAATTTGAAGAGAGGGATGAGATTTGATTGGCTGATTGGACGCCATTTTGATTTCCTAAAAGCTTCTGTGATTGGATAATTTAAGAGAGGCCTGAGATTTGATTGGCTGATTGGAAGGAGGGGGGAATCTCTTTATATATGTGTTAAATCTTCGGGTCATTTCAGCCTATTCAATGGCAAAGAGCGTTTGACCCCTGCACCAAGACCTTTTTTGGGTCCTGATGGTCAGAGGTTGAATTCCCAACTTTGCCATTTTATCTATTTTACCGGTTTTTATTATTAGTCATTCTTACATCTTATTGTATTTCATTGGCCTATTTCTAAATTCTTCAAACAAGAACAAGATTTCTTATTGGAAAAAGTTTATGCAACAGCAACCAGTTGCTTCTGAATCAATGTTTTTGCACAGCAGTTAAACATAAAATCGACTTATGACCAACGCGGTCACCAAAATTGGTCCAATGTTTTTCGTGACCCTGGTATGAAAACGAATTTGGTTTACCTTTCTTTGATTTGTGCAACATGTTTCAGTTGCCTCCAAAAGTGTCCAGGTTGATTTTATGATTTTATGCACAGCACGTAACGGTCACGTATGGGTGGGATAGTCATCGTAACCAATTCAATGGCCCTAGTAAGAGAAAAGGAAAAAAAAAAATCCCTATATTTCACTTAAGCAACAGGTGTCGTCTGCTATGGAATGTGCCGTAAGTCGATTTTTCATGTTTTTGCGGGGCGCGTAACTGGCATGTATGAGACGGTAGTCAATGCAACTGGATTTCTTGTCACAGTGTAAAGAGATTACAAAAAAATTAAAAATTTAGTTCCCTTTGTTTGATTTATGGAATAGAAATCAGTTGTTACTGAAAGAGTTTTCAGTCTTTTTTAGCAACTTGTGACATTATTTTCTGGGATTTCTACACTGTAAATTGATCATCTTAGCATATTCAAAGTATCAATGCCAATTCAATGGCCCTAGTAAGAGAAAAAGAAAAAAAAAATCCCTATATTTGACTTAAGCAACAGGTGTCGTCTGCTATGGAATGTACCGTAAGTCGATTTTTCATGTTTTCGCGGGCACGTAACTGGCACATATGAGACGGTAGTCAACGCAACTGGATTTCTTGTTACGGTATAAAGAGATTAAAAAACAATTAAAATTTAGTTCCCTTTGTTTGATTTATGCAATAGGAAGCAGTTGCTACTGAAAGATTTTTCAGTCTTTTTTAGCCACTTGTGACACTATTTTCTGGGGTTTCTACACTGTACATTGATCATCTTAGCATATTTAAAGTATCAATACCAATTCAATGGCCCTAGTAAGAGAAATTGAGAAAAAAAATTGTTTCCTATATTGACTTAAGCAACAGGTGTCGTCTGCTATGGAACGTGCTATAAGTCGATTTTTCATGTTTTTGCGGGTGTGTAACTGGCACGTACGAGACGGTAGTTGATGTAACTGGCTTTCTTGTCAGGGTATCAAGAGATTAAAAAAGAAAAAACAATTAAAATTTAGTTCCCTTTGTTTGATTGATGCAATAGGAAGCAGTTGCTACTGAAAGAGTTTTCAGTCTTTATTTGCCACTTGTGACATTATTTTCTTATTTTCTGGGGTTTCTACGCTGTACATTGATTATCTTAGCATATTTAAAGTATCAATGTGCAGTATGACAGTTGGCCTGAATCAGAAAAGCAAATCGAATGAAGGAATCAAGGGACCAGGGGATGTCACTCTTGCAAGGTGCGTGCTAGAAGGCACCAAAACAAGGTCTTCTGTCACCCTGTTTCCTAAATGTTCGCCCATTATCAGTGAAATCTGGCATGTGTGGAGGGTGCATGCCTGGCAGTGTGCCAAGGACTGCATAAAAGCCTTCAAAGAAGACTTAAAATCCACTTTTATGCCGATTTTTGTTCACTGTTTTCTATCGATATTTTCGGGCGCCATTTTAAAATGGCTTAAAGGTTTCTGATTGGATGATTGTGGGGGTGTGTCTGCAATTTGATTGGCTGATTGGGCGGAATATTGAATTTCTCAAAGCTTTTCTGATTGGATAATTTGAAGAGAGGGATGAGATTTGATTGGCTGATTGGACGCCATTTTGATTTTCTAAAAGGTTCTGCGATTGGATAATTTAAGAGAGGCCTGAGATTTGATTGGCTGATTTCGGGTCATTTCAGCCTATTCAATGGCAAAGAGCGTTTGACCCCTGCACCAAGACCTTTTTTGGGTCCTGATGGTCAGAGGTTGAATCCCCAACTTTGCCATTTTATCTATTTTACCGGTTTTTATTATTAGTCATTCTTACATCTTATTTTATTTCATTGGCCTATTTCTAAATTGTTCAAACAAGAACTAGATTTCTTATTGGAAAAAGTTTATGCAACGGTAACCAATTGCTTCTGAATCAATGTTTTTGCACAGCGGTTAAACATAAAATCGACTTATGACCCACGCAGTCACCAAAATTGGTCCAATGTTTTTCGTGACCCTGGTATGAAAACGAATTTGGTTTACCTTTCTTTGATTTGTGCAACATGTATCAGTTGCCTCCAAAAGTGTCCAGGTTGATTTTATGATTTTATGCACAGCACGTAACGGTCACGTATGGGTGGGATAGTCATCGTAACCAATTCAATGGCCCTAGTAAGAGAAAAGGAAAAAAAAAAATCCCTATATTTGACTTAAGCAACAGGTGTCGTCTGCTATGGAATGTGCCGTAAGTCGATTTTTCATCTTTTTGCGGGGCGCGTAACTGGCACGTATGAGACGGTAGTTGATGTAACTGGCTTTCTTGTCATGGTATAAAGAGATTAAAAAAAAAAAAAAAAAAAAAAATTAAAATTTAGTTCCCTTTGTTTGATTGATGCAATAGGAAGCAGTTGCTACTGAAAGAGTTTTCAGTCATTTTTTGCCACTTGTGACATTTTCTTATTTTCTGGGGTTTCTACGCTGAACATTGATTATCTTAGCATATTTAAAGTATCAATGTGCAGTGTGACAGTTGGCCTGAATTAGAAAAGCAAATCGAATGAAGGAATCAAGGGATCAGGGGAAGTCACTCTTGCAAGGTGCGTGCTAGAAGGCACCAAAACAAGGTCTTCTGTCACCCTGTTTTCTTAAATGTTCGCCCATTTTCAGTGAAATCTGGCATGTGTGGAGGGTGCATGCCTGGCAGTTTGCCAAGGACTGCATAACAGCCTTCAAAGAAGACTTAAAATCCACTTTTATGCCGACTTTTGTTCACTGTTTTCTATCGATATTTTCGGGCGACTTTTTAAAATGGCTCAAAGGTTTCTGATTGGATGATTGTGGGGGTGTGTCTGCAATTTGATTGGCTGATTGGGCGGAATATTGAATTTCTCAAAGCTTTTCTGATTGGATAATTTGAAGAGAGGGATGAGATTTGATTGGCTGATTGGACGCCATTTTGATTTTCTAAAAGCTTCTGTGATTGGATAATTTAAGAGAGGCCTGAGATTTGATTGGCTGATTGGAAGGGGGGGGGAATCTCTGTATATATGTGTTAAATCTTCGGGTCATTTCAGCCTATTCAATGGCAAAGAGCGTTTGACCCCTGCACCAAGACCTTTTTTGGGTCCTGATGGTCAGAGGTTGAATCCCCAACTTTGCCATTTTATCTATTTTACCGGTTTTTATTATTAGTCATTCTTACATCTTATTGTATTTCATTGGCCTATTTCTAAATTCTTCAAACAAGAACAAGATTTTTTATTGGAAAAAGTTTAAGCAACAGCAACCGGTTGCTTCTGAATCAATGTTTTTGCACAGCGGTTAAACAAAAAATCGACTTATGACCGAAGTGGTTACCAAAATTGGTCCAATGTTTTTCGTGACCCTGGTATGAAAACGAATTTGGTTTACCTTTCTTTGATTTGTGCAACATGTATCAGTTGCCTCCAAAAGTGTCCAGGTTGATTTTATGATTTTATGCACAGCACGTAACGGTCACGTATGGGTGGGATAGTCATCGTAACCAATTCAATGGCCCTAGGAAGAGAAAAGGAAAAAAAAAAATCCCTATATTTGACTTAAGCAACAGGTGTCGTCTGCTATGGAATATGCGGTAAGTCGATTTTTCATGTTTTCGCGGGGCACGTAACTGGCATGTATGAGACGGTAGTCAACGCAACTGGATTTCTTGTCACAGTGTAAAGAGATTACAAAAAATTAAAAATTTAGTTCCCTTTGTTTGATTTATGCAATAGAAATCAGTTGTTACTGAAAGAGTTTTCAGTCTTTTTTAGCAACTTGTGACATTATTTTCTTGGATTTCTACACTGTACATTGATCATCTTAGCATATTCAAAGTATCAAAGCCAATTCAATGGCCCTAGTAAAAGAAAAAGAAAAAAAAAAAATCCCTATATTTGACTTTAGCAAAAGGTGTCGTCTGCTATGGAATGTGCCGTAAGTCGATTTTTCATGTTTTCGCGGGCACGTAACTGGCACATATGAGACGGTAGTCAACGCAACTGGAATTATTGTCACGGTATAAAGAGATTAAAAAAAAATTAAAATTTAGTTCCCTTTGTTTGATTTATGCAATAGAAAGCAGTTGCTACTGAAAGATTTTTCAGTCTTTTTTAGCCACTTGTGACACTATTTTCTGGGGTTTCTACACTGTACATTGATCATCTTAGCATATTTAAAGTATCAATACCAATTCAATGGCCCTAGTAAGAGAAATTGAGAAAAAAATTGTTCCCTATATTGACTTAAGCGACAGGTGTTGTCTGCTATGGAATGTGCCATAAGTCGATTTTTCATGTTTTCACGGGTGCGTAACTGGCACGTATGAGACGGTAGTTGATGTAACTGGCTTTCTTGTCACGGTATAAAGAGATTAAAAAAAAAAAAAAAAATTATTAAAATTTAGTTCCCTTTGATTGATTGATGCAATAGGAAGCAGTTGCTACTGAAAGAGTTTTCAGTCTTTTTTTGCCACTTGTGTCATTATTTTCTTATTTTCTGGGGTTTCTACGCTGTACATTGATCATCTTAGCATATTTAAAGTATCAATGTGCAGTATGATAGTTGGCCTGAATTAGAAAAGCAAATCGAATGAAGGAATCAAGGGATCAGGGGAAGTCACTCTTGCAAGGTGCGTGCTAGAAGGCACCAAAACAAGGTCTTCTGTCACCCTGTTTTCTTAAATGTTCGCCCATTTTCAGTGAAATCTGGCATGTGTGGAGGGTGCATGCCTGGCAGTTTGCCAAGGACTGCATAACAGCCTTCAAAGAAGACTTAAAATCCACTTTTATGCCGATTTTTGTTCACTGTTTTCTATCGATATTTTCGGGCGACTTTTTAAAATGGCTCAAAGCTTTCTGATTGGATGATTGTGGGGGTGTGTCTGCAATTTGATTGGCTGATTGGGCGGAATATTGAATTTCTCAAAGCTTTTCTGATTGGATAATTTGAAGAGAGGGATGAGATTTGATTGGCTGATTGGACGCCATTTTGATTTTCTAAAAGCTTCTGTGATTGGATAATTTAAGAGAGGCCTGAGATTTGATTGGCTGATTGGAAGGGGGGGGAAATCTCTGTATATATGTGTTAAATCTTCGGGTCATTTCAGCCTATTCAATGGCAAAGAGCGTTTGACCCCTGCACCAAGACCTTTTTTGGGTCCTGATGGTCAGAGGTTGAATCCCGAACTTTGCCATTTTATCTATTTTACCGGTTTTTATTATTAGTCATTCTTACATCTTATTGTATTTCATTGGCCTATTTCTAAATTCTTCAAACAAGAACAAGATTTCTTATTGGAAAAAGTTTATGCAACAGCAACTGGTTGCTTCTGAATCAATGTATTTGCACAGCAGTTAAACATAAAATCGACTTATGACCCATGCGGTTACCAAAATTGGTCCAATGTTTTTCGTGAACCTGGTATGAAAACGAATTTGGTTTACCTTTCTTTGATTTGTGCAACATGTATCAGTTGCCTCCAAAAGTGTCCAGGTTGATTTTATGATTTTATGCACAGCACGTAACGGTCACGTATGGGTGGGATAGTCATCGTAACCAATTCAATGGCCCTAGTAAGAGAAAAGGAAAAAAAAAAATCCCTATATTTGACTTAAGCAACAGGTGTCGTCTGCCATGGAATATGCGGTAAGTCGATTTTTCATGTTTTCGCGGGGCGCGTAACTGGCACTTATGAGACGGTAGTCAACGCAACTGGATTTCTTGTCACGGTGTAAAGAGATTACAAAAAATTAAAAATTTAGTTCCCTTTGTTTGATTTATGCAATAGAAATCAGTTGTTACTGAAAGAGTTTTTAGTGTTTTTTAGCAACTTGTGACATTATTTTCTGGGATTTCTACACTGTACATTGATCATCTTAGCATATTCAAAGTATCAATGCCAATTCAATGGCCCTAGTAAGAGAAAAAGAAAAAAAAAATCCCTATATTTGAATTAAGCAAAAGGTGTCGTCTGCTATGGAATGTGCTGTAAGTCGACTTTTCATGTTTTCGCGGGCACGCAACTGGCACATATGAGACGGTAGTCAACGCAACTGGAATTATTGTCACGGTATAAAGAGATTAAAAAAAAAATTAAAATTTAGTTCCCTTTGTTTGATTTATGCAATAGGGAGCAGTTGCTACTGAAAGATTTTTCAGTCTTTTTTAGCCACTTGTGACACTATTTTCTGGGGCTTCTACACTGTACATTGATCATCTTAGCATATTTAAAGTATCAATACCAATTCAATGGCCCTAGTAAGAGAAATTGAGAAAAAAATTGTTCCCTATATTGACTTAAGCGACAGGTGTTTTCTGCTATGGAATGTGCCATAAGTCAATTTTTCATGTTTTCACGGGTGCGTAACTGGCACGTATGAGACGGTAGTTGATGTAACTGGCTTTCTTGTCACGGTATAAAGAGATTAAAAAAAAAAAAAAAAAAAAAATTAAAATTTAGTTCCCTTTGTTTGATTGATGCAATAGGAAGCAGTTGCTACTGAAAGAGTTTTCAGTCTTTTTTTGCCACTTGTGACATTTTCTTATTTTCTGGGGTTTCTACGCTGTACATTGATTATCTTAGCATATTTAAAGTATCAATGTGCAGTGTGATAGTTGGCCTGAATTAGAAAAGCAAATCGAATGAAGGAATCAAGGGATCAGGGGAAGTCACTCTTGCAAGGTGCGTGCTAGAAGGCACCAAAACAAGGTCTTCTGTCACCCTGCTTTCTTAAATGTTCGCCCATTTTCAGTGAAATCTGGCATGTGTGGAGGGTGCATGCCTGGCAGTGTGCCAAGGACTGCATAACAGCCTTCAAAGAAGACTTAAAATCCACTTATATGCCGATTTTTGTGCACTGTTTTCTATCGATATTTTCGGGCGCCATTTTAAAATGGCTTAAAGCTTTCTGATTGGATGATTGTGGGGGTGTGTCTGCAATTTGATTGGCTGATTGGGCGGAATATTGAATTTCTCAAAGCTTTTCTGATTAGATAATTTGAAGAGAGGGATGAGATTTGATTGGCTGATTGGACGCCATTTTGATTTTCAAATAGCTTCTGCGATTGGATAATTTAAGAGAGGCCTGAGATTTGATTGGCTGATTTCGGGTCATTTCAGCCTATTCAATGGCAAAGAGCGTTTGACCCCTGCACCAAGACCTTTTTTGGGTCCTGATGGTCAGAGGTTGAATCCCGAACTTTGCCATTTTATCTATTTTACCGGTTTTTATTATTAGTCATTCTTACATCTTATTGTATTTCATTGGCCTATTTCTAAATTGTTCAAACAAGAACTAGATTTCTTATTGGAAAAAGTTTATGCAACGGTAACCAATTGCTTCTGAATCAATGTTTTTGCACAGCGGTTAAACATAAAATCGACTTATGACCCACGCAGTCACCAAAATTGGTCCAATGTTTTTCGTGACCCTGGTATGAAAACGAATTTGGTTTACCTTTCTTTGATTTGTGCAACATGTATCAGTTGCCTCCAAAAGTGTCCAAGTCGATTTTATGATTTTATGCACAGCACGTAACGGTCACGTATGGGTGGGATAGTCATCGTAACCAATTCAATGGCCCTAGTAAGAGAAAAGGAAAAAAAAAAATCCCTATATTTGACTTAAGCAACAGGTGTCGTCTGCTATGGAATGTGCCGTAAGTCGATTTTTCATGTTTTTGCGGGGCGCGTAACTGGCACGTATGAGATGGTAGTCAACGCAACTGGATTTCTTGTCACGGTGTAAAGAGATTACAAAAAATTAAAAATTTAGTTCCCTTTGTTTGATTTATGCAATAGAAATCAGTTGTTACTGAAAGAGTTTTCAGTCTTTTTTAGCAACTTGTGACATTATTTTCTTGGATTTCTACACTGTACATTGATCATCTTAGCATATTCAAAGTATCAATGCCAATTCAATGGCCCTAGTAAGAGAAAAAGAAAAAAATTGTTCCCTATATTTGACTTAAGCAACAGGTGTCGTCTGCTATGGAATGTGCCGTAAGTCAATTTTTCATGTTTTCACGGGTGCGTAACTGGCACGTATGAGACGGTAGTTGATGTAACTGGATTTCTTGTCATGGTATAAAGAGATTAAAAAAAAAAAAAAAAAAAAATTAAAATTTAGTTCCCTTTGTTTGATTGATGCAATAGGAAGCAGTTGCTACTGAAAGAGTTTTCAGTCTTTTTTTGCCACTTGTGACATTTTCTTATTTTCTGGGGTTTCTACGCTGAATATTGATTATCTTAGCATATTTAAAGTATCAATGTGCAGTGTGACAGTTGGCCTGAATTAGAAAAGCAAATCGAATGAAGGAATCAAGGGATCAGGGGAAGTCACTCTTGCAAGGTGCGTGCTAGAAGGCACCAAAACAAGGTCTTCTGTCACCCTATTTTCTTAAATGTTCGCCCATTTTCAGTGAAATCTGGCATGTGTGGAGGGTGCATGCCTGGCAGTTTGCCAAGGACTGCATAACAGCCTTCAAAGAAGACTTAAAATCCACTTTTATGCCGACTTTTGTTCACTGTTTTCTATCGATATTTTCGGGCGCCATTTTAAAATGGCTCCAAAGCTTTCTGATTGGATGATTGTGGGGGTGTGTCTGCAATTTGATTGGCTGATTGGGCGGAATATTGAATTTCTCAAAGCTTTTCTGATTGGATAATTTGAAGAGAGGGATGAGATTTGATTGGCTGATTGGACGCCATTTTGATTTTCTAAAAGCTTCTGTGATTGGATAATTTAAGAGAGGCCTGAGATTTGATTGGCTGATTGGAAGGGGGGAGGAATCTCTGTATATATGTGTTAAATCTTCGGGTCATTTCAGCCTATTCAATGGCAAAGAGCGTTTGACCCCTGCACCAAGACCTTTTTTGGGTCCTGATGGTCAGAGGTTGAATCCCCAACTTTGCCATTTTATCTATTTTACCGGTTTTTATTATTAGTCATTCTTACATCTTATTGTATTTCATTGGCCTATTTCTAAATTCTTCAAACAAGAACAAGATTTTTTATTGGAAAAAGTTTATGCAACAGCAACCGGTAGCTTCTGAATCAATGTTTTTGCACAGCGGTTAAACAAAAAATCGACTTATGACCCAAGCGGATACCAAAATTGGTCCAATGTTTTTCGTGACCCTGGTATGAAAACGAATTTGGTTTACCTTTCTTTGATTTGTGCAACATGTATCAGTTGCCTCCAAAAGTGTCCAGGTTGATTTTATGATTTTATGCACAGCACGTAACGGTCACGTATGGGTGGGATAGTCATCGTAACCAATTCAATGGCCCTAGGAAGAGAAAAGGAAAAAAAAAAATCCCTATATTTGACTTAAGCAACAGGTGTCGTCTGCTATGGAATATGCGGTAAGTCGATTTTTCATGTTTTCGCGGGGCGCGTAAATGGCACGTATGAGACGGTAGTCAACGCAACTGGATTTCTTGTCACAGTGTAAAGAGATTACAAAAAATTAAAAATTTAGTTCCCTTTGTTTGATTTATGCAATAGAAATCAGTTGTTACTGAAAGAGTTTTCAGTCTTTTTTAGCAACTTGTGACATTATTTTCTTGGATTTCTACACTGTACATTGATCATCTTAGCATATTCAAAGTATCAAAGCCAATTCAATGGCCCTAGTAAAAGAAAAAGAAAAAAAAAAAATCCCTATATTTGACTTAAGCAAAAGGTGTCGTCTGCTATGGAATGTGCCGTAAGTCGATTTTTCATGTTTTCGCGGGCACGTAACTGGCACATATGAGACGGTAGTCAACGCAACTGGAATTATTGTCACGGTATAAAGAGATTAAAAAAAAATTAAAATTTAGTTCCCTTTGTTTGATTTATGCAATAGAAAGCAGTTGCTACTGAAAGATTTTTCAGTCTTTTTTAGCCACTTGTGACACTATTTTCTGGGGTTTCTACACTGTACATTGATCATCTTAGCATATTTAAAGTATCAATACCAGTTCAATGGCCCTAGTAAGAGAAATTGAGAAAAAAATTGTTCCCTATATTGACTTAAGCGACAGGTGTTGTCTGCTATGGAATGTGCCATAAGTCGATTTTTCATGTTTCAACGGGTGCGTAACTGGCACGTATGAGACGGTAGTTGATGTAACTGGCTTTCTTGTCACGGTATAAAGAGATTAAAAAAAAAAAAAAAAAAAAAAATTAAAATTTAGTTCCCTTTGTTTGATTGATGCAATAGGAAGCAGTTGCTACTGAAAGAGTTTTCAGTCTTTTTTTGCCACTTGTGTCATTATTTTCTTATTTTCTGGGGTTTCTATGCTGTACATTGATCATCTTAGCATATTTAAAGTATCAATGTGCAGTATGATAGTTGGCCTGAATTAGAAAAGCAAATCGAATGAAGGAATCAAGGGATCAGGGGAAGTCACTCTTGCAAGGTGCGTGCTAGAAGGCACCAAAAGAAGGTCTTCTGTCACCCTGTTTTCTTAAATGTTCGCCCATTTTCAGTGAAATCTGGCATGTGTGGAGGGTGCATGCCTGGCAGTTTGCCAAGGACTGCATAACAGCCTTCAAAGAAGACTTAAAATCCACTTTTATGCCGACTTTTGTTCACTGTTTTCTATCGATATTTTCGGGCGACTTTTTAAAATGGCTCAAAGCTTTCTGATTGGATGATTGTGGGGGTGTGTCTGCAATTTGATTGGCTGATTGGGCGGAATATTGAATTTCTCAAAGCTTTTCTGATTGGATAATTTGAAGAGAGGGATGAGATTTGATTGGCTGATTGGACGCCATTTTGATTTTCTAAAAGCTTCTGTGATTGGATAATTTAAGAGAGGCCTGAGATTTGATTGGCTGATTGGAAGGGGGGGGAAATCTCTGTATATATGTGTTAAATCTTCGGGTCATTTCAGCCTATTCAATGGCAAAGAGCGTTTGACCCCTGCACCAAGACCTTTTTTGGGTCCTGATGGTCAGAGGTTGAATCCCCAACTTTGCCATTTTATCTATTTTACCGGTTTTTATTATTAGTCATTCTTACATCTTATTGTATTTCATTGGCCTATTTCTAAATTGTTCAAACAAGAACTAGATTTCTTATTGGAAAAAGTTTATGCAACGGTAACCAATTGCTTCTGAATCAATGTTTTTGCACAGCGGTTAAACATAAAATCGACTTATGACCCACGCAGTCACCAAAATTGGTCCAATGTTTTTCGTGACCCTGGTATGAAAACGAATTTGGTTTACCTTTCTTTGATTTGTGCAACATGTATCAGTTGCCTCCAAAAGTGTCCAGGTTGATTTTATGATTTTATGCACAGCACGTAACGGTCACGTACGGGTGGGATAGTCATCGTAACCAATTCAATGGCCCTAGTAAGAGAAAAGGAAAAAAAAAAATCCCTATATTTGACTTAAGCAACAGGTGTCGTCTGCTATGGAATGTGCCGTAAGTCGATTTTTCATGTTTTTGCGGGTCGCGTAACTGGCACGTATGAGACGGTAGTCAACGCAACTGGATTTCTTGTCACGGTGTAAAGAGATTACAAAAAATTAAAAATTTAGTTCCCTTTGCTTGATTTATGCAATAGAAATCAGTTGTTACTGAAAGAGTTTTCAGTCTTTTTTAGCAACTTGTGACATTATTTTCTTGGATTTCTACACTGTACATTGATCATCTTAGCATATTCAAAGTATCAATGCCAATTCAATGGCCCTAGTAAGAGAAAAAGAAAAAAATTGTTCCCTATATTTGACTTAAGCAACAGGTGTCGTCTGCTATGGAATGTGCCGTAAGTCAATTTTTCATGTTTTCACGGGTGCGTAACTGGCACGTATGAGACGGTAGTTGATGTAACTGGCTTTCTTGTCATGGTATAAAGAGATTAAAAAAAAAAAAAAAAAAAATAAAATTTAGTTCCCTTTGTTTGATTGATGCAATAGGAAGCAGTTGCTACTGAAAGAGTTTTCAGTCTTTTTTAGCCACTTGTGACACTATTTTCTGGGGTTTCTACACTGTACATTGATCATCTTAGCATATTTAAAGTATCAATACCAATTCAATGGCCCTAGTAAGAGAAATTGAGAAAAAAATTGTTCCCTATATTGACTTAAGCGACAGGTGTTGTCTGCTATGGAATGTGCCATAAGTCGATTTTTCATGTTTTCACGGGTGCGTAACTGGCACGTATGAGACGGTAGTTGATGTAACTGGCTTTCTTGTCACAGTGTAAAGAGATTACAAAAAATTAAAAATTTAGTTCCCTTTGTTTGATTTATGCAATAGAAATCAGTTGTTACTGAAAGAGTTTTCAGTCTTTTTTAGCAACTTGTGACATTATTTTCTTGGATTTCTACACTGTACATTGATCATCTTAGCATATTCAAAGTATCAAAGCCAATTCAATGGCCCTAGTAAAAGAAAAAGAAAAAAAAAAAATCCCTATATTTGACTTAAGCAAAAGGTGTCGTCTGCTATGGAATGTGCCGTAAGTCGATTTTTCATGTTTTCGCGGGCATGTAACTGGCACATATGAGACGGTAGTCAACGCAACTGGAATTATTGTCACGGTATAAAGAGATTAAAAAAAATTAAAATTTAGTTCCCTTTGTTTGATTTATGCAATAGAAAGCAGTTGCTACTGAAAGATTTTTCAGTCTTTTTTAGCCACTTGTGACACTATTTTCTGGGGTTTCTACACTGTACATTGATCATCTTAGCATATTTAAAGTATCAATACCAATTCAATGGCCCTAGTAAGAGAAATTGAGAAAAAAATTGTTCCCTATATTGACTTAAGCGACAGGTGTTGTCTGCTATGGAATGTGCCATAAGTCGATTTTTCATGTTTTCACGGGTGCGTAACTGGCACGTATGAGACGGTAGTTGATGTAACTGGCTTTCTTGTCACGGTATAAAGAGATTAAAAAAAAAAAAAAAAAAATTAAAATTTAGTTCCCTTTGATTGATTGATGCAATAGGAAGCAGTTGCTACTGAAAGAGTTTTCAGTCTTTTTTTGCCACTTGTGTCATTATTTTCTTATTTTCTGGGGTTTCTACGCTGTACATTGATCATCTTAGCATATTTAAAGTATCAATGTGCAGTATGATAGTTGGCCTGAATTAGAAAAGCAAATCGAATCAAGGAATCAAGGGATCAGGGGAAGTCACTCTTGCAAGGTGCGTGCTAGAAGGCACAAAACAAGGTCTTCTGTCACCCTGTTTTCTTAAATGTTCGCCCATTTTCAGTGAAATCTGGCATGTGTGGAGGGTGCATGCCTGGCAGTTTGCCAAGGACTGCATAACAGCCTTCAAAGAAAACTTAAAATCCACTTTTATGCCGATTTTTGTTCACTGTTTTCTATCGATATTTTCGGGCGACTTTTTAAAATGGCTCAAAGCTTTCTGATTGGATGATTGTGGGGGTGTGTCTGCAATTTGATTGGCTGATTGGTCGCAATATTGAATTTCTCAAAGCTTTTCTGATTGGATAATTTGAAGAGAGGGATGAGATTTGATTGGCTGATTGGACGCCATTTTGATTTTCTAAAAGCTTCTGTGATTGGATAATTTAAGAGAGGCCTGAGATTTGATTGGCTGATTGGAAGGGGGGGGGAAATCTCTGTATATATGTGTTAAATCTTCGGGTCATTTCAGCCTATTCAATGGCAAAGAGCGTTTGACCCCTGCACCAAGACCTTTTTTGGGTCCTGATGGTCAGAGGTTGAATCCCGAACTTTGCCATTTTATCTATTTTACCGGTTTTTATTATTAGTCATTCTTACATCTTATTGTATTTCATTGGCCTATTTCTAAATTCTTCAAACAAGAACAAGATTTCTTATTGGAAAAAGTTTATGCAACAGCAACTGGTTGCTTCTGAATCAATGTATTTGCACAGCAGTTAAACATAAAATCGACTTATGACCCATGCGGTTACCAAAATTGGTCCAATGTTTTTCGTGACCCTGGTATGAAAACGAATTTGGTTTACCTTTCTTTGATTTGTGCAACATGTATCAGTTGCCTCCAAAAGTGTCCAGGTTGATTTTATGATTTTATGCACAGCACGTAACGGTCACGTATGGGTGGGATAGTCATCGTAACCAATTCAATGGCCCTAGTAAGAGAAAAGGAAAAAAAAAAATCCCTATATTTGACTTAAGCAACAGGTGTCGTCTGCCATGGAATATGCGGTAAGTCGATTTTTCATGTTTTCGCGGGGCGCGTAACTGGCACTTATGAGACGGTAGTCAACGCAACTGGATTTCTTGTCACGGTGTAAAGAGATTACAAAAAATTAAAAATTTAGTTCCCTTTGTTTGATTTATGCAATAGAAATCAGTTGTTACTGAAAGAGTTTTTAGTGTTTTTTAGCAACTTGTGACATTATTTTCTGGGATTTCTACACTGTACATTGATCATCTTAGCATATTCAAAGTATCAATGCCAATTCAATGGCCCTAGTAAGAGAAAAAGAAAAAAAAAATCCCTATATTTGACTTAAGCAAAAGGTGTCGTCTGCTATGGAATGTGCTGTAAGTCGACTTTTCATGTTTTCGCGGGCACGCAACTGGCACATATGAGACGGTAGTCAACGCAACTGGAATTATTGTCACGGTATAAAGAGATTAAAAAAAAAATTAAAATTTAGTTCCCTTTGTTTGATTTATGCAATAGGGAGCAGTTGCTACTGAAAGATTTTTCAGTCTTTTTTAGCCACTTGTGACACTATTTTCTGGGGCTTCTACACTGTACATTGATCATCTTAGCATATTTAAAGTATCAATACCAATTCAATGGCCCTAGTAAGAGAAATTGAGAAAAAAATTGTTCCCTATATTGACTTAAGCGACAGGTGTTTTCTGCTATGGAATGTGCCATAAGTCAATTTTTCATGTTTTCACGGGTGCGTAACTGGCACGTATGAGACGGTAGTTGATGTAACTGGCTTTCTTGTCACGGTATAAAGAGATTAAAAAAAAAAAAAAAAAAAAAATTAAAATTTAGTTCCCTTTGTTTGATTGATGCAATAGGAAGCAGTTGCTACTGAAAGAGTTTTCAGTCTTTTTTTGCCACTTGTGACATTTTCTTATTTTCTGGGGTTTCTACGCTGTACATTGATTATCTTAGCATATTTAAAGTATCAATGTGCAGTGTGATAGTTGGCCTGAATTAGAAAAGCAAATCGAATGAAGGAATCAAGGGATCAGGGGAAGTCACTCTTGCAAGGTGCGTGCTAGAAGGCACCAAAACAAGGTCTTCTGTCACCCTGTTTTCTTAAATGTTCGCCCATTTTCAGTGAAATCTGGCATGTGTGGAGGGTGCATGCCTGGCAGTGTGCCAAGGACTGCATAACAGCCTTCAAAGAAGACTTAAAATCCACTTATATGCCGATTTTTGTGCACTGTTTTCTATCGATATTTTCGGGCGCCATTTTAAAATGGCTTAAAGCTTTCTGATTGGATGATTGTGGGGGTGTGTCTGCAATTTGATTGGCTGATTGGGCGGAATATTGAATTTCTCAAAGCTTTTGTGATTAGATAATTTGAAGAGAGGGATGAGATTTGATTGGCTGATTGGACGCCATTTTGATTTTCAAATAGCTACTGCGATTGGATAATTTAAGAGAGGCCTGAGATTTGATTGGCTGATTTCGGGTCATTTCAGCCTATTCAATGGCAAAGAGCGTTTGACCCCTGCACCAAGACCTTTTTTGGGTCCTGATGGTCAGAGGTTGAATCCCCAACTTTGCCATTTTATCTATTTTACCGGTTTTTATTATTAGTCATTCTTACATCTTATTGTATTTCATTGGCCTATTTCTAAATTGTTCAAACAAGAACTAGATTTCTTATTGGAAAAAGTTTATGCAACGGTAACCAATTGCTTCTGAATCAATGTTTTTGCACAGCGGTTAAACATAAAATCGACTTATGACCCACGCAGTCACCAAAATTGGTCCAATGTTTTTCGTGACCCTGGTATGAAAACGAATTTGGTTTACCTTTCTTTGATTTGTGCAACATGTATCAGTTGCCTCCAAAAGTGTCCAAGTCGATTTTATGATTTTATACACAGCACGTAACGGTCACGTATGGGTGGGATAGTCATCGTAACCAATTCAATGGCCCTAGTAAGAGAAAAGGAAAAAAAAAAATCCCTATATTTGACTTAAGCAACAGGTGTCGTCTGCTATGGAATGTGCCGTAAGTCGATTTTTCATGTTTTTGCGGGGCGCGTAACTGGCACGTATGAGATGGTAGTCAACGCAACTGGATTTCTTGTCACGGTGTAAAGAGATTACAAAAAATTAAAAATTTAGTTCCCTTTGTTTGATTTATGCAATAGAAATCAGTTGTTACTGAAAGAGTTTTCAGTCTTTTTTAGCAAGTTGTGACATTATTTTCTTGGATTTCTACACTGTACATTGATCATCTTAGCATATTCAAAGTATCAATGCCAATTCAATGGCCCTAGTAAGAGAAAAAGAAAAAAATTGTTCCCTATATTTGACTTAAGCAACAGGTGTCGTCTGCTATGGAATGTGCCGTAAGTCAATTTTTCATGTTTTCACGGGTGCGTAACTGGCACGTATGAGACGGTAGTTGATGTAACTGGATTTCTTGTCATGGTATAAAGAGATTAAAAAAAAAAAAAAAAAAAAAAATTAAAATTTAGTTCCCTTTGTTTGATTGATGCAATAGGAAGCAGTTGCTACTGAAAGAGTTTTCAGTCTTTTTTTGCCACTTGTGACATTTTCTTATTTTATGGGGTTTCTACGCTGAATATTGATTATCTTAGCATATTTAAAGTATCAATGTGCAGTGTGACAGTTGGCCTGAATTAGAAAAGCAAATCGAATGAAGGAATCAAGGGATCAGGGGAAGTCACTCTTGCAAGGTGCGTGCTAGAAGGCACCAAAACAAGGTCTTCTGTCACCCTGTTTTCTTAAATGTTCGCCCATTTTCAGTGAAATCTGGCATGTGTGGAGGGTGCATGCCTGGCAGTTTGCCAAGGACTGCATAACAGCCTTCAAAGAAGACTTAAAATCCACTTTTATGCCGACTTTTGTTCACTGTTTTCTATCGATATTTTCGGGCGCCATTTTAAAATGGCTCCAAAGCTTTCTGATTGGATGATTGTGGGGGTGTGTCTGCAATTTGATTGGCTGATTGGGCGGAATATTGAATTTCTCAAAGCTTTTCTGATTGGATAATTTGAAGAGAGGGATGAGATTTGATTGGCTGATTGGACGCCATTTTGATTTTCTAAAAGCTTCTGTGATTGGATAATTTAAGAGAGGCCTGAGATTTGATTGGCTGATTGGAAGGGGGGGGAAATCTCTGTATATATGTGTTAAATCTTCGGGTCATTTCAGCCTATTCAATGGCAAAGAGCGTTTGACCCCTGCACCAAGACCTTTTTTGGGTCCTGATGGTCAGAGGTTGAATTCCCAACTTTGCCATTTTATCTATTTTACCGGTTTTTATTATTAGTCATTCTTACATCTTATTGTATTTCATTGGCCTATTTCTAAATTCTTCAAACAAGAACAAGATTTCTTATTGGAAAAAGTTTATGCAACAGCAACTGGTTGCTTCTGAATCAATGTATTTGCACAGCAGTTAAACATAAAATCGACTTATGACCCATGCGGTTAACAAAATTGGTCCAATGTTTTTCGTGACCCTGGTATGAAAACGAATTTGGTTTACCTTTCTTTGATTTGTGCAACATGTATCAGTTGCCTCCAAAAGTGTCCAGGTTGATTTTATGATTTTATGCACAGCACGTAACGGTCACGTATGGGTGGGATAGTCATCGTAACCAATTCAATGGCCCTAGTAAGAGAAAAGGAAAAAAAAAATCCCTATATTTGACTTAAGCAACAGGTGTCGTCTGCTATGGAATATGCGGTAAGTCGATTTTTCATGTTTTCGCGGGGCGCGTAACTGGCACTTATGAGACGGTAGTCAACGCAACTGGATTTCTTGTCACGGTGTAAAGAGATTACAAAAAATTAAAAATTTAGTTCCCTTTGTTTGATTTATGCAATAGAAATCAGTTGTTACTGAAAGAGTTTTCAGTCTTTTTTAGCAACTTGTGACATTATTTTCTGGGATTTCTACACTGTACATTGATCATCTTAGCATATTCAAAGTATCAATGCCAATTCAATGGCCCTAGTAAGAGAAAAAGAAAAAACTTGTTCCCTATATTTGACTTAAGCAACAGGTGTCGTCTGCTATGGAATGTGCCGTAAGTCGACTTTTCATGTTTTCGCGGGCACGCAACTGGCACATATGAGACGGTAGTCAACGCAACTGGAATTATTGTCACGGTATAAAGAGATTAAAAAAAAATTAAAATTTAGTTCCCTTTGTTTGATTTATGCAATAGGGAGCAGTTGCTACTGAAAGATTTTTCAGTCTTTTTTAGCCACTTGTGACACTATTTTCTGGGGCTTCTACACTGTACATTGATCATCTTAGCATATTTAAAGTATCAATACCAATTCAATGGCCCTAGTAAGAGAAATTGAGAAAAAAATTGTTCCCTATATTGACTTAAGCGACAGGTGTTGTCTGCTATGGAATGTGCCATAAGTCAATTTTTCATGTTTTCACGGGTGCGTAACTGGCACGTATGAGACGGTAGTTGATGTAACTGGCTTTCTTGTCACGGTATAAAGAGATTAAAAAAAAAAAAAAAAAGAAATTAAAATTTAGTTCCCTTTGTTTGATTGATGCAATAGGAAGCAGTTGCTACTGAAAGAGTTTTCAGTCTTTTTTTGCCACTTGTGACATTTTCTTATTTTCTGGGGTTTCTACGCTGTACATTGATTATCTTAGCATATTGAAAGTATCAATGTGCAGTGTGATAGTTGGCCTGAATTAGAAAAGCAAATCGAATGAAGGAATCAAGGGATCAGGGGAAGTCACTCTTGCAAGGTGCGTGCTAGAAGGCACCAAAACAAGGTCTTCTGTCACCCTGTTTTCTTAAATGTTCGCCCATTTTCAGTGAAATCTGGCATGTGTGGAGGGTGCATGCCTGGCAGTGTGCCAAGGACTGCATAACAGCCTTCAAAGAAGACTTAAAATCCACTTATATGCCGATTTTTGTGCACTGTTTTCTATCGATATTTTCGGGCGCCATTTTAAAATGGCTTAAAGCTTTCTGATTGGATGATTGTGGGGGTGTGTCTGCAATTTGATTGGCTGATTGGGCGGAATATTGAATTTCTCAAAGCTTTTCTGATTGGATAATTTGAAGAGAGGGATGAGATTTGATTGGCTGATTGGACGCCATTTTGATTTTCTAATAGCTTCTGCGATTGGATAATTTAAGAGAGGCCTGAGATTTGATTGCCTGATTTTGGGTCATTTCAGCCTATTCAATGGCAAAGAGCGTTTGACCCCTGCACCAAGACCTTTTTTGGGTCCTGATGGTCAGAGGTTGAATCCCCAACTTTGCCATTTTATCTATTTTACCGGTTTTTATTATTAGTCATTCTTACATCTTATTGTATTTCATTGGCCTATTTCTAAATTGTTCAAACAAGAACTAGATTTCTTATTGGAAAAAGTTTATGCAACGGTAACCAATTGCTTCTGAATCAATGTTTTTGCACAGCGGTTAAACATAAAATCGACTTATGACCCACGCAGTCACCAAAATTGGTCCAATGTTTTTCGTGACCCTGGTATGAAAACGAATTTGGTTTACCTTTCTTTGATTTGTGCAACATGTATCAGTTGCCTCCAAAAGTGTCCAGGTTGATTTTATGATTTTATGCACAGCACATAAGTCACGTATGGGTGGGATAGTCATCGTAACCAATTCAATGGCCCTAGTAAGAGAAAAGGAAAAAAAAAAATCCCTATATTTGACTTAAGCAACAGGTGTCGTCTGCTATGGAATGTGCCGTAAGTCGATTTTTCATGTTTTTGCGGGGCGCGTAACTGGCACGTATGAGATGGTAGTCAACGCAACTGGATTTCTTGTCACGGTGTAAAGAGATTACAAAAAATTAAAAATTTAGTTCCCTTTGTTTGATTTATGCAATAGAAATCAGTTGTTACTGAAAGAGTTTTCAGTCTTTTTTAGCAACTTGTGACATTATTTTCTTGGATTTCTACACTGTACATTGATCATCTTAGCATATTCAAAGTATCAATGCCAATTCAATGGCCCTAGTAAGAGAAAAAGAAAAAAATTGTTCCCTATATTTGACTTAAGCAACAGTTGTCGTCTGCTATGGAATGTGCCGTAAGTCAATTTTTCATGTTTTCACGGGTGCGTAACTGGCACGTATGAGACGGTAGTTGATGTAACTGGCTTTCTTGTCATGGTATAAAGAGATTAAAAAAAAAAAAAAAAAAAAATTAAAATTTAGTTCCCTTTGTTTGATTGATGCAATAGGAAGCAGTTGCTACTGAAAGAGTTTTCAGTCTTTTTTTGCCACTTGTGACATTTCCTTATTTTCTGGGGTTTCTACGCTGAACATTGATTATCTTAGCATATTTAAAGTATCAATGTGCAGTGTGACAGTTGGCCTGAATTAGAAAAGCAAATCAAATGAAGGAATCAAGGGATCAGGGGAAGTCACTCTTGCAAGGTGCGTGCTAGAAGGCACCAAAACAAGGTCTTCTGTCACCCTGTTTTCTTAAATGTTCGCCCATTTTCAGTGAAATCTGGCATGTGTGGAGGGTGCATGCCTGGCAGTTTGCCAAGGACTGCATAACAGCCTTCAAAGAAGACTTAAAATCCACTTTTATGCCGACTTTTGTTCACTGTTTTCTATCGATATTTTCGGGCGCCATTTTAAAATGGCTCCAAAGCTTTCTGATTGGATGATTGTGGGGGTGTGTCTGCAATTTGATTGGCTGATTGGGCGGAATATTGAATTTCTCAAAGCTTTTCTGATTGGATAATTTGAAGAGAGGGATGAGATTTGATTGGCTGATTGGACGCCATTTTGATTTTCTAAAAGCTTCTGTGATTGGATAATTTAAGAGAGGCCTGAGATTTGATTGGCTGATTGGAAGGGGGGGGAATCTCTGTATATATGTGTTAAATCTTCGGGTCATTTCAGCCTATTCAATGGCAAAGAGCGTTTGACCCCTGCACCAAGACCTTTTTTGGGTCCTGATGGTCAGAGGTTGAATCCCGAACTTTGCCATTTTATCTATTTTACCGGTTTTTATTATTAGTCATTCTTACATCTTATTGTATTTCATTGGCCTATTTCTAAATTCTTCAAACAAGAAAAAGATTTTTTATTGGAAAAAGTTTATGCAACAGCAACCGGTTGCTTCTGAATCAATGTTTTTGCACAGCGGTTAAACAAAAAATCGACTTATGACCCAAGCGGTTACCAAAATTGGTCCAATGTTTTTCGTGACCCTGGTATGAAAACGAATTTGGTTTACCTTTCTTTGATTTGTGCAACATGTATCAGTTGCCTCCAAAAGTGTCCAGGTTGATTTTATGATTTTATGCACAGCACGTAACGGTCACGTATGGGTGGGATAGTCATCGTAGCCAATTCAATGGCCCTAGGAAGAGAAAAGGAAAAAAAAAAATCCCTATATTTGACTTAAGCAACAGGTGTCGTCTACTATGGAATATACGGTAAGTCGATTTTTCATGTTTTCGCGGGGCGCGTAACTGGCACGTATGAGACGGTAGTCAACGCAACTGGATTTCTTGTCACAGTGTAAAGAGATTACAAAAAATTAAAAATTTAGTTCCCTTTGTTTGATTTATGCAATAGAAATCAGTTGTTACTGAAAGAGTTTTCAGTCTTTTTTAGCAACTTGTGACATTATTTTCTTGGATTTCTACACTGTACATTGATCATCTTAGCATATTCAAAGTATCAAAGCCAATTCAATGGCCCTAGTAAAAGAAAAAGAAAAAAAAAAAAATCCCTATATTTGACTTAAGCAAAAGGTGTCGTCTGCTATGGAATGTGCCGTAAGTCGATTTTTCATGTTTTCGCGGGCACGTAACTGGCACATATGAGACGGTAGTCAACGCAACTGGAATTATTGTCATGGTATAAAGAGATTAAAAAAAAATTAAAATTTAGTTCCCTTTGTTTGATTTATGCAATAGAAAGCAGTTGCTACTGAAAGATTTTTCAGTCTTTTTTAGCCACTTGTCACACTATTTTCTGGGGTTTTTACACTGTACATTGATCATCTTAGCATATTTAAAGTATGAATACCAATTCAATGGCCCTAGTAAGAGAAATTGAGAAAAAAATTCTTCCCTATATTGACTTAAGCGACAGGTGTTGTCTGCTATGGAATGTGCCATAAGTCGATTTTTCATGTTTTCACGGGTGCGTAACTGGCACTTATGAGACGGTAGTTGATGTAACTGGATTTCTTGTCACGGTATAAAGAGATTAAAAAAAAAAAAAAAAATTAAAATTTAGTTCCCTTTGTTTGATTGATGCAATAGGAAGCAGTTGCTACTGAAAGAGTTTTCAGTCTTTTTTTGCCACTTGTGTCATTATTTTCTTATTTTCTGGGGTTTCTACGCTGTACATTGATCATCTTAGCATATTTAAAGTATCAATGTGCAGTATGATAGTTGGCCTGAATTAGAAAAGCAAATCGAATGAAGGAATCAAGGGATCAGGGGAAGTCACTCTTGCAAGGTGCGTGCTAGAAGGCACCAAAACAAGGTCTTCTGTCACCCTGTTTTCTTAAATGTTCGCCCATTTTCAGTGAAATCTGGCATGTGTGGAGGGTGCATGCCTGGCAGTTTGCCAAGGACTGCATAACAGCCTTCAAAGAAGACTTAAAATCCACTTTTATGCCGATTTTTGTTCACTGTTTTCTATCGATATTTTCGGGCGACTTTTTAAAATGGCTCAAAGCTTTCTGATTGGATGATTGTGGGGGTGTGTCTGCAATTTGATTGGCTGATTGGGCGCAATATTGAATTTCTCAAAGCTTTTCTGATTGGATAATTTGAAGAGAGGGATGAGATTTGATTGGCTGATTGGACGCCATTTTGATTTTCTAAAAGCTTCTGTGATTGGATAATTTAAGAGAGGCCTGAGATTTGATTGGCTGATTGGAAGGGGGGGGAAATCTCCATATATATGTGTTAAATCTTCGGGTCATTTCAGCCTATTCAATGGCAAAGAGCGTTTGACCCCTGCACCAAGACCTTTTTTGGGTCCTGATGGTCAGAGGTTGAATCCCGAACTTTGCCATTTTATCTATTTTACCGGTTTTTATTATTAGTCATTCTTACATCTTATTGTATTTCATTGGCCTATTTCTAAATTCTTCAAACAAGAACAAGATTTTTTATTGGAAAAAGTTTATGCAACAGCAACTGGTTGCTTCTGAATCAATGTATTTGCACAGCAGTTAAACATAAAATCGACTTATGACCCATGCGGTTACCAAAATTGGTCCAATGTTTTTCGTGACCCTGGTATGAAAACGAATTTGGTTTACCTTTCTTTGATTTGTGCAACATGTATCAGTTGCCTCCAAAAGTGTCCAGGTTGATTTTATGATTTTATGCACAGCACGTAACGGTCACGTATGGGTGGGATAGTCATCGTAACCAATTCAATGGCCCTAGTAAGAGAAAAGGAAAAAAAAAATCCCTATATTTGACTTAAGCAACAGGTGTCGTCTGCTATGGAATATGCGGTAAGTCGATTTTTCATGTTTTCGCGGGGCGCGTAACTGGCACGTATGAGACGGTAGTCAACGCAACTGGATTTCTTGTCACGGTGTAAAGAGATTACAAAAAATTAAAAATTTAGTTCCCTTTGTTTGATTTATGCAATAGAAATCAGTTGTTACTGAAAGAGTTTTCAGTCTTTTTTAGCAACTTGTGACATTATTTTCTGGGATTTCTACACTGTACATTGATCATCTTAGCATATTCAAAGTATCAATGCCAATTCAATGGCCCTAGTAAGAGATAAAGAAAAAAAAAATCCCTATATTTGACTTAAGCAAAAGGTGTCGTCTGCTATGGAATGTGCCGTAAGTCGACTTTTCATGTTTTCGCGGGCACGCAACTGGCACATATGAGACGGTAGTCAACGCAACTGGAATTATTGTCACGGTATAAAGAGATTAAAAAAAAATTAAAATTTAGTTCCCTTTGTTTGATTTATGCAATAGGGAGCAGTTGCTACTGAAAGATTTTTCAGTCTTTTTTAGCCACTTGTGACACTATTTTCTGGGGCTTCTACACTGTACATTGATCATCTTAGCATATTTAAAGTATCAATACCAATTCAATGGCCCTAGTAAGAGAAATTGAGAAAAAAATTGTTCCCTATATTGACTTAAGCGACAGGTGTTGTCTGCTATGGAATGTGCCATAAGTCAATTTTTCATGTTTTCACGGGTGCGTAACTGGCACGTATGAGACGGTAGTTGATGTAACTGGCTTTCTTGTCACGGTATAAAGAGATTAAAAAAAAAAAAAAAAAAAATTAAAATTTAGTTCCCTTTGTTTGATTGATGCAATAGGAAGCAGTTGCTACTGAAAGAGTTTTCAGTCTTTTTTTGCCACTTGTGACATTTTCTTATTTTCTGGGGTTTCTACGCTGTACATTGATTATCTTAGCATATTTAAAGTATCAATGTGCAGTGTGATAGTTGGCCTGAATTAGAAAAGCAAATCGAATGAAGGAATCAAGGGATCAGTGGAAGTCACTCTTGCAAGGTGCGTGCTAGAAGGCACCAAAACAAGGTCTTCTGTCACCCTGTTTTCTTAAATGTTCGCCCATTTTCAGTGAAATCTGGCATGTGTGGAGGGTGCATGCCTGGCAGTGTGCCAAGGACTGCAGAACAGCCTTCAAAGAAGACTTAAAATCCACTTATATGCCGATTTTTGTGCACTGTTTTCTATCGATATTTTCGGGCGCCATTTTAAAATGGCTTAAAGCTTTCTGATTGGATGATTGTGGGGGTGTGTCTGCAATTTGATTGGCTGATTGGGCGGAATATTGAATTTCTCAAAGCTTTTCTGATTGGATAATTTGAAGAGAGGGATGAGATTTGATTGGCTGATTGGACGCCATTTTGATTTTCTAATAGCTTCTGCGATTGGATAATTTAAGAGAGGCCTGAGATTTGATTGGCTGATTTCGGGTCATTTCAGCCTATTCAATGGCAAAGAGCGTTTGACCCCTGCACCAAGACCTTTTTTGGGTCCTGATGGTCAGAGGTTGAATCCCGAACTTTGCCATTTTATCTATTTTACCGGTTTTTATTATTAGTCATTCTTACATCTTATTGTATTTCATTGGCCTATTTCTAAATTGTTCAAACAAGAACTAGATTTCTTATTGGAAAAAGTTTATGCAACGGTAACCAATTGCTTCTGAATCAATGTTTTTGCACAGCGGTTAAACATAAAATCGACTTATGACCCACGCAGTCACCAAAATTGGTCCAATGTTTTTCGTGACCCTGGTATGAAAACGAATTTGGTTTACCTTTCTTTGATTTGTGCAACATGTATCAGTTGCCTCCAAAAGTGTCCAGGTTGATTTTATGATTTTATGCACAGCACGTAACGGTCACGTATGGGTGGGATAGTCATCGTAACCAATTCAATGGCCCTAGTAAGAGAAAAGGAAAAAAAAAAATCCCTATATTTGACTTAAGCAACAGGTGTCGTCTGCTATGGAATGTGCCGTAAGTCGATTTTTCATGTTTTTGCGGGGCGCGTAACTGGCACGTATGAGATGGTAGTCAACGCAACTGGATTTCTTGTCACGGTGTAAAGAGATTACAAAAAATTAAAAATTTAGTTCCCTTTGTTTGATTTATGCAATAGAAATCAGTTGTTACTGAAAGAGTTTTCAGTCTTTTTTAGCAACTTGTGACATTATTTTCTTGGATTTCTACACTGTACATTGATCATCTTAGCATATTCAAAGTATCAATGCCAATTCAATGGCCCTAGTAAGAGAAAAAGAAAAAAATTGTTCCCTATATTTGACTTAAGCAACAGGTGTCGTCTGCTATGGAATGTGCCGTAAGTCAATTTTTCATGTTTTCACGGGTGCGTAACTGGCACGTATGAGACGATAGTTGATGTAACTGGCTTTCTTGTCATGGTATAAAGAGATTAAAAAAAAAAAAAAAAAAAAAAAAATTAAAATTTAGTTCCCTTTGTTTGATTGATGCAATAGGAAGCAGTTGCTACTGAAAGAGTTTTCAGTCTTTTTTTGCCACTTGTGACATTTTCTTATTTTCTGGGGTTTCTACGCTGAACATTGATTATCTTAGCATATTTAAAGTATCAATGTGCAGTGTGACAGTTGGCCTGAATTAGAAAAGCAAATCGAATGAAGGAATCAAGGGATCAGGGGAAGTCACTCTTGCAAGGTGCGTGCTAGAAGGCACCAAAACAAGGTCTTCTGTCACCCTGTTTTCTTAAATGTTCGCCCATTTTCAGTGAAATCTGGCATGTGTGGAGGGTGCATGCCTGGCAGTGTGCCAAGGACTGCATAACAGCCTTCAAAGAAGACTTAAAATCCACTTTTATGCCGACTTTTGTTCACTGTTTTCTATCGATATTTTCGGGCGCCATTTTAAAATGGCTCAAAGCTTTCTGATTGGATGATTGTGGGGGTGTGTCTGCAATTTGATTGGCTGATTGGGCGGAATATTGAATTTCTCAAAGCTTTTCTGATTGGATAATTTGAAGAGAGGGATGAGATTTGATTGGCTGATTGGACGCCATTTTGATTTTCTAAAAGCTTCTGTGATTGGATAATTTAAGAGAGGCCTGAGATTTGATTGGCTGATTGGAAGGGGGGGGAATCTCTGTATATATGTGTTAAATCTTCGGGTCATTTCAGCCTATTCAATGGCAAAGAGCGTTTGACCCCTGCACCAAGACCTTTTTTGGGTCCTGATGGTCAGAGGTTGAATCCCCAACTTTGCCATTTTATCTATTTTACCGGTTTTTATTATTAGTCATTCTTACATCTTATTGTATTTCATTGGCCTATTTCTAAATTCTTCAAACAAGAACAAGATTTTTTATTGCAAAAAGTTTATGCAACAGCAACCGGTTGCTTCTGAATCAATGTTTTTGCACAGCGGTTAAACAAAAAATCGACTTATGACCCAAGCGGTTACCAAAATTGGTCCAATGTTTTTCGTGACCCTGGTATGAAAACGAATTTGGTTTACCTTTCTTTGATTTGTGCAACATGTATCAGTTGCCTCCAAAAGTGTCCAGGTTGATTTTATGATTTTATGCACAGCACGTAACGGTCACGTATGGGTGGGATAGTCATCGTAGCCAATTCAATGGCCCTAGGAAGAGAAAAGGAAAAAAAAAAATCCTATATTTGACTTAAGCAACAGGTGTCGTCTGCTATGGAATATGCGGTAAGTCGATTTTTCATGTTTTCGCGGGGCGCGTAACTGGCACGTATGAGACGGTAGTCAACGCAACTGGATTTCTTGTCACAGTGTAAAGAGATTACAAAAAATTAAAAATTTAGTTCCCTTTGTTTGATTTATGCAATAGAAATCAGTTGTTACTGAAAGAGTTTTCAGTCTTTTTTAGCAACTTGTGACATTATTTTCTTGGATTTCTACACTGTACATTGATCATCTTAGCATATTCAAAGTATCAAAGCCAATTCAATGGCCCTAGTAAAAGAAAAAGAAAAAAAAAAAATCCCTATATTTGACTTAAGCAAAAGGTGTCGTCTGCTATGGAATGTGCCGTAAGTCGATTTTTCATGTTTTCGCGGGCACGTAACTGGCACATATGAGACGGTAGTCAACGCAACTGGAATTATTGTCATGGTATAAAGAGATTAAAAAAAAATTAAAATTTAGTTCCCTTTGTTTGATTTATGCAATAGAAAGCAGTTGCTACTGAAAGATTTTTCAGTCTTTTTTAGCCACTTGTGACACTATTTTCTGGGGTTTTTACACTGTACATTGATCATCTTAGCATATTTAAAGTATCAATACCAATTCAATGGCCCTAGTAAGAGAAATTGAGAAAAAAATTCTTCCCTATATTGACTTAAGCGACAGGTGTTGTCTGCTATGGAATGTGCCATAAGTCGATTTTTCATGTTTTCACGGGTGCGTAACTGGCACGTATGAGACGGTAGTTGATGTAACTGGCTTTCTTGTCACGGTATAAAGAGATTAAAAAAAAAAAAAAAAAAATTAAAATTTAGTTCCCTTTGTTTGATTGATGCAATAGGAAGCAGTTGCTACTGAAAGAGTTTTCAGTCTTTTTTTGCCACTTGTGTCATTATTTTCTTATTTTCTGGGGTTTCTACGCTGTACATTGATCATCTTAGCATATTTAAAGTATCAATGTGCAGTATGATAGTTGGCCTGAATTAGAAAAGCAAATCGAATGAAGGAATCAAGGGATCAGGGGAAGTCACTCTTGCAAGGTGCGTGCTAGAAGGCACCAAAACAAGGTCTTCTGTCACCCTGTTTTCTTAAATGTTCGCCCATTTTCAGTGAAATCTGGCATGTGTGGAGGGTGCATGCCTGGCAGTTTGCCAAGGACTGCATAACAGCCTTCAAAGAAGACTTAAAATCCACTTTTATGCCGATTTTTGTTCACTGTTTTCTATCGATATTTTCGGGCGACTTTTTAAAATGGCTCAAAGCTTTCTGATTGGATGATTGTGGGGGTGTGTCTGCAATTTGATTGGCTGATTGGGCGCAATATTGAATTTCTCAAAGCTTTTCTGATTGGATAATTTGAAGAGAGGGATGAGATTTGATTGGCTGATTGGACGCCATTTTGATTTTCTAAAAGCTTCTGTGATTGGATAATTTAAGAGAGGCCTGAGATTTGATTGGCTGATTGGAAGGGGGGGGGGAAATCTCCATATATATGTGTTAAATCTTCGGGTCATTTCAGCCTATTCAATGGGAAAGAGCGTTTGACCCCTGCACCAAGACCTTTTTTGGGTCCTGATGGTCAGAGGTTGAATCCCCAACTTTGCCATTTTATCTATTTTACCGGTTTTTATTATTAGTCATTCTTACATCTTATTGTATTTCATTGGCCTATTTCTAAATTGTTCAAACAAGAACTAGATTTCTTATTGGAAAAAGTTTATGCAACGGTAACCAATTGCTTCTGAATCAATGTTTTTGCACAGCGGTTAAACATAAAATCGACTTATGACCCACGCAGTCACCAAAATTGGTCCAATGTTTTTCGTGACCCTGGTATGAAAACGAATTTGGTTTACCTTTCTTTGATTTGTGCAACATGTATCAGTTGCCTCCAAAAGTGTCCAGGTTGATTTTATGATTTTATGCACAGCACGTAACGGTCACGTATGGGTGGGATAGTCATCGTAACCAATTCAATGGCCCTAGTAAGAGAAAAGGAAAAAAAAAATCCCTATATTTGACTTAAGCAACAGGTGTCGTCTGCTATGGAATATGCGGTAAGTCGATTTTTCATGTTTTCGCGGGGCGCGTAACTGGCACTTATGAGATGGTAGTCAACGCAACTGGATTTCTTGTCACGGTGTAAAGAGATTACAAAAAATTAAAAATTTAGTTCCCTTTGTTTGATTTATGCAATAGAAATCAGTTGTTACTGAAAGAGTTTTCAGTCTTTTTTAGCAACTTGTGACATTATTTTCTTGGATTTCTACACTGTACATTGATCATCTTAGCATATTCAAAGTATCAATGCCAATTCAATGGCCCTAGTAAGAGAAAAAGAAAAAAATTGTTCCCTATGTTTGACTTAAGCAACAGTTGTCGTCTGCTATGGAATGTGCCGTAAGTCAATTTTTTATGTTTTCACGGGTGCGTAACTGGCACGTATGAGACGGTAGTTGATGTAACTGGCTTTCTTGTCATGGTATAAAGAGATTAAAAAAAAAAAAAAAAAAAAAATTAAAATTTAGTTCCCTTTGTTTGATTGATGCAATAGGAAGCAGTTGCTACTGAAAGAGTTTTCAGTCTTTTTTTGCCACTTGTGACATTTTCTTATTTTCTGGGGTTTCTACGCTGAACATTGATTATCTTAGCATATTTAAAGTATCAATGTGCAGTGTGACAGTTGGCCTGAATTAGAAAAGCAAATCAAATGAAGGAATCAAGGGATCAGGGGAAGTCACTCTTGCAAGGTGCGTGCTAGAAGGCACCAAAACAAGGTCTTCTGTCACCCTGTTTTCTTAAATGTTCGCCCATTTTCAGTGAAATCTGGCATGTGTGGAGGGTGCATGCCTGGCAGTTTGCCAAGGACTGCATAACAGCCTTCAAAGAAGACTTAAAATCCACTTTTATGCCGACTTTTGTTCACTGTTTTCTATCGATATTTTCGGGCGCCATTTTAAAATGGCTCAAAGCTTTCTGATTGGATGATTGTGGGGGTGTGTCTGCAATTTGATTGGCTGATTGGGCGGAATATTGAATTTCTCAAAGCTTTTCTGATTGGATAATTTGAAGAGAGGGATGAGATTTGATTGGCTGATTGGACGCCATTTTGATTTTCTAAAAGCTTCTGTGATTGGATAATTTAAGAGAGGCCTGAGATTTGATTGGCTGATTGGAAGGGGGGGGAATCTCTGTATATATGTGTTAAATCTTCGGGTCATTTCAGCCTATTCAATGGCAAAGAGCGTTTGACCCCTGCACCAAGACCTTTTTTGGGTCCTGATGGTCAGAGGTTGAATCCCGAACTTTGCCATTTTATCTATTTTACCGGTTTTTATTATTAGTCATTCTTACATCTTATTGTATTTCATTGGCCTATTTCTAAATTCTTCAAACAAGAAAAAGATTTTTTATTGGAAAAAGTTTATGCAACAGCAACCGGTTGCTTCTGAATCAATGTTTTTGCACAGCGGTTAAACAAAAAATCGACTTATGACCCAAGCGGTTACCAAAATTGGTCCAATGTTTTTCGTGACCCTGGTATGAAAACGAATTTGGTTTACCTTTCTTTGATTTGTGCAACATGTATCAGTTGCCTCCAAAAGTGTCCAGGTTGATTTTATGATTTTATGCACAGCACGTAACGGTCACGTATGGGTGGGATAGTCATCGTAGCCAATTCAATGGCCCTAGGAAGAGAAAAGGAAAAAAAAAAATCCCTATATTTGACTTAAGCAACAGGTGTCGTCTGCTATGGAATATACGGTAAGTCGATTTTTCATGTTTTCGCGGCGCGCGTAACTGGCACGTATGAGACGGTAGTCAACGCAACTGGATTTCTTGTCACAGTGTAAAGAGATTACAAAAAATTAAAAATTTAGTTCCCTTTGTTTGATTTATGCAATAGAAATCAGTTGTTACTGAAAGAGTTTTCAGTCTTTTTTAGCAACTTGTGACATTATTTTCTTGGATTTCTACACTGTACATTGATCATCTTAGCATATTCAAAGTATCAAAGCCAATTCAATGGCCCTAGTAAAAGAAAAAGAAAAAAAAAAAATCCCTATATTTGACTTAAGCAAAAGGTGTCGTCTGCTATGGAATGTGCCGTAAGTCGATTTTTCATGTTTTCGCGGGCACGTAACTGGCACATATGAGACGGTAGTCAACGCAACTGGAATTATTGTCATGGTATAAAGAGATTAAAAAAAAATTAAAATTTAGTTCCCTTTGTTTGATTTATGCAATAGAAAGCAGTTGCTACTGAAAGATTTTTCAGTCTTTTTTAGCCACTTGTCACACTATTTTCTGGGGTTTTTACACTGTACATTCATCATCTTAGCATATTTAAAGTATGAATACCAATTCAATGGCCCTAGTAAGAGAAATTGAGAAAAAAATTCTTCCCTATATTGACTTAAGCGACAGGTGTTGTCTGCTATGGAATGTGCCATAAGTCGATTTTTCATGTTTTCACGGGTGCGTAACTGGCACTTATGAGACGGTAGTTGATGTAACTGGCTTTCTTGTCACGGTATAAAGAGATTAAAAAAAAAAAAAAAAAATTAAAATTTAGTTCCCTTTGTTTGATTGATGCAATAGGAAGCAGTTGCTACTGAAAGAGTTTTCAGTCTTTTTTTGCCACTTGTGTCATTATTTTCTTATTTTCTGGGGTTTCTACGCTGTACATTGATCATCTTAGCATATTTAAAGTATCAATGTGCAGTATGATAGTTGGCCTGAATTAGAAAAGCAAATCGAATGAAGGAATCAAGGGATCAGGGGAAGTCACTCTTGCAAGGTGCGTGCTAGAAGGCACCAAAACAAGGTCTTCTGTCACCCTGTTTTCTTAAATGTTCGCCCATTTTCAGTGAAATCTGGCATGTGTGGAGGGTGCATGCCTGGCAGTTTGCCAAGGACTGCATAACAGCCTTCAAAGAAGACTTAAAATCCACTTTTATGCCGATTTTTGTTCACTGTTTTCTATCGATATTTTCGGGCGACTTTTTAAAATGGCTCAAAGCTTTCTGATTGGATGATTGTGGGGGTGTGTCTGCAATTTGATTGGCTGATTGGGCGCAATATTGAATTTCTCAAAGCTTTTCTGATTGGATAATTTGAAGAGAGGGATGAGATTTGATTGGCTGATTGGACGCCATTTTGATTTTCTAAAAGCTTCTGTGATTGGATAATTTAAGAGAGGCCTGAGATTTGATTGGCTGATTGGAAGGGGGGGGAAATCTCCATATATATGTGTTAAATCTTCGGGTCATTTCAGCCTATTCAATGGCAAAGAGCGTTTGACCCCTGCACCAAGACCTTTTTTGGGTCCTGATGGTCAGAGGTTGAATCCCGAACTTTGCCATTTTATCTATTTTACCGGTTTTTATTATTAGTCATTCTTACATCTTATTGTATTTCATTGGCCTATTTCTAAATTCTTCAAACAAGAACAAGATTTTTTATTGGAAAAAGTTTATGCAACAGCAACTGGTTGCTTCTGAATCAATGTATTTGCACAGCAGTTAAACATAAAATCGACTTATGACCCATGCGGTTACCAAAATTGGTCCAATGTTTTTCGTGACCCTGGTATGAAAACGAATTTGGTTTACCTTTCTTTGATTTGTGCAACATGTATCAGTTGCCTCCAAAAGTGTCCAGGTTGATTTTATGATTTTATGCACAGCACGTAACGGTCACGTATGGGTGGGATAGTCATCGTAACCAATTCAATGGCCCTAGTAAGAGAAAAGGAAAAAAAAAATCCCTATATTTGACTTAAGCAACAGGTGTCGTCTGCTATGGAATATGCGGTAAGTCGATTTTTCATGTTTTCGCGGGGCGCGTAACTGGCACGTATGAGACGGTAGTCAACGCAACTGGATTTCTTGTCACGGTGTAAAGAGATTACAAAAAATTAAAAATTTAGTTCCCTTTGTTTGATTTATGCAATAGAAATCAGTTGTTACTGAAAGAGTTTTCAGTCTTTTTTAGCAACTTGTGACATTATTTTCTGGGATTTCTACACTGTACATTGATCATCTTAGCATATTCAAAGTATCAATGGCAATTCAATGGCCCTAGTAAGAGATAAAGAAAAAAAAAATCCCTATATTTGACTTAAGCAAAAGGTGTCGTCTGCTATGGAATGTGCCGTAAGTCGACTTTTCATGTTTTCGCGGGCACGCAACTGGCACATATGAGACGGTAGTCAACGCAACTGGAATTATTGTCACGGTATAAAGAGATTAAAAAAAAATTAAAATTTAGTTCCCTTTGTTTGATTTATGCAATAGGGAGGAGTTGCTACTGAAAGATTTTTCAGTCTTTTTTAGCCACTTGTGACACTATTTTCTGGGGCTTCTACACTGTACATTGATCATCTTAGCATATTTAAAGTATCAATACCAATTCAATGGCCCTAGTAAGAGAAATTGAGAAAAAAATTGTTCCCTATATTGACTTAAGCGACAGGTGTTGTCTGCTATGGAATGTGCCATAAGTCAATTTTTCATGTTTTCACGGGTGCGTAACTGGCACGTATGAGACGGTAGTTGATGTAACTGGCTTTCTTGTCACGGTATAAAGAGATTAAAAAAAAAAAAAAAAAAAATTAAAATTTAGTTCCCTTTGTTTGATTGATGCAATAGGAAGCAGTTGCTACTGAAAGAGTTTTCAGTCTTTTTTTGCCACTTGTGACATTTTCTTATTTTCTGGGGTTTCTACGCTGTACATTGATTATCTTAGCATATTTAAAGTATCAATGTGCAGTGTGATAGTTGGCCTGAATTAGAAAAGCAAATCGAATGAAGGAATCAAGGGATCAGTGGAAGTCACTCTTGCAAGGTGCGTGCTAGAAGGCACCAAAACAAGGTCTTCTGTCACCCTGTTTTCTTAAATGTTCGCCCATTTTCAGTGAAATCTGGCATGTGTGGAGGGTGCATGCCTGGCAGTGTGCCAAGGACTGCATAACAGCCTTCAAAGAAGACTTAAAATCCACTTATATGCCGATTTTTGTGCACTGTTTTCTATCGATATTTTCGGGCGCCATTTTAAAATGGCTTAAAGCTTTCTGATTGGATGATTGTGGGGGTGTGTCTGCAATTTGATTGGCTGATTGGGCGGAATATTGAATTTCTCAAAGCTTTTCTGATTGGATAATTTGAAGAGAGGGATGAGATTTGATTGGCTGATTGGACGCCATTTTGATTTTCTAATAGCTTCTGCGATTGGATAATTTAAGAGAGGCCTGAGATTTGATTGGCTGATTTCGGGTCATTTCAGCCTATTCAATGGCAAAGAGCGTTTGACCCCTGCACCAAGACCTTTTTTGGGTCCTGATGGTCAGAGGTTGAATCCCCAACTTTGCCATTTTATCTATTTTACCGGTTTTTATTATTAGTCATTCTTACATCTTATTGTATTTCATTGGCCTATTTCTAAATTGTTCAAACAAGAACTAGATTTCTTATTGGAAAAAGTTTATGCAACGGTAACCAATTGCTTCTGAATCAATGTTTTTGCACAGCGGTTAAACATAAAATCGACTTATGACCCACGCAGTCACCAAAATTGGTCCAATGTTTTTCATGACCCTGGTATGAAAACGAATTTGGTTTACCTTTCTTTGATTTGTGCAACATGTATCAGTTGCCTCCAAAAGTGTCCAGGTTGATTTTATGATTTTATGCACAGCACGTAACGGTCACGTATGGGTGGGATAGTCATCGTAACCAATTCAATGGCCCTAGTAAGAGAAAAGGAAAAAAAAAATCCCTATATTTGACTTAAGCAACAGGTGTCGTCTGCTATGGAATGTGCCGTAAGTCGATTTTTCATGTTTTTGCGGGGCGCGTAACTGGCACGTATGAGATGGTAGTCAACGCAACTGGATTTCTTGTCACGGTGTAAAGAGATTACAAAAAATTAAAAATTTAGTTCCCTTTGTTTGATTTATGCAATAGAAATCAGTTGTTACTGAAAGAGTTTTCAGTCTTTTTTAGCAAGTTGTGACATTATTTTCTTGGATTTCTACACTGTACATTGATCATCTTAGCATATTCAAAGTATCAATGCCAATTCAATGGCCCTAGTAAGAGAAAAAGAAAAAAATTGTTCCCTATATTTGACTTAAGCAACAGGTGTCGTCTGCTATGGAATGTGCCGTAAGTCAATTTTTCATGTTTTCACGGGTGCGTAACTGGCACGTATGAGACGGTAGTTGATGTAATTGGCTTTCTTGTCATGGTATAAAGAGATTAAAAAAAAAAAAAAAAAAAAATTAAAATTTAGTTCCCTTTGTTTGATTGATGCAATAGGAAGCAGTTGCTACTGAAAGAGTTTTCAGTCTTTTTTTGCCACTTGTGACATTTTCTTATTTTCTGGGGTTTCTACGCTGAACATTGATTATCTTAGCATATTTAAAGTATCAATGTGCAGTGTGATAGTTGGCCTGAATTAGAAAAGCAAATCGAATGAAGGAATCAAGGGATCAGGGGAAGTCACTCTTGCAAGGTGCGTGCTAGAAGGCACCAAAACAAGGTCTTCTGTCACCCTGTTTTCTTAAATGTTCGCCCATTTTCAGTGAAATCTGGCATGTGTGGAGGGTGCATGCCTGGCAGTTTGCCAAGGACTGCATAACAGCCTTCAAAGAAGACTTAAAATCCACTTTTATGCCGACTTTTGTTCACTGTTTTCTATCGATATTTTCGGGCGCCATTTTAAAATGGCTCAAAGCTTTCTGATTGGATGATTGTGGGGGTGTGTCTGCAATTTGATTGGCTGATTGGGCGGAATATTGAATTTCTCAAAGCTTTTCTGATTGGATAATTTGAAGAGAGGGATGAGATTTGATTGGCTGATTGGACGCCATTTTGATTTTCTAAAAGCTTCTGTGATTGGATAATTTAAGAGAGGCCTGAGATTTGATTGGCTGATTGGAAGGGGGGGAAATCTCTGTATATATGTGTTAAATCTTCGGGTCATTTCAGCCTATTCAATGGCAAAGAGCGTTTGACCCCTGCACCAAGACCTTTTTTGGGTCCTGATGGTCAGAGGTTGAATCCCGAACTTTGCCATTTTATCTATTTTACCGGTTTTTATTATTAGTCATTCTTACATCTTATTGTATTTCATTGGCCTATTTCTAAATTCTTCAAACAAGAAAAAGATTTTTTATTGGAAAAAGTTTATGCAACAGCAACCGGTTGCTTCTGAATCAATGTTTTTGCACAGCGGTTAAACAAAAAATCGACTTATGACCCAAGCGGTTACCAAAATTGGTCCAATGTTTTTCGTGACCCTGGTATGAAAACGAATTTGGTTTACCTTTCTTTGATTTGTGCAACATGTATCAGTTGCCTCCAAAAGTGTCCAGGTTGATTTTATGATTTTATGCACAGCACGTAACGGTCACGTATGGGTGGGATAGTCATCGTAGCCAATTCAATGGCCCTAGGAAGAGAAAAGGAAAAAAAAAAATCCTATATTTGACTTAAGCAACAGGTGTCGTCTGCTATGGAATATGCGGTAAGTCGATTTTTCATGTTTTCGCGGGGCGCGTAACTGGCACGTATGAGACGGTAGTCAACGCAACTGGATTTCTTGTCACAGTGTAAAGAGATTACAAAAAATTAAAAATTTAGTTCCCTTTGTTTGATTTATGCAATAGAAATCAGTTGTTACTGAAAGAGTTTTCAGTCTTTTTTAGCAACTTGTGACATTATTTTCTTGGATTTCTACACTGTACATTGATCATCTTAGCATATTCAAAGTATCAAAGCCAATTCAATGGCCCTAGTAAAAGAAAAAGAAAAAAAAAAAAATCCCTATATTTGACTTAAGCAAAAGGTGTCGTCTGCTATGGAATGTGCCGTAAGTCGATTTTTCATGTTTTCGCGGGCACGTAACTGGCACATATGAGACGGTAGTCAACGCAACTGGAATTATTGTCATGGTATAAAGAGATTAAAAAAAAATTAAAATTTAGTTCCCTTTGTTTGATTTATGCAATAGAAAGCAGTTGCTACTGAAAGATTTTTCAGTCTTTTTTAGCCACTTGTGACACTATTTTCTGGGGTTTTTACACTGTACATTGATCATCTTAGCATATTTAAAGTATCAATACCAATTCAATGGCCCTAGTAAGAGAAATTGAGAAAAAAATTCTTCCCTATATTGACTTAAGCGACAGGTGTTGTCTGCTATGGAATGTGCCATAAGTCGATTTTTCATGTTTTCACGGGTGCGTAACTGGCACGTATGAGACGGTAGTTGATGTAACTGGCTTTCTTGTCACGGTATAAAGAGATTAAAAAAAAAAAAAAAAAAAAATTAAAATTTAGTTCCCTTTGTTTGATTGATGCAATAGGAAGCAGTTGCTACTGAAAGAGTTTTCAGTCTTTTTTTGCCACTTGTGTCATTATTTTCTTATTTTCTGGGGTTTCTACGCTGTACATTGATCATCTTAGCATATTTAAAGTATCAATGTGCAGTATGATAGTTGGCCTGAATTAGAAAAGCAAATCGAATGAAGGAATCAAGGGATCAGGGGAAGTCACTCTTGCAAGGTGCGTGCTAGAAGGCACCAAAACAAGGTCTTCTGTCACCCTGTTTTCTTAAATGTTCGCCCATTTTCAGTGAAATCTGGCATGTGTGGAGGGTGCATGCCTGGCAGTTTGCCAAGGACTGCATAACAGCCTTCAAAGAAGACTTAAAATCCACTTTTATGCCGATTTTTGTTCACTGTTTTCTATCGATATTTTCGGGCGACTTTTTAAAATGGCTCAAAGCTTTCTGATTGGATGATTGTGAGGGTGTGTCTGCAATTTGATTGGCTGATTGGGCGCAATATTGAATTTCTCAAAGCTTTTCTGATTGGATAATTTGAAGAGAGGGATGAGATTTGATTGGCTGATTGGACGCCATTTTGATTTTCTAAAAGCTTCTGTGATTGGATAATTTAAGAGAGGCCTGAGATTTGATTGGCTGATTGGAAGGGGGGGGGAAATCTCCATATATATGTGTTAAATCTTCGGGTCATTTCAGCCTATTCAATGGCAAAGAGCGTTTGACCCCTGCACCAAGACCTTTTTTGGGTCCTGATGGTCAGAGGTTGAATCCCGAACTTTGCCATTTTATCTATTTTACCGGTTTTTATTATTAGTCATTCTTACATCTTATTGTATTTCATTGGCCTATTTCTAAATTCTTCAAACAAGAACAAGATTTTTTATTGGAAAAAGTTTATGCAACAGCAACTGGTTGCTTCTGAATCAATGTATTTGCACAGCAGTTAAACATAAAATCGACTTATGACCCATGCGGTTACCAAAATTGGTCCAATGTTTTTCGTGACCCTGGTATGAAAACGAATTTGGTTTACCTTTCTTTGATTTGTGCAACATGTATCAGTTGCCTCCAAAAGTGTCCAGGTTGATTTTATGATTTTATGCACAGCACGTAACGGTCACGTATGGGTGGGATAGTCATCGTAACCAATTCAATGGCCCTAGTAAGAGAAAAGGAAAAAAAAAATCCCTATATTTGACTTAAGCAACAGGTGTCGTCTGCTATGGAATATGCGGTAAGTCGATTTTTCATGTTTTCGCGGAGCGCGTAACTGGCACGTATGAGACGGTAGTCAACGCAACTGGATTTCTTGTCACGGTGTAAAGAGATTACAAAAAATTAAAAATTTAGTTCCCTTTGTTTGATTTATGCAATAGAAATCAGTTGTTACTGAAAGAGTTTTCAGTCTTTTTTAGCAAGTTGTGACATTATTTTCTGGGATTTCTACACTGTACATTGATCATCTTAGCATATTCAAAGTATCAATGCCAATTCAATGGCCCTAGTAAGAGAAAAAGAAAAAAAAAATCCCTATATTTGACTTAAGCAAAAGGTGTCGTCTGCTATGGAATGTGCCGTAAGTCGACTTTTCATGTTTTCGCGGGCACGCAACTGGCACATATGAGACGGTAGTCAACGCAACTGGAATTATTGTCACGGTATAAAGAGATTAAAAAAAAATTAAAATTTAGTTCCCTTTGTTTGATTTATGCAATAGGGAGCAGTTGCTACTGAAAGATTTTTCAGTCTTTTTTAGCCACTTGTGACACTATTTTCTGGGGCTTCTACACTGTACATTGATCATCTTAGCATATTTAAAGTATCAATACCAATTCAATGGCCCTAGTAAGAGAAATTGAGGAAAGAATTGTTCCCTATATTGACTTAAGCGACAGGTGTTGTCTGCTATGGAATGTGCCATAAGTCAATTTTTCATGTTTTCACGGGTGCGTAACTGGCACGTATGAGACGGTAGTTGATGTAACTGGCTTTCTTGTCACGGTATAAAGAGATTAAAAAAAAAAAAAAAAAAAATTAAAATTTAGTTCCCTTTGTTTGATTGATGCAATAGGAAGCAGTTGCTACTGAAAGAGTTTTCAGTCTTTTTTTGCCACTTGTGACATTTTCTTATTTTCTGGGGTTTCTACGCTGTACATTGATTATCTTAGCATATTTAAAGTATCAATGTGCAGTGTGATAGTTGGCCTGAATTAGAAAAGCAAATCGAATGAAGGAATCAAGGGATCAGGGGAAGTCACTCTTGCAAGGTGCGTGCTAGAAGGCACCAAAACAAGGTCTTCTGTCACCCTGTTTTCTTAAATGTTCGCCCATTTTCAGTGAAATCTGGCATGTGTGGAGGGTGCATGCCTGGCAGTGTGCCAAGGACTGCATAACAGCCTTCAAAGAAGACTTAAAATCCACTTTTATGCCGATTTTTGTGCACTGTTTTCTATCGATATTTTCGGGCGCCATTTTAAAATGGCTTAAAGCTTTCTGATTGGATGATTGTGGGGGTGTGTCTGCAATTTGATTGGCTGATTGGGCGGAATATTGAATTTCTCAAAGCTTTTCTGATTGGATAATTTGAAGAGAGGGATGAGATTTGATTGGCTGATTGGACGCCATTTTGATTTTCTAATAGCTTCTGCGATTGGATAATTTAAGAGAGGCCTGAGATTTGATTGGCTGATTTCGGGTCATTTCAGCCTATTCAATGGCAAAGAGCGTTTGACCCCTGCACCAAGACCTTTTTTGGGTCCTGATGGTCAGAGGTTGAATCCCGAACTTTGCCATTTTATCTATTTTACCGGTTTTTATTATTAGTCATTCTTACATCTTATTGTATTTCATTGGCCTATTTCTAAATTCTTCAAACAAGAACTAGATTTCTTATTGGAAAAAGTTTATGCAACGGTAACCAATTGCTTCTGAATCAATGTTTTTGCACAGCGGTTAAACATAAAATCGACTTATGACCCACGCAGTCACCAAAATTGGTCCAATGTTTTTCGTGACCCTGGTATGAAAACGAATTTGGTTTACCTTTCTTTGATTTGTGCAACATGTATCAGTTGCCTCCAAAAGTGTCCAGGTTGATTTTATGATTTTATGCACAGCACGTAACGGTCACGTATGGGTGGGATAGTCATCGTAACCAATTCAATGGCCCTAGTAAGAGAAAAGGAAAAAAAAAAATCCCTATATTTGACTTAAGCAACAGGTGTCGTCTGCTATGGAATGTGCCGTAAGTCGATTTTTCATGTTTTTGCGGGGCGCGTAACTGGCACGTATGAGATGGTAGTCAACGCAACTGGATTTCTTGTCACGGTGTAAAGAGATTACAAAAAATTAAAAATTTAGTTCCCTTTGTTTGATTTATGCAATAGAAATCAGTTGTTACTGAAAGAGTTTTCAGTCTTTTTTAGCAAGTTGTGACATTATTTTCTTGGATTTCTACACTGTACATTGATCATCTTAGCATATTCAAAGTATCAATGCCAATTCAATGGCCCTAGTAAGAGAAAAAGAAAAAAATTGTTCCCTATATTTGACTTAAGCAACAGGTGTCGTCTGCTATGGAATGTGCCGTAAGTCAATTTTTCATGTTTTCACGGGTGCGTAACTGGCACGTATGAGACTATAGTTGATGTAACTGGCTTTCTTGTCATGGTATAAAGAGATTAAAAAAAAAAAAAAAAAAAAAAAAATTAAAATTTAGTTCCCTTTGTTTGATTGATGCAATAGGAAGCAGTTGCTACTGAAAGAGTTTTCAGTCTTTTTTTGCCACTTGTGACATTTTCTTATTTTCTGGGGTTTCTACGCTGAACATTGATTATCTTAGCATATTTAAAGTATCAATGTGCAGTGTGACAGTTGGCCTGAATTAGAAAAGCAAATCGAATGAAGGAATCAAGGGATCAGGGGAAGTCACTCTTGCAAGGTGCGTGCTAGAAGGCACCAAAACAAGGTCTTCTGTCACCCTGTTTTCTTAAATGTTCGCCCATTTTCAGTGAAATCTGGCATGTGTGGAGGGTGCATGCCTGGCAGTTTGCCAAGGACTGCATAACAGCCTTCAAAGAAGACTTAAAATCCACTTTTATGCCGACTTTTGTTCACTGTTTTCTATCGATATTTTCGGGCGCCATTTTAAAATGGCTCAAAGCTTTCTGATTGGATGATTGTGGGGGTGTGTCTGCAATTTGATTGGCTGATTGGGCGGAATATTGAATTTCTCAAAGCTTTTCTGATTGGATAATTTGAAGAGAGGGATGAGATTTGATTGGCTGATTGGACGCCATTTTGATTTTCTAAAAGCTTCTGTGATTGGATAATTTAAGAGAGGCCTGAGATTTGATTGGCTGATTGGAAGGGGGGGGAATCTCTGTATATATGTGTTAAATCTTCGGGTCATTTCAGCCTATTCAATGGCAAAGAGCGTTTGACCCCTGCACCAAGACCTTTTTTGGGTCCTGATGGTCAGAGGTTGAATCCCCAACTTTGCCATTTTATCTATTTTACCGGTTTTTATTATTAGTCATTCTTACATCTTATTGTATTTCATTGGCCTATTTCTAAATTCTTCAAACAAGAACAAGATTTTTTATTGCAAAAAGTTTATGCAACAGCAACCGGTTGCTTCTGAATCAATGTTTTTGCACAGCGGTTAAACAAAAAATCGACTTATGACCCAAGCGGTTACCAAAATTGGTCCAATGTTTTTCGTGACCCTGGTATGAAAACGAATTTGGTTTACCTTTCTTTGATTTGTGCAACATGTATCAGTTGCCTCCAAAAGTGTCCAGGTTGATTTTATGATTTTATGCACAGCACGTAACGGTCACGTATGGGTGGGATAGTCATCGTAGCCAATTCAATGGCCCTAGGAAGAGAAAAGGAAAAAAAAAAATCCTATATTTGACTTAAGCAACAGGTGTCGTCTGCTATGGAATATGCGGTAAGTCGATTTTTCATGTTTTCGCGGGGCGCGTAACTGGCACGTATGAGACGGTAGTCAACGCAACTGGATTTCTTGTCACAGTGTAAAGAGATTACAAAAAATTAAAAATTTAGTTCCCTTTGTTTGATTTATGCAATAGAAATCAGTTGTTACTGAAAGAGTTTTCAGTCTTTTTTAGCAACTTGTGACATTATTTTCTTGGATTTCTACACTGTACATTGATCATCTTAGCATATTCAAAGTATCAAAGCCAATTCAATGGCCCTAGTAAAAGAAAAAGAAAAAAAAAAAAAATCCCTATATTTGACTTAAGCAAAAGGTGTCGTCTGCTATGGAATGTGCCGTAAGTCGATTTTTCATGTTTTCGCGGGCACGTAACTGGCACATATGAGACGGTAGTCAACGCAACTGGAATTATTGTCATGGTATAAAGAGATAAAAAAAAAATTAAAATTTAGTTCCCTTTGTTTGATTTATGCAATAGAAAGCAGTTGCTACTGAAAGATTTTTCAGTCTTTTTTAGCCACTTGTGACACTATTTTCTGGGGTTTTTACACTGTACATTGATCATCTTAGCATATTTAAAGTATCAATACCAATTCAATGGCCCTAGTAAGAGAAATTGAGAAAAAAATTCTTCCCTATATTGACTTAAGCGACAGGTGTTGTCTGCTATGGAATGTGCCATAAGTCGATTTTTCATGTTTTCACGGGTGCGTAACTGGCACGTATGAGACGGTAGTTGATGTAACTGGCTTTCTTGTCACGGTATAAAGAGATTAAAAAAAAAAAAAAAAAAAATTAAAATTTAGTTCCCTTTGTTTGATTGATGCAATAGGAAGCAGTTGCTACTGAAAGAGTTTTCAGTCTTTTTTTGCCACTTGTGTCATTATTTTCTTATTTTCTGGGGTTTCTACGCTGTACATTGATCATCTTAGCATATTTAAAGTATCAATGTGCAGTATGATAGTTGGCCTGAATTAGAAAAGCAAATCGAATGAAGGAATCAAGGGATCAGGGGAAGTCACTCTTGCAAGGTGCGTGCTAGAAGGCACCAAAACAAGGTCTTCTGTCACCCTGTTTTCTTAAATGTTCGCCCATTTTCAGTGAAATCTGGCATGTGTGGAGGGTGCATGCCTGGCAGTTTGCCAAGGACTGCATAACAGCCTTCAAAGAAGACTTAAAATCCACTTTTATGCCGATTTTTGTTCACTGTTTTCTATCGATATTTTCGGGCGACTTTTTAAAATGGCTCAAAGCTTTCTGATTGGATGATTGTGGGGGTGTGTCTGCAATTTGATTGGCTGATTGGGCGCAATATTGAATTTCTCAAAGCTTTTCTGATTGGATAATTTGAAGAGAGGGATGAGATTTGATTGGCTGATTGGACGCCATTTTGATTTTCTAAAAGCTTCTGTGATTGGATAATTTAAGAGAGGCCTGAGATTTGATTGGCTGATTGGAAGGGGGGGGGGAAATCTCCATATATATGTGTTAAATCTTCGGGTCATTTCAGCCTATTCAATGGCAAAGAGCGTTTGACCCCTGCACCAAGACCTTTTTTGGGTCCTGATGGTCAGAGGTTGAATCCCCAACTTTGCCATTTTATCTATTTTACCGGTTTTTATTATTAGTCATTCTTACATCTTATTGTATTTCATTGGCCTATTTCTAAATTGTTCAAACAAGAACTAGATTTCTTATTGGAAAAAGTTTATGCAACGGTAACCAATTGCTTCTGAATCAATGTTTTTGCACAGCGGTTAAACATAAAATCGACTTATGACCCACGCAGTCACCAAAATTGGTCCAATGTTTTTCGTGACCCTGGTATGAAAACGAATTTGGTTTACCTTTCTTTGATTTGTGCAACATGTATCAGTTGCCTCCAAAAGTGTCCAGGTTGATTTTATGATTTTATGCACAGCACGTAACGGTCACGTATGGGTGGGATAGTCATCGTAACCAATTCAATGGCCCTAGTAAGAGAAAAGGAAAAAAAAAAATCCCTATATTTGACTTAAGCAACAGGTGTCGTCTGCTATGGAATGTGCCGTAAGTCGATTTTTCATGTTTTTGCGGGGCGCGTAACTGGCACGTATGAGATGGTAGTCAACGCAACTGGATTTCTTGTCACGGTGTAAAGAGATTACAAAAAATTAAAAATTTAGTTCCCTTTGTTTGATTTATGCAATAGAAATCAGTTGTTACTGAAAGAGTTTTCAGTCTTTTTTAGCAACTTGTGACATTATTTTCTTGGATTTCTACACTGTACATTGATCATCTTAGCATATTCAAAGTATCAATGCCAATTCAATGGCCCTAGTAAGAGAAAAAGAAAAAAATTGTTCCCTATATTTGACTTAAGCAACAGTTGTCGTCTGCTATGGAATGTGCCGTAAGTCAATTTTTCATGTTTTCACGGGTGCGTAACTGGCACGTATGAGACGGTAGTTGATGTAACTGGCTTTCTTGTCATGGTATAAAGAGATTAAAAAAAAAAAAAAAAAAAATTAAAATTTAGTTCCCTTTGTTTGATTGATGCAATAGGAAGCAGTTGCTACTGAAAGAGTTTTCAGTCTTTTTTTGCCACTTGTGACATTTTCTTATTTTCTGGGGTTTCTACGCTGAACATTGATTATCTTAGCATATTTAAAGTATCAATGTGCAGTGTGACAGTTGGCCTGAATTAGAAAAGCAAATCAAATGAAGGAATCAAGGGATCAGGGGAAGTCACTCTTGCAAGGTGCGTGCTAGAAGGCACCAAAACAAGGTCTTCTGTCACCCTGTTTTCTTAAATGTTCGCCCATTTTCAGTGAAATCTGGCATGTGTGGAGGGTGCATGCCTGGCAGTTTGCCAAGGACTGCATAACAGCCTTCAAAGAAGACTTAAAATCCACTTTTATGCCGACTTTTGTTCACTGTTTTCTATCGATATTTTCGGGCGCCATTTTAAAATGGCTCAAAGCTTTCTGATTGGATGATTGTGGGGGTGTGTCTGCAATTTGATTGGCTGATTGGGCGGAATATTGAATTTCTCAAAGCTTTTCTGATTGGATAATTTGAAGAGAGGGATGAGATTTGATTGGCTGATTGGACGCCATTTTGATTTTCTAAAAGCTTCTGTGATTGGATAATTTAAGAGAGGCCTGAGATTTGATTGGCTGATTGGAAGGGGGGGGAATCTCTGTATATATGTGTTAAATCTTCGGGTCATTTCAGCCTATTCAATGGCAAAGAGCGTTTGACCCCTGCACCAAGACCTTTTTTGGGTCCTGATGGTCAGAGGTTGAATCCCGAACTTTGCCATTTTATCTATTTTACCGGTTTTTATTATTAGTCATTCTTACATCTTATTGTATTTCATTGGCCTATTTCTAAATTCTTCAAACAAGAAAAAGATTTTTTATTGGAAAAAGTTTATGCAACAGCAACCGGTTGCTTCTGAATTAATGTTTTTGCACAGCGGTTAAACAAAAAATCGACTTATGACCCAAGCGGTTACCAAAATTGGTCCAATGTTTTTCGTGACCCTGGTATGAAAACGAATTTGGTTTACCTTTCTTTGATTTGTGCAACATGTATCAGTTGCCTCCAAAAGTGTCCAGGTTGATTTTATGATTTTATGCACAGCACGTAACGGTCACGTATGGGTGGGATAGTCATCGTAGCCAATTCAATGGCCCTAGGAAGAGAAAAGGAAAAAAAAAAATCCCTATATTTGACTTAAGCAACAGGTGTCGTCTGCTATGGAATATACGGTAAGTCGATTTTTCATGTTTTCGCGGGGCGCGTAACTGGCACGTATGAGATGGTAGTCAACGCAACTGGATTTCTTGTCACAGTGTAAAGAGATTACAAAAAATTAAAAATTTAGTTCCCTTTGTTTGATTTATGCAATAGAAATCAGTTGTTACTGAAAGAGTTTTCAGTCTTTTTTAGCAACTTGTGACATTATTTTCTTGGATTTCTACACTGTACATTGATCATCTTAGCATATTCAAAGTATCAAAGCCAATTCAATGGCCCTAGTAAAAGAAAAAGAAAAAAAAAAAATCCCTATATTTGACTTAAGCAAAAGGTGTCGTCTGCTATGGAATGTGCCGTAAGTCGATTTTTCATGTTTTCGCGGGCACGTAACTGGCACATATGAGACGGTAGTCAACGCAACTGGAATTATTGTCATGGTATAAAGAGATTAAAAAAAAATTAAAATTTAGTTCCCTTTGTTTGATTTATGCAATAGAAAGCAGTTGCTACTGAAAGATTTTTCAGTCTTTTTTAGCCACTTGTGACACTATTTTCTGGGGTTTTTACACTGTACATTGATCATCTTAGCATATTTAAAGTATGAATACCAATTCAATGGCCCTAGTAAGAGAAATTGAGAAAAAAATTCTTCCCTATATTGACTTAAGCGACAGGTGTTGTCTGCTATGGAATGTGCCATAAGTCGATTTTTCATGTTTTCACGGGTGCGTAACTGGCACTTATGAGACGGTAGTTGATGTAACTGGCTTTCTTGTCACGGTATAAAGAGATTAAAAAAAAAAAAAAAAAAAATTAAAATTTAGTTCCCTTTGTTTGATTGATGCAATAGGAAGCAGTTGCTACTGAAAGAGTTTTCAGTCTATTTTTGCCACTTGTGTCATTATTTTCTTATTTTCTGGGGTTTCTACGCTGTACATTGATCATCTTAGCATATTTAAAGTATCAATGTGCAGTATGATAGTTGGCCTGAATTAGAAAAGCAAATCGAATGAAGGAATCAAGGGATCAGGGGAAGTCACTCTTGCAAGGTGCGTGCTAGAAGGCACCAAAACAAGGTCTTCTGTCACCCTGTTTTCTTAAATGTTCGCCCATTTTCAGTGAAATCTGGCATGTGTGGAGGGTGCATGCCTGGCAGTTTGCCAAGGACTGCATAACAGCCTTCAAAGAAGACTTAAAATCCACTTTTATGCCGATTTTTGTTCACTGTTTTCTATCGATATTTTCGGGCGACTTTTTAAAATGGCTCAAAGCTTTCTGATTGGATGATTGTGAGGGTGTGTCTGCAATTTGATTGGCTGATTGGGCGCAATATTGAATTTCTCAAAGCTTTTCTGATTGGATAATTTGAAGAGAGGGATGAGATTTGATTGGCTGATTGGACGCCATTTTGATTTTCTAAAAGCTTCTGTGATTGGATAATTTAAGAGAGGCCTGAGATTTGATTGGCTGATTGGAAGGGGGGGGGAAATCTCCATATATATGTGTTAAATCTTCGGGTCATTTCAGCCTATTCAATGGCAAAGAGCGTTTGACCCCTGCACCAAGACCTTTTTTGGGTCCTGATGGTCAGAGGTTGAATCCCGAACTTTGCCATTTTATCTATTTTACCGGTTTTTATTATTAGTCATTCTTACATCTTATTGTATTTCATTGGCCTATTTCTAAATTCTTCAAACAAGAACAAGATTTTTTATTGGAAAAAGTTTATGCAACAGCAACTGGTTGCTTCTGAATCAATGTATTTGCACAGCAGTTAAACATAAAATCGACTTATGACCCATGCGGTTACCAAAATTGGTCCAATGTTTTTCGTGACCCTGGTATGAAAACGAATTTGGTTTACCTTTCTTTGATTTGTGCAACATGTATCAGTTGCCTCCAAAAGTGTCCAGGTTGATTTTATGATTTTATGCACAGCACGTAACGGTCACGTATGGGTGGGATAGTCATCGTAACCAATTCAATGGCCCTAGTAAGAGAAAAGGAAAAAAAAAATCCCTATATTTGACTTAAGCAACAGGTGTCGTCTGCTATGGAATATGCGGTAAGTCGATTTTTCATGTTTTTGCGGAGCGCGTAACTGGCACGTATGAGACGGTAGTCAACGCAACTGGATTTCTTGTCACGGTGTAAAGAGATTACAAAAAATTAAAAATTTAGTTCCCTTTGTTTGATTTATGCAATAGAAATCAGTTGTTACTGAAAGAGTTTTCAGTCTTTTTTAGCAAGTTGTGACATTATTTTCTGGGATTTCTACACTGTACATTGATCATCTTAGCATATTCAAAGTATCAATGCCAATTCAATGGCCCTAGTAAGAGAAAAAGAAAAAAAAAATCCCTATATTTGACTTAAGCAAAAGGTGTCGTCTGCTATGGAATGTGCCGTAAGTCGACTTTTCATGTTTTCGCGGGCACGCAACTGGCACATATGAGACGGTAGTCAACGCAACTGGAATTATTGTCACGGTATAAAGAGATTAAAAAAAAATTAAAATTTAGTTCCCTTTGTTTGATTTATGCAATAGGGAGCAGTTGCTACTGAAAGATTTTTCAGTCTTTTTTAGCCACTTGTGACACTATTTTCTGGGGCTTCTACACTGTACATTGATCATCTTAGCATATTTAAAGTATCAATACCAATTCAATGGCCCTAGTAAGAGAAATTGAGGAAAGAATTGTTCCCTATATTGACTTAAGCGACAGGTGTTGTCTGCTATGGAATGTGCCATAAGTCAATTTTTCATGTTTTCACGGGTGCGTAACTGGCACGTATGAGACGGTAGTTGATGTAACTGGCTTTCTTGTCACGGTATAAAGAGATTAAAAAAAAAAAAAAAAAAAATTAAAATTTAGTTCCCTTTGTTTGATTGATGCAATAGGAAGCAGTTGCTACTGAAAGAGTTTTCAGTCTTTTTTTGCCACTTGTGACATTTTCTTATTTTCTGGGGTTTCTACGCTGTACATTGATTATCTTAGCATATTTAAAGTATCAATGTGCAGTGTGATAGTTGGCCTGAATTAGAAAAGCAAATCGAATGAAGGAATCAAGGGATCAGGGGAAGTCACTCTTGCAAGGTGCGTGCTAGAAGGCACCAAAACAAGGTCTTCTGTCACCCTGTTTTCTTAAATGTTCGCCCATTTTCAGTGAAATCTGGCATGTGTGGAGGGTGCATGCCTGGCAGTGTGCCAAGGACTGCATAACAGCCTTCAAAGAAGACTTAAAATCCACTTTTATGCCGATTTTTGTGCACTGTTTTCTATCGATATTTTCGGGCGCCATTTTAAAATGGCTTAAAGCTTTCTGATTGGATGATTGTGGGGGTGTGTCTGCAATTTGATTGGCTGATTGGGCGGAATATTGAATTTCTCAAAGCTTTTCTGATTGGATAATTTGAAGAGAGGGATGAGATTTGATTGGCTGATTGGACGCCATTTTGATTTTCTAATAGCTTCTGCGATTGGATAATTTAAGAGAGGCCTGAGATTTGATTGGCTGATTGGAAGGGGGGGGGAAATCTCCATATATATGTGTTAAATCTTCGGGTCATTTCAGCCTATTCAATGGCAAAGAGCGTTTGACCCCTGCACCAAGACCTTTTTTGGGTCCTGATGGTCAGAGGTTGAATCCCCAACTTTGCCATTTTATCTATTTTACCGGTTTTTATTATTAGTCATTCTTACATCTTATTGTATTTCATTGGCCTATTTCTAAATTGTTCAAACAAGAACTAGATTTCTTATTGGAAAAAGTTTATGCAACGGTAACCAATTGCTTCTGAATCAATGTTTTTGCACAGCGGTTAAACATAAAATCGACTTATGACCCACGCAGTCACCAAAATTGGTCCAATGTTTTTCGTGACCCTGGTATGAAAACGAATTTGGTTTACCTTTCTTTGATTTGTGCAACATGTATCAGTTGCCTCCAAAAGTGTCCAGGTTGATTTTATGATTTTATGCACAGCACGTAACGGTCACGTATGGGTGGGATAGTCATCGTAACCAATTCAATGGCCCTAGTAAGAGAAAAGGAAAAAAAAAAATCCCTATATTTGACTTAAGCAACAGGTGTCGTCTGCTATGGAATGTGCCGTAAGTCGATTTTTCATGTTTTTGCGGGGCGCGTAACTGGCACGTATGAGATGGTAGTCAACGCAACTGGATTTCTTGTCACGGTGTAAAGAGATTACAAAAAATTAAAAATTTAGTTCCCTTTGTTTGATTTATGCAATAGAAATCAGTTGTTACTGAAAGAGTTTTCAGTCTTTTTTAGCAACTTGTGACATTATTTTCTTGGATTTCTACACTGTACATTGATCATCTTAGCATATTCAAAGTATCAATGCCAATTCAATGGCCCTAGTAAGAGAAAAAGAAAAAAATTGTTCCCTATATTTGACTTAAGCAACAGTTGTCGTCTGCTATGGAATGTGCCGTAAGTCAATTTTTCATGTTTTCACGGGTGCGTAACTGGCACGTATGAGACGGTAGTTGATGTAACTGGCTTTCTTGTCATGGTATAAAGAGATTAAAAAAAAAAAAAAAAAAAAATTAAAATTTAGTTCCCTTTGTTTGATTGATGCAATAGGAAGCAGTTGCTACTGAAAGAGTTTTCAGTCTTTTTTTGCCACTTGTGACATTTTCTTATTTTCTGGGGTTTCTACGCTGAACATTGATTATCTTAGCATATTTAAAGTATCAATGTGCAGTGTGACAGTTGGCCTGAATTAGAAAAGCAAATCAAATGAAGGAATCAAGGGATCAGGGGAAGTCACTCTTGCAAGGTGCGTGCTAGAAGGCACCAAAACAAGGTCTTCTGTCACCCTGTTTTCTTAAATGTTCGCCCATTTTCAGTGAAATCTGGCATGTGTGGAGGGTGCATGCCTGGCAGTTTGCCAAGGACTGCATAACAGCCTTCAAAGAAGACTTAAAATCCACTTTTATGCCGACTTTTGTTCACTGTTTTCTATCGATATTTTCGGGCGCCATTTTAAAATGGCTCAAAGCTTTCTGATTGGATGATTGTGGGGGTGTGTCTGCAATTTGATTGGCTGATTGGGCGGAATATTGAATTTCTCAAAGCTTTTCTGATTGGATAATTTGAAGAGAGGGATGAGATTTGATTGGCTGATTGGACGCCATTTTGATTTTCTAAAAGCTTCTGTGATTGGATAATTTAAGAGAGGCCTGAGATTTGATTGGCTGATTGGAAGGGGGGGGAATCTCTGTATATATGTGTTAAATCTTCGGGTCATTTCAGCCTATTCAATGGCAAAGAGCGTTTGACCCCTGCACCAAGACCTTTTTTGGGTCCTGATGGTCAGAGGTTGAATCCCGAACTTTGCCATTTTATCTATTTTACCGGTTTTTATTATTAGTCATTCTTACATCTTATTGTATTTCATTGGCCTATTTCTAAATTCTTCAAACAAGAAAAAGATTTTTTATTGGAAAAAGTTTATGCAACAGCAACCGGTTGCTTCTGAATTAATGTTTTTGCACAGCGGTTAAACAAAAAATCGACTTATGACCCAAGCGGTTACCAAAATTGGTCCAATGTTTTTCGTGACCCTGGTATGAAAACGAATTTGGTTTACCTTTCTTTGATTTGTGCAACATGTATCAGTTGCCTCCAAAAGTGTCCAGGTTGATTTTATGATTTTATGCACAGCACGTAACGGTCACGTATGGGTGGGATAGTCATCGTAGCCAATTCAATGGCCCTAGGAAGAGAAAAGGAAAAAAAAAAATCCCTATATTTGACTTAAGCAACAGGTGTCGTCTGCTATGGAATATACGGTAAGTCGATTTTTCATGTTTTCGCGGGGCGCGTAACTGGCACGTATGAGATGGTAGTCAACGCAACTGGATTTCTTGTCACAGTGTAAAGAGATTACAAAAAATTAAAAATTTAGTTCCCTTTGTTTGATTTATGCAATAGAAATCAGTTGTTACTGAAAGAGTTTTCAGTCTTTTTTAGCAACTTGTGACATTATTTTCTTGGATTTCTACACTGTACATTGATCATCTTAGCATATTCAAAGTATCAAAGCCAATTCAATGGCCCTAGTAAAAGAAAAAGAAAAAAAAAAAATCCCTATATTTGACTTAAGCAAAAGGTGTCGTCTGCTATGGAATGTGCCGTAAGTCGATTTTTCATGTTTTCGCGGGCACGTAACTGGCACATATGAGACGGTAGTCAACGCAACTGGAATTATTGTCATGGTATAAAGAGATTAAAAAAAAATTAAAATTTAGTTCCCTTTGTTTGATTTATGCAATAGAAAGCAGTTGCTACTGAAAGATTTTTCAGTCTTTTTTAGCCACTTGTGACACTATTTTCTGGGGTTTTTACACTGTACATTGATCATCTTAGCATATTTAAAGTATGAATACCAATTCAATGGCCCTAGTAAGAGAAATTGAGAAAAAAATTCTTCCCTATATTGACTTAAGCGACAGGTGTTGTCTGCTATGGAATGTGCCATAAGTCGATTTTTCATGTTTTCACGGGTGCGTAACTGGCACTTATGAGACGGTAGTTGATGTAACTGGCTTTCTTGTCACGGTATAAAGAGATTAAAAAAAAAAAAAAAAAATTAAAATTTAGTTCCCTTTGTTTGATTGATGCAATAGGAAGCAGTTGCTACTGAAAGAGTTTTCAGTCTTTTTTTGCCACTTGTGTCATTATTTTCTTATTTTCTGGGGTTTCTACGCTGTACATTGATCATCTTAGCATATTTAAAGTATCAATGTGCAGTATGATAGTTGGCCTGAATTAGAAAAGCAAATCGAATGAAGGAATCAAGGGATCAGGGGAAGTCACTCTTGCAAGGTGCGTGCTAGAAGGCACCAAAACAAGGTCTTCTGTCACCCTGTTTTCTTAAATGTTCGCCCATTTTCAGTGAAATCTGGCATGTGTGGAGGGTGCATGCCTGGCAGTTTGCCAAGGACTGCATAACAGCCTTCAAAGAAGACTTAAAATCCACTTTTATGCCGATTTTTGTTCACTGTTTTCTATCGATATTTTCGGGCGACTTTTTAAAATGGCTCAAAGCTTTCTGATTGGATGATTGTGGGGGTGTGTCTGCAATTTGATTGGCTGATTGGGCGGAATATTGAATTTCTCAAAGCTTTTCTGATTGGATAATTTGAAGAGAGGGATGAGATTTGATTGGCTGATTGGACGCCATTTTGATTTTCTAAAAGCTTCTGTGATTGGATAATTTAAGAGAGGCCTGAGATTTGATTGGCTGATTGGAAGGGGGGGAAATCTCCATATATATGTGTTAAATCTTCGGGTCATTTCAGCCTATTCAATGGCAAAGAGCGTTTGACCCCTGCACCAAGACCTTTTTTGGGTCCTGATGGTCAGAGGTTGAATCCCGAACTTTGCCATTTTATCTATTTTACCGGTTTTTATTATTAGTCATTCTTACATCTTATTGTATTTCATTGGCCTATTTCTAAATTCTTCAAACAAGAACAAGATTTTTTATTGGAAAAAGTTTATGCAACAGCAACTGGTTGCTTCTGAATCAATGTATTTGCACAGCAGTTAAACATAAAATCGACTTATGACCCATGCGGTTACCAAAATTGGTCCAATGTTTTTCGTGACCCTGGTATGAAAACGAATTTGGTTTACCTTTCTTTGATTTGTGCAACATGTATCAGTTGCCTCCAAAAGTGTCCAGGTTGATTTTATGATTTTATGCACAGCACGTAACGGTCACGTATGGGTGGGATAGTCATCGTAACCAATTCAATGGCCCTAGTAAGAGAAAAGGAAAAAAAAAATCCCTATATTTGACTTAAGCAACAGGTGTCGTCTGCTATGGAATATGCGGTAAGTCGATTTTTCATGTTTTCGCGGGGCGCGTAACTGGCACGTATGAGACGGTAGTCAACGCAACTGGATTTCTTGTCACGGTGTAAAGAGATTACAAAAAATTAAAAATTTAGTTCCCTTTGTTTGATTTATGCAATAGAAATCAGTTGTTACTGAAAGAGTTTTCAGTCTTTTTTAGCAACTTGTGACATTATTTTCTGGGATTTCTACACTGTACATTGATCATCTTAGCATATTCAAAGTATCAATGCCAATTCAATGGCCCTAGTAAGAGATAAAGAAAAAAAAAATCCCTATATTTGACTTAAGCAAAAGGTGTCGTCTGCTATGGAATGTGCCGTAAGTCGACTTTTCATGTTTTCGCGGGCACGCAACTGGCACATATGAGACGGTAGTCAACGCAACTGGAATTATTGTCACGGTATAAAGAGATTAAAAAAAAATTAAAATTTAGTTCCCTTTGTTTGATTTATGCAATAGGGAGCAGTTGCTACTGAAAGATTTTTCAGTCTTTTTTAGCCACTTGTGACACTATTTTCTGGGGCTTCTACACTGTACATTGATCATCTTAGCATATTTAAAGTATCAATACCAATTCAATGGCCCTAGTAAGAGAAATTGAGAAAAAAATTGTTCCCTATATTGACTTAAGCGACAGGTGTTGTCTGCTATGGAATGTGCCATAAGTCAATTTTTCATGTTTTCACGGGTGCGTAACTGGCACGTATGAGACGGTAGTTGATGTAACTGGCTTTCTTGTCACGGTATAAAGAGATTAAAAAAAAAAAAAAAAAAAATTAAAATTTAGTTCCCTTTGTTTGATTGATGCAATAGGAAGCAGTTGCTACTGAAAGAGTTTTCAGTCTTTTTTTGCCACTTGTGACATTTTCTTATTTTCTGGGGTTTCTACGCTGTACATTGATTATCTTAGCATATTTAAAGTATCAATGTGCAGTGTGATAGTTGGCCTGAATTAGAAAAGCAAATCGAATGAAGGAATCAAGGGATCAGGGGAAGTCACTCTTGCAAGGTGCGTGCTAGAAGGCACCAAAACAAGGTCTTCTGTCACCCTGTTTTCTTAAATGTTCGCCCATTTTCAGTGAAATCTGGCATGTGTGGAGGGTGCATGCCTGGCAGTGTGCCAAGGACTGCATAACAGCCTTCAAAGAAGACTTAAAATCCACTTTTATGCCGATTTTTGTTCACTGTTTTCTATCGATATTTTCGGGCGCCATTTTAAAATGGCTTAAAGCTTTCTGATTGGATGATTGTGGGGGTGTGTCTGCAATTTGATTGGCTGATTGGGCGGAATATTGAATTTCTCAAAGCTTTTCTGATTGGATAATTTGAAGAGAGGGATGAGATTTGATTGGCTGATTGGACGCCATTTTGATTTTCTAATAGCTTCTGCGATTGGATAATTTAAGAGAGGCCTGAGATTTGATTGGCTGATTTCGGGTCATTTCAGCCTATTCAATGGCAAAGAGCGTTTGACCCCTGCACCAAGACCTTTTTTGGGTCCTGATGGTCAGAGGTTGAATCCCGAACTTTGCCATTTTATCTATTTTACCGGTTTTTATTATTAGTCATTCTTACATCTTATTGTATTTCATTGGCCTATTTCTAAATTGTTCAAACAAGAACTAGATTTCTTATTGGAAAAAGTTTATGCAACGGTAACCAATTGCTTCTGAATCAATGTTTTTGCACAGCGGTTAAACATAAAATCGACTTATGACCCACGCAGTCACCAAAATTGGTCCAATGTTTTTCGTGACCCTGGTATGAAAACGAATTTGGTTTACCTTTCTTTGATTTGTGCAACATGTATCAGTTGCCTCCAAAAGTGTCCAGGTTGATTTTATGATTTTATGCACAGCACGTAACGGTCACGTATGGGTGGGATAGTCATCGTAACCAATTCAATGGCCCTAGTAAGAGAAAAGGAAAAAAAAAAATCCCTATATTTGACTTAAGCAACAGGTGTCGTCTGCTATGGAATGTGCCGTAAGTCGATTTTTCATGTTTTTGCGGGGCGCGTAACTGGCACGTATGAGATGGTAGTCAACGCAACTGGATTTCTTGTCACGGTGTAAAGAGATTACAAAAAATTAAAAATTTAGTTCCCTTTGTTTGATTTATGCAATAGAAATCAGTTGTTACTGAAAGAGTTTTCAGTCTTTTTTAGCAACTTGTGACATTATTTTCTTGGATTTCTACACTGTACATTGATCATCTTAGCATATTCAAAGTATCAATGCCAATTCAATGGCCCTAGTAAGAGAAAAAGAAAAAAATTGTTCCCTATATTTGACTTAAGCAACAGGTGTCGTCTGCTATGGAATGTGCCGTAAGTCAATTTTTCATGTTTTCACGGGTGCGTAACTGGCACGTATGAGACGATAGTTGATGTAACTGGCTTTCTTGTCATGGTATAAAGAGATTAAAAAAAAAAAAAAAAAAAAAAGATTAAAATTTAGTTCCCTTTGTTTGATTGATGCAATAGGAAGCAGTTGCTACTGAAAGAGTTTTCAGTCTTTTTTTGCCACTTGTGACATTTTCTTATTTTCTGGGGTTTCTACGCTGAACATTGATTATCTTAGCATATTTAAAGTATCAATGTGCAGTGTGACAGTTGGCCTGAATTAGAAAAGCAAATCGAATGAAGGAATCAAGGGATCAGGGGAAGTCACTCTTGCAAGGTGCGTGCTAGAAGGCACCAAAACAAGGTCTTCTGTCACCCTGTTTTCTTAAATGTTCGCCCATTTTCAGTGAAATCTGGCATGTGTGGAGGGTGCATGCCTGGCAGTTTGCCAAGGACTGCATAACAGCCTTCAAAGAAGACTTAAAATCCACTTTTATGCCGACTTTTGTTCACTGTTTTCTATCGATATTTTCGGGCGCCATTTTAAAATGGCTCAAAGCTTTCTGATTGGATGATTGTGGGGGTGTGTCTGCAATTTGATTGGCTGATTGGGCGGAATATTGAATTTCTCAAAGCTTTTCTGATTGGATAATTTGAAGAGAGGGATGAGATTTGATTGGCTGATTGGACGCCATTTTGATTTTCTAAAAGCTTCTGTGATTGGATAATTTAAGAGAGGCCTGAGATTTGATTGGCTGATTGGAAGGGGGGGGAATCTCTGTATATATGTGTTAAATCTTCGGGTCATTTCAGCCTATTCAATGGCAAAGAGCGTTTGACCCCTGCACCAAGACCTTTTTTGGGTCCTGATGGTCAGAGGTTGAATCCCGAACTTTGCCATTTTATCTATTTTACCGGTTTTTATTATTAGTCATTCTTACATCTTATTGTATTTCATTGGCCTATTTCTAAATTCTTCAAACAAGAACAAGATTTTTTATTGGAAAAAGTTTATGCAACAGCAACCGGTTGCTTCTGAATCAATGTTTTTGCACAGCGGTTAAACAAAAAATCGACTTATGACCCAAGCGGTTACCAAAATTGGTCCAATGTTTTTCGTGACCCTGGTATGAAAACGAATTTGGTTTACCTTTCTTTGATTTGTGCAACATGTATCAGTTGCCTCCAAAAGTGTCCAGGTTGATTTTATGATTTTATGCACAGCACGTAACGGTCACGTATGGGTGGGATAGTCATCGTAACCAATTCAATGGCCCTAGTAAGAGAAAAGGAAAAAAAAAAATCCCTATATTTGACTTAAGCAACAGGTGTCGTCTGCTATGGAATGTGCCGTAAGTCGATTTTTCATGTTTTTGCGGGGCGCGTAACTGGCACGTATGAGATGGTAGTCAACGCAACTGGATTTCTTGTCACGGTGTAAAGAGATTACAAAAAATTAAAAATTTAGTTCCCTTTGTTTGATTTATGCAATAGAAATCAGTTGTTACTGAAAGAGTTTTCAGTCTTTTTTAGCAACTTGTGACATTATTTTCTTGGATTTCTACACTGTACATTGATCATCTTAGCATATTCAAAGTATCAATGCCAATTCAATGGCCCTAGTAAGAGAAAAAGAAAAAAATTGTTCCCTATATTTGACTTAAGCAACAGGTGTCGTCTGCTATGGAATGTGCCGTAAGTCAATTTTTCATGTTTTCACGGGTGCGTAACTGGCACGTATGAGACGATAGTTGATGTAACTGGCTTTCTTGTCATGGTATAAAGAGATTAAAAAAAAAAAAAAAAAAAAAAAAAAAAAGATTAAAATTTAGTTCCCTTTGTTTGATTGATGCAATAGGAAGCAGTTGCTACTGAAAGAGTTTTCAGTCTTTTTTTGCCACTTGTGACATTTTCTTATTTTCTGGGGTTTCTACGCTGAACATTGATTATCTTAGCATATTTAAAGTATCAATGTGCAGTGTGACAGTTGGCCTGAATTAGAAAAGCAAATCGAATGAAGGAATCAAGGGATCAGGGGAAGTCACTCTTGCAAGGTGCGTGCTAGAAGGCACCAAAACAAGGTCTTCTGTCACCCTGTTTTCTTAAATGTTCGCCCATTTTCAGTGAAATCTGGCATGTGTGGAGGGTGCATGCCTGGCAGTTTGCCAAGGACTGCATAACAGCCTTCAAAGAAGACTTAAAATCCACTTTTATGCCGACTTTTGTTCACTGTTTTCTATCGATATTTTCGGGCGCCATTTTAAAATGGCTCAAAGCTTTCTGATTGGATGATTGTGGGGGTGTGTCTGCAATTTGATTGGCTGATTGGGCGGAATATTGAATTTCTCAAAGCTTTTCTGATTGGATAATTTGAAGAGAGGGATGAGATTTGATTGGCTGATTGGACGCCATTTTGATTTTCTAAAAGCTTCTGTGATTGGATAATTTAAGAGAGGCCTGAGATTTGATTGGCTGATTGGAAGGGGGGGGAATCTCTGTATATATGTGTTAAATCTTCGGGTCATTTCAGCCTATTCAATGGCAAAGAGCGTTTGACCCCTGCACCAAGACCTTTTTTGGGTCCTGATGGTCAGAGGTTGAATCCCGAACTTTGCCATTTTATCTATTTTACCGGTTTTTATTATTAGTCATTCTTACATCTTATTGTATTTCATTGGCCTATTTCTAAATTCTTCAAACAAGAACAAGATTTTTTATTGGAAAAAGTTTATGCAACAGCAACCGGTTGCTTCTGAATCAATGTTTTTGCACAGCGGTTAAACAAAAAATCGACTTATGACCCAAGCGGTTACCAAAATTGGTCCAATGTTTTTCGTGACCCTGGTATGAAAACGAATTTGGTTTACCTTTCTTTGATTTGTGCAACATGTATCAGTTGCCTCCAAAAGTGTCCAGGTTGATTTTATGATTTTATGCACAGCACGTAACGGTCACGTATGGGTGGGATAGTCATCGTAGCCAATTCAATGGCCCTAGGAAGAGAAAAGGAAAAAAAAAAATCCTATATTTGACTTAAGCAACAGGTGTCGTCTGCTATGGAATATGCGGTAAGTCGATTTTTCATGTTTTCGCGGGGCGCGTAACTGGCACGTATGAGACGGTAGTCAACGCAACTGGATTTCTTGTCACAGTGTAAAGAGATTACAAAAAATTAAAAATTTAGTTCCCTTTGTTTGATTTATGCAATAGAAATCAGTTGTTACTGAAAGAGTTTTCAGTCTTTTTTAGCAACTTGTGACATTATTTTCTTGGATTTCTACACTGTACATTGATCATCTTAGCATATTCAAAGTATCAAAGCCAATTCAATGGCCCTAGTAAAAGAAAAAGAAAAAAAAAAAATCCCTATATTTGACTTAAGCAAAAGGTGTCGTCTGCTATGGAATGTGCCGTAAGTCGATTTTTCATGTTTTCGCGGGCACGTAACTGGCACATATGAGACGGTAGTCAACGCAACTGGAATTATTGTCATGGTATAAAGAGATTAAAAAAAAATTAAAATTTAGTTCCCTTTGTTTGATTTATGCAATAGAAAGCAGTTGCTACTGAAAGATTTTTCAGTCTTTTTTAGCCACTTGTGACACTATTTTCTGGGGTTTTTACACTGTACATTGATCATCTTAGCATATTTAAAGTATCAATACCAATTCAATGGCCCTAGTAAGAGAAATTGAGAAAAAAATTCTTCCCTATATTGACTTAAGCGACAGGTGTTGTCTGCTATGGAATGTGCCATAAGTCGATTTTTCATGTTTTCACGGGTGCGTAACTGGCACGTATGAGACGGTAGTTGATGTAACTGGCTTTCTTGGCACGGTATAAAGAGATTAAAAAAAAAAAAAAAAAATTAAAATTTAGTTCCCTTTGTTTGATTGATGCAATAGGAAGCAGTTGCTACTGAAAGAGTTTTCAGTCTTTTTTTGCCACTTGTGTCATTATTTTCTTATTTTCTGGGGTTTCTACGCTGTACATTGATCATCTTAGCATATTTAAAGTATCAATGTGCAGTATGATAGTTGGCCTGAATTAGAAAAGCAAATCGAATGAAGGAATCAAGGGATCAGGGGAAGTCACTCTTGCAAGGTGCGTGCTAGAAGGCACCAAAACAAGGTCTTCTGTCACCCTGTTTTCTTAAATGTTCGCCCATTTTCAGTGAAATCTGGCATGTGTGGAGGGTGCATGCCTGGCAGTTTGCCAAGGACTGCATAACAGCCTTCAAAGAAGACTTAAAATCCACTTTTATGCCGATTTTTGTTCACTGTTTTCTATCGATATTTTCGGGCGACTTTTTAAAATGGCTCAAAGCTTTCTGATTGGATGATTGTGGGGGTGTGTCTGCAATTTGATTGGCTGATTGGGCGCAATATTGAATTTCTCAAAGCTTTTCTGATTGGATAATTTGAAGAGAGGGATGAGATTTGATTGGCTGATTGGACGCCATTTTGATTTTCTAAAAGCTTCTGTGATTGGATAATTTAAGAGAGGCCTGAGATTTGATTGGCTGATTGGAAGGGGGGGGGGAAATCTCCATATATATGTGTTAAATCTTCGGGTCATTTCAGCCTATTCAATGGCAAAGAGCGTTTGACCCCTGCACCAAGACCTTTTTTGGGTCCTGATGGTCAGAGGTTGAATCCCGAACTTTGCCATTTTATCTATTTTACCGGTTTTTATTATTAGTCATTCTTACATCTTATTGTATTTCATTGGCCTATTTCTAAATTGTTCAAACAAGAACTAGATTTCTTATTGGAAAAAGTTTATGCAACGGTAACCAATTGCTTCTGAATCAATGTTTTTGCACAGCGGTTAAACATAAAATCGACTTATGACCCACGCAGTCACCAAAATTGGTCCAATGTTTTTCGTGACCCTGGTATGAAAACGAATTTGGTTTACCTTTCTTTGATTTGTGCAACATGTATCAGTTGCCTCCAAAAGTGTCCAGGTTGATTTTATGATTTTATGCACAGCACGTAACGGTCACGTATGGGTGGGATAGTCATCGTAACCAATTCAATGGCCCTAGTAAGAGAAAAGGAAAAAAAAAAATCCCTATATTTGACTTAAGCAACAGGTGTCGTCTGCTATGGAATGTGCCGTAAGTCGATTTTTCATGTTTTTGCGGGGGGCGTAACTGGCACGTATGAGATGGTAGTCAACGCAACTGGATTTCTTGTCACGGTGTAAAGAGATTACAAAAAATTAAAAATTTAGTTCCCTTTGTTTGATTTATGCAATAGAAATCAGTTGTTACTGAAAGAGTTTTCAGTCTTTTTTAGCAACTTGTGACATTATTTTCTTGGATTTCTACACTGTACATTGATCATCTTAGCATATTCAAAGTATCAATGCCAATTCAATGGCCCTAGTAAGAGAAAAAGAAAAAAATTGTTCCCTATATTTGACTTAAGCAACAGGTGTCGTCTGCTATGGAATGTGCCGTAAGTCAATTTTTCATGTTTTCACGGGTGCGTAACTGGCACGTATGAGACGGTAGTTGATGTAACTGGCTTTCTTGTCATGGTATAAAGAGATTAAAAAAAAAAAAAAAAAAAAAAATAAAATTTAGTTCCCTTTGTTTGATTGATGCAATAGGAAGCAGTTGCTACTGAAAGAGTTTTCAGTCTTTTTTTGCCACTTGTGACATTTTCTTATTTTCTGGGGTTTCTACGCTGAACATTGATTATCTTAGCATATTTAAAGTATCAATGTGCAGTGTGACAGTTGGCCTGAATTAGAAAAGCAAATCGAATGAAGGAATCAAGGGATCAGGGGAAGTCACTCTTGCAAGGTGCGTGCTAGAAGGCACCAAAACAAGGTCTTCTGTCACCCTGTTTTCTTAAATGTTCGCCCATTTTCAGTGAAATCTGGCATGTGTGGAGGGTGCATGCCTGGCAGTTTGCCAAGGACTGCATAACAGCCTTCAAAGAAGACTTAAAATCCACTTTTATGCCGACTTTTGTTCACTGTTTTCTATCGATATTTTCGGGCGCCATTTTAAAATGGCTCAAAGCTTTCTGATTGGATGATTGTGGGGGTGTGTCTGCAATTTGATTGGCTGATTGGGCGGAATATTGAATTTCTCAAAGCTTTTCTGATTGGATAATTTGAAGAGAGGGATGAGATTTGATTGGCTGATTGGACGCCATTTTGATTTTCTAAAAGCTTCTGTGATTGGATAATTTAAGAGAGGCCTGAGATTTGATTGGCTGATTGGAAGGGGGGGGAATCTCTGTATATATGTGTTAAATCTTCGGGTCATTTCAGCCTATTCAATGGCAAAGAGCGTTTGACCCCTGCACCAAGACCTTTTTTGGGTCCTGATGGTCAGAGGTTGAATCCCGAACTTTGCCATTTTATCTATTTTACCGGTTTTTATTATTAGTCATTCTTACATCTTATTGTATTTCATTGGCCTATTTCTAAATTCTTCAAACAAGAACAAGATTTTTTATTGCAAAAAGTTTATGCAACAGCAACCGGTTGCTTCTGAATCAATGTTTTTGCACAGCGGTTAAACAAAAAATCGACTTATGACCCAAGCGGTTACCAAAATTGGTCCAATGTTTTTCGTGACCCTGGTATGAAAACGAATTTGGTTTACCTTTCTTTGATTTGTGCAACATGTATCAGTTGCCTCCAAAAGTGTCCAGGTTGATTTTATGATTTTATGCACAGCACGTAACGGTCACGTATGGGTGGGATAGTCATCGTAGCCAATTCAATGGCCCTAGGAAGAGAAAAGGAAAAAAAAAAATCCTATATTTGACTTAAGCAACAGGTGTCGTCTGCTATGGAATATGCGGTAAGTCGATTTTTCATGTTTTCGCGGGGCGCGTAACTGGCACGTATGAGACGGTAGTCAACGCAACTGGATTTCTTGTCACAGTGTAAAGAGATTACAAAAAATTAAAAATTTAGTTCCCTTTGTTTGATTTATGCAATAGAAATCAGTTGTTACTGAAAGAGTTTTCAGTCTTTTTTAGCAACTTGTGACATTATTTTCTTGGATTTCTACACTGTACATTGATCATCTTAGCATATTCAAAGTATCAAAGCCAATTCAATGGCCCTAGTAAAAGAAAAAGAAAAAAAAAAATCCCTATATTTGACTTAAGCAAAAGGTGTCGTCTGCTATGGAATGTGCCGTAAGTCGATTTTTCATGTTTTCGCGGGCACGTAACTGGCACATATGAGACGGTAGTCAACGCAACTGGAATTATTGTCATGGTATAAAGAGATTAAAAAAAAATTAAAATTTAGTTCCCTTTGTTTGATTTATGCAATAGAAAGCAGTTGCTACTGAAAGATTTTTCAGTCTTTTTTAGCCACTTGTGACACTATTTTCTGGGGTTTTTACACTGTACATTGATCATCTTAGCATATTTAAAGTATCAATACCAATTCAATGGCCCTAGTAAGAGAAATTGAGAAAAAAATTCTTCCCTATATTGACTTAAGCGACAGGTGTTGTCTGCTATGGAATGTGCCATAAGTCGATTTTTCATGTTTTCACGGGTGCGTAACTGGCACGTATGAGACGGTAGTTGATGTAACTGGCTTTCTTGTCACGGTATAAAGAGATTAAAAAAAAAAAAAAAAAATTAAAATTTAGTTCCCTTTGTTTGATTGATGCAATAGGAAGCAGTTGCTACTGAAAGAGTTTTCAGTCTTTTTTTGCCACTTGTGTCATTATTTTCTTATTTTCTGGGGTTTCTACGCTGTACATTGATCATCTTAGCATATTTAAAGTATCAATGTGCAGTATGATAGTTGGCCTGAATTAGAAAAGCAAATCGAATGAAGGAATCAAGGGATCAGGGGAAGTCACTCTTGCAAGGTGCGTGCTAGAAGGCACCAAAACAAGGTCTTCTGTCACCCTGTTTTCTTAAATGTTCGCCCATTTTCAGTGAAATCTGGCATGTGTGGAGGGTGCATGCCTGGCAGTGTGCCAAGGACTGCATAACAGCCTTCAAAGAAGACTTAAAATCCACTTTTATGCCGATTTTTGTTCACTGTTTTCTATCGATATTTTCGGGCGACTTTTTAAAATGGCTCAAAGCTTTCTGATTGGATGATTGTGGGGGTGTGTCTGCAATTTGATTGGCTGATTGGGCGCAATATTGAATTTCTCAAAGCTTTTCTGATTGGATAATTTGAAGAGAGGGATGAGATTTGATTGGCTGATTGGACGCCATTTTGATTTTCTAAAAGCTTCTGTGATTGGATAATTTAAGAGAGGCCTGAGATTTGATTGGCTGATTTCGGGTCATTTCAGCCTATTCAATGGCAAAGAGCGTTTGACCCCTGCACCAAGACCTTTTTTGGGTCCTGATGGTCAGAGGTTGAATCCCGAACTTTGCCATTTTATCTATTTTACCGGTTTTTATTATTAGTCATTCTTACATCTTATTGTATTTCATTGGCCTATTTCTAAATTGTTCAAACAAGAACTAGATTTCTTATTGGAAAAAGTTTATGCAACGGTAACCAATTGCTTCTGAATCAATGTTTTTGCACAGCGGTTAAACATAAAATCGACTTATGACCCACGCAGTCACCAAAATTGGTCCAATGTTTTTCGTGACCCTGGTATGAAAACGAATTTGGTTTACCTTTCTTTGATTTGTGCAACATGTATCAGTTGCCTCCAAAAGTGTCCAGGTTGATTTTATGATTTTATGCACAGCACGTAACGGTCACGTATGGGTGGGATAGTCATCGTAACCAATTCAATGGCCCTAGTAAGAGAAAAGGAAAAAAAAAAATCCCTATATTTGACTTAAGCAACAGGTGTCGTCTGCTATGGAATGTGCCGTAAGTCGATTTTTCATGTTTTTGCGGGGCGCGTAACTGGCACGTATGAGATGGTAGTCAACGCAACTGGATTTCTTGTCACGGTGTAAAGAGATTACAAAAAATTAAAAATTTAGTTCCCTTTGTTTGATTTATGCAATAGAAATCAGTTGTTACTGAAAGAGTTTTCAGTCTTTTTTAGCAACTTGTGACATTATTTTCTTGGATTTCTACACTGTACATTGATCATCTTAGCATATTCAAAGTATCAATGCCAATTCAATGGCCCTAGTAAGAGAAAAAGAAAAAAATTGTTCCCTATATTTGACTTAAGCAACAGGTGTCGTCTGCTATGGAATGTGCCATAAGTCAATTTTTCATGTTTTCACGGGTGCGTAACTGGCACGTATGAGACGGTAGTTGATGTAACTAGCTTTCTTGTCATGGTATAAAGAGATTAAAAAAAAAGAAAAAAAAAAAATTAAAATTTAGTTCCCTTTGTTTGATTGATGCAATAGGAAGCAGTTGCTACTGAAAGAGTTTTCAGTCTTTTTTTGCCACTTGTGACATTTTCTTATTTTCTGGGGTTTCTACGCTGAACATTGATTATCTTAGCATATTTAAAGTATCAATGTGCAGTGTGACAGTTGGCCTGAATTAGAAAAGCAAATCGAATGAAGGAATCAAGGGATCAGGGGAAGTCACTCTTGCAAGGTGCGTGCTAGAAGGCACCAAAACAAGGTCTTCTGTCACCCTGTTTTCTTAAATGTTCGCCCATTTTCAGTGAAATCTGGCATGTGTGGAGGGTGCATGCCTGGCAGTGTGCCAAGGACTGCATAACAGCCTTCAAAGAAGACTTAAAATCCACTTTTATGCCGACTTTTGTTCACTGTTTTCTATCGATATTTTCGGGCGCCATTTTAAAATGGCTCAAAGCTTTCTGATTGGATGATTGTGGGGGTGTGTCTGCAATTTGATTGGCTGATTGGGCGGAATATTAAATTTCTCAAAGCTTTTCTGATTGGATAATTTGAAGAGAGGGATGAGATTTGATTGGCTGATTGGACGCCATTTTGATTTTCTAAAAGCTTCTGTGATTGGATAATTTAAGAGAGGCCTGAGATTTGATTGGCTGATTGGAAGGGGGGGGAATCTCTGTATATATGTGTTAAATCTTCGGGTCATTTCAGCCTATTCAATGGCAAAGAGCGTTTGACCCCTGCACCAAGACCTTTTTTGGGTCCTGATGGTCAGAGGTTGAATCCCGAACTTTGTCATTTTATCTATTTTACCGGTTTTTATAATTAGTCATTCTTACATCTTATTGTATTTCATTGGCCTATTTCTAAATTGTTCAAACAAGAAAAAGATTTTTTATTGGAAAAAGTTTATGCAACAGCAACCGGTTGCTTCTGAATCAATGTTTTTGCACAGCGGTTAAACAAAAAATCGACTTATGACCCAAGCGGTTACCAAAATTGGTCCAATGTTTTTCGTGACCCTGGTATGAAAACGAATTTGGTTTACCTTTCTTTGATTTGTGCAACATGTATCAGTTGCCTCCAAAAGTGTCCAGGTTGATTTTATGATTTTATGCACAGCACGTAACGGTCACGTATGGGTGGGATAGTCATCGTAGCCAATTCAATGGCCCTAGGAAGAGAAAAGGAAAAAAAAAATCCCTATATTTGACTTAAGCAACAGGTGTCGTCTGCTATGGAATATGCGGTAAGTCGATTTTTCATGTTTTCGCGGGGCGCGTAACTGGCACGTATGAGACGGTAGTCAACGCAACTGGATTTTTTGTCACAGTGTAAAGAGATTACAAAAAATTAAAAATTTAGTTCCCTTTGTTTGATTTATGCAATAGAAATCAGTTGTTACTGAAAGAGTTTTCAGTCTTTTTTAGCAACTTGTGACATTATTTTCTTGGATTTCTACACTGTACATTGATCATCTTAGCATATTCAAAGTATCAAAGCCAATTCAATGGCCCTAGTAAAAGAAAAAGAAAAAAAAAAATCCCTATATTTGACTTAAGCAAAAGGTGTCGTCTGCTATGGAATGTGCCGTAAGTCGATTTTTCATGTTTTCACGGGCACGTAACTGGCACATATGAGACGGTAGTCAACGCAACTGGAATTATTGTCACGGTATAAAGAGATTAAAAAAAAATTAAAATTTAGTTCCCTTTGTTTGATTTATGCAATAGGGAGCAGTTGCTACTGAAAGATTTTTCAGTCTTTTTTAAGCCACTTGTGACACTATTTTCTGGGGTTTCTACAGTGTACATTGATCATCTTAGCATATTTAAAGTATCAATACCAATTCAATGGCCCTAGTAAGAGAAATTGAGAAAAAAATTGTTCCCTATATTGACTTAAGCGACAGGTGTTGTCTGCTATGGAATGTGCCATAAGTCGATTTTTCATGTTTTCACGGGTGCGTAACTGGAACGTATGAGACGGTAGTTGATGTAACTGGCTTTCTTGTCACGGTATAAAGAGATTAAAAAAAAAAAAAAAAAAAAATTAAAATTTAGTTCCCTTTGTTTGATTGATGCAATAAGAAGCAGTTGCTACTGAAAGAGTTTTCAGTATTTTTTTGCCACTTGTGTCATTATTTTCTTATTTTCTGGGGTTTCTACGCTGTACATTGATCATCTTAGCATATTTAAAGTATCAATGTGCAGTATGATAGTTGGCCTGAATTAGAAAAGCAAATCGAATGAAGGAATCAAGGGATCAGGGGAAGTCACTCTTGCAAGGTGCGTACTAGAAGGCACCAAAACAAGGTCTTCTGTCACCCTGTTTTCTTAAATGTTCGCCCATTTTCAGTGAAATCTGGCATGTGTGGAGGGTGCATGCCTGGCAGTTTGCCAAGGACTGCATAACAGCCTTCAAAGAAGACTTAAAATCCACTTTTATGCCGATTTTTGTGCACTGTTTTCTATCGATATTTTCGGGCGACTTTTTAAAATGGCTCAAAGCTTTCTGATTGGATGATTGTGGGGGTGTGTCTGCAATTTGATTGGCTGATTGGGCGGAATATTGAATTTCTCAAAGCTTTTCTGATTGGATAATTTGAAGAGAGGGATGAGATTTGATTGGCTGATTGGACGCCATTTTGATTTTCTAAAAGCTTCTGTGATTGGATAATTTAAGAGAGGCCTGAGATTTGATTGGCTGATTGGAAGGGGGGGGAAATCTCTGTATATATGTGTTAAATCTTCGGGTCATTTCAGCCTATTCAATGGCAAAGAGCGTTTGACCCCTGCACCAAGACCTTTTTTGGGTCCTAATGGTCAGAGGTTGAATCCCCAACTTTGCCATTTTATCTATTTTACCGGTTTTTATTATTAGTCATTCTTACATCTTATTGTATTTCATTGGCCTATTTCTAAATTGTTCAAACAAGAACAAGATTTCTTATTGGAAAAAGTTTATGCAACAGCAACTGGTTGCTTCTGAATCAATGTATTTGCACAGCAGTTAAACATAAAATCGACTTATGACCCATGCGGTTACCAAAATTGGTCCAATGTTTTTCGTGACCCTGGTATGAAAACGAATTTGGTTTACCTTTCTTTGATTTGTGCAACATGTATCAGTTGTCTCCAAAAGTGTCCATGTTGATTTTATGATTTTATGCACAGCACGTAACGGTCACGTATGGGTGGGATAGTCATCGTAACCAATTCAATGGCCCTAGTAAGAGAAAAGGAAAAAAAAAAATCCCTATATTTGACTTAAGCAACAGGTGTCGTCTGCTATGGAATATGCGGTAAGTCGATTTTTCATGTTTTCGCTGGGGCGCGTAACTGGCACTTATGAGACGGTAGTCAACGCAACTGGATTTCTTGTCACGGTGTAAAGAGATTACAAAAAATTAAAAATTTAGTTCCCTTTGTTTGATTTATGCAATAGAAATCAGTTGTTACTGAAAGAGTTTTCAGTCTTTTTTAGCAACTTGTGACATTATTTTCTGGGATTTCTACACTGTACATTGATCATCTTAGCATATTTAAAGTATCAATGCCAATTCAATGGCCCTAGTAAGAGAAAAAGAAAAAAAAAATCCCTATATTTAACTTAAGCAAAAGGTGTCGTCTGCTATGGAATGTGCCGTAAGTCGACTTTTCATGTTTTCGCGGGCACGCAACTGGCACATATGAGACGGTAGTCAACGCAACTGGAATTATTGTCACGGTATAAAAAGATTAAAAAAAAATTTAAAATTTAGTTCCCTTTGTTTGATTTATGCAATAGAAATCAGTTGCTACTGAAAGATTTTTCAGTCTTTTTTTGCCACTTGTGACATTTTCTTATTTTCTGCGGTTTCTACGCTGTACATTGATCATCTTAGCATATTTAAAGTATCAATGTGCAGTATGATAGTTGGCCTGAATTAGAAAAGCAAATCGAATGAAGGAATCAAGGGATCAGGGGAAGTCACTCTTGCAAGGTGCGTGCTAGAAGGCACCAAAACAAGGTCTTCTGTCACCCTGTTTTCTTAAATGTTCGCCCATTTTCAGTGAAATCTGGCATGTGTGGAGGGTGCATGCCTGGCAGTTTGCCAAGGACTGCATAACAGCCTTCAAAGAAGACTTAAAATCCACTTTTATGCCGATTTTTGTGCACTGTTTTCTATCGATATTTTCGGGCGACTTTTTAAAATGGCTCAAAGCTTTCTGATTGGATGATTGTGGGGGTGTGTCTGCAATTTGATTGGCTGATTGGGCGGAATATTGAATTTCTCAAAGCTTTTCTGATTGGATAATTTGAAGAGAGGGATGAGATTTGATTGGCTGATTGGACGCCATTTTGATTTTCTAAAAGCTTCTGTGATTGGATAATTTAAGAGAGGCCTGAGATTTGATTGGCTGATTGGAAGGGGGGGAATCTCTGTATATATGTGTTAAATCTTCGGGTCATTTCAGCCTATTGAATGGCAAAGAGCGTTTGACCCCTGCACCAAGACCTTTTTTGGGTCCTGATGGTCAGAGGTTGAATCCCCAACTTTGCCATTTTATCTATTTTACCGGTTTTTATTATTAGTCATTCTTACATCTTATTGTATTTCATTGGCCTATTTCTAAATTCTTCAAACAAGAACAAGATTTTTTATTGGAAAAAGTTTATGCAACAGCAACCGGTTGCTTCTGAATCAATGTTTTTGCACAGCGGTTAAACAAAAAATCGACTTATGACCCAAGCGGTTACCAAAATTGGTCCAATGTTTTTCGTGACCCTGGTATGAAAACGAATTTGGTTTACCTTTCTTTGATTTGTGCAACATGTATCAGTTGCCTCCAAAAGTGTCCAGGTTGATTTTATGATTTTATGCACAGCACGTAACGGTCACGTATGGGTGGGATAGTCATCGTAACCAATTCAATGGCCCTAGGAAGAGAAAAGGAAAAAAAAAAATCCTATATTTGACTTAAGCAACAGGTGTCGTCTGCTATGGAATATGCGGTAAGTCGATTTTTCATGTTTTCGTGGGGCGCGTAACTGGCACGTATGAGACGGTAGTCAACGCAACTGGATTTCTTGTCACAGTTTAAAGAGATTACAAAAAATTAAAAATTTAGTTCCCTTTGTTTGATTTATGCAATAGAAATCAGTTGTTACTGAAAGAGTTTTCAGTCTTTTTTAGCAACTTGTGACATTATTTTCTTGGATTTCTACACTGTACATTGATCATCTTAGCATATTCAAAGTATCAAAGCCAATTCAATGGCCCTAGTAAAAGAAAAAGAAAAAAAAAAATCCCTATATTTGACTTAAGCAAAAGGTGTCGTCTGCTATGGAATGTGCCGTAAGTCGACTTTTCATGTTTTCGCGGGCACGTAACTGGCACATATGAGACGGTAGTCAACGCAACTGGAATTATTGTCACGGTATAAAGAGATTAAAAAAAAAATTAAAATTTAGTTCCCTTTGTTTGATTTATGCAATAGGGAGCAGTTGCTACTGAAAGATTTTTCAGTCTTTTTTAGCCACTTGTGACACTATTTTCTGGGGTTTCTACACTGTACATTGATCATCTTAGCATATTTAAAGTATCAATACCAATTCAATGGCCCTAGTAAGAGAAATTGAGAAAAAAATTTGTTCCCTATATTGACTTAAGCGACAGGTGTTGTCTGCTATGGAATGTGCCATAAGTCGATTTTTCATGTTTTCACGGGTGCGTAACTGGCACGTATGAGACGGTAGTTGATGTAACTGGCTTTCTTGTCACGGTATAAAGAGATTAAAAAAAAAAAAAAAAAAATTAAAATTTAGTTCCCTTTGTTTGATTGATGCAATAGGAAGCAGTTGCTACTGAAAGAGTTTTCAGTCTTTTTTTGCCACTTGTGTCATTATTTTCTTATTTTCTGGGGTTTCTACGCTGTACATTGATCATCTTAGCATATTTAAAGTATCAATGTGCAGTGTGACAGTTGGCCTGAATTAGAAAAGCAAATCGAATGAAGGAATCAAGGGATCAGGGGAAGTCACTCTTGCAAGGTGCGTGCTAGAAGGCACCAAAACAAGGTCTTCTGTCACCCTGTTTTCTTAAATGTTCGCCCATTTTCAGTGAAATCTGGCATGTGTGGAGGGTGCATGCCTGGCAGTTTGCCAAGGACTGCATAACAGCCTTCAAAGAAGACTTAAAATCCACTTTTATGCCGACTTTTGTTCACTGTTTTCTATCGATATTTTCGGGCGCCATTTTAAAATGGCTCAAAGCTTTCTGATTGGATGATTGTGGGGGTGTGTCTGCAATTTGATTGGCTGATTGGGCAGAATATTGAATTTCTCAAAGCTTTTCTGATTGGATAATTTGAAGAGAGGGATGAGATTTGATTGGCTGATTGGACGCCATTTTGATTTTCTAAAAGCTTCTGTGATTGGATAATTTAAGAGAGGCCTGAGATTTGATTGGCTGATTGGAAGGGGGGGGAATCTTTGTATATATGTGTTAAATCTTCGGGTCATTTCAGCCTATTGAATGGCAAAGAGCGTTTGACCCCTGCACCAAGACCTTTTTTGGGTCCTGATGGTCAGAGGTTGAATCCCCAACTTTGCCATTTTATCTATTTTACCGGTTTTTATTATTAGTCATTCTTACATCTTATTGTATTTCATTGGCCCATTTCTAAATTCTTCAAACAAGAACAAGATTTTTTATTGGAAAAAGTTTATGCAACAGCAACCGGTTGCTTCTGAATCAATGTTTTTGCACAGCGGTTAAACAAAAAATCGACTTATGACCCAAGCGGTTACCAAAATTGGTCTAATATTTTTCGTGACCCTGGTATGAAAACGAATTTGGTTTACCTTTCTTTGATTTGTGCAACATGTATCAGTTGCCTCCAAAAGTGTCCAGGTTGATTTTATGATTTTATGCACAGCACGTAACGGTCACGTATGAGTGGGATAGTCATCGTAACCAATTCAATGGCCCTAGGAAGAGAAAAGGAAAAAAAAATCCCTATATTTGACTTAAGCAACAGGTGTCGTCTGCTATGGAATATGCGGTAAGTCGATTTTTCATGTTTTCGCGGGGCGCGTAACTGGCACGTATGAGACGGTAGTCAACGCAACTGGATTTCTTGTCACAGTGTAAAGAGATTACAAAAAATTAAAAATTTAGTTCCCTTTGTTTGATTTATGCAATAGAAATCAGTTGTTACTGAAAGAGTTTTCAGTCTTTTTTAGCAACTTGTGACATTATTTTCTTGGATTTCTACACTGTACATTGATCATCTTAGCATATTCAAAGTATCAAAGCCAATTCAATGGCCCTAGTAAGAGAAAAAGAAAAAAAAAAATCCCTATATTTGACTTAAGCAAAAGGTGTCGTCTGCTATGGAATGTGCCATAAGTCAATTTTTCATGTTTTCACGGGTGCGTAACTGGCACGTATAAGACGGTAGTTGATGTAACTGGCTTTCTTGTCACGGTATAAAGAGATTAAAAAAAAAAAATTAAAATTTAGTTCCCTTTGTTTGATTGATGCAATAGGAAGTAGTTGCTACTGAAAGAGTTTTCAGTCTTTTTTTGGCAATTGTGACATTTTCTTATTTTCTGGGGTTTCTACACTGTACATTGATCATCTTAGCATATTTAAAGTATCAATGTGCAGTATGATAGTTGGCCTGAATTAGAAAAGCAAATCGAATGAAGGAATCAAGGGATCAGGGGAAGTCACTCTTGCAAGGTGCGTGCTAGAAGGCACCAAAACAAGGTCTTCTGTCACCCTGTTTTCTTAAATGTTCGCCCATTTTCAGTGAAATCTGGCATGTGTGGAGGGTGCATGCCTGGCAGTGTGCCAAGGACTGCATAACAGCCTTCAAAGAAGACTTAAAATCCACTTTTATGCCGATTTTTGTTCACTGTTTTCTATCGATATTTTCGGGCGCCATTTTAAAATGGCTCAAAGCTTTCTGATTGGATGATTGTGGGGGTGTGTCTGCAATTTGATTGGCTGATTGGGCGCAATATTGAATTTCTCAAAGCTTTTCTGATTGGATAATTTGAAGAGAGGGATGAGATTTGATTGGCTGATTGGACGCCATTTTGATTTTCTAAAAGCTTCTGTGATTGGATAATTTAAGAGAGGCCTGAGATTTGATTGGCTGATTGGAAGAGGTGGGGAATCTCTGTATATATGTGTTAAATCTTCGGGTCATTTCAGCCTATTCAATGGCAAAGAGCGTTTGACCCCTGCACCAAGACCTTTTTTGGGTCCTGATGGTCAGAGGTTGAATCCCGAACTTTGCCATTTTATCTATTTTACCGGTTTTTATTATTAGTCATTCTTACATCTTATTGTATTTCATTGGCCTATTTCTAAATTCTTCAAACAAGAACAAGATTTCTTATTGGAAAAAGTTTATGCAACAGCAACTGGTTGCTTCTGAATCAATGTATTTGCACAGCAGTTAAACATAAAATCGACTTATGACCCATGCGGTTACCAAAATTGGTCCAATGTTTTTCGTGACCCTGGTATGAAAACGAATTTGGTTTACCTTTCTTTGATTTGTGCAACATGTATCAGTTGCCTCCAAAAGTGTCCAGGTTGATTTTATGATTTTATGCACAGCAGTTAACGGTCACGTATGGGTGGGATAGTCATCGTAACCAATTCAATGGCCCTAGGAAGAGAAAAGGAAAAAAAAAAATCCCTATATTTGACTTAAGCAACAGGTGTCGTCTGCTATGGAATATGCGGTAAGTCGATTTTTCATGTTTTCGCGGGGCGCGTAACTGGCACTTATGAGACGGTAGTCAACGCAACTGGATTTCTTGTCACGGTGTAAAGAGATTACAAAAAATTAAAAATTTAGTTCCCTTTGTTTGATTTATGCAATAGAAATCAGTTGTTACTGAAAGAGTTTTCAGTCTTTTTTAGCAACTTGTGACATTATTTTCTTGGATTTCTACACTGTACATTGATCATCTTAGCATATTCAAAGTATCAATGCCAATTCAATGGCCCTAGTAAGAGAAAAAGAAAAAAAAAATCCCTATATTTGACTTAAGCAAAAGGTGTCGTCTGCTATGGAATGTGCCGTAAGTCGACTTTTCATGTTTTCGCGGGCACGCAACTGGCACATATGAGACGGTAGTCAACGCAACTGGAATTATTGTCACGGTATAAAGAGATTAAAAAAAAAATTAAAATTTAGTTCCCTTTGTTTGATTTATGCAATAGGGAGCAGTTGCTACTGAAAGATTTTTCAGTCATTTTTAGCCACTTGTGGCACTATCTTCTGGGGCTTCTACACTGTACATTGATCATCTTAGCATATTTAAAGTATCAATACCAATTCAATGGCCCTAGTAAGAGAAATTGAGAAAAAAATTGTTCCCTATATTGACTTAAGCGACAGGTGTTGTCTGCTATGGAATGTGCCATAAGTCAATTTTTAATGTTTTCACGGGTGCGTAACTGGCACGTATGAGACGGTAGTTGATGTAACTGGCTTTCTTGTCACGGTATAAAGAGATTAAAAAAAAAAAAAAAAAATTAAAATTTAGTTCCCTTTGTTTGATTGATGCAATAGGAAGCAGTTGCTACTGAAAGAGTTTTCAGTCTTTTTTTGCCACTTGTGACATTTTCTTATTTTCTGGGGTTTCTACGCTGTACATTGATTATCTTAGCATATTTAAAGTATCAATGTGCAGTGTGATAGTTGGCCTGAATTAGAAAAGCAAATCGAATGAAGGAATCAAGGGATCAGGGAAAGTCACTCTTGCAAGGTGCGTGCTAGAAGGCACCAAAACAAGGTCTTCTGTCACCCTGTTTTCTTAAATGTTCGCCCATTTTCAGTGAAATCTGGCATGTGTGGAGGGTGCATGCCTGGCAGTTTGCCAAGGACTGCATAACAGCCTTCAAAGAAGACTTAAAATCCACTTTTATGCCGATTTTTGTTCACTGTTTTCTATCGATATTTTCGGGCGCCATTTTAAAATGGCTTAAAGCTTTCTGATTGGATGATTGTGGGGGTGTGTCTGCAATTTGATTGGCTGATTGGGCGGAATATTGAATTTCTCAAAGCTTTTCTGATTGGATAATTTGAAGAGAGGGATGAGATTTGATTGGCTGATTGGACGCCATTTTGATTTTCTAAAAGCTTCTGTGATTGGATAATTTAAGAGAGGCCTGAGAATTGATTGGCTGATTTCGGGTCATTTCAGCCTATTCAATGGCAAAGAGCGTTTGACCCCTGCACCAAGACCTTTTTTGGGTCCTGATGGTCAGAGGTTGAATCCCCAACTTTGCCATTTTATCTATTTTACCGGTTTTTATTATTAGTCATTCTTACATCTTATTGTATTTCATTGGCCTATTTCTAAATTCTTCAAACAAGAACAAGATTTCTTATTGGAAAAAGTTTATGCAACAGCAACCGGTTGCTTCTGAATCAATGTTTTTGCACAGCGGTTAAACATAAAATCGACTTATGACCCAAGCGGTTACCAAAATTGGTCCAATGTTTTTCGTGACCCTGGTATGAAAACGAATTTGGTTTACCTTTCTTTGATTTGTGCAGCATGTATCAGTTGCCTCCAAAAGTGTCCAGGTTGATTTTATGATTTTATGCACAGCACCTAATGGTCACGTATGGGTGGGATAGTCATCGTGACCAATTCAATGGCCCTAGGAAGAGAAAAGGAAAAAAAAAATTCCCTATATTTGACTTAAGCAACAGGTGTCGTCTGCTATGGAATATGCGGTAAGTCGATTTTTCATGTTTTCGCGGGGCGCGTAACTGGCACGTATGAGACGGTAGTCAACGCAACTGGATTTCTTGTCACAGTGTAAAGAGATTACAAAAAATTAAAAATTTAGTTCCCTTTGTTTGATTTATGCAATAGAAATCAGTTGTTACTGAAAGAGTTTTCAGTCTTTTTTAGCAACTTGTGACATTATTTTCTGGGATTTCTACACTGTACATTGATGATCTTAGCATATTCAAAGTATCAATGCCAATTTAATGGCCCTAGTAAAAGAAAAAGAAAAAAAAAAATCCCTATATTTGACTCAAGCAAAAGGTGTCGTCTGCTATGGAATGTGCCGTAAATCGATTTTTCATGTTTTCGCGGGCACGTAACTGGCACATATTAGACGGTAGTCAACACAACTGGAATCATTGTCACGGTATAAAGAGATTAAAAAAAAATTAAAATTTAGTTCCCTTTGTTTGATTTATGCAATAGAAAGTAGTTGCTACTGAAAGATTTTTCAGTCTTTTTTAGCCACTTGTGACACTATTTTCTGGGGTTTCTACACTGTACATTGATCATCTTAGCATATTTAAAGTATCAATACCAATTCAATGGCCCTAGTAAGAGAAATTGAGAAAAAAATTGTTCCCTATATTGACTTAAGCGACAGGTGTTGTCTGCTATGGAATCTGCCATAAGTCGATTTTTCATGTTTTCACGGGTGCGTAACTGGCACGTATGAGATGGTAGTTGATGTAACTGGCTTTCTTGTCACGGTATAAAGAGATTAAAAAAAAAAAAAAAATTAAAATTTAGTTCCCTTTGTTTGATTGATGCAATAGGAAGCAGTTGCTACTGAAAGAGTTTTCAGTCTTTTTTTGCCACTTGTGTCATTATTTTCTTATTTTCTGGGGTTTCTACGCTGTACATTGATCATCTTAGCATATTTAAAGTATCAATGTGCAGTATGATAGTTGGCCTGAATTAGAAAAGCAAATCGAATGAAGGAATCAAGGGATCAGGGGAAGTCACTCTTGCAAGGTGCGTGCTAGAAGGCACCAAAACAAGGTCTTCTGTCACCCTGTTTTCTTAAATGTTCGCCCATTTTCAGTGAAATCTGGCATGTGTGGAGGGTGCATGCCTGGCAGTTTGCCAAGGACTGCATAACAGCCTTCAAAGAAGACTTAAAATCCACTTTTATGCCGATTTTTGTTCACTGTTTTCTATCGATATTTTCGGGCGACTTTTTAAAATGGCTCAAAGCTTTCTGATTGGATGATTGTGGGGGTGTGTCTGCAATTTGATTGGCTGATTGGGCGCAATATTGAATTTCTCAAAGCTTTTCTGATTGGATAATTTGAAGAGAGGGATGAGATTTGATTGGCTGATTGGACGCCATTTTGATTTTCTAAAAGCTTCTGTGATTGGATAATTTAAGAGAGGCCTGAGATTTGATTGGCTGATTGGAAGGGGGGGGAAATCTCTGTATATATGTGTTAAATCTTCGGGTCATTTCAGCCTATTGAATGGCAAAGAGCGTTTGACCCCTGCACCAAGACCTTTTTTGGGTCCTGATGATCAGAGGTTGAATCCCGAACTTTGCCATTTTATCTATTTTACCGGTTTTTATTATTAGTCATTCTTACATCTTATTGTATTTCATTGGCTTATTTCTAAATTCTTCAAACAAGAACAAGATTTCTTATTGGAAAAAGTTTATGCAACAGCAACTGGTTGCTTCTGAATCAATGTATTTGCACAGCAGTTAAACATAAAATCGACTTATGACCCATGTGATTACCAAAATTGGTCCAATGTTTTTCGTGACCCTGGTATGAAAACGAATTTGGTTTACCTTTCTTTGATTTGTGCAACATGTATCAGTTGCCTCCAAAAGTGTCCAGGTTGATTTTATGATTTTATGCACAGCACGTAACGGTCATGTATGGGTGGGATAGTCATCGTAACCAATTCAATGGCCCTAGTAAGAGAAAAGGAAAAAAAAAAAATCCCTATATTTGACTTAAGCAACAGGTGTCGTCTGCTATGGAATATGCGGTAAGTCGATTTTTCATGTTTTCGCGGGGCGCGTAACTGGCACTTATGAGACGGTAGTCAACGCAACTGGATTTCTTGTCACGGTGTAAAGAGATTACAAAAAATTAAAAATTTAGTTCCCTTTGTTTGATTTATGCAAAAGAAATCAGTTGTTACTGAAAGAGTTTTCAGTCTTTTTTAGCAACTTGTGACATTATTTTCTGGGATTTCTACACTGTACATTGAATATCTTAGCATATTCAAAGTATCAATGCCACTTCAATGGCCCTAGTAAGAGAAAAAGAAAAAAATTGTTCCCTATATTTGACTTAAGCAACAGGTGTCGTCTGCTATGGAATGTGCCATAAGTCGATTTTTCATGTTTTCGCGGGCACGGAACTGGCATATATGAGACGGTAGTCAACGCAACTGGATTTATTGTCACGGTATAAAGAGATTAAAATAAAATTAAAATTTAGTTCCCTTTGTTTGATTTATGCAATAGGAAGCAGTTGCTACTGAAAGATTTTTCAGTCTTTTTTAGCCACTTGTGACACTATTTTCTGGGGTTTCTACACTGTACATTGATCATCTTAGCATATTTAAAGTATCAATACCAATTCAATGGCCCTAGTAAGAGAAATTGAGAAAAAAATTGTTCCCTATATTGACTTAAGCGATAAGTGTCGTCTGCTATGGAATGTGCCATAAGTCAATTTTTCATGTTTTCACGGGTGCGTAACTGACACGTATGGGGACGGTAGTTGATGTAACTGGCTTTCTTGTCACGGTATAAAGAGATTAAAAAAAAAAAATTAAAATTTAGTTCCCTTTGTTTGATTGATGCAATAGGAAGCAGTTGCTATTGAAAGAGTTTTCAGTCTTTTTTTGCCACTTGTGACATTATTTTCTTATTTTCTGGGGTTTCTACGCTGTACATTGATTATCTTAGCATATTTAAAGTATCAATGTGCAGTATGACAGTTGGCCTGAATTAGAAAAGCAAATCGAATGAAGGAATCAAGGGATCAGGGGATGTCACTCTTGCAAGGTGCGTGCTTGAAGGCACCAAAACAAGGTCTTCTGTCACCCTGTTTTCTTAAATGTTCGCCCATTTTCAGTGAAATCTGGCATGTGTGGAGGGTGCATGCCTGGCAGTTTGCCAAGGACTGCATAACAGCCTTCAAAGAAGACTTAAAATCCACTTTTATGCCGATTTTTGTTCACTGTTTTCTATCGATATTTTCGGGCGCCATTTTAAAATGGCTTAAAGCTTTCTGATTGGATGATTGTGGGGGTGTGTCTGCAATTTGATTGGCTGATTGGGCGGAATATTGAATTTCTCAAAGCTTTTCTGATTGGATAATTTGAAGAGAGGGATGAGATTTGATTGGCTGATTGGACGCCATTTTGATTTTCTAAAAGCTTCTGTGATTGGATAATTTAAGAGAGGCCTGAGATTTGATTGGCTGATTTCGGGTCATTTCAGCCTATTCAATGGCAAAGAGCGTTTGACCCCTGCACCAAGACCTTTTTTGGGTCCTGATGGTCAGAGGTTGAATCCCCAACTTTGCCATTTTATCTATTTTACCGGTTTTTATTATTAGTCATTCTTACATCTTATTGTATTTCATTGGCCTATTTCTAAATTCTTCAAACAAGAACAAGATTTCTTATTGGAAAAAGTTTATGCAACAGCAACCGGTTGCTTCTGAATCAATGTTTTTGCACAGCGGTTAAACATAAAATCGACTTATGACCCAAGCGGTTACCAAAATTGGTCCAATGTTTTTCGTGACCCTGGTATGAAAACGAATTTGGTTTACCTTTCTTTGATTTGTGCAACATGTATCAGTTGCCTCCAAAAGTGTCCAGGTTGATTCTATGATTTTATGCACAGCACCTAATGGTCACGTATGGGTGGGATAGTCATCGTAACCAATTCAATGGCCCTAGGAAGAGAAAAGGAAAAAAAAAATTCCCTATATTTGACTTAAGCAACAGGTGTCGTCTGCTATGGAATATGCGGTAAGTCGATTTTTCATGTTTTCGCGGGGCGCGTAACTGGCACGTATGAGACGGTAGTCAACGCAACTGGATTTCTTGTCACAGTGTAAAGAGATTACAAAAAATTAAAAATTTAGTTCCCTTTGTTTGATTTATGCAATAGAAATCAGTTGTTACTGAAAGAGTTTTCAGTCTTTTTTAGCAACTTGTGACATTATTTTCTGGGATTTCTACACTGTACATTGATGATCTTAGCATATTCAAAGTATAAATGCCAATTTAATGGCCCTAGTAAAAGAAAAAGAAAAAAAAAAATCCCTATATTTGACTCAAGCAAAAGGTGTCGTCTGCTATGGAATGTGCCGTAAATCGATTTTTCATGTTTTCGCGGGCACGTAACTGGCACATATTAGACGGTAGTCAACACAACTGGAATCATTGTCACGGTATAAAGAGATTAAAAAAAAATTAAAATTTAGTTCCCTTTGTTTGATTTATGCAATAGAAAGTAGTTGCTACTGAAAGATTTTTCAGTCTTTTTTAGCCACTTGTGACACTATTTTCTGGGGTTTCTACACTGTACATTGATCATCTTAGCATATTTAAAGTATCAATACCAATTCAATGGCCCTAGTAAGAGAAATTGAGAAAAAAATTGTTCCCTATATTGACTTAAGCGACAGGTGTTGTCTGCTATGGAATCTGCCATAAGTCGATTTTTCATGTTTTCACGGGTGCGTAACTGGCACGTATGAGATGGTAGTTGATGTAACTGGCTTTCTTGTCACGGTATAAAGAGATTAAAAAAAAAAAAAAAATTAAAATTTAGTTCCCTTTGTTTGATTGATGCAATAGGAAGCAGTTGCTACTGAAAGAGTTTTCAGTCTTTTTTTGCCACTTGTGTCATTATTTTCTTATTTTCTGGGGTTTCTACGCTGTACATTGATCATCTTAGCATATTTAAAGTATCAATGTGCAGTATGATAGTTGGCCTGAATTAGAAAAGCAAATCGAATGAAGGAATCAAGGGATCAGGGGAAGTCACTCTTGCAAGGTGCGTGCTAGAAGGCACCAAAACAAGGTCTTCTGTCACCCTGTTTTCTTAAATGTTCGCCCATTTTCAGTGAAATCTGGCATGTGTGGAGGGTGCATGCCTGGCAGTTTGCCAAGGACTGCATAACAGCCTTCAAAGAAGACTTAAAATCCACTTTTATGCCGATTTTTGTTCACTGTTTTCTATCGATATTTTCGGGCGACTTTTTAAAATGGCTCAAAGCTTTCTGATTGGATGATTGTGGGGGTGTGTCTGCAATTTGATTGGCTGATTGGGCGCAATATTGAATTTCTCAAAGCTTTTCTGATTGGATAATTTGAAGAGAGGGATGAGATTTGATTGGCTGATTGGACGCCATTTTGATTTTCTAAAAGCTTCTGTGATTGGATAATTTAAGAGAGGCCTGAGATTTGATTGGCTGATTGGAAGGGGGGGGAAATCTCTGTATATATGTGTTAAATCTTCGGGTCATTTCAGCCTATTGAATGGCAAAGAGCGTTTGACCCCTGCACCAAGACCTTTTTTGGGTCCTGATGATCAGAGGTTGAATCCCGAACTTTGCCATTTTATCTATTTTACCGGTTTTTATTATTAGTCATTCTTACATCTTATTGTATTTCATTGGCTTATTTCTAAATTCTTCAAACAAGAACAAGATTTCTTATTGGAAAAAGTTTATGCAACAGCAACTGGTTGCTTCTGAATCAATGTATTTGCACAGCAGTTAAACATAAAATCGACTTATGACCCATGTGATTACCAAAATTGGTCCAATGTTTTTCGTGACCCTGGTATGAAAACGAATTTGGTTTACCTTTCTTTGATTTGTGCAACATGTATCAGTTGCCTCCAAAAGTGTCCAGGTTGATTTTATGATTTTATGCACAGCACGTAACGGTCATGTATGGGTGGGATAGTCATCGTAACCAATTCAATGGCCCTAGTAAGAGAAAAGGAAAAAAAAAAAATCCCTATATTTGACTTAAGCAACAGGTGTCGTCTGCTATGGAATATGCGGTAAGTCGATTTTTCATGTTTTCGCGGGGCGCGTAACTGGCACTTATGAGACGGTAGTCAACGCAACTGGATTTCTTGTCACGGTGTAAAGAGATTACAAAAAATTAAAAATTTAGTTCCCTTTGTTTGATTTATGCAAAAGAAATCAGTTGTTACTGAAAGAGTTTTCAGTCTTTTTTAGCAACTTGTGACATTATTTTCTGGGATTTCTACACTGTACATTGAATATCTTAGCATATTCAAAGTATCAATGCCACTTCAATGGCCCTAGTAAGAGAAAAAGAAAAAAATTGTTCCCTATATTTGACTTAAGCAACAGGTGTCGTCTGCTATGGAATGTGCCATAAGTCGATTTTTCATGTTTTCGCGGGCACGGAACTGGCATATATGAGACGGTAGTCAACGCAACTGGATTTATTGTCACGGTATAAAGAGATTAAAATAAAATTAAAATTTAGTTCCCTTTGTTTGATTTATGCAATAGGAAGCAGTTGCTACTGAAAGATTTTTCAGTCTTTTTTAGCCACTTGTGACACTATTTTCTGGGGTTTCTACACTGTACATTGATCATCTTAGCATATTTAAAGTATCAATACCAATTCAATGGCCCTAGTAAGAGAAATTGAGAAAAAAATTGTTCCCTATATTGACTTAAGCGATAAGTGTCGTCTGCTATGGAATGTGCCATAAGTCAATTTTTCATGTTTTCACGGGTGCGTAACTGACACGTATGGGGACGGTAGTTGATGTAACTGGCTTTCTTGTCACGGTATAAAGAGATTAAAAAAAAAAAATTAAAATTTAGTTCCCTTTGTTTGATTGATGCAATAGGAAGCAGTTGCTATTGAAAGAGTTTTCAGTCTTTTTTTGCCACTTGTGACATTATTTTCTTATTTTCTGGGGTTTCTACGCTGTACATTGATTATCTTAGCATATTTAAAGTATCAATGTGCAGTATGACAGTTGGCCTGAATTAGAAAAGCAAATCGAATGAAGGAATCAAGGGATCAGGGGATGTCACTCTTGCAAGGTGCGTGCTTGAAGGCACCAAAACAAGGTCTTCTGTCACCCTGTTTTCTTAAATGTTCGCCCATTTTCAGTGAAATCTGGCATGTGTGGAGGGTGCATGCCTGGCAGTTTGCCAAGGACTGCATAACAGCCTTCAAAGAAGACTTAAAATCCACTTTTATGCCGATTTTTGTTCACTGTTTTCTATCGATATTTTCGGGCGCCATTTTAAAATGGCTTAAAGCTTTCTGATTGGATGATTGTGGGGGTGTGTCTGCAATTTGATTGGCTGATTGGGCGGAATATTGAATTTCTCAAAGCTTTTCTGATTGGATAATTTGAAGAGAGGGATGAGATTTGATTGGCTGATTGGACGCCATTTTGATTTTCTAAAAGCTTCTGTGATTGGATAATTTAAGAGAGGCCTGAGATTTGATTGGCTGATTTCGGGTCATTTCAGCCTATTCAATGGCAAAGAGCGTTTGACCCCTGCACCAAGACCTTTTTTGGGTCCTGATGGTCAGAGGTTGAATCCCCAACTTTGCCATTTTATCTATTTTACCGGTTTTTATTATTAGTCATTCTTACATCTTATTGTATTTCATTGGCCTATTTCTAAATTCTTCAAACAAGAACAAGATTTCTTATTGGAAAAAGTTTATGCAACAGCAACCGGTTGCTTCTGAATCAATGTTTTTGCACAGCAGTTAAACATAAAATCGACTTATGACCCAAGCGGTTACCAAAATTGGTCCAATGTTTTTCGTGACCCTGGTATGAAAACGAATTTGGTTTACCTTTCTTTGATTTGTGCAACATGTATCAGTTGCCTCCAAAAGTGTCCAGGTTGATTCTATGATTTTATGCACAGCACCTAATGGTCACGTATGGGTGGGATAGTCATCGTAACCAATTCAATGGCCCTAGGAAGAGAAAAGGAAAAAAAAAATTCCCTATATTTGACTTAAGCAACAGGTGTCGTCTGCTATGGAATATGCGGTAAGTCGATTTTTCATGTTTTCGCGGGGCGCGTAACTGGCACGTATGAGACGGTAGTCAACGCAACTGGATTTCTTGTCACAGTGTAAAGAGATTACAAAAAATTAAAAATTTAGTTCCCTTTGTTTGATTTATGCAATAGAAATCAGTTGTTACTGAAAGAGTTTTCAGTCTTTTTTAGCAACTTGTGACATTATTTTCTGGGATTTCTACACTGTACATTGATGATCTTAGCATATTCAAAGTATAAATGCCAATTTAATGGCCCTAGTAAAAGAAAAAGAAAAAAAAAAATCCCTATATTTGACTCAAGCAAAAGGTGTCGTCTGCTATGGAATGTGCCGTAAATCGATTTTTCATGTTTTCGCGGGCACGTAACTGGCACATATTAGACGGTAGTCAACACAACTGGAATCATTGTCACGGTATAAAGAGATTAAAAAAAAATTAAAATTTAGTTCCCTTTGTTTGATTTATGCAATAGAAAGTAGTTGCTACTGAAAGATTTTTCAGTCTTTTTTAGCCACTTGTGACACTATTTTCTGGGGTTTCTACACTGTACATTGATCATCTTAGCATATTTAAAGTATCAATACCAATTCAATGGCCCTAGTAAGAGAAATTGAGAAAAAAATTGTTCCCTATATTGACTTAAGCGACAGGTGTTGTCTGCTATGGAATCTGCCATAAGTCGATTTTTCATGTTTTCACGGGTGCGTAACTGGCACGTATGAGATGGTAGTTGATGTAACTGGCTTTCTTGTCACGGTATAAAGAGATTAAAAAAAAAAAAAAAATTAAAATTTAGTTCCCTTTGTTTGATTGATGCAATAGGAAGCAGTTGCTACTGAAAGAGTTTTCAGTCTTTTTTTGCCACTTGTGTCATTATTTTCTTATTTTCTGGGGTTTCTACGCTGTACATTGATCATCTTAGCATATTTAAAGTATCAATGCGCAGTATGATAGTTGGCCTGAATTAGAAAAGCAAATCGAATGAAGGAATCAAGGGATCAGGGGAAGTCACTCTTGCAAGGTGCGTGCTAGAAGGCACCAAAACAAGGTCTTCTGTCACCCTGTTTTCTTAAATGTTCGCCCATTTTCAGTGAAATCTGGCATGTGTGGAGGGTGCATGCCTGGCAGTTTGCCAAGGACTGCATAACAGCCTTCAAAGAAGACTTAAAATCCACTTTTATGCCGATTTTTGTTCACTGTTTTCTATCGATAGTTTCGGGCGACTTTTTAAAATGGCTCAAAGCTTTCTGATTGGATGATTGTGGGGGGTGTGTCTGCAATTTGATTGGCTGATTGGGCGGAATATTGAATTTCTCAAAGCTTTTCTGATTGGATAATTTGAAGAGAGGGATGAGATTTGATTGGCTGATTGGACGCCATTTTGATTTTCTAAAAGCTTCTGTGATTGGATAATTTAAGAGAGGCCTGAGATTTGATTGGCTGATTGGAAGCGGGGGGAAATCTCTGTATATATGTGTTAAATCTTCGGGTCATTTCAGCCTATTGAATGGCAAAGAGCGTTTGACCCCTGCACCAAGACCTTTTTTGGGTCCTGATGGTCAGAGGTTGAATCCCGAACTTTGCCATTTTATCTATTTTACCGGTTTTTATTATTAGTCATTCTTACATCTTATTGTATTTCATTGGCCTATTTCTAAATTCTTCAAACAAGAACAAGATTTCTTATTGGAAAAAGTTTATGCAACAGCAACTGGTTGCTTCTGAATCAATGTATTTGCACAGCAGTTAAACATAAAATCGACTTATGACCCATGTGATTACCAAAATTGGTCCAATGTTTTTCGTGACCCTGGTATGAAAACGAATTTGGTTTACCTTTCTTTGATTTGTGCAACATGTATCAGTTGCCTCCAAAAGTGTCCAGGTTGATTTTATGATTTTATGCACAGCACGTAACGGTCATGTATGGGTGGGATAGTCATCGTAACCAATTCAATGGCCCTAGTAAGAGAAAAGGAAAAAGAAAAATCCCTATATTTGACTTAAGCAACAGGTGTCGTCTGCTATGGAATATGCGGTAAGTCGATTTTTCATGTTTTCGCGGGGCGCGTAACTGGCACTTATGAGACGGTAGTTAACGCAACTGGATTTCTTGTCACGGTGTAAAGAGATTACAAAAAATTAAAAATTTAGTTCCCTTTGTTTGATTTATGCAATAGAAATCAGTTGTTACTGAAAGAGTTTTCAGTCTTTTTTAGCAACTTGTGATATTATTTTCTTGGATTTCTACACTGTACATTGATCATCTTAGCATATTCAAAGTATCAATGCCAATTCAATGGCCCTAGTAAGAGAAAAAGAAAAAAAAAATCCCTATATTTGACTTAAGCAAAAGGTGTCGTCTGCTATGGAATGTGCCGTAAGTCGACTTTTCATGTTTTCGCGGGCACGCAACTGGCACATATGAGACGGTAGTCAACGCAACTGGAATTATTGTCACGGTATAAAGAGATTAAAAAAAAAATTAAAATTTAGTTCCCTTTGTTTGATTTATGCAATAGGGAGCAGTTGCTACTGAAAGATTTTTCAGTCATTTTTAGCCACTTGTGACACTATTTTCTGGGGCTTCTACACTGTACATTGATCATCTTAGCATATTTAAAGTATCAATACCAATTCAATGGCCCTAGTAAGAGAAATTGAGAAAAAAATTGTTCCCTATATTGACTTAAGCGACAGGTGTTGTCTGCTATGGAATGTGCCATAAGTCAATTTTTAATGTTTTCACGGGTGCGTAACTGGCACGTATGAGACGGTAGTTGATGTAACTGGCTTTCTTGTCACGGTATAAAGAGATTAAAAAAAAAAAAAAAAATTTAAAATTTAGTTCCCTTTGTTTGATTGATGCAATAGGAAGCAGTTGCTACTGAAAGAGTTTTCAGTCTTTTTTTGCCACTTGTGACATTTTCTTATTTTCTGGGGTTTCTACGCTGTACATTGATTATCTTAGCATATTTAAAGTATCAATGTGCAGTGTGATAGTTGGCCTGAATTAGAAAAGCAAATCGAATGAAGGAATCAAGGGATCAGGGGAAGTCACTCTTGCAAGGTGCGTGCTAGAAGGCACCAAAACAAGGTCTTCTGTCACCCTGTTTTCTTAAATGTTCGCCCATTTTCAGTGAAATCTGGCATGTGTGGAGGGTGCATGCCTGGCAGTTTGCCAAGGACTGCATAACAGCCTTCAAAGAAGACTTAAAATCCACTTTTATGCCGATTTTTGTTCACTGCTTTCTATCGATATTTTCGGGCGACTTTTTAAAATGGCTCAAAGCTTTCTGATTGGATGATTGTGGGGGTGTGTCTGCAATTTGATTGGCTGATTGGGCGCAATATTGAATTTCTCAAAGCTTTTCTGATTGGATAATTTGAAGAGAGGGATGAGATTTGATTGGCTGATTGGACGCCATTTTGATTTTCTAAAAGCTTCTGTGATTGGATAATTTAAGAGAGGCCTGAGATTTGATTGGCTGATTGGAAGGGGGGGGAAATCTCTGTATATATGTGTTAAATCTTCGGGTCATTTCAGCCTATTGAATGGCAAAGAGCGTTTGACCCCTGCCCCAAGACCTTTTTTGGATCCTGATGGTCAGAGGTTGAATCCCCAACTTTGCCATTTTATCTATTTTACCGGTTTTTATTATTAGTCATTCTTACATCTTATTGAATTTCATTGGCCTATTTCTAAATTCTTCAAACAAGAACAAGATTTCTTATTGGAAAAAGTTTATGCAACAGCAACCGGTTGCTTCTGAATCAATGTATTTGCACAGCAGTTAAACATAAAATCGACTTATGACCCATGCGGTTACCAAAATTGGTCCAATGTTTTTCGTGACCCTGGTATGAAAACGAATTTGGTTTACCTTTCTTTGATTTGTGCAACATGTATCAGTTGCCTCCAAAAGTGTCCAGGTTGATTTTATGATTTTATGCACAGCACGTAACGGTCACGTATGGGTGGGATAGTCATCGTAACCAATTCAATGGCCCTAGTAAGAGAAAAGGAAAAAAAAAAATCCCTATATTTGACTTAAGCAACAGGTGTCGTCTGCTATGGAATATGCGGTAAGTCGATTTTTCATGTTTTCGCGGGGCGCGTAACTGGCACGTATGAGACGGTAGTCAACACAACTGGATTTCTTGTCACAGTGTAAAGAGATTACAAAAAATTAAAAATTTAGTTCCCTTTGTTTGATTTATGCAATAGGAAGCAGTTGCTAATGAAAGATTTTTCAGTCTTTTTTAGCCACTTGTGACACTATTTTCTGGGGTTTCTACACTGTACATTGATCATCTTAGCATATTTAAAGTATCAATACCAATTCAATGGCCCTAGTAAGAGAAATTGAGAAAAAAATTGTTCCCTATATTGACTTAAGCGACAGGTGTTGTCTGCTATGGAATGTGCGATAAGTCGATTTTTCATGTTTTCACGGGTGCGTAACTGGCACGTATGAGACGGTAGTTGATGTAACTGGCTTTCTTGTCACGGTATAAAGAGATTAAAAAAAAAAAAAAAAAAATTAAAATTTAGTAATTTAGTTCATTTTGTTTGATTGATGTAATAGGAAGCAGTTGCTATTGAAAGAGTTTTCAGTCTTTTTTTGCCACTTGTGACATTATTTTCTTATTTTCTGGGGTTTCTACGCTGTACATTGATTATCTTAGCATATTTAAAGTATCAATGTGCAGTGTGACAGTTGGCCTGAATTAGAAAAGCAAATCGAATGAAGGAATCAAGGGATCAGGGGAAGTCACTCTTGCAAGGTGCGTGCTAGAAGGCACCAAAACAAGGTCTTCTGTCACCCTGTTTTCTTAAATGTTCGCCCATTTTCAGTGAAATCTGGCATGTGTGGAGGGTGCATGCCTGGCAGTTTGCCAAGGACTGCATAACAGCCTTCAAAGAAGACTTAAAATCCACTTTTATGCCGATTTTTGTTCACTGTTTTCTATCGATATTTTCGGGCGCCATTTTAAAATGGCTCAAAGATTTCTGATTAGATGATTGGAAGGGGGAGGAAATCTCTGTATATATGTGTTAAATCTTCGGGTCATTTCAGCCTATTGAATGGCAAAGAGCGTTTGACCCCTGCACCAAGACCTTTTTTGGGTCCTGATGGTCAGAGGTTGAATCCCGAACTTTGCCATTTTATCTCTTTTACCGGATTTTATTAGTAGTCATTCTTACATCTTACTGTATTTCATTGGCCTATTTCTAAATTCTTCAAACAAGAACAAGATTTCGTATTGGAAAAAGTTTATGCAACAGCAACTGGTTGCTTCTGAATCAATGTTTTTGCACAGCGGTTAAACATAAAATCGACTTATGACCCATGCGGTTACCAAAATTGGTCCAATGTTTTTCGTGACCCTGGTATGAAAACGAATTTGGTTTACCTTTCTTTGATTTGTGCAACATGTATCAGTTGCCTCCAAAAGTGTCCAGGTTGATTTTATGATTTTATGCACAGCACGTAACGGTCACGTATGGGTGGGATAGTCATTGTAACCAATTCAATGGCCCTAGTAAGAGAAAAGGAAAAAAAAAATTCCCTATATTTGACTTAAGCAACAGCTGTCGTCTGCTATGGAATATGCGGAAAGTCGATTTTTCATGTTTTCGCGGGGGGCGTAACTGGCACGTATGAGACGGTAGTCAACGCAACTGGATTTCTTGTCACGGTGTAAAGAGATTACAAAAAATTAAAAATTTAGGTCCCTTTGTTTGATTTATGCAATAGAAAAAATTAAAAATTTAGTTCCCTTTGTTTGATTTATGCAATAGAAATCAGTTGTTACTGAAAGAGGTTTCAGTCTTTTTTAGCAACTTGTGACATTAATTTCTGGGATTTCAACACTGTACATTGATCATCTTAGCATATTCAAAGTATCAATGCCAATTCAATGGCCCTAGTAAGAGAAAAAGAAAAAAAAAAAATCCCTATATTTGACTTAAGTAACAGGTGTCGTCTGCTATGGAATGTGCCATAAGTCGATTTTTCATGTTTTCGCAGGCACGTAAATGGCACATATGAGACGGTAGTCAACGCAACTGGATTGATTGTCACGGTATAAAGAGATTACAAAAAAATTAAAATTTAGTTCCCTTTGTTTGATTTATGCAATAGGAAGCAGTTGCTACTGAAAGATTTTTCAGTCTTTTTTAGGCACTTGTGACACTATTTTCTGGGGCTTCTACACTGTACATTGATCATCTTAGCATATTTAAAGTATCAATACCAATTCAATGGCCCTAGTAAGAGAAATTGAGAAAAAAATTGTTCCCTATATTGACTTAAGCAAAAGGTGTCGTCTGCTATGGAATGTGCCATAAGTCGATTTTTCATGTTTTCACGGGTGTGTAACTGGCACGTATGAGATGGTAGTTGATGTAACTGGCTTTCTTGTCACGGTATAAAGAGATTAAAAAAAAATTAAAATTTAGTTCCCTTTGTTTGATTTATGCAATAGGAAGCAGTTGCTACTGAAAGATTTTTCAGTCTTTTTTAGCCACTTGTGACACTATTTTCTGGGGTTTCTACACTGTACATTGATCATCTTAGCATATTTAAAGTATCAATACCAATTCAATGGCCCTAGTAAGAGAAATTGAGAAAAAAATTGTTCCCTATTTTGACTTAAGCGACAGGTGTCGTCTGCTATTGAATGTGCCATGAGTCGATTTTTCATGTTTTCACGGCTGTGTAACTGGCACGTATGAGACGGTAGTTGATGTAACTGGCTTTCTTGTCACGGTATAAAGAGATTAAAAAAAAAAATTAAAATTTAGTTCCCTTTGTTTGATTGATGCAATAGGAAGCAGTTGCTACTGAAAGAGTTTTCAGTCTTTTTTTGCCACTTGTGACATTATTTTCTTATTTTCAGGGGTTTCTACGCTGTACATTGATTATCTTAGCATATTTAAAGTATCAATGTGCAGTGTGACAGTTGGCCTGAATTAGAAAAGTAAATCGAATGAAGGAATCAAGGGATCAGGGGAAGTCACTCTTGCAAGGTGCGTGCTAGAAGGCACCAAAACAAGGTCTTCTGTCACCCTGTTTTCTTAAATGTTCGCCCATTTTCAGTGAAATCTGGCATGTGTGGAGGGTGCATGCCTGGCAGTTTGCCAAGGACTGCATAACAGCCTTCAAAGAAGACTTAAAATCCACTTTTATGCCGATTTTTGTTCACTGTTTTCTATCGGTATTTTCGGGCGCCATTTTAAAATGGCTCAAAGCTTTCTGATTGGATGATTGGAAGGGGGAGGAAATCTCTGTATATATGTGTTAAATCTTCGGGTCATTTCAGCCTATTGAATGGCAAAGAGCGTTTGACCCCTGCACCAAGACGTTTTTTGGGTCCTGATGGTCAGAGGTTGAATCCCCAACTTTGCCATTTTATCTATTTTACCGGATTTTATTAGTAGTCATTCTTACATCTTACTGTATTTCATTGGCCTATTTCTAAATTCTTCAAACAAGAACAAGATTTCGTATTGGAAAAAGTTTATGCAACAGCAACTGGTTGCTTCTGAATCAATGTTTTTGCACAGCGGTTAAACATAAAATTGACTTATGACCCATGCGGTTACAAAAATTGGTCCAATGTTTTTCGTGACCCTGGTATGAAAACGAATTTGGTTTACCTTTCTTTGATTTGTGCAACATGTATCAGTTGCCTCCAAAAGTGTCCAGGTTGATTTTATGATTTTATGCACAGCACGTAACGGTCACGTATGGGTGGGATAGTCATTGTAACCAATTCAATGGCCCTAGTAAGAGAAAAGGAAAAAAAAAATTCCCTATATTTGACTTAAGCAACAGCTGTCGTCTGCTATGGAATATGCGGAAAGTCGATTTTTCATGTTTTCGCGGGGCGCGTAACTGGCACGTATGAGACGGTAGTCAACGCAACTGGATTTCTTGTCATGGTGTAAAGAGATTACAAAAAATTAAAAATTTAGTTCCCTTTGTTTGATTTATGCAATAGAAAAAATTAAAAATTTAGTTCCCTTTGTTTGATTTATGCAATAGAAATCAGTTGTTACTGAAAGAGTTTTCAGTCTTTTTTAGCAACTTCTGACATTATTTTCTGGGATTTCTACACTGTACATTGATCATCTTAGCATATTCAAAGTATCAATGCCAATTCAATGGCCCTAGTAAGAGAAAAAGAAAAAAAAAATCCCTATATTTGACTTAAGCAACAATTGTCGTCTGCTATGGAATGTGCTGTAAGTCGATTTTTCATGTTTTCGTGGGCACGTAACTGGCACATATGAGACGGTAGTCAACGCAACTGGATTTCTTGTCACGGTATAAAGAGATTACAAAAAAATTAAAATTTAGTTCCCTTTGTTTGATTTATGCAATAGGAAGCAGTTGCTACTGAAAGATTTTTCAGTCTTTTTTAGGCACTTGTGACACTATTTTCTGGGGTTTCTACACTGTACATTGATCATCTTAGCATATTTAAAGTATCAATACCAATTCAATGGCCCTAGTAAGAGAAATTGAGAAAAAAATTGATCCCTATATTGACTTAAGCGACAGGTGTCATCTGCTATGGAAGGTGCCATAAGTCGATTTTTCATGTTTTCACGGGTGTGTAACTGGCACGTATGAGACGGTAGTTGATGTAACTGGCTTTCTTGTCACGGTATAAAGAAATTGAAAAAAAAAAAAAAAATTAAAATTTAGTTCCCTTTGTTTGATTGATGCAATAGGAAGCAGTTGCTACTGAAAGAGTTTTCAGTCTTTTTTTGCCACTTGTGACATTATTTTCTTATTTTCTGGGGTTTCTACGCTGTACATTGATTATCTTAGCATATTTAAAGTATCAATGTGTAGTGTGACAGTTGGCCAGAATTAGAAAAGCAAATCGAATGAAGGAATCAAGGGATCAGGGGAAGTCACTCTTGCAAGGTGCGTGCTAGAAGGCACCAAAACAAGGTCTTCTGTCACCCTGTTTTCTTAAATGTTCGCCCATTTTCAGTGAAATCTGGCATGTATGGAGGGTGCATGCCTGGCAGTTTGCCAAGGACTGCATAACAGCCTTCAAAGAAGACTTAAAATCCACTTTTATGCCGATTTTTGTTCACTGTTTTCTATCGATATTTTCGGGCGCCATTTTAAAATGGCTCAAAGCTTTCTGATTGGATGATTGTGGGGATGTGTCTGCAATTTGATTGGCTGATTGGGCGGAATATTGAATTTCTCAAAGCTTTTCTGATTGGATAATTTGAAGAGAGGGATGAGATTTGATTGGCTGATTGGACGCCATTTTGATTTTCTAAAAGCTTCTGTGATTGGATAATTTAAGAGAGGCCTGAGATTTGATATGCTGATTGGAAGGGGGGGGGAAATCTCTGTATATATGTGTTAAATCTTCGGGTCATTTCAGCCTATTCAATGGCAAAGAGCGTTTGACCCCTGCACAAAGACCTTTTTTGGCTCCTGATGGTCAGAGGTTGAATCCCCAACTTTGCCATTTTATCTATTTTACCGGTTTTTATTATTAGTCATTCTTACATCTTATTGTATTTCATTGGCCTATTTCTAAATTCTTCAAACAAGAACAAGATTTCTTATTGGAAAAAGTTTATGCAACAGCAACCGGTTGCTTCTGAATCAATGTTTTTGCATAGCGGTTAAACATAAAATTGACTTATGACCCACGCGGTTACCAAAATTGGTCCAATGTTTTTCGTGACCCTGGTATGAAAACGAATTTGGTTTACCTTTCTTTGATTTGTGCAACATGTATCAGTTGCCTCCAAAAGTGTCCAGGTTGATTTTATGATTTTATGCACAGCACGTAACGGTCACGTATGGGTGGGATAGTCATCGTAACCAATTCAATGGCCCTAGTAAGAGAAAAGGAAAAAAAAAAATCCCTATATTTGACTTAAGCAACAGGTGTCGTCTGCTATGGAATATGCGGTAAGTCGATTTTTCATGTTTTCGCGGGGCGCGTAACTGGCACGTATGAGATGGTAGTCAACGCAACTGGATTTCTTGTCACGGTGTAAAGAGATTACAAAAAATTAAAAATTTAGTTCCCTTTGTTTGATTTATGCAATAGAAATCAGTTGTTACTGAAAGAGTTTTCAGTCTTTTTTAGCAACTTGTGACATTATTTTCTGGGATTTCTACACTGTACATTGATCATCTTAGCATATTCAAAGTATCAATGCCAATTCAATGGCCCTAGTAAGAGAAAAAGAAAAAAAAAATCCCTATATTTGACTTAAGCAACAGGTGTTGTCTGCTATGGAATGTGCCGTAAGTCGATTTTTCATGTTTTCGCGGGCACGTAACTGGCACATATGAGACGGTAGTCAACGCAACTGGATTTATTGTCACGGTATAAAGAGATTAAAAAAGAATTAAAATTTAGTTCCCTTTGTTTGATTTATGCAATAGGAAGCAGTTGCTACTGAAAGATTTTTCAGTCTTTTTTAGCCACTTGTGACACTATTTTCTGGGGTTTCTACACTGTACATTGATCATCTTAGCATATTTAAAGTATCAATACCAATTCAATGGCCCTAGTAAGAGGAATTGAGAAAAAAATTGTTCCCTATATTGACTTAAGCGACAGGTGTCGTCTGCTATGGAATGTGCCATGAGTCGATTTTTCATGTTTTCACGGGTGTGTAACTGGCACGTATGAGAAGGTAGTTGATGTAACTGGCTTTCTTGTCACGGTATAAAGAGATTAAAAAAAAATTAAAATTTAGTTCCCTTTGTTTGATTTATGCAATAGGAAGCAGTTGCTACTGAAAGATTTTTCAGTCTTTTTTAGCCACTTGTGACACTATTTTCTGGGGTTTCTACACTGTACATTGATCATCTTAGCATATTTAAAGTATCAATACCAATTCAATGGCCCTAGTAAGAGAAATTGAGAAAAAAATTGTTCCCTATATTGACTTAAGCGACAGGTGTCGTCTGCTATTGAATGTACCATGAGTCGATTTTTCATGTTTTCACGGGTGTGTAACTGGCACGTATGAGACGGTAGTTGATGTAACTGGCTTTCTTGTCACGGTATAAAGAGATTAAAAAAAAAATTAAAATTTAGTTCCCTTTGTTTGATTGATGCAATAGGAAGCAGTTGCTACTGAAAGAGTTTTCAGTCTTTTTTTGCCACTTGTGACATTATTTTCTTATTTTCAGGGGTTTCTACGCTGTACATTGATTATCTTAGCATATTTAAAGTATCAATGTGCAGTGTGACAGTTGGCCTGAATTAGAAAAGCAAATCGAATGAAGGAATCAAGGGATCAGGGGAAGTCACTCTTGCAAGGTGCGTGCTAGAAGGCACCAAAACAAGGTCTTCTGTCACCCTGTTTTCTTAAATGTTCGCCCATTTTCAGTGAAATCTGGCATGTGTGGAGGGTGCATGCCTGGCAGTTTGCCAAGGACTGCATAACAGCCTTCAAAGAAGACTTAAAATCCACTTTTATGCCGATTTTTGTTCACTGTTTTCTATCGATATTTTCGGGCACCATTTTAAAATGGCTCAAAGCTTTCTGATTGGATGATTGGAAGGGGGAGGAAATCTCTGTATATATGTGTTAAATCTTCGGGTCATTTCAGCCTATTGAATGGCAAAGAGCGTTTGACCCCTGCACCAAGACGTTTTTTGGGTCCTGATGGTCAGAGGTTGAATCCCCAACTTTGCCATTTTATCTATTTTACCGGATTTTATTAGTAGTCATTCTTACATCTTACTGTATTTCATTGGCCTATTTCTAAATTCTTCAAACAAGAACAAGATTTCGTATTGGAAAAAGTTTATGCAACAGCAACTGGTTGCTTCTGAATCAATGTTTTTGCACAGCGGTTAAACATAAAATCGACTTATGACCCATGCGGTTACAAAAATTGGTCCAATGTTTTTCGTGACCCTGGTATGAAAACGAATTTGGTTTACCTTTCTTTGATTTGTGCAACATGTATCAGTTGCCTCCAAAAGTGTCCAGGTTGATTTTATGATTTTATGCACAGCACGTAACGGTCACGTATGGGTGGGATAGTCATTGTAACCAATTCAATGGCCCTAGTAAGAGAAAAGGAAAAAAAAAATTCCCTATATTTGACTTAAGCAACAGCTGTCGTCTGCTATGGAATATGCGGAAAGTCGATTTTTCATGTTTTCGCGGGGCGCGTAACTGGCACGTATGAGACGGTAGTCAACGCAACTGGATTTCTTGTCATGGTGTAAAGAGATTACAAAAAATTAAAAATTTAGTTGCCTTTGTTTGATTTATGCAATAGAAAAAATTAAAAATTTAGTTCCCTTTGTTTGATTTATGCAATAGAAATCAGTTGTTACTGAAAGAGTTTTCAGTCTTTTTTAGCAACTTGTGACATTATTTTCTGGGATTTCTACACTGTACATTGATCATCTTAGCATATTCAAAGTATCAATGCCAATTCAATGGCCCTAGTAAGAGAAAAAGAAAAAAAAAATCCCTATATTTGACTTAAGCAACAGGTGTCATCTGCTATGGAATGTGCTGTAAGTCGATTTTTCATGTTTTCGCGGGCACGTAACTGGCACATATGAGACGGTAGTCAACGCAACTGGATTTATTGTCACGGTATAAAGAGATTACAAAAAAATTAAAATTTAGTTCCCTTTGTTTGATTTATGCAATAGGAAGCAGTTGCTACTGAAAGATTTTTCAGTCTTTTTTAGCCACTTGTGACACTATTTTCTGGGGTTTCTACACTGTACATTGATCATATTAGCATATTTAAAGTATCAATACCAATTCAATGGCCCTAGTAAGAGAAATTGAGAAAAAAATTGATCCCTATATTGACTTAAGCGACAGGTGTCATCTGCTATGGAATGTGCCATAAGTCGATTTTTCATGTTTTCACGGGTGTGTAACTGGCACGTATGAGACGGTAGTTGATGTAACTGGCTTTCTTGTCACGGTATAAAGAAATTGAAAAAAAAAAAAAAAATTAAAATTTAGTTCCCTTTGTTTGATTGATGCAATAGGAAGCAGTTGCTACTGAAAGAGTTTTCAGTCTTTTTTTGCCACTTGTGACATTATTTTCTTATTTTCTGGGGTTTCTACGCTGTACATTGATTATCTTAGCATATTTAAAGTATCAATGTGTAGTGTGACAGTTGGCCAGAATTAGAAAAGCAAATCGAATGAAGGAATCAAGGGATCAGGGGAAGTCACTCTTGCAAGGTGCGTGCTAGAAGGCACCAAAACAAGGTCTTCTGTCACCCTGTTTTCTTAAATGTTCGCCCATTTTCAGTGAAATCTGGCATGTATGGAGGGTGCATGCCTGGCAGTTTGCCAAGGACTGCATAACAGCCTTCAAAGAAGACTTAAAATCCACTTTTATGCCGATTTTTGTTCACTGTTTTCTATCGATATTTTCGGGCGCCATTTTAAAATGGCTCAAAGCTTTCTGATTGGATGATTGTGGGGATGTGTCTGCAATTTGATTGGCTGATTGGGCGGAATATTGAATTTCTCAAAGCTTTTCTGATTGGATAATTTGAAGAGAGGGATGAGATTTGATTGGCTGATTGGACGCCATTTTGATTTTCTAAAAGCTTCTGTGATTGGATAATTTAAGAGAGGCCTGAGATTTGATATGCTGATTGGAAGGGGGGGGGAAATCTCTGTATATATGTGTTAAATCTTCGGGTCATTTCAGCCTATTCAATGGCAAAGAGCGTTTGACCCCTGCACAAAGACCTTTTTTGGCTCCTGATGGTCAGAGGTTGAATCCCCAACTTTGCCATTTTATCTATTTTACCGGTTTTTATTATTAGTCATTCTTACATCTTATTGTATTTCATTGGCCTATTTCTAAATTCTTCAAACAAGAACAAGATTTCTTATTGGAAAAAGTTTATGCAACAGCAACCGGTTGCTTCTGAATCAATGTTTTTGCATAGCGGTTAAACATAAAATTGACTTATGACCCACGCGGTTACCAAAATTGGTCCAATGTTTTTCGTGACCCTGGTATGAAAACGAATTTGGTTTACCTTTCTTTGATTTGTGCAACATGTATCAGTTGCCTCCAAAAGTGTCCAGGTTGATTTTATGATTTTATGCACAGCACGTAACGGTCACGTATGGGTGGGATAGTCATCGTAACCAATTCAATGGCCCTAGTAAGAGAAAAGGAAAAAAAAAAATCCCTATATTTGACTTAAGCAACAGGTGTCGTCTGCTATGGAATATGCGGTAAGTCGATTTTTCATGTTTTCGCGGGGCGCGTAACTGGCACGTATGAGATGGTAGTCAACGCAACTGGATTTCTTGTCACGGTGTGAAGAGATTACAAAAAATTAAAAATTTAGTTCCCTTTGTTTGATTTATGCAATAGAAATCAGTCGTTACTGAAAGAGTTTTCAGTCTTTTTTAGCAACTTGTGACATTATTTTCTTGGATTTCTACACTGTACATTGATCATCTTAGCATATTCAAAGTATCAATGCCAATTAAATGGCCCTAGTAAGAGAAAAAGAAAAAAAAAATCCCTATATTTGACTTAAGCAAAAGGTGTCGTCTGCTATGGAATGTGCCTTAAGTCGATTTTTCATGTTTTCGCGGGTACGTAACTGGCACATATGAGACGGTAGTCAACGCAACTGGATTTATTGTCACGGTATAAAGAGATTAAAAAAAAATTAAAATTTAGTTCCCTTTGTTTGATTTATGCAATAGGAAGCAGATGCTACTGAAAGAATTTTCAGTCTTTTTTAGCCACTTGTGACACTATTTTCTGGGGTTTCTACACTGTACATTGATCATCTTAGCATATTTAAAGTATCAATACCAATTCAATGGCCCTAGTAAGAGAAATTGAGGAAAAAATTGTTCCCTATATTGACTTAAGCGACAGGTGTCGTCTGCTATGGAATGTGCCATAAGTCGATTTTTCATGTTTTCACGGGTGTGTAACTGGCACGTATGAGACGGTAGTTGATTTAACTGGCTTTCTTGTCACAGTATAAAGAGATTAAAAAAAAAAAAAATAAAATTAAAATTTAGTTCCCTTTGTTTGATTGATGTATTATTATTATTATTATTAATTGGTGTTTTAAGGCGCATCGACAGCTATGGTCATTTAGCGCGCATGAAGGTTATAATTAGAAATTAAACAATAAAATATTAATTTAAAAGTCTATATTTTATTATAAAAATCTATTTCTTTTAGGTATTCTAAAATGTTATTCTGTTGTACATGTAAAAATAAATTTTGTAAGCTATTAACACTAAAATGTTTTGACCGTATACGGTCGAAATTTTTACAGTTTAATAAAATATGTTTTATAGTTAAAGGCTCATTACAGTTTATACATTGTGGTGCTCTCTCATTATTTAAAAGATGCACATGTGAAAACCTTGAGTGTCCCACACGACATCTTGTTAAAATTACTTGACTTTTTCGGTTACAATAAAATTCATATTTATCATTAAAATTTGGCTTGATCGCTAAAAGCTTGTTGTTAAAACATTGTTGCCATTTAATTTGACATTCAGACTTGATAAATTCATTTATTTGTTGTTTTTTGTCAGTATAAGGAATTTTTATGTTGGCTATGTTCATATTTACGGCATCCTTTGCTTCTTGATCAGCTATTTCATTACCTTTTATATTAATGTGGCTGGGTATCCAGCAGAATATTATTGACTTTGATCTACTTAAATAAACATATTTTCTGAAAAATTGTTGAATCAATGGATTTGGGTTATCAGGATGTTTTAAAGATTGTAAAACTGACATTGAATCAGAAAAAACTATGAATTTCTTGTTATTATTGTTTTGTATTGAACAGAGAGCAATGTTTAAAGCTACAGCTTCTGCTGAAAAAATAGAGCTACGATCTGGTAGTCTTATTTTGGCAGTTTCTTGCTTGTGTACTGAAGCGCAACCAACTTTATTATCTTGTTTCGAACCATCAGTATAAATTGAAATGTAATCTTTATACTGTGATTTGATTTCTAAAAATTTATTTTGATAAAATAATGGATTTGTAACTGATTTCTTATTTACGTTGAGATCAAAAATAATATTTGGTGGATCTATGGTCCACGGCTCTTTTACAGGAAGTTTAAAGGGCTTAATATTCTTTATATTTATATTTGATTCATCAAGAAGAGGTTCAACTCTTAGACCAAGTGGTTTGATAAAATTAGGTTTATTTTGAAAATGTATTTTGTTTGGTGAATTAAAAATGTCATTGTAAACCGGATTCTTTGTATTTGAAGCCAGTTTAGTTACGTACTGTAAGGATAGTTTTTTCCTTCTATCATATAAGGATGGCTCCTGGGCCTCTGAATACAAACTTGTGACAGGTGACGTTCGGAAAGCTCCCAAAGCTAACCGAAGACCCTGATGATGAATAGTGTCCAACTTTTTTAGGTAGCTTTTTCTTGCAGAGCCATATATAATACATCCATAATCCAGTTTTGACCGTATTAGAGATCTGTATAGATTTAAAAGAGTTTTTTTATCTCCTCCCCAGTCAGAGTGGGAAAGTACTTTTAAAACATTCAAAGCTTTTTGACATTTCAGTTTCAAAGCATTAATATGTGGAATGAAAGAAAGTTTTTTGTCAAAGATAACTCCTAAAAATTTTGCTTGATCTACTATTGGAATTGGACTATTATATATTTTCAATAATGGATCCAAGTGCAACCTGCGCTCTTGGCAGAAGTGTACACAGTTTGTCTTTGTCTTGGAAAATTTAAAACCATTTTCTACAGTCCATTTCTCAATTTTGTCTAAATTATTTTGAAGCTTAGTTTCAATTGTTTTCATATCTTTGGACCTGTAACATATTAAAAAATCATCCACATATAAGGAACAGTTCACATCGTCATCTAAACATTTTACAATATTGTTAATCTTGATATTGAACAGAGTAGGTGAGAGGATACTTCCTTGAGGAACTCCCTGTTCTTGTTCATAGTCATCAGAAAAAGATGTGCCTACCTTAACTTTGAAAGATCTATTTGATAAAAAGTTTGAAATAAACTTGGGTAGATTTCCCCTTAATCCAATTTTATGAATATCTTTTAAGATGCCATGTTTCCATGTGGTGTCATAAGCTTTTTCTAGATCAAAAAATATGGCAACTACATGTTGTTTCTTTACAAAAGCATTTCTGATAAAAGATTCTAATTGTACTAACTGATCTGTCGTGCTTCTGTTTTTTCGGAACCCCGATTGATGTTCCGATATAATATTATTGGATTCGAGGTAAAAATTAAGTCTATTGTTTATCATTCTCTCCATGGTCTTACATATACAACTAGTTAAAGCTATGGGTCTATAATTTGTTGGATTTGTATGATCTTTATTTGGCTTAGGAATTGGAATGATTGTAGCTTTGGACCAACTTTTCGGGAAGGTACCTTGTTCCCATATAATGTTAAAAATGTTTAACAGAGTTTGTAATGAAATACGAGGTAAATGTTTTAAAAGTTGATAGTGTATTTCATCTGCACCTGCAGCAGAATCATGAGCATTTTTTAGAGAATTTTCAAGTTCCAATAGTGTGAAAGGTAAGTTGTAGTTTTCATTTGTATCTGTTTCAAAATTAAGTTCTTCCATTTCTGCTTTTTGCTTATGTTTTCTAAATTGTGGTTTATAATTTGCAGACGAGGAGTTTGTTTTGAAAGTTTTACCCAAGATATTAGCGATTTCTTCTTTACTTTCATAGTTTTTGTCATCTACCTTGATATGAGAGTGTTTCATGGTTTGATTCTTTCCATTTATTTTCCTTAACATATTCCAAATGGTTGTCATGGGAGTTCTAGAATTAAGTTTAGAAATGAAATCTTTCCAAGATGATCGTTTTGCTTGTTTAATAGTACGTCGAGCCTTAGCTCTCATAATTTTACAAACATTTAAGTTTGTTTTTGTTGGATATTGTTTGAAACGTTTTAAACTGTCTTTACGTTTTTTAATAGCTTCTTTACAATCATCATTAAACCATGGCTTTTTCTTCTTAAAAGTATTTGTTGAAATCTTCGGGATGCACTGATTTGATATGTCAATTAAAGTTTCAGTAAAAGAAAGCATTGGATCTTCTGAATTTTCAAAATTGTCAATCAGTAATTTTTCATGGCAAAGAATATTGAATTTTTCCCAGTTAGCTTTTTTAAAATTCCATTTTGGAATTTTCTCATCTTCTGTTTTCTCAGTTTCTTGTATAATGATAGGAAAATGATCACTTCCATGGGAATCTTCACATACTTTCCATTCATAATCAAGGTACAAGGAAGGATGGCAGAGTGAAAGATCTATTGCTGTGAGAGAACCTGATCCAGGATGCAGGTATGTATGTTGATTGGAATTAAATAGACATAAATTATTCTCTGCAATGAAATCTTCAATTATTTTACCTCTATCATTGGTATCTGAACAACCCCATAATTCGCTATGTCCATTAAAATCACCACATATGATGTAAGGTTGAGGTAGTTGTAGTAAAAGATTTTCTAAATCATTTTGATCTATTCTTTTATTTGGTGGGATATAGATAGAGCATATTGTTATAGTTTTGTTTAAAGATGCTTTTATTGCTATTGCTTGTAGATTTGTGTTTAAGTCTATCTTACGATGAGGTACCGTAGAATGTATTATGATAGAAGAACCACCAGATGCTCTTTGGCAATCATTATGTATGTAGTGATAGGAAGAATAATTGCGAACTTCCAAGTTATCATTGGGGGTTATAAAAGTTTCTTGAAGACAACAAATTTGTGGATTTAATAAAGATAAAAGAATTAGTAGTTCATTAAAGTTGGCTTTTAGACCTCTACAATTCCATTGTAAAATTGAGTTTTGACCCATTATACTTGTATATTGGGAGTTTGAATTTACTTAAAAGTTATTTGACTGAGGAGTCAATTTCCAATTCCATATCTTCTAAACTTTCAAATTTATTTGCCAGCTTAACAGGATCCTGTGACCCTTTCTTCTGTCTATTTGATTGTTGTTTATCTTTTTCTTTTTTATCTGGTTTATTTTTCTGGCTTTTATTTGGTGATGTAGTGCATGAATTAGCTCTAGAAGCTGATCTTGATCTACTAGAGTCTTTTGTTTGGTTAGATTTTGAACCTGTTTCAGATGTTTGAGGTGGTTGGACAGATGGAGACGTAGACTTCGAGGAAGGTTTAGCGCCTTGCTCAAAATCCACGGGATCATACTGTGTCCCACAAGTTCTCGTCTGAGGTTTTGCTGTTGCTGATTGAACTATCTTAGAGTACCTAGGTTCAAAAGCTGTCTCATATTGTTTTTTTGCCTCGAAGTAAGAAATCTTTCTTATTGTTTTAATTCTCATAATTTCTTTTTCTCTTTTCCAGACTTCACAGTTGGTTGATCTTGCACTGTGATCTTTACCACAATTTACGCATTTGAAAGGTCTTTGGCAGATGCTAGATGTGTGTTTGGATTCACCACATCTATCACAGATTACTGTATCTGTGAGCTTGCAGTTGTCTTCGTGGTGTCCAAATTTTTGACAATTAAAACAGCGCAAAGGATTTGGGATGAACTGTTCCACTGGTACTGTACGATAAAAGATTCTAATACTCTGAGGCAAAGTGGTGGTGTTAAAAGTGAGGAGTAGTGTATTGGTTTCAAGTTGAACATTATCTTTTTTTATTTTGAATCTTTTGCACGCAACAACTCCTTGCGGTGCAAGATATTCAATAATTTTTTCCTCTGTTTCTCCTTTCAGTACTCTGTCTTTCACAATTCCTCTGGATTTGTTAAGTGAGTTGTGCTCTGAGACTGAGACTTTCAAGTTGTAAAACTTTTTCACTTTTAACAGAGATTCAACTTGACTTGCTCTTGATGTTTCAACAAGTAGCAGTTCGTTTTTTAATTTTTTGACTGATTTTGGAGTGCCTATCAAACTTTCTATCTGTTTTTCAATTATAAATGGAGATAGAGATGTGATGGGCTTTGCCTCCTCACTTTTAATAACCAAGAACTTTGTGTTGTTTAAGTAAGACGTTTCGTTTTCGTTATTCGGTCGGGGTCTTTTGTTTTGGGAAGCCATGATTTTGATAGTGTAATTTCAATAGCTATGCGCTCCACCCTCCTCGGAGCCCTACAAGGGGACGTGTAATGGAAATGGATTTCCTATTTCCGACGCCAGAGCTACATAGCTATTATACTTAACAAACCTTAAGTGAAGAGAAACTATAGGTCTATTAATTAGCCCATCAGCCGCCGCTTTATAAAGGAAAACAATGTAAAAGATAAGAAAAAAGAAAAAAATCTAACCCGGTTGGTATCATAAGATACAAAGAAAGAAATATAGATAAAAGTATGTAATCCTAAAAGCTAGGCACGACCGAGCCGATTGAGACGGGTCGGGCCTAACCCATCCCTCTCGTCTATCCGAGGCCAGGGCCAAAGTAGTGTGTTGAGTGCTGGAGATCCCTGGGCACTCTCAACTACCAGGATCCCCTTTTCCGGCATACGAGATGCCACCCACGGCAAACAAGTGGCTTCTGAATCAAAGACAGAAATCTTTTATCAGAAGAAAGTTTGCTCAATGAAATATTTTCAATCAAGAAAGCTTTAGATATAGAGTGTTAGCATGATAACTTTAATGATTAGAGCTCGTAACTCTAGATGTCTACTTGTAGTTCCCATTGTAGATCTCTACTTGTAGGTAAGGTTCTAAATACAAGTATGCCAAATGTTTCAAATTCTTCAAACATATAGTGCTAGAGATTGGAAAAGGTGTTGACGAATATAAAAACAAAACAGATGTTATACACAGATGTCGTTATACTCTTCGTCCAGTGTGCTACCCACTGGCACAGATGATACACACACAAATGAGCATGTTAGTATATGAGACAGGAAAGTGTATAGGAAAGATATGTTTTCAAAAAATTAAAAATTAAAAAATCACTTTTGGAATGAAAAATTTGTTTTGGAAATCATTTGATCTTAATTTGTATTGTTCTTCAGCCACTTTTATGTTTTAATTTTGGGTTTGTTAATTTTTTCTGGAAATATTTAATCGTATTGACTTTAGTATTTTTATTTTCATATTTAGGTTGATTTTGTTATTGTCATTTTTTTTCTAGTATTTACTTTGAATTGAATTATTTTGGACCTGTTTTATTAATTTTAGTTGTATTATTATCGGTCTCCTCTGTTTCTGGGGACTTTTACCACCCATATGCCACAGAGGCGAAGGCAGCCACCAATTTCTAAGGCCCCGAGTGGCGGGGGCCCGTTTGATTGATGTAATAGGAAGAAGTTGCTACTGAAAGAGTTTTCAGTCTTTTTTTGCCACTTGTGACATTATTTTCTTATTTTCTGGGGTTTCTACGCTGTACATTGATTATCTTAGCATATTTAAAGTATCAATGTGCAGTGTGACAGTTGGCCTGAATTAGAAAAGCAAATCGAATGAAGGAATCAAGGGATCGGGGGAAGTCACTCTTGCAAGGTGCGTGCTAGAAGGCACCAAAACAAGGTCTTCTGTCACCCTGTTTTCTTAAATGTTCGCCCATTTTCAGTGAAATCTGGCACGTGTGGAGGGTGCATGCCTGGCAGTTTGCCAAGGACTGCATAACAGCCTTCAAAGAAGACTTAAAATCCACTTTTATGCCGATTTTTGTTCACTGTTTTCTATCGATATTTTCGGGCGCCATTTTAAAATAGCTCAAAGCTTTCTGATTGGATGATTGTGGGGGTGTGTGTGCAATTTGATTGGCTGATTGGGCGCAATATTGAATTTCTCAAAGCTTTTCTGATTGGATAATTTGAAGAGAGGGATGAGATTTGATTGGCTGATTGGACGCCATTTTGATTTTCTAAAAGCTTCTGTGATTGGATAATTTAAGAGAGGCCTGAGATTTGATTGGCTGATTGGAAGGGGGGGGGAAATCTCTGTATATATGTGTTAAATCTTCGGGTCATTTCAGCCTATTGAATGGCAAAGAGCGTTTGACCCCTGCACCAAGACCTTTTTTGGGTCCTGATGGTCAGAGGTTGAATCCCCAACTTTGCCATTTTATCTATTTTACCGGTTTTTATTATTAGTCATTCTTACATCTTATTGTATGTCATTGGACTTTTTCTAAATTCTTCAAACAAGAACAAGATTTCTTATTGGAAAAAGTTTATGCAACAGCAACCGGTTGCTTCTGAATCAATGTTTTTGCACAGCGGTTAAACATAAAATCGACTTATGACCCATGCGGTTACGAAAATTGGTCCAATGTTTTTCGTGACCCTGGTATGAAAACGAATTTGGTTTACCTTTCTTTGATTTGTGCAACATGTATCAGTTGCCTCCAAAAGTGTCCAGGTTGATTTTATGATTTTATGCACAGCACGTAACGGTCACGTATGGGTGGGATAGTCATCGTAACCAATTCAATGGCCCTAGTAAGAGAAAAGGAAAAAAAAAAATCCCTATATTTGACTTAAGCAACAGGTGTCGTCTGCTATGGAATATGCGGTAAGTCGATTTTTCGTGTTTTCGCGGGGTGCGTAACTGGCACGTATGAGATGGTAGTCAACGCAACTGGATTTCTTGTCACGGTGTAAAGAGATTACAAAAAATTAAAAATTTAGTTCCCTTTGTTTGATTTATGCAATAGAAATCAGTTGTTACCGAAAGAGTTTTCAGTCTTTTTTAGCAACTTGTGACATTATTTTCTGGGATTTCTACACTGTACATTGATCATCTTAGCATATTCAAAGTATCAATGCCAATTCAATGGCCCTAGTAAGAGAAAAAGAAAAAAAAAAATCCCTATATTTGACTTAAGCAACAGGTGTCGTCTGCTATGGAATGTGCCGTAAGTCGATTTTTCATGTTTTCGTGGGCACATAACTGGCACATATGAGATGGTAGTCAACGCAACTGGATTTATTGTCACGGTATAAAGAGATTAAAAAAAAATTAAAATTTAGTTCCCTTTGTTTGATTTATGCAATAGGAAGCAGTTGCTACTGAAAGATTTTTCAGTCTTTTTTAGCCACTTGTGACACTATTTTCTGGGGTTTCTACACTGTACATTGATCATCTTAGCATGTTTAAAGTATCAATACCAATTCAATGGTCCTAGTAAGAGAAATTGAGAAAAAAATTGTTCCCTATATTGACTTAAGCGACAGGTGTCGTCTGCTATGGAATGTGCCATAAGTCGATTTTTCATGTTTTCATGGGTGTGTAACTGGCACGTATGAGACGGTAGTTGATGTAACTGGCTTTCTTGTCACAGTATAAAGAGATTAAAAAAAAAAAAAAAAAAAATTAAAATTTAGTTCCCTTTGTTTGATTGATGTAATAGGAAGCAGTTGCTACTGAAAGAGTTTTCAGTCTTTTTTTGCCACTTGTGACATTATTTTCTTATTTTCTGGGGTTTCTACGCTGTACATTGATTATCTTAGCATATTTAAAGTATCAATGTGCAGTGTGACAGTTGGCCTGAATTAGAAAAGCAAATCGAATGAAGGAATCAAGGGATCAGGGGAAGTCACTCTTGCAAGGTGCGTGCTAGAAGGCACCAAAACAAGGTCTTCTGTCACCCTGTTTTCTTAAATGTTCGCCCATTTTCAGTGAAATCTGGCATGTGTGGAGGATGCATGCCTGGCAGTTTGCCAAGGACTGCATAACAGCCTTCAAAGAAGACTTAAAATCCACTTTGATGCCGATTTTTGTTCACTGTTTTCTATCGATAGTTTCGGGCGCCATTTTAAAATGGCTCAAAGCTTTCTGATTGGATGATTGTGGGGGTGTGTGTGCAATTTGATTGGCTGATTGGGCGGAATATTGAATTTCTCAAAGCTTTTCTGATTGGATAATTTGAAGAGAGGGATGAGATTTGATTGGCTGATTGGACGCCATTTTGATTTTCTAAAAGCTTCTGTGATTGGATAATTTAAGAGAGGCCTGAGATTTGATTGGCTGATTGGAAGGGGGGGAAATCTCTGTATATATGTGTTAAATCTTCGGGTCATTTCAGCCTATTGAATGGCAAAGAGCGTTTGACCCCTGCACCAAGACCTTTTTTGGGTCCTGATGGTCAGAGGTTGAATCCCCAACTTTGCCATTTTATCTATTTTACCGGTTTTTATTATTAGTCATTCTTACATCTTATTGTATTTCATTGGCCTATTTCTAAATTCTTCAAACAAGAACAAGATTTCTTATTGGAAAAAGTTTATGCAACAGCAACCGGTTGCTTCTGAATCAATGTTTTTGCACAGCGGTTAAACATAAAATCGACTTATGACCCATGCAGTTACCAAAATTGGTCCAATGTTTTTCGTGACCCTGGTATGAAAACGAATTTGGTTTACCTTTCTTTGATTTGTGCAACATGTATCAGTTGCCTCCAAAAGTGTCCAGGTTGATTTTATGATTTTATGCACAGCACGTAACGGTCACGTATGGGTGGGATAGTCATCGTAACCAATTCAATGGCCCTAGTAAGAGAAAAGGAAAAAAAAAAATCCCTATATTTGACTCAAGCAACAGGTGTCGTCTGCTATGGAATATGCGGTAAGTCGAATTTTCATGTTTTCGCGGGGCGCATAACTGGCACATATGAGATGGTAGTCAACGCAACTGGATTTCTTGTCACGGTGTAAAGAGATTACAAAAAATTAAAAATTTAGTTCCCTTTGTTTGATTTATGCAATAGAAATAATTTGTAACTGAAAGAGTTTTCAGTCTTTTTTAGGAACTTGTGACATGATTTTCTGGGATTTCTACACTGTACATTGATCATCTTAGCATACTCAAAGTATCAATGCCAATTCAATGGCCGTAGTAAGAGAAAAAGAAAAAAAAATCCCTATATTTGACTTAAGCAACAGGTGTCGTCTGCTATGGAATGTGCCGTAAGTCAATTTTTCATTTTTTCGCGGGCATGTAACTGGCACATATGAGACGGTAGTCAACGCAACTGGATTTATTGTCACGGTATAAAGAGATTAAAAAAAAATTAAAATTTAGTTCCCTTTGTTTGATTTATGCAATAGGAAGCAGTTGCTACTGAAAGATTTTTCAGTCTTTTTTAGCCACTTGTGACACTATTTTCTGGGGTTTCTACACTGTACATTGATCATCTTAGCATATTTAAAGTATCAATACCAATTCAATGGCCTTAGTAAGAGAAATTGAGAAAAAAGTTGTTCCCTATATTGACTTAAGCGACAGGTGTCGTCTGCTATGGAATGTGCCATAAGTCGATTTTTCATGTTTTCACGGGTGCGTAACTGGCACGTAAGAGACGGTAGTTGATGTAACTGGCTTTCTTGTCATGGTATAAAGAGATTAAAAAAAAAAAATTAAAATTTAGTTCCCTTTGTTTGATTGATGGAATAGGAAGCAGTTGCTACTGAAAGAGTTTTCAGTCTTTTTTTGCCACTTGTGACATTATTTTCTTATTTTCTGGGGTTTCTACGCTGTACATTGATTATCTTAGCATATTTAAAGTATCAATGTGCAGTATGACAGTTGGCCTGAATTAGAAAAGCAAATCGAATGAAGGAATCAAGGGATCAGGGGAAGTCACTCTTGCAAGGTGCGTGCTAGAAGGCACCAAAACAAGGTCTTCTGTCACCCTGTTTTCTTAAATGTTCGCCCATTTTCAGTGAAATCTGGCACGTGTGGAGGGTGCATGCCTGGCAGTTTGCCAAGGACTGCATAACAGCCTTCAAAGAAGACTTAAAATCCACTTTGATGCCGATTTTTGTTCACTGTTTTTTATCGATATTTTCGGGCGCCATTTTAAAATAGCTCAAAGCTTTCTGATTGGATGATTGTGGGGGTGTGTGTGCAATTTGATTGGCTGATTGGGCGCAATATTGAATTTCTCAAAGCTTTTCTGATTGGATAATTTGAAGAGAGGGATGAGATTTGATTGGCTGATTGGACGCCATTTTGATTTTCTAAAAGCTTCTGTGATTGGATAATTTAAGAGAGGCCTGAGATATTGATTGGCTGAATGGGGGGGAAATCTCTGTATATATGTGTTAAATCTTCGGGTCATTTCAGCCTATTGAATGGCAAAGAGCGTTTGACCCCTGCACAAAGACCTTTTTTGGCTCCTGATGGTCAGAGGTTGAATCCCCAACTTTGCCATTTTATCTATTTTACCGGTTTTTATTATTAGTCATTCTTACATCTTATTGTATTTCATTGGCCTATTTCTAAATTCTTCAAACAAGAACAAGATTTCTTATTGGAAAAAGTTTATGCAACAGCAACCGGTTGCTTCTGAATCAATGTTTTTGCACAGTGGTTAAACATAAAATCGACTTATGACCCAAGCGGTTACCAAAATTGGTCCAATGTTTTTCGTGACCCTGGTATGAAAACGAATTTGGTTTACCTTTCTTTGATTTGTGCAACATGTATCAGTTGCCTCCAAAAGTGTCCAGGTTGATTTTATGATTTTATGTACAGCACGTAACGGTCACGTATGGGTGGGATAGTCATCGTAAACAATTCAATGGCCCTAGTAAGAGAAAAGGAAAAAAAAAAATCCCTATATTTGACTTAAGCAACAGGTGTCGTCTGCTATGGAATATGCGGTAAGTCCATTTTTCATGTTTTCACGGGGCGCGTAACTGGCACTTATGAGACGGTAGTCAACGCAACTGGATTTCTTGTCACGGTGTAAAGAGATTACAAAAAATTAAAAATTTAGTTCCCTTTGTTTGATTTATGCAATAGAAATCAGTTGTTACTGAAAGAGTTTTCAGTCTTTTTTAGCAACTTGTTACATTATTTCTGGGATTTCTACACTGTACATTGATCATCTTAGCATATTCAAAGTATCAATGCCAATTCAATGGCCCTAGTAAGAGAAAAAGAAAAAAAAAATCCCTATATTTGACTTAAGCAAAAGGTGTCGTCTGCTATGGAATGTGCCGTAAGTCGATTTTTCATGTTTTTGCGGGCACGTAACTGGCACATATGAGACGGTAGTCAACGCAACTGGATTTATTGTCACGGTATAAAGAGATTAAAAAAAAATTAAAATTTAGTTCCCTTTGTTTCATTTATGCAATAGGAAGCAGTTGCTACTGAAAGATTTTTCAGTCTTTTTTAGCCACTTGTGACACTATTTTCTGGGGTTTCTACACTGTACATTGATCATCTTAGCATATTTAAAGTATCAATACCAATTCAATGGCCCTAGTAAGAGAAATTGAGAAAAAAATTGTTCCCTATATTGACTTAAGTGACAGGTGTCGTCTGCTATGGAATGTGCCATAAGTCGATTTTTCATGTTTTCACGGGTGCATAACTGGCACATATGAGACGGTAGTTGATGTAACTGGCTTTCTTGTCACGGTATAAAGAGATTAAAAAAAAAAAAAAATATTAAAATTTAGTTCCCTTTGTTTGATTGATGCAATAGGAAGCAGTTGCTACTGAAAGAGTTTTCAGTCTTTTTTTGGCACTTGTGACATTATTTTCTTATTTTCTGGGGTTTCTACGCTGTACATTGATTATCTTAGCATATTTAAAGTATCAATGTGCAGTGTGACAGTTGGCCTGAATTAGAAAAGCAAATCGAATGAAGGAATCAAGGGATCGGGGGATGTCACTCTTGCAAGGTGCGTGCTAGAAGGCACCAAAAGAAGGTCTTCTGTCACCCTGTTTTCTTAAATGTTCGCCCATTTTCAGTGAAATCTGGCATGTGTGGAGGGTGCATGCCTGGCAGTTTGCCAAGGACTGCATAACAGCCTTCAAAGAAGACTTAAAATCCACTTTGATGCCGATTTTTGTTCACTGTTTTCTATCGATATTTTCGGGCGTCATTTTAAAATGGCTCAAAGCTTTCTGATTGGATGATTGTGGGGGTGTGTCTGCAATTTGATTGGCTGATTGGGCGCAATATTGAATTTCTCAAAGCTTTTCTGATTGGATAATTTGAAGAGAGGGATGAGATTTGATTGGCTGATTGGACGCCATTTTGATTTTCTAAAAGCTTCTGTGATTGGATAATTTAAGAGAGGCCTGAGATTTGATTGGCTGATTGGAAGGGGGGGGAATCTCTGTATATATGTGTTAAATCTTCGGGTCATTTCAGCCTATTGAATGGCAAAGAGCGTTTGACCCCTGCACCAAGACCTTTTTTGGGTCCTGATGGTCAGAGGTTGAATCCCCAACTTTGCCATTTTATCTATTTTACCGGTTTTTATTATTAGTCATTCTTACATCTTATTGTATTTCATTGGCCTATTTCTAAATTCTTCAAACAACAACAAGATTTCTTATTGGAAAAAGTTTATGCAACAGCAACCGGCTGCTTCTGAATCAATGTTTTTGCACAGTGGTTAAACATAAAATCGACTTATGACCCAAGCGGTTACCAAAATTGGTCCAATGTTTTTCGTGACCCTGGTATGAAAACGAATTTGGTTTACCTTTCTTTGATTTGTGCCACATGTATCAGTTGCCTCCAAAAGTGTCCAGGTTGATTTTATGATTTTATGCACAGCACGTAACGGTCACGTATGGGTGGGATAGTCATCGTAAACAATTCAATGGCCCTAGTAAGAGAAAAGGAAAAAAAAAAAATCCCTATATTTGACTTAAGCAACAGGTGTCGTCTGCTATGGAATATGCGGTAAGTCGATTTTTCATGTTTTCGCAGGGCACGTAACTGGCACGTATGAGATGGTAGTCAACGCAACTGGATTTCTTGTCACGGTGTAAAGAGATTACAAAAAATTAAAAATTTAGTTCCCTTTGTTTGATTTATGCAATAGAAATCAGTTGTTACTGAAAGAGTTTTCAGTCTTTTTCAGCAACTTGTGACATTATTTTCTGGGATTTCTACACTGTACATTGAATATCTTAGCATATTCAAAGTATCAATGCCAATTCAATGGCCCTAGTAAGAGAAAAAGAAAAAAAAAAATCCCTATATTTGACTTAAGCAACAGGTGTCGTCTGCTATGGAATGTGCCGTAAGTCGATTTTTCATGTTTTCGTGGGCACGTAACTGGCACATATGAGACGGTAGTCTACGCAAGTGGATTGATTGTCATGGTATAAAGAGATTAAAAAAAAATTAAAATTTAGTTCCCTTTGTTTGATTTATGCAATAGGAAGCAGTTGCTACTGAAAGATTTTTCAGTCTTTTATAGCCACTTGTGACACTATTTTCTGGGGTTTCTACACTGTACATTGATCATCTTAGCATATTTAAAGTATCAATACCAATTCAATGGCCCTAGTAAGAGAAATTGAGAAAAAAGTTGTTCCCTATATTGACTTAAGCGACAGGTGTCGTCTGCTATGGAATGTGCCATAAGTCGATTTTTCATGTTTTCACGGGTGCGTAACTGGCAAGTATGAGACGGTAGTTGATGTAACTGGCTTTCTTGTCACAGTATAAAGAGATTAAAAAAAAAAAAAAAAAAAATTAAAATTTAGTTCCCTTTGTTTGATTGATGCAATAGGAAGCAATTGCTACTGAAAGAGTTTGCAGTCTTTTTTTGGCACTTGTGACATTATTTTCTTATTTTCTGGGGTTTCTACGCTGTACATTGATTATCTTAGCATATTTAAAGTATCAATGTGCAGTATAACAGTTGGCCTGAATTAGAAAAGCAAATCGAATGAAGGAATCAAGGGATCAGGGGAAGTCACTCTTGCAAGGTGCGTGCTAGAAGTCACCAAAACAAGGTCTTCTGTCACCCTGTTTTCTTAAATGTTCGCCCATTTTCAGTGAAATCTGGCATGAGTGGAGGTTGCATGCCTGGCAGTTTGCCAAGGACTGCATAACAGCCTTCAAAGAAGACTTAAAATCCACTTTGATGCCGATTTTTGTTCACTGTTTTCTATCGATATTTTCGGGCGCCATTTTAAAATGGCTCAAAGCTTTCTGATTGGATGATTGTGGGGGTGTGTCTGCAATTTGATTGGCTGATTGGGCGCAATATTGAATTTCTCAAAGCTTTTCAGATTGGATAATTTGAAGAGAGGGATGAGATTTGATTGGCTGATTGGACGCCATTTTGATTTTCTAAAAGCTTCTGTGATTGGATAATTTAAGAGAGCCTTGAGATTTGATTGGCTGATTGGAAGGGGGTGGAATCTCTGTATATATGTGTAAAATCTTCGGGTCATTTCAGCCTATTGAATGGCAAAGAGCGTTTGACCCCTGCACCAAGACCTTTTTTGGGTCCTGATGGTCAGAGGTTGAATCCCCAACTTTGCCATTTTATCTATTTTACCGGTTTTTATTATTAGTCATTCTTACATCTTATTGTATTTCATTGGCCTATTTCTAAATTCTTCAAACAAGAACAAGATTTCTTATTGGAAAAAGTTTATGCAACAGCAATCGGTTGCTTCTGAATCAATGTTTTTGCACAGCGGTTAAACATAAAATCGACTTATAACCCACGCGGTTACCAAAATTGGTCCAATGTTTTTCGTGACCCTGGTATGAAAACGAATTTGGTTTACCTTTCTTTGATTTGTGCAACATGTATCAGTTGCCTCCAAAAGTGTCCAGTTTGATTTTATGATTTTATGCACAGCACGTAACGGTCACGTATGGGTGGGATAGTCATCGTAACCAATTCAATGGCCCTAGTAAGAGAAAAGGAAAAAAAAAATCCCTATATTTGACTGAAGCAACTGGTGTCGTCTGCTATGGAATATGTGGTAAGTCGCTTTTTCATGTTTTCGCGGGGTGCGTAACTGGCACGTATGAGACGGTAGTCAACGCAACTGGATTTCTTGTCACGGTGTAAAGAGATTACAAAAAATTAAAAATTTAGTTCCCTTTGTTTGATTTATGCAATAGAAATCAGTTGTTACTGAAAGAGTATTCAGTCTTTTGTAGCAAATTGTGACATGATTTTCTGGGATTTCTACACTGTACATTGATCATCTTAGCATATTCAAAGTATCAATGCCAATTCAATGGCCCTAGTAAGAGAAATTGAGAAAAAAATTGTTCCCTATATTGCCTTAAGTGACAGGTGTCGTCTGCTATGGAATGTGCCATAAGTCGATTTTTCATGTTTTCACGGGTGTGTAACTGGCACGCATGAGACGGTAGTTGATGTAACTGGCTTTCTTGTCACGGTATAAAGAGATTAAAAAAAAAAAAAAAAAAAATTAAAATTTAGTTCCCTTTGTTTGATTGATGCAATAGGAAGCAGTTGCTATTGAAAGAGTTTTCAGTCTTTTTTTGCCACTTGTGACATTATTTTCTTATTTTCTGGGGTTTCTACGCTGTACATTGATTATCTTAGCATATTTAAAGTATCAATGTGAAGTGTGACAGTTGGCCTGAATTAGAAAAGCAAATCGAATGAAGGAATCAAGGGATCAGGGGATGTCACTCTTGCAAGGTGCGTGCTAGAAGGCACCAAAACAAGGTCTTCTGTCACCCTGTTTTCTTAAATGTTCGCCCATTTTCAGTGAAATCTGGCATGTGTGGAGGGTGCATGCCTGGCAGTTTGCCAAGGACTGCATAACAGCCTTCAAAGAAGACTTAAAATCCACTTTTATGCCGATTTTTGTTCACTGTTTTCTATCGATATTTTCAGGCGCCATGTTAAAATAGCTCAAAGCTTTCTGATTGGATGATTGTGGGGGTGTGTCTGCAATTTGATTGGCTGATTGGGCGCAACATTGAATTTCTCAAAGCTTTTCTGATTGGATAATTTGAAGAGAGGGATGAGATTTGATTGGCTGATTGGACGCCATTTTGATTTTCTAAAAGCTTCTGTGATTGGATAATTTAAGAGAGGCCTGAGATTTGATTGGCTGATTGGAAGGGGGGGGAATCTCTGTATATATGTGTTAAATCTTCGGGTCATTTCAGCCTATTGAATGGCAAAGAGCGTTTGACCCCTGCACCAAGACCTTTTTTGGGTCCTGATGGTCAGAGGTTGAATCCCCAACTTTGCCATTTTATCTATTTTACCGGTTTTTATTATTAGTCATTCTTACATCTTATTGTATTTCATTGGCCTATTTCTAAATTCTTCAAACAAGAACAAGATTTCTTATTGGAAAAAGTTTATGCAACAGCAACCGGTTGCTTCTGAATCAATGTTTTTGCACAGTGGTTAAACATAAAATCGACTTATGACCCAAGCGGTTACCAAAATTGGTCCAATGTTTTTCGTGACCCTGGTATGAAAACGAATTTGGTTTACCTTTCTTTGATTTGTGCAACATGTATCAGTTGCCTCCAAAAGTGTCCAGGTTGATTTTATGATTTTATGCACAGCACGTAACGGTCACGTATGGGTGGGATAGTCATCGTAACCAATTCAATGGCCCTAGTAAGAGAAAAGGAAAAAAAAAAATCCCTATATTTGACTTAAGCAACAGGTGTCGTCTGCTATGGAATATGCGGTAAGTCGATTTTTCATGTTTTCGCAGTGCGCGTAACTGGCACGTATGAGACGGTAGTCAACGCAACTGGATTTCTTGTCACGGTGTAAAGAGATTACAAAAAATTAAAAATTTAGTTCCCTTTGTTTGATTTATGCAATAGAAATCAGTTGTTACTGAAAGAGTTTTCAGTCTTTTTTAGCAACTTGTGACATTATTTTCTGGGATTTCTACACTGTACATTGAATATCTTAGCATATTCAAAGTATCAATGCCAATTCAATGGCCCTAGTAAGAGAAAAAGAAAAAAAAAATCCCTATATTTGACTTAAGCAACAGGTGTCGTCTGCTATGGAATGTGCCGTAAGTCGATTTTTCATGTTTTCGCGGGCACGTAACTTGCACATATGAGACGGTAGTCAACGCAACTGGATTTATTGTTACGGTATAAAGAGATTAAAAAAAAAATTAAAATTTAGTTCCCTTTGTTTGATTTATGCAATAGGAAGCAGTTGCTACTGAAAGATTTTTCAGTCCTTTTTAGCCATTTGTGACACTATTTTCTGGGGTTTCTACACTGTACATTGATCATCTTAGCATATTTAAAGTATCAATACCAATTCAATGGCCCTAGTAAGAGACATTGAGGAAAAAATTGTTCCCTATATTGACTTAAGCGACAGGTGTGGTCTGCTATGGAATGTGCCATAAGTCGATTTTTCATGTTTTCAAGGGTGCGTAAGTGGCACGTATGAGACGGTAGTCGACGTAACTGGCTTTCTTATCACGGTATAAAGAGATTAAAAAAAAATTAAAATTTAGTTCCCTTTGTTTGATTGATGCAATAGGAAGCAGTTGTTACTGAAAGAGTTTTCAGTCTTTTTTAGCAACTTGTGACATGATTTTCTGGGATTTTTACACTGTACATTGATCATCTTAGCATATTCAAAGTATCAATGCCAATTCAATGGCCCTAGTAAGAGAAAAAGAAAAAAAAAATCCTTATATTTGACTTAAGCAACAGGTGTCGTCTGCTATGGAATGTGCCGTAAGTCGATTTTTCATGTTTTCGCGGGCATGTAACTGGCACATATGAGACGGTAGTCAACGCAACTGGATTTCTTGTGACGGAATAAAGAGATTAAAAAAAAATTAAAATTTAGTTCCCTTTGTTTGATTTATGCAATAGGAAGCAGTTGCTACTGAAAGATTTTTCAGTCTTTTTTAGCCACTTGTGACACTATTTTCTGAAGTTTCTACACTGTACATTGATCATCTTAGCATATTTAAAGTATCAATACCAATTCAATGGCCCTAGTAAGAGAAATTGAGAAAAAAATTGTTCCCTACATTGACTTAAGTGACAGGTGTCGTCTGCTATGGAATGTGCCATAAGTCGATTTTTCATGTTTTCACGGGTGCGTAACTGGCACATATGAGACGGTAGTTGATGTAACTGGCTTTCTTGTCACGGTATAAAGAGATTAAAAAAAAAAAAAAAATTAAAATTTAGTTCCCTTTGTTTGATTGATGCAATAGGAAGCAGTTGCTACTGAAAGAGTTTTCAGTCTTTTTTTGGCACTTGTGACATTATTTTCTTATTTTCTGGGGTTTCTACGCTGTACATTGATTATCTTAGCATATTTAAAGTATCAATATGCAGTATAACAGTTGGCCTGAATTAGAAAAGCAAATCGAATGAAGGAATCAAGGGATCAGGGGATGTCACTCTTGCAAGGTGCGTGCTAGAAGGCACCAAAAGAAGGTCTTCTGTCACCCTGTTTTCTTAAATGTTCGCCCATTTTCAGTGAAATCTGGCATGTGTGGAGGGTGCATGCCTGGCAGTTTGCCAAGGACTACATAACAGCCTTCAAAGAAGACTTAAAATCCACTTTGATGCCGATTTTTGTCCACTGTCTTCTATCGATATTTTCGGGCGCCATTTTAAAATGGCTCAAAGCTTTCTGATTGGATGATTGTGGGGGTGTGTCTGCAATTTGATTGGCTGATTGGGCGCAATATTGAATTTCTCAAAGCTTTTCTGATTGGATAATTTGAAGAGAGGGATGAGATTTGATTGGCTGATTGGACGCCATTTTGATTTTCTAAAAGCTTCTGTGATTGGATAATTTAAGAGAGGCCTGAGATTTGATTGGCTGATTGGAAGGGGGGGCGAATCTCTGTATATATGTGTTAAATCTTCGGGTCATTTCAGCCTATTGAATGGCAAAGAGCGTTTGACCCCTGCACAAAGACCTTTTTTGGGTCCTGATGGTCAGAGGTTGAATCCCCAACTTTGCCATTTTATCTATTTTACCGGTTTTTATTATTAGTCATTCTTACATCTTATTGTATTTCATTGGCCTATTTCTAAATTCTTCAAACAAGAACAAGATTTCTTATTGGAAAAAGTTTATGCAACAGCAACCGGTTGCTTCTGAATCAATGTTTTTGCACAGTGGTTAAACATAAAATCGACTTATGACCCAAGCGGTTACCAAAATTGGTCCAATGTTTTTCGTGACCCTGGTATGAAAACGAATTTGGTTTACCTTTCTTTGATTTGTGCCACATGTATCAGTTGCCTCCAAAAGTGTCCAGGTTGATTTTATGATTTTATGCACAGCACGTAACGGTCACGTATGGGTGGGATAGTCATCGTAAACAATTCAATGGCCCTAGTAAGAGAAAAGGAAAAAAAAAAATCCCTATATTTGACTTAAGCAACAGGTGTCGTCTGCTATGGAATATGCGGTAAGTCGATTTTTCATGTTTTCGCAGGGCACGTAACTGGCATGTATGAGACAGTAGTCAACGCAACTGGATTTCTTGTCACAGTGTAAAGAGATTACAAAAAATTAAAAATTTAGTTCCCTTTGTTTGATTTATGCAATAGAAATCAGTTGTTACTGAAAGAGTTTTCAGTCTTTTTTAGCAACTTGTGACATTATTTTCTGGGATTTCTACACTGTACATTGAATATCTTAGCATATTCAAAGTATCAATGCCAATTCAATGGCCCTAGTAAGAGAAAAAGAAAAAAAAAATCCCTATATTTGACTTAAGCAACAGGTGTCGTCTGCTATGGAATGTGCCGTAAGTCGATTTTTCATGTTTTCGTGGGCACGTAACTGGCACATATGAGACGGTAGTCAACGCAACTGGATTGATTGTCATGGTATAAAGAGATTAAAAAAAAATTAAAATTTAGTTCCCTTTGTTTGATTTATGCAATAGGAAGCAGTTGCTACTGAAAGATTTTTCAGTCTTTTATAGCCACTTGTGACACTATTTTCTGGGGTTTCTACACTGTACATTGATCATCTTAGCATATTTAAAGTATCAATACCAATTCAATGGCCCTAGTAAGAGAAAATGAGAAAAAAGTTGTTCCCTATATTGACTTAAGCGACAGGTGTCGTCTGCTATGGAATGTGCCATAAGTCGATTTTTCATGTTTTCACGGGTGCGTAACTGGCAAGTATGAGACGGTAGTTGATGTAACTGGCTTTCTTGTCACGGTATAAAGAGATTTAAAAAAAAAATAAAATAAAATTTAGTTCCCTTTGTTTGATTGATGCAATAGGAAGCAATTGCTACTGAAAGAGTTTTCAGTCTTTTTTTGGCACTTGTGACATTATTTTCTTATTTTCTGGGGTTTCTACGCTGTACATTGATTATCTTAGCATATTTAAAGTATCAATGTGCAGTATAACAGTTGGCCTGAATTAGAAAAGCAAATCGAATGAAGGAATCAAGGTATCAGGGGAAGTCACTCTTGCAAGGTGCGTGCTAGAAGGCACCAAAACAAGGTCTTCTGTCACCCTGTTTTCTTAAATGTTCGCCCATTTTCAGTGAAATCTGGCATGTGTGGAGGTTGCATGCCTGGCAGTTTGCCAAGGACTGCATAACAGCCTTCAAAGAAGACTTAAAATCCACTTTTATGCCAATTTTTGTTCACTGTTTTCTATCGATATTTTCGGGCGCCATTTTAAAATGGCTCAAAGCTTTCTGATTGGATGATTGTTGGGGTGTGTCTGCAATTTGATTGGCTGATTGGGCGCAATATTGAATTTCTCAAAGCTTTTCAGATTGGATAATTTGAAGAGAGGGATGAGATTTGATTGGCTGATTGGACGCCATTTTGATTTTCTAAAAGCTTCTGTGATTGGATAATTTAAGAGAGCCTTGAGATTTGATTGGCTGATTGGAAGGGGGGGCGAAATCTCTGTATATATGTGTTAAATCTTCGGGTCATTTCAGCCTATTGAATGGCAAAGAGCGTTTGACCCCTGCACCAAGACCTTTTTTGGGTCCTGATGGTCAGAGGTTGAATCCCCAACTTTGCCATTTTATCTATTTTACCAGTTTTTATTATTAGTCATTCTTACATCTTATTGTATTTCATTGGCCTATTTCTAAATTCTTCAAACAAGAACAAGATTTCTTATTGGAAAAAGTTTATGCAACAGCAACCGGTTGCTTCTGAATCAATGTTTTTGCACAGCGGTTAAACATAAAATCGACTTATGACCCAAGTGGTTACAAAAATTGGTCCAATGTTTTTCGTGACCCTGGTAAGAAAACGAATTTGGTTTACCTTTCTTTGATTTGTGCAACATGTATCAGTTGCCTCCAAAAGTGTCCAGGTTGATTTTATGATTTTATGCACAGTACGTAACGGTCACGTATGGGTGGGATAGTCATCGTAACCAATTCAATGGCCCTAGTAAGAGAAAAGGAAAAAAAAAATTCCCTATATTTGACTTAAGCTACAGGTGTCGTCTGCTATGGAATATGCGGTAAGTCGATTTTTCATGTTTTCGCGAGGCGCGTAACTGGCACGTATGAGACAGTAGTCAACGCAACTGGATTTCTTGTCACGGTGTAAAGAGATTACAAAAAATTAAAAATTTAGTTCCCTTTGTTTGATTTATGCAATAGAAATCAGTTGTTACTGAAAGAGTTTTCAGTCTTTTTTAGGAACTTGTAACATTATTTTCTGGGATTTCTACACTGTATATTGATCATCTTAGCATATTCAAAGTATCAATGCCAATTCAATGACCATAGTAAGAGAAAAAGAAAAAAAAAATCCCTATATTTGACTTAAGCAACAGGTGTCGTCTGCTATGGAATGTGCCGTAAGTCGATTTTCCATGTTTTCGTGGGCACGTAACTGGCACATATGAGACGGTAGTCAACGCAACTGGATTTCTTGTCACGGTATAAAGAGATTAAAAAAAAAAAAAAAATTAAAATTTAGTTCCCTTTGTTTGATTTATGCAATAGGAAGCAGTTGCTACTGAAAGAGTTTTCAGTCTTTTTTTGCCACTTGTGACATTATTTTCTTATTTTCTGGGGTTTCTACGCTGTACATTGATTATCTTAGCATATTTAAAGTATCAATGTGCAGTATAACAGTTGGCCTGAATTAGAAAAGCAAATCGAATGAAGGAATCAAGGGATCAGGGGAAGTCACTCTTGCAAGGTGCGTGCTAGAAGGCACCAAAACAAGGTCTTCTGTCACCCTGTTTTCTTAAATGTTCGCCCATTTTCAGTGAAATCTGGCATGTGTGGAGGTTGCATGCCTGGCAGTTTGCCAAGGACTGCATAACAGCCTTCAAAGAAGACTTAAAATCCACTTTTATGCCGATTTTTGTTCACTGTTTTCTATCGATATTTTCGGGCTCCATTTTTAAAATGGCTCAAAGCTTTCTGATTGGATGATTGTGGGGATGTGTCTGCAATTTGATTGGCTGATTGGGCGCAATATTGAATTTCTCAAAGCTTTTCTGATTGGATAATTTGAAGAGAGGGATGAGATTTGATTGGCTGATTGGACGCCATTTTGATTTTCTAAAAGCTTGTGTCATTGGATAATTTAAGAGAGGCCTGAGATTTGATTGGTTGATTGGAAGGGGGGGGGAAATCTCTGTATACATGTGTTAAATCTTCGGGTCATTTCAGCCTATTGAATGGCAAAGAGCGTTTGACCCCTGCACCAAGACCTTTTTTGGGTCCTGATGGTCAGAGGTTGAATCCCCAACTTTGCCATTTTATCTATTTTACCGGTTTTTATTATTAGTCATTCTTACATCTTATTGTATTTCATTGGCCTATTTCTAAATTCTTCAAACAAGAACAAGATTTCTTATTGGAAAAAGTTTATGCAACAGCAACCGGTTGCTTCTGAATCAATGTTTTTGCACAGCGGTTAAAAATAAAATCGACTTATGACCCACGCGGTTACCAAAATTGGTCCAATGTTTTTCGTGACCCTGGTATGAAAACGAATTTGGTTTACCTTTCTTTGATTTGTGCAACATGTATCAGTTGCCTCCAAAAGTGTCCAGGTTGATTTTATGATTTAATGCACAGCACGTAACGGTCACGTATGGGTGGGATAGTCATCGTAACCAATTCAATGGCCCTAGTAAGAGAAAAGGAAAAAAAAAAATCCCTATATTTGACTTAAGGAACAGGTGTCGTCTGCTATGGAATATGCGGTAAGTCGATTTTTCATGTTTTCGCGGGGCGCGTAACTGGCATGTATGAGACGGTAGTCAACGCAACTGGATTTCTTGTCACGGTGTAAAGAGATTACAAAAAATTAAAAATTTAGTTCCCTTTGTTTGATTTATGCAATAGAAATCAGTTGTTACTGAAAGAGTTTTCAGTCTTTTTTAGCAACTTGTGACATGATTTTCTGGGATTTCTACACTGTACATTGATCATCTTAGCATATTCAAAGTATCAATGCCAATTCAATGGCCCTAGTAAGAGAAAAAGAAAAAAAATATCCCTATATTTGACTTAAGCAACAGGTGTCGTCTGCTATGGAATGTGCCGTAAGTCGATTTTCCATGTTCTCGCAGGCACGTAACTGGCACATATGAAACGGTAGTCAACGCAACTGGATTTCTTGTGATGGTATAAAGAGATTAAAAAAAAATTAAAATTTAGTTCCCTTTGTTTGATTGATGCAATAGGAAGCAGTTGCTACTGAAAGAGTTTTCAGTCTTTTTTAGCCACTTGTGACACTATTTTCTGAAGTTTCTACACTGTACATTGATCATCTTAGCATATTTAAAGTATCAATACCAATTCAATGGCCCTAGTAAGAGAAATTGAGAAAAAAATTGTTCCCTATATTTGACTTAAGCGACAGGTGTCGTCTGCTATTGAATGTGCCATAAGTCGATTTTTCATGTTTTCACGGGTGCGTAACTGGCACATATGAGACGGTAGTTGATGTAACTGGCTTTCTTGTCACGGTATAAAGAGATAAAAAAAAAAAAAAATTAAAATTTAGTTCCCTTTGTTTGATTGATGGAATAGGAAGCAGTTGCTACTGAAAGAGTTTTCAGTCTTTTTTTGGCACTTGTGACATTATTTTCTTATTTTCTGGGGTTTCTATGCTGTACATTGATTATCTTAGCATATTTAAAGTATCAATGTGCAGTGTGACAGTTGGCCTGAATTAGAAAAGCAAATCGAATGAAGGAATCAAGGGATCAGGGGAAGTCACTCTTGCAAGGTGCGTGCTAGAAGGCACCAAAACAAGGTCTTCTGTCACCCTGTTTTCTTAAATGTTCGCCCATTTTCAGTGAAATCTGGCATGTGTGGAGGGTGCATGCCTGGCAGTTTGCCAAGGACTGCATAACAGCCTTCAAAGAAGACTTAAAATTCACTTTTATGCCGATTTTTGTTCACTGTTTTCTATCGATATTTTCGGGCGCCATTTTAAAATGGCTCAAAGCTTTCTGATTGGATGATTGTGGGGGTGTGTCTGCAATTTGATTGGCTGATTGGGCGCAATATTGAATTTCTCAAAGGTTTTCTGATTGGATAATTTGAAGAGAGGGATGAGATTTGATTGGCTGATTGGACGCCATTTTGATTTTCTAAAAGCTACTGTCATTGGATAATTTAAGAGAGGCCTGAGATATTGATTGGCTGATTGGAAGGGGGGGGGGAAATCTCTGTATATATGTGTTAAATCTTCGGGTCATTTCAGCCTATTGAATGGCAAAGAGCGTTTGACCCCTGCACCAAGACCTTTTTTGGGTCCTGATGGTCAGAGGTTGAATCCCCAACTTTGCCATTTTATCTATTTTACCAGTTTTTATTATTAGTCATTCTTACATCTTATTGTATTTCATTGGCCTATTTCTAAATTCTTCAAACAAGAACAAGATTTCTTATTGGAAAAAGTTTATGCAACAGCAACCCGTTGCTTCTGAATCAATGTTTTTGCACAGCGGTTAAACATAAAATCGACTTATGACCCAAGCGGTTACCAAAATTGGTCCAATGTTTTTCGTGACCCTGGTATGAAAACGAATTTGGTTTACCTTTCTTTGATTTGTGCAACATGTATCAGTTGCCTCCAAAAGTGTCCAGGTTGATTTTATGATTTTATGCACAGCACGTAACGGTCACGTATGGGTGGAATAGTCATCGTAACCAATTCAATGGCCCTAGTAAGAGAAAAGGAAAAAAAACATTCCCTATATTTGACTGAAGCAACAGGTGTCGTCTGCTATGGAATATGCGGTAAGTCGATTTTTCATGTTTTTGTGCGGCGCGTAACTGGCACGTATGAGACGGTAGTCAACGCAACTGGATTTCTTGTCACGGTGTAAAGAGATTACAAAAAATTAAAAATTTAGTTCCCTTTGTTTGATTTATGCAATAGAAATCAGTTGTTACTGAAAGAGTTTTCAGTCTTTTTTAGCAACTTGTGACATGATTTTCTGGGATTTCTACACTGTACATTGATCATCTTAGCATATTCAAAGTATCAATGCCAATTCAATGGCCCTAGTAAGAGAAAAAGAAAAAAAAAATCCCTATATTTGACTTAAGCAAAAGGTGTCGTCTGCTATGGAATGTGCCGTAAGTCGATTTTTCATGTTTTCGTGGGCACGTAACTGGCACATATGAGACGGTTGTCAACGCAACTGGATTTATTGTCACGGTATAAAGAGATTAAAAAAAAATTAAAATTTAGTTCCCTTTGTTTGATTTATGCAATAGGAAGCAGTTGCTACTGAAAGATTTTTCAGTCTTTTTTAGCCACTTGTGACACTATTTTCTGGGGTTTCTACACTGTACATTGATCATCTTAGCATATTTAAAGTATCAATACCAATTCAATGGCCCTAGTAAGAGAAATTGAGAAAAAAATTGTTCCCTATATTGACTTAAGCGACAGGTGTCGTCTGCTATGGAATGTGCCATGAGTCGATTTTTCATGTTTTCACGGGTGTGTAACTGGCACGTATGAGACGGTAGTTGATGTAACTGGCTTTCTTGTCACGGTATAAAGAGATTAAAAAAAAAAAAAAAAAAAATTAAAATTTAGTTCCCTTTGTTTGATTGATGCAATAGGAAGCAGTTGCTACTGAAAGAGTTTTCAGTCTTTTTTTGCCACTTGTGACATTATTTTCTTATTTTCTGGGGTTTCTACGCTGTACATTGATTATCTTAGCATATTTAAAGTATCAATGTGCAGTATAACAGTTGGCCTGAATTAGAAAAGCAAATCGAATGAAGAAATCAAGGGATCAGGGGAAGTCACTCTTGCAAGGTGCGTGCTAGAAGGCACCAAAACAAGGTCTTCTGTCACCCTGTTTTCTTAAATGTTCGCCCATTTTCAGTGAAATCTGGCATGTGTGGAGGGTGCATGCCTGGCAGTTTGCCAAGGACTGCATAACAGCCTTCAAAGAAGACTTAAAATCCACTTTTATGCCGATTTTTGTTCACTGTTTTCTATCGATATTTTCGGGCGCCATTTTAAAATGGCTCAAAGCTTTCTGATTGGATGATTGTGGGGGTGTGTCTGCAATTTGATTGGCTGATTGGGCGCAATATTGAATTTCTCAAAGCTTTTCTGATTGGATAATTTGAAGAGAGGGATGAGATTTGATTGGCTGATTGGACGCCATTTTGATTTTCTAAAAGCTTCTGTGATTGGATAATTTAAGAGAGGCCTGAGATTTGATTGGCTGGTTAGAAGGGGGGTAAAATCTCTGTATCTATGTGTTAAATCTTCGGGTCATTTCAGCCTATTGAATGGCAAAGAGCGTTTGACCCCTGCACCAAGACCTTTTTTGGGTCCTGATGGTCAGAGGTTGAATCCCCAACTTTGCCATTTTATCTATTTTACCGGTTTTTATTATTAGTCATTCTTACATCTTATTGTATTTCATTGGCCTATTTCTAAATTCTTCAAACAAGAACAAGATTTCTTATTGGAAAAAGTTTATGCAACAGCAACCCGTTGCTTCTGAATCAATGTTTTTGCACAGCGGTTAAACATAAAATAGACTTCTCACCCACGAGGTTACCAAAATTGGTCCAATGTTTTTCGTGACCCTGGTATGAAAACGAATTTGGTTTACCTTTCTTTGATTTGTGCAACATGTATCAGTTGCCTCCAAAAGTGTCCAGGTTGATTTTATGATTTTATGCACAGCACGTAACGGTCACGTATGGGTGGGATAGTCATCGTAACCAATTCAATGGCCCTAGTAAGAGAAAAGGAAAAAAAAAATCCCTATATTTGACTTAAGCAACAGGTGTCGTCTGCTATGGAATGTGCCGTAAGTCGATTTTTCATGTTTTCGCGGGGTGCGTAACTGGCACGTATGAGACGGTAGTCAACGCAACTGGATTTCTTGTCACGGTGTAAAGAGATTACAAAAAATTAAAAATTTAGTTCCCTTTGTTTGATTTATGCAATAGAAATCAGTTGTTACTGAAAGAGTTTTCAGTCTTTTTTAGCAACTTGTGACATTATTTTCTGGGATTTCTACACTGTACATTGATCATCTTAGCATATTCAAAGTATCAATGCCAATTCAATGGCCCTAGTAAGACAAAAAGAAAAAAAAAATCCCTATATTTGAATTAAGCAACAGGTGTCGTCTGCCATGGAATGTGCCGTAAGTCGATTTTTCATGTTTTCGTACGCACGTAACTGACACGTATGAGACGGTAGTCAACGCAACTGGATTTCTTGTCATGGTGTAAAGAGATTACAAAAAATTAAAAATTTAGTTCCCTTTGTTTGATTTATGCAATAGAAATCAGTTGTTACTGAAAGAGTTTTCAGTCTTTTTTAGCAACTTGTGACATGATTTTCTGGGATTTCTACACTGTACATTGATCATCTTAGCATATTCAAAGTATCAATGCCAATTCAATGGCCCTAGTAAGAGAAAAAGAAAAAAAAATCCCTATATTTGACTTAAGCAACAGGTGTCATCTGCTATGGAATGAGCCGTAAGTCGATTTTTCATGTTTTCGCGGGCGCGGAACTGGCACATATGAGACGGTAGTCAACGCAACTGGATTTCTTGTCACGGTATAAAGAGATTAAAAAAAAAATAAAATTTAGTTCCCTTTGTTTGATTTATGCAATAGGAAGCAGTTGCTACTGAAAGATTTTTCAGTCTTTTTTAGCCACTTGTGACACTATTTTCTGGGGTTTCTACACTGTACATTGATCATCTTAGCATATTCAAAGTATCAATATCAATTCAATGGCCCTAGTAAGAGAAATTGAGAAAAAAATTGTTCCCTATATTGACTTAAGCGACAGGTGCCTCTGCTATGGTATGTGCTATAAGTCGATATTTCATGTTTTTACGGGTGCGTAACTGGCACGTATGCGACGGTAGTTGATGTAACTGGCTTTCTTGTCACGGTATAAAGAGATTAAAAAAAAAAAAAAAAAATTAAAATTTAGTTCCCTTTGTTTGATTGATGCAATAGGAAGCTGTTGCTACTGAAAGAGTTTTCAGTCTTTTTTTGCCACTTGTGACATTATTTTCTTATTTTCTGGGGTTTCTACGCTGTACATTGATTATCTTAGCATATTTAAAGTATCAATGTGCAGTGTGACAGTTGGCCTGAATTAGAAAAGCAAATCGAATGAAGGAATCAAGGGATCAGGGGATGTCACTCTTGCAAGGTGCGTGCTAGAAGGCACAAAAACAAGGTCTTCTGTCACCCTGTTTTCTTAAATGTTCGCCCATTTTCAGTGAAATCTGGCATGTGTGGAGGGTGCATGCCTGGCAGTTTGCCAAGGACTGCATAACAGCCTTCAAAGAAGACTTAAAATCCACTTTTATGCCGATTTTTGTTCACTGTTTTCTATCGATATTTTCGGGCGCCATTTTAAAATGGCTCAAAGCTTTCTGATTGGATGATTGTGGGGGTGTGTCTGCAATTTGATTGGCTGATTGGGCGCAATATTGAATTTCTCAAAGCTTTTCTGATTGGATAATTTGAAGAGAGGGATGAGATTTGATTGGCTGATTGGACGCCATTTTGATTTTCTAAAAGCTTCTGTGATTGGATAATTTAAGAGAGGCCTGAGATTTGATTGGCTGATTGGAAGGGGGGGGAAATCTCTGTATATATGTGTTAAATCTTCGGGTCATTTCAGCCTATTGAATGGCAAAGAGCGTTTGACCCCTGCACCAAGACCTTTTTTGGGTCCTGATGGTCAGAGATTGAATCCCCAACTTTGCCATTTTATCTATTTAACCGGTTTTTATTATTAGTCATTCTTACATCTTATTGTATTTCATTGGCCTATTTCTAAATTCGTCAAACAAGAACAAGATTTCTTATTGGAAAAAGTTTATGCAACAGCAACCAGTTGCTTCTGAATCAATGTTTTTGCACAGTGGTTAAACATAAAATCGACTTATGACCAATGCGGTTACCAAAATTGGTCCAATGTTTTTCGTGACCCTGGTATGAAAACGAATTTGGTTTACCTTTCTTTGATTTGTGCAACATGTATCAGTTGCCTCCAAAAAGTGTCCAGGTTGATTTTATGATTTTATGCACAGCACATAACGGTCACGTATGGGTGGGATAGTCATCGTAACCAATTCAATTGCCCTAGTAAGAGAAAAGTAAAAAAAAAAAATCCATATATTTGACTTAAGCAACAGGTGTCGTCTGCTATGGAATGTGCCGTAAGTCGATTTTTCATGTTTTCGCGGGGCGCGTAACTGTCACGTATGAGACGGTAGTCAACGCAACTGCATTTCTTGTCACGGTGTAAAGAGATTACAAAAAATTAAAAATTTAGTTCCCTTTGTTTGATTTATGCAATAGAAATCAGTTGTTACTGAAAGAGTTTTCAGTCTTTTTTAGCAACTTGTGACATGATTTTCTGGGATTTCTACACTGTACATTGATCATCTTAGCATATTCAAAGTATCAATGCCAATTCAATTACCCTAGTAAGAGCAAAAGAAAAAAAAAATCGCTATATTTGACTTAAGCAACAGGTGTCGTCTGCTATGGAATGTGCCGTAAGTTGATTTTTTATGTTTTCGCAGGCGCGTAACTGGCACATATGAGACGGTAGTCAACGCAACTGGATTTCTTGTCACGGTATAAAGAGATTAAAAAAAAATTAAAATTTAGTTCCCTTTGTTTGATTTATGCAATAGGAAGCAGTTGCTACTGAAAGATTTTTCAGTCTTTTTTAGCCACTTGTGACACTATTTTCTGGGGTTTCTACACTGTACATTGATCATCTTAGCATATTTAAAGTATCAATACCAATTCAATGGCCCTAGTAAGAGAAATTGAGAAAAAAATTGTTCCCTATATTGACTTAAGCGACAGGTGTCCTCTGCTATGGAATGTGCCATAAGTCGATTTTTCATGTTTTCACGGGTGTGTAACTGGCACATATGAGACGGTAGTTGATGTAACTGGCTTTCTTGTCACGGTATAAAGAGATTAAAAAAAAAAAAAAAAAAATTAAATTTTAGTTCCCTTTGTTTGATTGATGCAATAGGAAGCAGTTGCTACTGAAAGAGTTTTCAGTCTTTTTTTGCCACTTGTGACATTATTTTCTTATTTTCTGGGGTTTCTACGCTGTACATTGATTATCTTAGCATATTTAAAGTATCAATGTGCAGTATGACAGTTGGCCTGAATTAGAAAAGCAAATCGAATGAAGGAATCAAGGGATCAGGGGATGTCACTCTTGCAAGGTGCGTGCTAGAAGGCACCAAAACAAGATCTTCTGTCACCCTGTTTTCTTAAATGTTCGCCCATTTTCAGTGAAATCTGGCATGTGTGGAGGGTGCATGCCTGGCAGTTTGCCAAGGACTGCATAACAGCCTTCAAAGAAGACTTAAAATCCACTTTTATGCCGATTTTTGTTCACTGTTTTCTATCGATATTTTCGGGCGCCATTTTAAAATGGCTCAAAGTTTTCTGATTGGATGATTGTGGGGGTGTGTCTGCAATTTGATTGGCTGATTGGGCGCAATATTGAATTTCTCAAAGCTTTTCTGATTGGATAATTTGAAGAGAGGGATGAGATTTGATTGGCTGATTGGACGCCATTTTGATTTTCTAAAAGCTTCTGTGATTGGATAATTTAAGAGAGGCCTGAGATTTGATTGGCTGATTGGAAGGGGGGGTGAAATCTCTGTATATATGTGTTAAATCTTCGGGTCATTTCAGCCTATTGAATGGCAAAGAGCATTTGACCCCTGCACCAAGACCTTTTTTGGGTCCTGATGGTCAGAGGTTGAATCCCCAACTTTGCCATTTTATGTGTTTTACCGGTTTTTATTATTAGTCATTCTTACATCTTATTGTATTTCATTGGCCTATTTCTAAATTCTTCAAACAAGAACAAGATTTCTTATTGGAAAAAGTTTATGCAACAGCAACCGGTTGCTTCTGAATCAATGTTTTTGCACAGCAGTTAAACATAAAATCGACTTATGACCCATGCGGTTACCAAAATTGGTCCAATGTTTTTCGTGACCCTGGTATGAAAACGAATTAGGTTTACCTTTCTTTGATTTGTGCAACATGTATCAGTTGCCTCCAAAAGTGTCCAGGTTGATTTTATGATTTTATGCATAGCACGTAACGGTCACGTATGCGTGGGATAGTCATCGTAACCAATTCAATGGCCCTAGTAAGAGAAAAGGAAAAAAAAAATCCCTATATTTGACTTAAGCAACAGGTGTCGTCTGCTATGGAATGTGCCATAAGTCAATTTTTCATGTTTTCGCGGGGTGCGTAACTGGCACGTATGAGACGGTAGTCAACGCAACTGGATTTCTTGTCACGGTGTAAAGAGATTACAAAAAATTAAAAATTTAGTTCCCTTTGTTTGATTTATGCAATAGAAATCAGTTGTTACTGAAAGAGTTTTCAGTCTTTTTTAGGAACTTGTGACATGATTTTCTGGGATTTCTACACTGTACATTGATCATCTTAGCATATTCAAAGTATCAATGCCAATTCAATGGCCCTAGTAAGAGAAAAAGAAAAAAAAAATCCCTATATTTGACTTAAGCAACAGGTGTCGTCTGCTATGGAATGTGCCGTAAGTCGATTTTTCATGTTTTCGCGGGTGCGTAACTGACACATATGAGACGGTAGTCAACGCAACTGGATTTCTTGTCACGGTATAAAGAGATTAAAAAAAAATTAAAATTTAGTTCCCTTTGTTTGATTTATGCAATAGGAAGCAGTTGCTACTGAAAGATTTTTCAGTCTTTTTTAGCCACTTGTGACACTATTTTCTGGGGTTTCTACACTGTACATTGATCATCTTAGCATATTTAAAGTATCAATACCAATTCAATGGCCCTAGTAAGAGAAATTGAGAAAAAAATTGTTCCCTATATTGACTTAAGCGACAGGTGCCTCAGCTATGGAATGTGCCATAAGTCGATTTTTCATGTTTTCACGGGTGCGTAACTGGCACGTATGAGACGGTAGTTGATGTAACTGGCTTTCTTGTCACGGTATAAAGAGATTAGAAAAAAAAAAAATTAAAATTTAGTTCCCTTTGTTTGATTGATGCAATAGGAAGCAGTTGCTACTGAAAGATTTTTTAGCTTCTTTTAGCCACTTGTGACACTATTTTCTGGGGTTTCTACACTGTACATTGATCATCTTAGTATATTTAAAGTATCAATACCAATTCAATGGCCCTAGTAAGAGAAATTGAGAAAAAAAATTGTTCCCTATATTGACTTAAGCGACAGGTGTCGTCTGCTATGATATGTGCCCTAAGTCGACTTTTCATGTTTTCGCGGGTGCGTAACTGGCATGTATGAGACGGTAGTTGATGTAACTGGCTTTCTTGCAATGGTATAAAGAGATTAGAAAAAAAATGAAAATTTAGTTCCCTTTGTTTGATTTATGCAATAGGAAGCAGTTGCTACTGAAAGATTTTTCAGTCTTTTTTAGCCACTTGTGATACTATTTTCTGGGGTTTCTACACTGTACATTGATCATCTTAGCATATTTAAAGTATCAATACCAATTCAATGGCCCTAGTAAGAGAAATAGAGGAAAAAATTGTTCCCTATATTGGCTTAAGCGACAGGTATTGTCTGCTATGGAATGTGCCATAAGTCGATTTTTCATGTTTTCACGGGTGCGTAACTGGCACGTATGAGATGGTAGTTGATGTAACTGGCTTTCTTGTCACGGTATAAAGAGATTAAAAAAAAAAAAAAAATTAAAATTTAGTTCCCTTTGTTTGATTGATGCAATAGGAAGCAGTTGCTACTGAAAGAGTTTTCATTCTTTTTTTGCCACTTGTGACATTATTTTCTTATTTTCTGGGGTTTCTACGCTGTACATTGATTATCTAAGCATATATAAAGTATCAATGTGCAGTATGACAGTTGGCCTGAATTAGAAAAGCAAATCGAATGAAGGAATCAAGGGATCAGGAGAAGTCACTCTTGCAAGGTGCGTGCTAGAAGGCACCAAAACAAGGTCTTCTGTCACCCTGTTTTCTTAAATGTTCGCCCATTTTCAGTGAAATCTGGCATGTGTGGAGGGTGCATGCCTGGCAGTTTGCCAAGGACTGCATAACAGCCTTCAAAGAAGACTTAAAATCCACTTTTATGCCGATTTTTGTTCACTGTTTTCTATCGATATTTTCGGGCGGCATTGTAAAATGGCTCAAAGCTTTCTGATTGGATGATTGTGGGGGTGTGTCTGCAATTTGATTGGCTGATTGGGCGCAATATTGAATTTCTCAAAGCTTTTCTGATTGGATAATTTGAAGAGAGGGATGAGATTTGATTGGCTGATTGGACGCCATTTTGATTTTCTAAAAGCTTCTGTGATTGGATAATTTAAGAGAGGCCTGAGATTTGATTGGCTGATTGGAAGGGGAGGGAAATCTCTGTATATATGTGTTAAATCTTCGGGTCATTTCAGCCTATTGAATGGCAAAGAGCGTTTGACCCCTGCACCAAGACCTTTTTTGGGTCCTGATGGTCAGAGGTTGAATCCCCAACTTTGCCATTTTATCTATTTTACCGGTTTTTATTATTAGTCATTCTTACATCTTATTGTATTTCATTGGCCTATTTCTAAATTCTTCAAACAAGAACAAGATTTCTTATTGGAAAAAGTTTATGCAACAGCAACCGGTTGCTTCTGAATCAATGTTTTTGCACAGTGGTTAAACATAAAATCGACTTATGACCCACGCGGTTACCAAAATTGGTCCAATGTTTTTCGTGACCCTGGTATGAAAACGAATTTGGTTTACCTTTCTTTGATTTGTGCAACATGTATCAGTTGCCTCCAAAAGTGTCCAGGTTGATTTTATGATTTTATGCACAGCACGTAACGGTCACGTATGGGTGGGATAGTCATCGTAACCAATTCAATGGCCCTAGTAAGAGAAAATGAAAAAAAAAATTCCCTATATTTCACTTAAGCAACAGGTGTCGTCTGCTATGGAATATGCGGTAAGTCAATTTTTCATGTTTTCGCGGGGCGCGTAACTGGCACAAATGAGACAGTAGTCAACGCAACTGGATTTCTTGTCACTGTGGAAAGAGATTACAAAAAATAAAAAATTTAGTTCCCTTTGTTTGATTTATGCAGTAGAAATCAGTTGTTACTGAAAGAGTTTTCAGTCTTTTTTAGCAACTTGTGACATTATTTTCTGGGATTTCTACACTGTACATTGATCATCTTAGCATATTCAAAGTATCAATGCCAATTCAATGGCCCTAGTAAGAGAAAAAGAAAAAAAATCCCTATATTTGACTTAAGCAACAGGTGTTGTCTGCTATGGAATGTGCCGTAAGTCGATTTTTCATGTTTTCGCGGGCACGTAACTGGCACATATGAGACGGTAGTCAACGCAACTGGATTTCTTGTCACGGTATAAAGAGATTAAAAAAAAATTAAAATTTAGTTCCCTTTCTTTGATTTATGCAATAGGAAGCAGTTGCTACGGAAAGATTTTTCAGTCTTTTTTAGCCACTTGTGACACTATTTTCTGGGGTTTCTACCCTGTACATTGATCATCTTAGCATATTTAAAGTATCAGTACCAATTCAATGGCCCTAGTTAGAGAAATTGAGAAAAAAAATTGTTCCCTATATTGACTTAAGCGACAGGTGTCGTCTGCTATGAAATGTGCCATAAGTCGATTTTTCATGTTTTCACGGGTGCATAAGTGGCACGTATGGGACGGTAGTCAACGCAACTGGATTTCTTGTCACGGTATAAAGATTTATTATTATTATTTGGTGTTTTAAGGCGCATCGACAGCTGTGGTCATTTAGCGCGCATGAAGGTAATATTTAGAAATGGAATAATAAAATGTTAATTTGATACTTAAAATCTATATTAGAGTCTATATTTTATTATAAAAATCTATCTCTTTTAGGTATTCTAAAATGTTATACTGTTGTACATGTAAAAATAAATTTTGTATGCTATCAACACTAAAATGTTTTGACCGTATACGGTCGAAATTTTTACAGTTTAATAAAATATGTTTTATAGTTAAAGGTTCATTACAGTTTATACATTGTGGTGCTCTCTCATTATTTAAAAGATGCACATGTGAAAACCTTGAGTGTCCCACACGACATCTTGTTAAAATTACTTGACTTTTTCGGTTACAATAAAATTCATATTTATCATTAAAATTTGGCTTGATTGCTAAAAGCTTGTTGTTAAAACATTGTTGCCATTTAATTTGACATTCAGACTTGATAAATTCATTTATTTGTTGTTTTTTGTCAGTATAAGGAATTTTTATGTTGGCTATGTTCATATTTACAGCATCCTTTGCTTCTTGATCAGCTATTTCATTACCTTTTATATTAATGTGGCTGGGTATCCAGCAGAATATTATTGTCTTTGATCTACATAAATAAATATATTTTCTGAAAAATTGTTGAATCAGTGGATTTGGGTTATCAGGATGTTTTAAAGATTGTAAAACTGACATTGAATCAGAAAAAACTATGAATTTCTTGTTATTATTGTTTTGTATTGAACAGAGAGCAATGTTTAAAGCTACAGCTTCTGCTGAAAAAACAGAGCTATGATCTGGTAGTCTTATTTTGGCAATTTCTTGCTTGTGTACTGAAGCGCAACCAACTTTATTGTCTTGTTTCGAACCATCAGTATAAATTGAAATGTAATCTTTATACTGTGATTTGATTTCTAAAAATTTATTTTGATAAAATAATGGATTTGTAACTGATTTCTTATTTACGTTGAGATCAAAAATAATATTTGGTGGATCTATGGTCCACGGCTCTTTTACAGGAAGTTTAAAGGGTTTAATATTCTTTACATTTATATTTGACTCATTGAGAAGAGGTTCAACTCGTAGACCAAGTGGTTTGATAAAATTAGGTTTATTTTGAAAGAGTATTTTGTTGGGTGGATTAAAAATGTCATTGTAAACCGGATTGTTTGTATTTGAAGCCAGTTTAGTTACGTATTGTAAGGACAGTTTTTTCCTTCTATCATATAAGGATGGCTCCTGGGCCTCTGAATACAAACTTTGAACAGGTGACGTACGGAAAGCTCCCAAAGCTAACCGAAGACCCTGATGATGAATAGTGTCCAACTTTTTTAGGTAGCTTTTTCGTGCAGAGCCATATATAATACATCCATAATCCAGTTTTGAGCGTATTAAAGATCTGTATAGATTTAAAAGAGTTTTCTTATCTCCTCCCCAGTCAGAGTGGGAAAGTATTTTTAAAACATTCAAAGCTTTTTGACATTTCAGTTTCAAAGCATTAATATGTGGTATGAAAGAAAGTTTTTTGTCAAAGATAACTCCTAAAAATTTTGCTTGATCTATTATTGGAATTGGACTATTATATATTTTCAGCGATGGATCCAAGTGCAACCTGTGCTCTTGGCAGAAGTGTACACAGTTTGTCTTTGTCTTGGAAAATTTAAAACCATTTTCTATAGTCCATTTCTCAATTTTGTCTAAATTATTTTGAAGCTTAGTTTCAATTGTTTTCATATCTTTGGACCTGTAACATATTAAAAAATCATTCACATATAAGGAACAGTTCACATCGTCATCTAAACATTTTACAATATTGTTAATCTTGATATTGAACAGAGTAGGTGAGAGGATACTTCCTTGAGGAACTCCCTGTTCTTGTTCATAGTCATCAGAAAAAGATGTGCCTACTTTAACTTTGAAAGATCTATTTGATAAAAAGTTTGAAATAAACTTGGGTAGATTTCCCCTTAATCCAATTTTATGAATGTCTTTTAAAATGCCATGTTTCCACGTGGTGTCATAAGCTTTTTCTAGATCAAAAAATATGGCAACTACGTGTTGTTTCTTTACAAAAGCATTTCTGATAAAAGATTCTAATCGTACTAATTGATCTGTCGTGCTTCTGTTTTTTCGGAACCCCGATTGATGTTCCGATATAATATTATTGGATTCGAGGTAAAAATTAAGTCTATTGTTTATCATTCTCTCCATGGTCTTACATATACAACTAGTTAAAGCTATGGGTCTATAATTTGTTGGATTTGTATGATCTTTATTTGGCTTAGGAATTGGAATGATTGTAGCTTTGGACCAACTTTTCGGGAAGACACCTTGTTCCCATATAATGTTAAAAATGTTTAACAGAGTTTGTAATGAAATACGAGGTAAATGTTTTAAAAGTTGATAGTGTACTTCGTCTGCACCTGCAGCAGAATCGTGAGCATTTTTTAGAGAATCTTCAAGTTCTGATAGTGTGAAAGGTAAGTTGTAGTTTTCATTTGTATCCGTTTCAAAATTAAGTTCTTCCATTTCTGCTTCTTGCTTATGTTTTTTAAATTGTGGTTGATAATTTGCAGAAGAAGAGTTTGTTTTGAAAGTTTTACCCAGGATATTAGCGATTTCTTCTTTACTTTCGTAGATTTTGTCATCTACCTTGATATGCGAGTGTTTCATGGTTTGATTCTTTCCATTTATTTTCCTTAAGATATTCCAAATGGTTGTCATGGGAGTTCTAGAATTAAGTTTAGAAATGAAATCTTTCCAAGATGATCGTTTTGCTTGTTTAATAGTACGTCGAGCCTTAGCTCTCATAATTTTACAAACATTTAAGTTTGTTTTTGTTGGATATTGTTTGAAACGTTTTAAACTGTCTTTACGTTTTTTAATAGCTTCTTTACAATCATCATTAAACCATGGCTTTTTCTTCTTAAAAGTATTTGTTGAAATCTTTGGGATGCACTGATTTGATATGTCAATTAAAGTTTCAGTAAAAGAAAGCATTGGATCTTCTGAATTTTCAAAATTGTCAATCAGTAATTTTTCATGGCAAAGAATATTGAATTTTTCCCAGTTAGCTTTTTTAAAATTCCATTTTGGAATTTTCTCATCTTCTGTTTTCTCAGTTTCTTGTATAATGATAGGAAAATGATCACTTCCATGGGAATCTTCACATACTTTCCATTCATAATCAAGGTACAAGGAAGGATGGCAGAGTGAAAGATCTATTGCTGTGAAAGAACCTGATCCAGGATGCAGGTATGTATGTTGATTGGAATTAAATAGACATAAATTATTCTCTGCAATGAAATCTTCAATTATTTTACCTCTATCATTGGTATCTGAACAACCCCATAATTCGCTATGTCCATTAAAATCACTACATATGATGTAAGGTTGAGGTAGTTGTAGTAAAAGATTTTCTAAATCATTTTGATCTATTCTTTTATTTGGTGGGGTATAGATAGAGCATATTGTTATAGTTTTATTTAAAGATGCTTTTATTGCTATTGCTTGTAGATTTGTGTTTAAGTCTATCTTACGATGAGGTACCGTAGAATGTATTATGATAGAAGAACCACCAGATGCTCTTTGGCAATCATTATGTATGTAGTGATAGGAAGAATAATTGCGAACTTCCAAGTTATCATTGGGGGTTATAAAAGTTTCTTGAAGACAACAAATTTGTGGATTTAATAAAGATAAAAGAATTAGTAGTTCATTAAAGTTGGCTTTTAGACCTACAATTCCATTGTAAAATTGAGTTTTGACCCATTATACTTGTATATTGGGAGTTTGAATTTACTTAAAAGTTATTTGACTGAGGAGTCAATTTCCAATTCCATATCTTCTAAACTTTCAAATTTATTTGCCAGCTTAACAGGATCCTGTGACCCTTTCTTCTGTCTATTTGATTGTTGTTTATCTTTTTCTTTTTTATCTGGTTTATTTTTCTGGCTTTTATTTGGTGATGTAGTGCATGAATTAGCTCTAGAAGCTGATCTTGATCTACTAGAGTCTTTTGTTTGGTTAGATTTTGAACCTGTTTCAGATGTTTGAGGTGGTTGGACAGATGGAGACGTAGATTTCGAGGAAGGTTTAGCGCCTTGCTCAAAATCCACGGGATCATACTGTGTCCCACAAGTTCTCGTCTGAGGTTTTGCTGTTACTGATTGAACTATCTTAGAGTACCTAGGTTCAAAAGCTGTCTCATATTGTTTTTTTGCCTCAAAGTAAGAAATCTTTCTTATTGTTTTAATTCTCATAATTTCTTTTTCTCTTTTCCAGACTTCACAGTTGGTTGATCTTGCACTGTGATCTTTACCACAATTTACGCATTTGAAAGGTCTTTGGCAGATGCTAGATGTGTGTTTGGATTCACCACATCTATCACAGATTACTGCATCTGTGAGCTTGCAGTTGTCTTCGTGGTGTCCAAATTTTTGACAATTAAAACAGCGCAAAGGATTTGGGATGAACTGTTCCACTGGTACTGTACGATAAAAGATTCTAATACTCTGAGGCAAAGTGGTGGTGTTAAAAGTGAGGAGTAGTGTATTGGTTTCAAGTTGAACATTATCTTTTTTTATTTTGAATCTTTTGCACGCAACAACTCCTTGCGGTGCAAGATATTCAATAATTTTTTCCTCTGTTTCTCCTTTCAGTACTCTGTCTTTCACAATTCCTCTGGATTTGTTAAGTGAGTTGTGCTCTGAGACTGAGACTTTCAAGTTGTAAAACTTTTTCACTTTTAACAGAGATTCAACTTGACTTGCTCTTGATGTTTCAACAAGTAGCAGTTCGTTTTTTAATTTTTTGACTGATTTTGGAGTGCCTATCAAACTTTCTATCTGTTTTTCAATTATAAATGGAGATAGAGATGTGATGGGCTTTGCCTCCTCACTTTTAATAACCAAGAACTTTGTGTTGTTTAAGTAAGACGTTTCGTTTTCGTTATTCGGTTGGGGTCTTTTGTTTTGGGAAGCCATGATTTTGATAGTGTAATTTCAATAGCTATGCGCTCCACCCTCCTCGGAGCCCTACAAGGGGACGTGTAATGGAAATGGATTTCCTATTTCCGATGCCAGAGCTACATAGCTATTATACTTAACAAACCTTAAGTGAAGAGAAACTATAGGTCTATTAATTAGCCCATCAGCCGCCGCTTTATAAAGGAAAACAATGTAAAAGATAAGAAAAAAGAAAAAATCTAACCCGGTTGGTATCATAAGATACAAAGAAAGAAATACAGATAAAAGTATGTAATCCTAAAAGCAAGGCACGACCGAGCCGATTGAGACGGGTCGGGCCTAACCCATCCCTCTCGTCTATCCGAGGCCAGGGCCAAAGTAGTGTGTTGAGTGCTGGAGATCCCTGGGCACTCTCAACTACCAGGATCCCCTTTTCCGGCATACGAGATGCCACCCACGGCAAACAAGTGGCTTCTGAATCAAAGACAGAAATCTTTTATCAGAAGAAAGTTTGCTCAGTGAAATATTTTCAATCAAGAAAGCTTTAGATATAGAGTGTTAGCATGATAACTTTAATGATTAGAGCTCATAACTCTAGATGTCTACTTGTAGTTCCCATTATAGATATCTACTTGTAGGTAAGATTCTAATTACAAGTATGCCAAATGTTTCAAATTCTTCAAACATATAGTGCTAGAGATTGGAAAAGGTGTTGACGAATACAAGAACAAAACATAGATGTTATACACAGATGTCGTTATACTCTTCGTCCAGTGTGCTACCCACTGGCACAGATGATACACACACAAATGAGCATGTTAGTATATGAGACAGGAAAGTGTATAGGAAAGATATGTTTTCAAAAAAATAAAAAAATAAAAAATCACTTTTGGAATGAAAAATTTGTTTTGGAAATCATTTGATCTTAATTTGTATTGTTCTTCAGCCACTTTTATGTTTTAATTTTGGGTTTGTTAATTTTTTCTGGAAATATTTAATCGTATTGACTTTAGTATTTTTATTTTCATATTTAGGTTGATTTTGTTATTGTCATATTTTTTCTAGTATTTACTTTGAATTGAATTATTTTGGACCTGTTTTATTAATTTTAGTTGTATTATTATCGGTCTCCTCTGTTTCTGGGGATTTTTACCATCCATATGCCACAGAGGCGAAGGCAGCCACCAATTTCTAAGGCCCCGAGTGGCGGGGGCCGCGTCTGCTATGGAATGTGCCCTAAGTCGATTTTTCATGTTTTCGCGGGGCGCGTAACTGGTACATATGAGACGGTAGTCAACGCAACTGGATTTCTTGTCACGGTGTAAAGAGATTATAAAAAATTAAAAATTTAGTTCCCTTTGTTTGATTAATGCAATAGAAATCAGTTGTTACTGAAAGAGTTTTCAGTCTTTTTTAGCAACTTGTGACATTATTTTCTGGGATTTCTACACTGTACATTGATCATCTTAGCATATTCAAAGTATCAATGCCAATTCAATGGCCCTAGTAAGAGAAAAAGAAAAAAAAAAAATCCCTATATTTGACTTAAGCGACAGGTGTCGTCTGCTATGGAATGTGCCATAAGTCGATTTTTCATGTTTTCGCGGGCACGTAACTGGCACATATGAGACGGTAGTCAACACAATTGGATTTCTTGTCACGGTATAAAGAGATTAAAAAAAAAAATAAAATTTAGTTCCCTTTGTTTGATTTATGCAATAGGAAGCAGTTGTACTGAAAGATTTTTCAGTCTTTTTTCGCAACTTGTGACATTATTTTCTGGGATTTCTACACTGTACATTGATCATCTTAGCATATTCAAAGTATCAATGCCAATTCAATGGCTCTAGTAAGAGAAAAAGAAAAAAAAATCCCTATATTTGACTTAAGCAACAGGTGTTGTCTGCTATGGAATGTGCCGTAAGTCGATTTTTCATGTTTTCGCGGGTGCATACCTGGCACATATGAGAAGGTAGTCAACACAACTGGATTTCTTGTCACGGTATAAAGAGATTAAAAAAAAATTAAAATTTAGTTCCCTTTGTTTGATAGATGCAATAGGAAGCAGTTGCTACTGAAAGATTTTTCAGTCTTTTTTAGCCACTTGTGACACTATTTTCTGGGGTTTCTACACTGTACATTGATCATCTTAGCATATTTAAAGTATCAATACCAATTCAATGGCCCTAGTAAGAGAAATTGAGAAAAAAAATTGTTCCCTATATTGACTTAAGCGACAGGTGTCGTCTGCTATGGAATGTGCCATAAGTTGATTTTTCATGTTTTCACGGGTGCGTAACTGGCACGTATGAGATGGTAGTTGATGTAACTGGCTTTCTTGTCATGGTATAAAGAGATTAAAAAAAAAAAATTAAAATTTAGTTCCCTTTGTTTGATTGATGCAATAGGAAGCAGTTGCTACTGAAAGATTTTTCAGTCTTTTTTAGCCACTTGTGACACTATTTTCTGGGGTTTCTACACTGTACATTGATCATCTTAGCATATTTAAAGTATCAATACCAATTAAATGGCCCTAGTAAGAGAAATTGAGAAAAAAAATTGTTCCCTATATTGACTTAAGCGACAGGTGTCGTCTGCTTTGGAATGTGCCATAAGTCGATTTTTCATGTTTTCGCGGGTGCATAACTGGCACATATGAGACGGTAGTTGATGTAACTGGCTTTCTTGTCACGGTATAAAGAGATTAAAAAAAAATAAATAAAATTTAGTTCCCTTTGTTTGATAGATGCAATAGGAAGCAGTTGCTACTGAAAGAGTTTTCAGTCTGTTTTTGCCACTTGTGATATTATTTTCTTATTTTCTGGGGTTTCTACACTGTAGATTGATTATGTTAGCATATTTAAAGTATCAATGTGCAGTGTGATAGTTGGCCTGAATTAGAAAAGCAAATCGAATGAAGGAATCAAGGGATCAGGGGAAGTCACTCTTGCAAGGTGCGTGCTAGAAGGCACCAAAACAAGGTCTTCTGTCACCCTGTTTTCTTAAATGTTCGCCCATTTTCAGTGAAATCTGGCATGTGTGGAGGGTGCATGCCTGGCAGTTTGCCAAGGACTGCATAACAGCCTTCAAAGAAGACTTAAAATCCACTTTTATGCCGATTTTTGTTCACTGTTTTCTATCGATATTTTCGGGCGCCATTTTAAAATGGCTCAAAGCTTTATGATTGGATGATAGTGGGGTTGTGTCTGCAATTTGATTGGCTGATTGGGCGCAATATTGAATTTCTCAAAGCTTTTCTGATTGGATAATTTGAAGAGAGGGATGAGATTTGATTGGCTGATTGGACGCCATTTTGATTTTCTAAAAGCTTCTGTGATTGGATAATTTAAGAGAGGCCTGAGATTTGATTGGCCGATTGGAAGGGGGGGGGGTAAATCTCTGTACATATGTGTTAAATCTTCGGGTCATTTCAGCCTATTCAATGGCAAAGAGCGTTTGACCCCTGCACTAAGACCTTTTTTGGGTCCTGATGGTCAGAGGTTGAATCCCCAACTTTGCCATTTTATCTATTTTACCGGTTTTTATTATTAGTCATTCTTACATCTTATTGTATTTCATTGGCCTATTTCTAAATTCTTCAAACAAGAACAAGATTTCTTATTGGAAAAAAGTTTATGCAACAGCAACCAGTTGCTTCTGAATCAATGTTTTTGCACAGCGGTTAAACATAAAATCGACTTATGACCCACGTGGTCACCAAAATTGGTCCAATGTTTTTCGTGACCCTGGTATGAAAACGAATTTGGTTTACCTTTCTTTGATTTGTGCAACATGTATCAGTTGCCTCCAAAAGTGTCCAGGTTGATTTTATGATTTTATGCACAGCACGTAACGGTCACGTATGGGTGGGATAGTCATCGTAATCAATTCAATGGCCCTAGTAAGAGAAAAGGAAAAAAAAAATTCCCTATATTTGACTTAAGCAACAGGTGTCGTCTGCTATGGAATGTGCCGTGAGTCGATTTTTCATGTTTTCGCGAGGCGCATAACTGGCACGTATGAGACGGTAGTCAACGCAACTGGATTTCTTGTCACGGTGTAAAGAGATTACAAAAAATTAAAAATTTAGTTCCCTTTGTTTGATTTATGCAATAGAAATCAATTGTTACTGAAAGAGTTTTCAGTCTTTTTTAGCAACTTGTGACATTATTTTCTGGGATTTCTACACTGTACATTGATCATCTTAGCATATTCAAAGTATCAATGTCAATTCAATGGCCCTAGTAAGAGAAAAAGAAAAAAAAATCCCTATATTTGACTTAAGCAACAGGTGTCATCTGCTATGGAATGTGCCGTAAGTCGATTTTTCATGTTTTCGCGGGCGCGTAACTGGCACATATGAGACGGTAGTCAACGCAAATGGATTTCTTGTCACGGTATAAAGAGATTAAAAAAAAATTAAAATTTAGTTCCCTTTGTTTGATTTATGCAATAGGAAGCAGTTGCTACTGAAATATTTTTCAGTCTTTTTTAGCCACTTGTGACACTATTTTCTGGGGTTTCTACACTGTACATTGATCATCTTAGCATATTTAAAATATCAATACCAATGCAATGGCCCTAGTAAGAGAAATTGAGAAAAAAAATTGTTTCCTATATTGATTTAAGCGCCAGGTGACGTCTGCTATGGAATGTGCCATAAGTCGATTTTTCAAGTTTTCGCGGGTGCGTAACTGGCACGTATGAGACGGTAGTTGATGTAACTGGCTTTCTTGTTATGGTATAAAGAGATTAAAAAAAAAAAAACTTAAAATTTTAGTTCCCTTTGTTTGATTGATGCAATAGGAAGCAGTTGCTACTGAAAGAGTTTTCAGTCTTTTTTTGCCACTTGTTACATTATTTTCTTATTTTCTGGGGTTTCTACACTGTAGATTGATTATGTTAGCATATTTAAAGTATCAATGTGCAGTATGACAGTTGGCCTGAATTAGAAAAGCAAATCGAATGTAGGAATCAAGGGATCAGGGGAAGTCACTCTTGCAAGGTGCGTGCTAGAAGGCACCAAAACAAGGTCTTCTGTCACCCTGTTTTCTTAAATGTTCGCCCATTTTCAGTGAAATCTGGCACTTGTGGAGGGTGCATGCCTGGCAGTTTGCCAACGACTGCATAACAGCCTTCAAAGAAGACTTAAAATCCACTTTTATGCCGATTTTTGTTCACTGTTTTCTATCGATATTTTCGGGCGGCATTTTAAAATGGCTCAAAGCTTTTTGATTGGATGATTGTGGGGGTGTGTCTGCAATTTGATTGGCTGATTGTGCGCAATATTGAATTTCTCAAAGCTTTTCTGATTGGATAATTTGAAGAGAGGGATGAGATATGATTGGCTGATTGGACGCCATTTTGATTTTCTAAAAGCTTCTGTGATTGGATAATTTAAGAGAGGCCTGAGATTTGATTGGCTGATTGGAAGGGGGGTGAAATCTCTGTATATATGTGTTAAATCTTCGGGTCATTTCAGCTTATTCAATGGCAAAGAGCGTTTGACCCCTGCACTAAGACCTTTTTTGGGTCCTGATGGTCAGAGGTTGAATCCCCAACTTTGCCATTTTATCTATTTTGCCGGTTTTTATTATTAGTCATTCTTACATCTTATTGTATTTCATTGGCCTATTTGTAAATTATTGAAACAAGAACAAGATTTCTTATTGGAAAAAGTTTATGCAACAGCAACCGGTTGCTTCTGACGGTAGTCAACGCAACTGGATTTGTTGTCACGGTGTCACGGTGTAAAGAGATTACAAAAAATTAAAAATTTAGTCACCTTTGTTTGATTTATGCAATAGAAATCAGTTGTTACTGAAAGAGTTTTCAGTCTTTTTTAGCAACTTGTGACATTATTTTCTGGAATTTCTACACTGTACATTGATCATCTGAGCATATTCAAAGTATCGATGCCAATTTAATGGCCCTAGTAAGAGAAAAAAAAAATCCCTATATTTGACTTAAGCAACAGGTGTCGTCTGCTATGGAATGTGCCATAAGTCGATTTTTCATGTTTGCGGGGCGCGTAACTGGCACGTATGAGACGGTAGTCAATGCAACTGGATTTCTTGTCACGGTATAAAGAGATTACAAAAAATTAAAAATTTAGTTCCCTTTGTTTGATTTATGCAATAGAAATCAGTTGTTACTGAAAGAGTTTTCAGTCTTTTTTAGCAACTTGTGACATTATTTTCTGGGATTTCTACACTGTACATTGATCATCTTAGCATATTCAAAGTATCAATGTCAATTCAATGGCCCTAGTAAGAGAAAAAGAAAAAAAAATCCCTATATTTGACTTAAGCAACAGGTGTCATCTGCTATGGAATGTGCCATAAGTCGATTTTTCATGTTTTCGCGGGCGCGTAACTGGCACATATGAGACGGTAGTCAACGCAACTGGATTTCTTGTCACAGTATAAAGAGATTAAAAAAAAATTAAAATTTAGTTCCCTTTGTTTGATTTATGCAATAGGAAGCAGTTGCTACTGAAAGATTTTTCAGTCTCTTTTAGCCACTTGTGACATTATTTTCTGGGGTTTCTACACTGTACATTGATCATCTTAGCATATTTAAGGTATCAATACCAATTCAATAGCCCTAGTAAGAGAAATTGAGAAAAAAAATTGTTCCCTATATTGACTTAAGCGACAGGTGTCGTCTGCTATGGAATGTGCCATAAGTCGATTTTTCATGTTTTCGCGGGTGCGTAACTTGCACGTATGAGACGGTAGTTGATGTAACTGGCTTTCTTGTCACGGTATAAAGAGATTAAAAAAAGAAAAATTAAAATTTAGTTCCCTTTGTTTGATTGATGCAATAGGAAGCAGTTGCTACTGAAAGAGTTTTCAGTCTTTTTTTTTGCCACTTGTGACATTATTTTCTTATTTTCTGGGGTTTCTACACTGTAGATTGATTATCTTAGCATATTTAAAGTATCAATGTGCAGTATGACACTTGGCCTGAATTAGAAAAGCAAATCGAATCATGGAATCAAGGGATCAGGGGAAGTCACTCTTGCAAGGTGCGTGCTAGAAGGCACTTTTATGCCGATTTTTGTTCACTGTTTTCTATCGATATTTTCGGGCGCCAATTTAAAATGGCTCAAAGCTTTCTGATTGGATGATTGTGGGGGTGTGGCTTCAATTTGATTGGCTGATTGGGTGCAATATTGAATTTCTCAAAGCTTTTCTGATTGGATAATTTGAAGAGAGGGATGAGATTTGATTGGCTGATTGGACGCCATTTTGATTTTCTAAAAGCTTCTGTGATTGGATAATTTAAGAGAGGCCTGAGATTTGATTGGCTGATTGGAAGGGGGGGGGAAATCTCTGTATATATGTGTTAAATCTTCGGGTCATTTCAGCCTATTCAATGGCAAAGAGCGTTTGACCCCTGCACCAAGACCTTTTTTGGGTCCTGATGGTCAGAGGTTGAATCCCCAACTTTGCCATTTTATCTATTTTACCGGCTTTTATTATTAGTCATTCTTACATCTTATTGTATTTCATTGGCCTATTTCTAAATTCTTCAAACAAGAACAAGATTTCTTATTGGAAAAAGTTTATGCAACAGCAACCAGTTGCTTCTGAATCAATGTTTTTGCACAGCGGTTAAACATAAAATCGACTTATGACCCACGCGGTCACCAAAATTGGTCCAATGTTTTTTGTGACCCTGGTATGATTATTAATTGGTGTTTTAAGGCGCATCGACAGCTATGGTCATTTAGCGCGCATGAAGGTTATAATTAGAAATTAAACAATAAAATATTAATTTGAAAGTCTATATTTTATTATAAAAATCTATTTCTTTTAGGTATTCTAAAATGTTATTCTGTTGTACATGTAAAAATAAATTTTGTAAGCTATCAACACTAAAATGTTTTGACCGTATACGGTCGAAATTTTTACAGTTTAATAAAATATGTTTTATAGTTAAAGGCTCATTACAGTTTATACATTGTGGTGCTCTCTCATTATTTAAAAGATGCACATGTGAAAACCTTGAGTGTCCCACACGACATCTTGTTAAAATTACTTGACTTTTTCGGTTACAATAAAATTCATATTTATCATTAAAATTTGGCTTGATTGCTAAAAGCTTGTTGTTAAAACATTGTTGCCATTTAATTTGACATTCAGACTTGATAAATTCATTTATTTGTTGTTTTTTGTCAGTATAAGGAATTTTTATGTTGGCTATGTTCATATTTACGGCATCCTTTGCTTCTTGATCAGCTATTTCATTACCTTTTATATTAATGTGGCTGGGTATCCAGCAGAATATGATTGACTTTGATCTACTTAAATAAACATATTTTCTGAAAAATTGTTGAATCAATGGATTTGGGTTATCAGGATGTTTTAAAGATTGTAAAACTGACATTGAATCAGAAAAAACTATGAATTTCTTGTTATTATTGTTTTGTATTGAACAGAGAGCAATGTTTAAAGCTACAGCTTCTGCTGAAAAAATAGAGCTATGATCTGGTAGTCTTATTTTGGCAGTTTCTTGCTTGTGTACTGAAGCGCAACCAACTTTATTATCTTGTTTCGAACCATCAGTATAAATTGAAATGTAATCTTTATACTGTGATTTGATTTCTAAAAATTTATTTTGATAAAATAATGGATTTGTAACTGATTTCTTATTTACGTTGAGATCAAAAATAATATTTGGTGGATCTATGGTCCACGGCTCTTTTACAGGAAGTTTAAAGGGCTTAATATTCTTTACATTTATATTTGATTCATCAAGAAGAGGTTCAACTCTTAGACCAAGTGGTTTGATAAAATTAGGTTTATTTTGAAAAAGTATTTTGTTTGGTGAATTAAAAATGTCATTGTAAACCGGATTCTTTGTATTTGAAGCCAGTTTAGTTACGTACTGTAAGGACAGTTTTTTCCTTCTATCATATAAGGATGGCTCCTGGGCCTCTGAATACAAACTTGTGACAGGTGACGTTCGGAAAGCTCCTAAAGCTAACCGAAGACCCTGATGATGAATAGTGTCCAACTTTTTTAGGTAGCTTTTCCTTGCAGAGCCATATATAATACATCCATAATCCAGTTTTGACCGTATTAGAGATCTGTATAGATTTAAAAGAGTTTTTTTATCTCCTCCCCAGTCAGAGTGGGAAAGTACTTTTAAAACATTCAAAGCTTTTTGACATTTCAGTTTCAAAGCATTAATATGTGGAATGAAAGAAAGTTTTTTGTCAAAGATAACTCCTAAAAATTTTGCTTGATCTACTGTTGGAATTGGACTATTATAAATTTTCAATGATGGATCCAAGTGCAACCTGCGCTCTTGGCAGAAGTGTACACAGTTTGTCTTTGTCTTGGAAAATTTAAAACCATTTTCTATAGTCCATTTCTCAATTTTGTCTAAATTATTTTGAAGCTTAGTTTCAATTGTTTTCATATCTTTGGACCTGTAACATATTAAAAAATCATCCACATATAAGGAACAGTTCATATCGTCATCTAAACATTTTACAATATTGTTAATCTTGATATTGAACAGAGTAGGTGAGAGGATACTTCCTTGAGGAACTCCCTGTTCTTGTTCATAGTCATCAGAAAAAGATGTGCCTACCTTAACTTTGAAACATCTATTTGATAAAAAGTTTGAAATAAACTTGGGTAGATTTCCCCTTAATCCAATTTTATGAATGTCTTTTAAAATGCCATGTTTCCACGTGGTGTCATAAGCTTTTTCTAGATCAAAAAATATGGCAACTACATGTTGTTTCTTTACAAAAGCATTTCTGATAAAAGATTCTAATCGTACTAATTGATCTGTCGTGCTTCTGTTTTTTCGGAACCCTGATTGATGTTCCGATATAATATTATTGGATTCGAGGTAAAAATTAAGTCTATTGTTTATCATTCTCTCCATGGTCTTACATATACAACTAGTTAAAGCTATGGGTCTATAATTTGTTGGATTTGTATGATCTTTATTTGGCTTAGGAATTGGAATGATTGTAGCTTTGGACCAACTTTTCGGGAAGGTGCCTTGTTCCCATATAATGTTAAAAATGTTTAACAGAGTTTGTAATGAAATACGAGGTAAATGTTTTAAAAGTTGATAGTGTATTTCATCTGCACCTGCAGCAGAATCATGAGCATTTTTTAGAGAATTTTCAAGTTCCGATAGTGTGAAAGGTAAGTTGTAGTTTTCATTTGTATCTGTTTCAAAATTAAGTTCTTCCATTTCTGCTTCTTGCTTATGTTTTCTAAATTGTGGTTTATAATTTGCAGACGAGGAGTTTGTTTTGAAAGTTTTACCCAAGATATTAGCGATTTCTTCTTTACTTTCATAGTTTTTGTCATCTACCTTGATATGAGAGTGTTTCATGGTTTGATTCTTTCCATTTATTTTCCTTAACATATTCCAAATGGTTGTCATGGGAGTTCTAGAATTAAGTTTAGAAATGAAATCTTTCCAAGATGATCGTTTTGCTTGTTTAATAGTACGTCGAGCCTTAGCTCTCATAATTTTACAAACATTTAAGTTTGTTTTTGTTGGATATTGTTTGAAACGTTTTAAACTGTCTTTACGTTTTTTAATAGCTTCTTTACAATCATCATTAAACCATGGCTTTTTCTTCTTAAAAGTATTTGTTGAAATCTTCGGGATGCACTGATTTGATATGTCAATTAAAGTTTCAGTAAAAGAAAGCATTGGATCTTCTGAATTTTCAAAATTGTCAATCAGTAATTTTTCATGGCAAAGAATATTGAATTTTTCCCAGTTAGCTTTTTTAAAATTCCATTTTGGAATTTTCTCATCTTCTATTTTCTCAGTTTCTTGTATAATGATAGGAAAATGATCACTTCCATGGGAATCTTCACATACTTTCCATTCATAATCAAGGTACAAGGAAGGATGGCAGAGTGAAAGATCTATTGCTGTGAAAGAACCTGATCCAGGATGCAGGTATGTATGTTGATTGGAATTAAATAGACATAAATTATTCTCTGCAATGAAATCTTCAATTATTTTACCTCTATCATTGGTATCTGAACAACCCCATAATTCGCTATGTCCATTAAAATCACCACATATGATGTAAGGTTGAGGTAGTTGTAGTAAAAGATTTTCTAAATCATTTTGATCTATTCTTTTATTTGGTGGGATATAGATAGAGCATATTGTTATAGTTTTATTTAAAGATGCTTTTATTGCTATTGCTTGTAGATTTGTGTTTAAGTCTATCTTACGATGAGGTACCGTAGAATGTATTATGATAGAAGAACCACCAGATGCTCTTTGGCAATCATTATGTATGTAGTGATAGGAAGAATAATTGCGAACTTCCAAGTCATCATTGGGGGTTATAAAAGTTTCTTGAAGACAACAAATTTGTGGATTTAATAAAGATAAAAGAATTAGTAGTTCATTAAAGTTGGCTTTTAGACCTCTACAATTCCATTGTAAAATTGAGTTTTGACCCATTATACTTGTATATTGGGAGTTTGAATTTACTTAAAAGTTATTTGACTGAGGAGTCAATTTCCAATTCCATATCTTCTAAACTTTCAAATTTATTTGCCAGCTTAACAGGATCCTGTGACCCTTTCTTCTGTCTATTTGATTGTTGTTTATCTTTTTCTTTTTTATCTGGTTTATTTTTCTGGCTTTTATTTGGTGATGTAGTGCATGAATTAGCTCTAGAAGCTGATCTTGATCTACTAGAGTCTTTTGTTTGGTTAGATTTTGAACCTGTTTCAGATGTTTGAGGTGGTTGGACAGATGGAGACGTAGATTTCGAGGAAGGTTTAGCGCCTTGCTCAAAATCCACGGGATCGTACTGTGTCCCACAAGTTCTCGTCTGAGGTTTTGCTGTTGCTGATTGAACTATCTTAGAGTACCTAGGTTCAAAAGCTGTCTCATATTGTTTTTTTGCCTCAAAGTACGAAATCTTTCTTATTGTTTTAATTCTCATAATTTCTTTTTCTCTTTTCCAGACTTCACAGTTGGTTGATCTTGCACTGTGATCTTTACCACAATTTACGCATTTGAAAGGTCTTTGGCAGATGCTAGATGTGTGTTTGGATTCACCACATCTATCACAGATTACTGCATCTGTGAGCTTGCAGTTGTCTTCGTGGTGTCCAAATTTTTGACAATTAAAACAGCGCAAAGGATTTGGGATGAACTGTTCCACTGGTACTGTACGATAAAAGATTCTAATACTCTGAGGCAAAGTGGTGGTGTTAAAAGTGAGGAGTAGTGTATTGGTTTCAAGTTGAACATTATCTTTTTTTATTTTGAATCTTTTGCACGCAACAACTCCTTGCGGTGCAAGATATTCAATAATTTTTTCCTCTGTTTCTCCTTTCAGTACTCTGTCTTTCACAATTCCTCTGGATTTGTTAAGTGAGTTGTGCTCTGAGACTGAGACTTTCAAGTTGTAAAACTTTTTCACTTTTAACAGAGATTCAACTTGACTTGCTCTTGATGTTTCAACAAGTAGCAGTTCGTTTTTTAATTTTTTGACTGATTTTGGAGTGCCTATCAAACTTTCTATCTGTTTTTCAATTATAAATGGAGATAGAGATGTGATGGGCTTTGCCTCCTCACTTTTAATAACCAAAAACTTTGTATTGTTTAAGTAAGACGTTTCGTTTTCGTTATTCGGTCGGGGTCTTTTGTTTTGGGAAGCCATGATTTTGATAGTGTAATTTCAATAGCTATGCGCTCCACCCTCCTCGGAGCCCTACAAGGGGACGTCTAATGGAAATGGGTTTCCTATTTCCGACGCCAGAGCTACATAGCTATTATACTTAACAAACCTTAAGCGAATAGAAACTATAGGTCTATTAATTAGCCCATCGGCCGCCGCTTTATAAAGGAAAACAATGTAAAAGATAAGAAAAAAGAAAAAATCTAACCCGGTTGGTATCATAAGATACAAAGAAAGAAATATAGATAAAAGTATGTAATCCTAAAAGCTAGACACGACCGAGCCGATTGAGACGGGTCGGGCCTAACCCATCCCTCTCGTCTATCCGAGGCCAGGGCCAAAGCAGTGTGTTGAGTGCTGGAGATCCCTGGGCACTCTCAACTACCAGGATCCCCTTTTCCGGCATACGAGATGCCACCCACGGCAAACAAGTGGCTTCTGAATCAAAGACAAATCTTTTATCAGAAGAAAGTTTGCTCAATGAAATATTTTCAATCAAGAAAGGTTTAGATATAGAGTGTTAGCATGATAACTTTAATAATTAGAGCTGATAACTTAGAGCTTACTAGAGTACCCATTATAGATCTCTACTTGTAGGTAAGGTTCTAAATACAAGTATGCCAAATGTTTCAAATTCTTCAAACATATAGTGCTAGAGATTGGAAAAGGTGTTGACGAATACAAGAACAAAACAGATGTTATACACAGATGCCGTTATACTCTTCGTCCAGTGTGCTACCCACTGGCACAGATGATACACACACAAATGAGCATGTTAGTATATGAGACAGGAAAGTGTATAGGAAAGATATGTTTTCAAAAAAATAAAAAAATAAAAAATCACTTTTTGAATGAAAAATTTGTTTTGGAAATCATTTCATCTTAATTTGTATTGTTCTTCAGCCACTTTTATGTTTTAATTTTGGGTTTGTTAATATTTTCTAGAAATATTTAATTGTATTGACTTTAGTGTTTTTATTTTCATATTTAGGTTGATTTTGTTATTGTTATTTTTTTTCTAATATTTACTTTGAATTGAATTATTTTGGACCTGTTTTATTAATTTTAGTTGTATTATTATCGGTCTCCTCTGTTTCTGGGGACTTTTACCACCCATATGCCACAGAGGCGAAGGCAACCACCAATTTCTAAGGCCCCGAGTGGCGGGGGCCGCCCTGGTATGAAAACGAATTTGGTTTACCTTTCTTTGATTTGTGCAACATGTATCAGTTGCCTCCAAAAGTGTCCAGGTTGATTTATGATTTTATGCACAGCACGTAACGGTCACGTATGGGTGGGATAGTCATCGTAACCAATTCAATGGCCCTAGTAAGAGAAAAGGAAAAAAAAATTCCCTATATTTGACTAAAAGTGCAAATCAACAAGTTTCAGATATGGTTAATTTTCAAATCTACACTTATCAAATGGTAACCTGGTAATGTTGTAATTAGAAAAAAAAATTAGTAAAAGTACTTTTTTTCAATTCATATTTCTGCTTATTAAATTTTATTGCATCGCTTATCTCCCTTACTTATTGTTGCGTCCCTTGATCTGTGACGTCATAGGAGAGCTTGTTTCAATATGGACGTTGTTTACGATATTGAACTGAGCGATATTGAAGACGAAGAAATAGACGATTCTGGGCCGGTAAGGCCGTACATGTACGAGCCAGTTTTTAAAGAAACTTATTAAGTTTCTGATGATGAGGATAAAAGTAACTTTTCGCTCACTGATGACGAAAATGACGATGTTGTGCTGGACTTTTCAACGTGTTTAGTATTGTGCGCTATTGAAATACGTCTATTACGGGGCGAACATCGCTTACAGAAATATTATTCTACACATGATAAAATTAAGTGTATGGCATAAACTTTGTTTCACATGAAGCATTTTCAGTAGATTAACGGGCGGAATTAAACAACAACAAAAAAAAGAAAAAAACGGTTTTAAGACAGTTCCCCGACACTTTTGAAGACATTTCCCCGACACTTTAGTTTCATGTCAAATAACTCTTTTCTTGACTTTTACGATTGATAATCGTGAAATGTTAGTTCTAACTTTTTGTTGATGGGTCCTTGATGATATTTGTACCTTGTAAAAAATTCTGTAAACACTGACGGGTACAAGTTTATTCTCTCGTGGGTGAAGGGTTACACAATAAATCACGATTTTCATGAGAATAAGAATATTTTGAAATGCTGTTAACCAGCTTGAAATTTGATAAAAGAATATGTTCCGAGATTATTAAGACTTAATTCTCAAAATTTGGAAAATTATTTTAGTTGTTTTTCTTACCATACAGAAATACATGAACATCAGAGAGAGGGAGAGGGGATCTCTACCTGTGTGAAATACTTTTTTGCTGTTTACCTTGTCCACGTGATCCATTCAATGCAAAAATTTATCATACATGTATATAGCTATTGTATGTTCCATATAGAGCTTCCCTGTGAAAGTCTTAAACTCTTAATTGTAATTTGTTCAGTTGTTGTTTGTCTTATGCAAATTGTTTCAATTTGGGTAAGTCTCAAATTGGTCTACCGTCTACTAGGGACTGGGCGGTTAATACTGACATTCCGGTCAAATTGCAGTATAGACGATTTCAGATTCATTGTAAAAACATAGAAAGAGCTGGTAACTATCAATTGGTCCTTTATCCACAATATTTTCTATTTTTAACTCTTTACCAAACGACAAAATATTAAACAGGTCCAAATTGAAATCACTTGCAGACGACAAAATAAAGTTAAATATTTCAAAAATTGAAATTTGTTTCCAGCAGAGTAGAAAACATTGTGGTTAAAGGAGAAAATGCTGGCTACCAGCATTATCTCCTTTTCCTACAATGTTTTTAAAAGGCTTCTGTCTCGGGGTCGTAAAAACTAGGGATTGATTGGTAAAGGGTTAAAAATAAAACCCACACATTGGGCACGAGTTTTGTTTTGGTTCCCAGGAAGCAGTATCCGAAGAGATTAGTACGAGTTGTATGAACTTGTTTCTCAAGAGGTGTAAAATACATGTTTAAATTGTTACCAAACATCAAATTTATTGACTCAACCGAATTGAAAGCATTTGGAGTCAACAAATTAAGTTTTACTCACATGTTTGGACTTGTCTTTGATGGGGTAGAAAACATTGTAGAAAAAGGAGAAAATACTGGTTACCATCATTTTCTCCTTTACCTACAATGTTTTCAAAAGGTTTTTGTTTCTTCACAAGGGTCGTTAAAACAAAGGATTGTTTGGTAAAGGGTTAAACTAAGTTAAACTAAATTCCAATAAACAATCACATTTTATCGGTCATATTTAAATGTTGTGGATTTGAAATATTCTAATTTGTTATCATTTGGGTAAGGGTTAGGCTAAACCCTTACACAGATGGCAAAACTTTAGACTTGTCCACTCCACACCGAAAGTATTTGCAGATCACAGATCAAATGTGGCCTTGACAATAGGTTTGAGGGTAGAAAATATTGTAGGAAAAGAAGATAACTCTGGGAATCAGGACTTATTCCTTTTTTCACCCTGTCCTCAAAAGCCTTCTCCATTTGGGTGGTTGAAGATCAGAATTTTGAGGTAAAAGGTAAAAGAATTGGTGTGTGAGCCTGGTCAAAAACATTCTGTTTCTTAATTTAAAAAAAAAGAATGTGTTATTTTAATTTTCTCACTTTTGTCTGATTATCAGAGAAAATGACTTGTGTCAAATTATATGCATTTTCAAAATTTTCATACTGACATGTTCAAAACATTTTTCTCAGTAGCCTGTCTAGAAGATATAATATGGATAGGAAAAGGAAATATATCCACAAATCAAAATTGTATAGATATAATTCAAAATTTGTTCAAAATGCATGTAAGTTGTCAAATCATTTTTAAGAGTGAAATGTCAAAGAGAAGTAGTGTATGGGATAAAAGCTGTCACATGGATTTACTGTCACCAACAAACATTACAGTGTAAAGGGGTGAGATATGCAAATGTTATGTAACCATTTCCTGTATTGTTTCAACTGGTCGGTGATGGATTTACATTTATAACCATGATTAGGGGTAGCCAGATACTGATTTCACCCTTTACCATACAAACCCTAGATCTAGTTTCCAATACCCAAAGAAAGAGTGTTTGAAAAACAGTGTGGGAAGAAAATGATGTTTGCTGTTCAAAGAATGATTATTATCCCTTGAAAGTTTACATCATTTGAACAATGTCGACTATGTTATTTGCAAAATTTATGTTATGAATTTGGATGAATCTATAATTTTGTTAAATGTTGAAATCATTTGGAAAAGGGAGAAAACGGCAGCTTTTTCTCTTTGTTCAGAATGAAGCGGTAATGTAGAAATGGGTAAATTAGTACGAATAACAATTCATGTATTCCAATTTCAAGAAAAAAGAAATTACCTACTTCATGTTGGACTTTGCCGTTGCGGAATGTCTGTCTTTCGGAGTTTCGGTTTAAGGCCTATCTCCTTTCGACTCGGAGTTTCGAATAATGTCGGCACAGCGTCAGGTTTTAACCGCAGGCTAAAATTCCTATAACCAACTTCTTTTGCGAGTTTTGGACTTATTAAGAACTGACTGTCATCGAAGTATTTCAGACACAATTTCGAATGAACCGATGGCAAAAAATCCGTCGCTACTGTCCGGTCTCGGTTTAAACATTGAATCCATAGTTTCCTCCTTTTTAATTCCTTCGGAAATTTGAAAATACTACTTCTATGAGTTCCCGAATCGACGTTGCAGTCATAGGCTGCACAATTTACCATTTTTTCGGCTCAAATTCTCAGTTAGTACTAAGATATCTGCATACAATCATCCGCGTTCCTACTTAATGTCTACTGACGGTATACACAGAGTGACTCGACAATGACGTCACACATGCACGGGAGATAAGCGAATCAGGGGAAGTAAGCCATGTACCATTTTTAGGGCCGTATATCAGCGTGACAATTCGGCCGTGGTTTATGGCATGTTACAGGGTGGTATTTATGAAAAATGACGGACACATGTTTAACTGACATCATTTGCAGCTGATTAAAGGAAAAAAACAGTCTGGTCAAAATATCTTAGGATTTGCCCTTTAAGCAACAGGTGTCGTCTGCTATGGAATGTGCCGTAAGTCGATTTTTCATGTTTTCGCGGGCGCATAACTGGCACATATGAGACGTTAGTCAACGCAACTGAATTTCTTGACACAGTATAAAGAGATAAAAAAAAAAATCAAAATTTAGTTCCCTTTGTTTGATTTATGCAATACGAAGCAGTTGCTACTGAAAGATTTTTCAGTCTTTTTTAGCCACTTGTGACACTATTTTCTGGGGTTTCTACACTGTACATTGATCATCTTAGCATATTTAAAGTATCAATACCAATTCAATGGCCGAGTAAGAGAAATTGAGAAAAAAAATTGTTCCCAATTTTGACTTAAGCGACGGGTGTCGTCTGCTATGGTATGTGCCATAAGTCGATTTTTCATGTTTTCGCGGGTGCATAACTGGCACATATCAGACGGTAGTTGATGTAACTGACTTTCTTGTCACGGTATAAAGAGATTAAAAAAAAAAAAAAAAATATTAAAATTTAGTTCCCTTTGTTTGATTTATGCAATAAAAATCAGTTGTTACTTAAAGAGTTTTCAGTCTTTTTTAGCAACTTGTGACATTATTTTCTGGGATTTCTACACTGTACATTGATCATCTTAGCATATTCAAAGTATCAATGCCAATTCAATGGCCCTAGTAAGAGAAAAAGAAAAAAAAAATCCCTATATTTGACTTAAGCAACAGGTGTCGTCTGCTATGGAATGTGCCATAAATCGATTCTTCATGTTTTCGCGGGCGCGTAACTGGCACATATGAGACGGTAGTCAACGCAACTGGCTTTCTTGTCATGGTATAAAGAGATTAAAAAAAAATTAAAATTTAGTTCCCTTTGTTTGATTTATGCAATAGGAAGCAGTTGCTACTGAAAGATTTTTCAGTCTTTTTTAGCCACTTGTGACACTATTTTCTGGGGTTTCTACACTGTACATTGATCATCTTAGCATATTCAAAGTATCAATACTAATTCAATGGCCCTAGTAAGAGAAATTGAGAAAAAAAATTGTTCCCTATATTGACTTAAGCGACAGGTGTCGTCTGCTATGGAATGTTCCGTAGGTCGATTTTGCATGTTTTCGTGGGTGCGTAACTGGCACATATGAGACGGTAGTTGATGTAACTGGCTTTCTTGTCATGGTATAAAGAGTTTAATAAAAAAAGATTAAACTTTAGTTCCCTTTGTTTGATTGATGCAATAGGAAGCAGTTGTTACTGAAAGAGTTTTCAGTCTTTTTTTGCCACTTGTGACATTATTTTCTTATTTTCTGGGGTTTCTACACTATACATTGATTATCTTAGCATATTTAAAGTATCAATGTGCAGTATGACAGTTGGCCTGAATTGGAAAAGCAAATCGAATGAAGGAATCAAGGGATCAGGGGAAGTCACTCTTGCAAGGTGCGTGCTAGAAGGCACCAAAACAAGGTCTTCTGTCACCCTGTTTTCTTAAATGTTCGCCCATTTTCAGTGAAATCTGGCATGTGTGGAGGGTGCATGCCTGGCAGTTTGCCAAGGACTGCATAACAGCCTTCAAAGAAGACTTAAAATCCACTTTTATGCCGATTTTTGTTCACTGTTTTCTATCGATATTTTCGGGCGCCATTTTAAAATGGCTCAAAGCTTTCTGATTGGATGATTGTGGGGGTGTATCTGCAATTTGATTGGCTGATTGGGCGCAATATTGAATTTCTCAAAGCTTTTCTGATTGGATAATTTGAAGAGAGGGATGAGATTTGATTGGCTGATTGGACGCCATTTTGATTTTCTTAAAGCTTCTGTGATTGGATAATTTAAGAGAGGCCTGAGATTTGATTGGCTGATTGGAAGGGGGGGTGAAATCTCTGTATATATGTGTTAAATCTTCGGGTCATTTCAGCCTATTCAATGGCAAAGAGCGTTTGACTCCTGCACAAAGACCTTTTTTGGGTCCTGATGGTCAGAGGTTGAATCCCCAACTTTGCCACTTTATCTATTTTACCGGTTTTTATTATTAGTCATTCTTACATCTTATTGTATTTCATTGGCCTATTTCTAAATTCTTCAAACAAGAACAAGATTTCTTATTGGAAAAAGTTTATGCAACAGCAACCGGTTGCTTCTGAATCAATGTTTTTGCACATCAGTTAAACATAAAATCGACTTATGACCCACGCGGTCGCCAAAATTGGTCCAATGTTTTTCGTGACCCTGGTATGAAAACAAATTTGGTTTACCTTTGATTTGTGCAACATGTATCAGTTGCCTCCAAAAGTGTCCAGGTTGATTTTATGCACAGCACGTAACGGTCACGTATGTGTGGGATAGTCATCGTAACCAATTCAATGGCCCTAGTAAGAGAAAAGGAAAAAAAATATTCCCTATATTTGACTTAAGCAACAGGTGTCGTCTGCTATGGAATGTGCCGTAAGTCGATTTTTCATGTTTTCGCGGGGCGCGTAACTGGCACATATGAGACGGTCGTCAACGCAACTGGATTTCTTGTCACGGTGTAAAGAGATTACAAAAAATTAAAAATTTAGTTCACTTTGTTTGATTTTTGCAATAGAAATCAGTTGTTACTGAAGGAGTTTTCAGTCTTTTTTAGCAACTTGTGACATTATTTTCTGGGATTTCTACACTGTACATTGATCATCTTAGCATATTCAAAGTATCAATGCCAATTCAATGGCCCTAGTAAGAGAAAAAGAAAAAAAAAATCGCTATATTTGACTTAAGCAACAGGTGTCGTCTGCTATGGAATGTGCCGTAAGTCGATTTTTCATCTTTTCGCGGGCGCGTATGAGACGGTAGTCAACGCAACTGGATTTCTTGTCACGGTATAAAGAGATTAAAAAAAAAAAATAAAATTTAGTTCCCTTTGTTTGATTTTCGCAATAGTAAGCAGTTGCTACTGAAAGATTTTTCAGTCTTTTTTAGCCACTTGTGACACTATTTTCTGGGGTTTCTACACTGTACATTGATCATCTTAGCATATTTAAAGTATCAATACCAATTCAATGGCCCTAGTAAGAGAAATTGAGAAAAAAAATTGTTCCCTATATTGACTTCAGCGACAGGTGTCGTCTGCTATGGAATGTGCCATAAGTCGATTTTTCATGTTTTCGTGGGTGCGTAACTGGCACGTATGAGACGGTAGTTGATGTAACTGGCTTTCTTGTCAAGGTATAAAGAGATTAAAAAAAAAAAATTAAAATTTAGTTCCCTTTGTTTGATTGATGCAATAGGAAGCAGTTGCTACTGAAAGAGTTTTCAGTCTTTTTTTGCCACTTGTGACATTATTTTCTTATTTTCTGGGGTTTCTACACTGTACATTGATTATCTTAGCATATTTAAAGTATCAATGTGCAGTATGACAGTTGGCCTGAATTAGAAAAGCAAATCGAATGAAGGAATCAAGGGATCAGGGGATGTTACTCTTGCAAGGTGCGTGCTAGCAGGTACCAAAACAAGGTCTTCTGTCACCCTGTTTTCTTAAATGTTCGCCCATTTTCAGTGAAATCTGGCATGTGTGGAGGGTGCATGCCTGGCAGTTTGCCAAGGACTGCATAACAGCCTTCAAAGAAAACTTAAAATCCACTTTTATGCCGATTTTTGTTCACTGTTTTCTATCGATATTTTCGGGCGCCATTTTAAAATGGCTCAAAGCTTTCTGATTGTGGGGGTGTGTCTGCAATTTGATTGGCTGATTGGGCGCAATATTGAATTTCTCAAAGCTTTTCTGATTGGATAATTTGAAGAGAGGGATGAGATTTGATTGGCTGATTGGACGCCATTTTGATTTTCTAAAGGCTGTGATTGGATAATTTAAGAGAGGCCTGAGATTTGATTGGCTGATTGGAAGGGGGGTGAAATCTCTGTATATATGTGTTAAATCTTCGGGTCATTTCAGCCTATTCAATGGCAAAGAGCGTTTGACCCCTGCACCAAGACCTTTTTTGGGTCCTGATGGTCAGAGGTTGAATCCCCAACTTTGCCATTTTATCTATTTTACATGTTTTTATTATTAGTCATTCTTACATCTTATTGTATTTCATTGGCCTATTTCTAAATTCTTCAAACAAGAACAAGATTTCTTATTGGAAAAAGTTTATGCAACAGCAACCGGTTGCTTCTGAATCAATGTTTTTGCACAGCGGTTAAACATAAAATCGACTTATGACCCACGCGGTCACCAAAATTGGTCCAATGTTTTTCGTGACCCTGGTATGAAAACGAATTTGGTTTACCTTTCTTTGATTTGTGCAACATGTATCAGTTGCCTCCAAAAGTGTCCAGGTTGATTTTATGATTTTATGAACAGCATGTAACGGTCACGTATGGGTGGGATAGTCATCGTAACCATTTCAATTGCCCTAGTAAGAGAAAAGGAAAAAAAAAAATTCCTATATTTGACTTAAGCAACAGGTGTTGTCTGCTATGGAATGTGTCGTAAGTCGATTTTTCACGTTTTCGCGGGGCGCGTAACTGGCACATATGAGACGGTCGTCAACGCAACTGGATTTCTTGTCACGGTGTAAAGAGATTACAAAAAATTAAAAATTTAGTTCCCTTTGTTTGATTTTTGCAATAGAAATCAGTTGTTACTGAAGGAGTTTTCAGTCTTTTTTAGTCACTTGTGACATTATTTTCTGGGATTTCTACACTGTACATTGATCATCTTAGCATATTCAAAGTATCAATACCAATTCAATGGCCCTAGTAAGAGAAAAAGAAACAAAAAAAATCCCTATATTTGACTTAAGCAACAGGTGTTGTCTGCTATGGAATGTGCCGTAAGTCGATTTTTCATTTTTTCGCGGGTGCGTAACTGGCACGTATGAGACGGTAGTTGATGTAACTGGCTTTCTTGTCACGGTATAAAGAGATTAAAAAAAAAAATTAAAATTTAGTTCCCTTTGTTTGATTGATGCAATAGTAAGCAGTTGCTACTGAAAGAGTTTTCAGTCTTTTTTTGCCACTTGTGACATTATTTTCTTATTTTCTGGGGTTTCTACACTGTAGATTGATTATGTTAGCATATTTAAAGTATCAATGTGCAGTATGACAGTTGGCCTGAATTAGATTATTATTATTATTATTATTTGGTGTTTTAAGGCGCATCGACAGCTGTGGTCATTTAGCGCGCATGAAGGTAATATTTAGAAATGGAATAATAAAATGTTAATTTGATACTTAAAATCTATATTAGAGTCTATATTTTATTATAAAAATCTATCTCTTTTAGGTATTCTAAAATGTTATTCTGTTGTACATGTAAAAATAAATTTTGTATGCTATCAACACTAAAATGTTTTGACCGTATACGGTCGAAATTTTTACAGTTTAATAAAATATGTTTTATAGTGAAAGGTTCATTACAGTTTATACATTGTGGTGCTCTCTCATTATTTAAAAGATGCACATGTGAAAACCTTGAGTGTCCCACACGACATCTTGTTAAAATTACTTGACTTTTTCGGTTACAATAAAATTCATATTTATCATTAAAATTTGGCTTGATTGCTAAAAGCTTGTTGTTAAAACATTGTTGCCATTTAATTTGACATTCAGACTTGATAAATTCATTTATTTGTTGTTTTTTGTCAGTATAGGAATTTTTATGTTGGCTATGATCATATTTACAGCATCCTTTGCTTCTTGATCAGCTATTTCATTACCTTTTATATTAATGTGGCTGGGTATCCAGCAGAATATTATTGTCTTTGATCTACATAAATAAACATATTTTCTGAAAAATTGTTGAATCAGTGGATTTGGGTTATCAGGATGTTTTAAAGATTGTAAAACTGACATTGAATCAGAAAAAACTATGAATTTCTTGTTATTATTGTTTTGTATTGAACAGAGAGCTACAGCTTCTGCTGAAAAAATAGAGCTATGATCTGGTAGTCTTATTTTGGCAGTTTCTTGCTTGTGTACTGAAGCGCAACCAACTTTATTGTCTTGTTTCGAACCATCAGTATAAATTGAAATGTAATCTTTATACTGTGATTTGATTTCTAAAAATTTATTTTGATAAAATAATGGTTTTGTAACTGATTTCTTATTTACGTTGAGATCAAAAATAATATTTGGTGGATCTATGGTCCACGGCTCTTTTACAGGAAGTTTAAAGGGTTTAATATTCTTTACATTTATGTTTGACTCATTAAGAAGAGGTTCAACTCGTAGACCAAGTGGTTTGATAAAATTAGGTTTATTTTGAAAGAGTATTTTGTTGGGTGGATTACAAATGTCATTGTAAACCGGATTTTTTTGTATTTGAAGCTAGTTTAGTTACGTATTGTAAGGACAGTTTTTTCTTTCTATCATATAAGGATGGCTCCTGGGCCTCTGAATACAAACTTTGAACAGGTGACGTATGGAAAGCTCCCAAAGCTAACCGAAGACCCTGATGATGGATAGTGTCCAACTTTTTTAGGTAGCTTTTTCGTGCAGAGCCATATATACTACATCCATAATCCAGTTTTGAGCGTATTAAAGATCTGTATAGATTTAAAAGAGTTTTCTTATCTCCTCCCCAGTCAGAGTGGGAAAGTATTTTTAAAACATTTAAAGCTTTTTGACATTTCAGTTTCAAAGCATTAATATGTGGTATGAAAGAAAGTTTTTTGTCAAAGATAACTCCTAAAAATTTTGCTTGATCTATTATTGGAATTGGACTATTATATATTTTCAGTGATGGATCCAAGTGCAACCTGTGCTCTTGGCAGAAGTGTACACAGTTTGTCTTTGTCTTGGAAAATTTAAAACCATTTTCTATAGTCCATTTCTCAATTTTGTCTAAATTATTTTGAAGCTTAGTTTCAATTGTTTTCATATCTTTGGACCTGTAACATATTAAAAAATCATCCACATATAAGGAACAGTTCACATCGTCATCTAAACATTTTACAATATTGTTAATCTTGATATTGAACAGAGTAGGTGAGAGGATACTTCCTTGAGGAACTCCCTGTTCTTGTTCGTAGTCATCAGAAAAAGATGTGCCTACTTTAACTTTGAAAGATCTATTTGATAAAAAGTTTGAAATAAACTTGGGTAGTTTCCCCTTAATCCAATTTTATGAATGTCTTTTAAGATGCCATGTTTCCACGTGGTGTCATAAGCTTTTTCTAGATCAAAAAATATGGCAACTACATGTTGTTTCTTTACAAAAGCATTTCTGATAAAAGATTCTAATCGTACTAATTGATCTGTCGTGCTTCTGTTTTTTCGGAACCCTGATTGATGTTCCGATATAATATTATTGGATTCGAGGTAAAAATTAAGTCTATTGTTTATCATTCTCTCCATGGTCTTACATATACAACTAGTTAAAGCTATGGGTCTGTAATTTGTTGGATTTGTATGATCTTTATTTGGCTTAGGAATTGGAATGATTGTAGCTTTGGACCAACTTTTCGGGAAGATACCTTGTTCCCATATAATGTTAAAAATGTTTAACAGAGTTTGTAATGAAATACGAGGTAAATGTTTTAAAAGTTGATAGTGTACTTCGTCTAAACCTGCAGCAGAATCGTGAGCATTTTTTAGAGAATCTTCAAGTTCCGATAGTGTGAAAGGTAAGTTGTAGTTTTCATTTGTATCCGTTTCAAAATTAAGTTCTTCCATTTCTGCTTCTTGCTTATGTTTTTTAAATTGTGGTTAATAATTTGCAGAAGAAGAGTTTGTTTTGAAAGTTTTACCCAGGATATTAGCGATTTCTTCTTTACTTTCGTAGATTTTGTCATCTACCTTGATATGCGAGTGTTTCATGGTTTGATTCTTTCCATTTATTTTCCTTAACATATTCCAAATGGTTGTCATGGGAGTTCTAGCAGTAAGTTTAGAAATGAAATCTTTCCAAGATGATCGTTTTGCTTGTTTAATAGTACGTCGAGCCTTAGCTCTCATAATTTTACAAACATTTAAGTTTGTTTTTGTTGGATATTGTTTGAAACGTTTTAAACTGTCTTTACGTTTTTTAATAGCTTCTTTACAATCATCATTAAACCATGGCTTTTTCTTCTTAAAAGTATTTGTTGAAATCTTCGGGATGCACTGATTTGATATGTCAATTAAAGTTTCAGTAAAAGAAAGCATTGGATCTTCTGAATTTTCAAAATTGTCAATCAGTAATTTTTCATGGCAAAGAATATTGAATTTTTCCCAGTTAGCTTTTTTAAAATTCCATTTTGGAATTTTCTCATCTTCTGTTTTCTCAGTTTCTTGTATAATGATAGGAAAATGATCACTTCCATGGGAATCTTCACATACTTTCCATTCATAATCAAGGTACAAGGAAGGATGGCAAAGTGAAAGATCTATTGCTGTGAAAGAACCTGATCCAGGATGCAGGTATGTATGGTGATTGGAATTAAATAAACATAAATTATTCTCTGCAATGAAATCTTCAATTATTTTACCTCTATCATTGGTATCTGAACAACCCCATAATTCGCTATGTCCATTAAAATCACCACATATGATGTAAGGTTGAGGTAGTTGTAGTAAAAGACTTTCTAAATCATTTTGATCTATTCTTTTATTTGGTGGGATATAGATAGAGCATATTGTTATAGTTTTATTTAAAGATGCTTTTATTGCTATTGCTTGTAGATTTGTGTTTAAGTCTATCTTACGATGAGGTACCGTAGAATGTATTATGATAGAAGAACCACCAGATGCTCTTTGGCAATCATTATGTATGTAGTGATAGGAAGAATAATTGCGAACTTCCAAGTCATCATTGGGGGTTATAAAAGTTTCTTGAAGACAACAAATTTGTGGATTTAATAAAGATAAAAGAATTAGTAGTTCATTAAAGTTGGCTTTTAGACCTCTACAATTCCATTGTAAAATTGAGTTTTGACCCATTATACTTGTATATTGGGAGTTTGAATTTACTTAAAAGTTATTTGACTGAGGAGTCAATTTCCAATTCCATATCTTCTAAACTTTCAAATTTATTTGCCAGCTTAATAGGATCCTGTGACCCTTTCTTCTGTATATTTGATTGTTGTTTATCTTTTTCTTTTTTATCTGGTTTATTTTTCTGGCTTTTATTTGGTGATGTAGGGCATGAATTAGCTCTAGAAGCTGATCTTGATCTACTAGAGTCTTTTGTTTGGTTAGATTTTGAACCTGTTTCAGATGTTCGAGGTGGTTGGACAGATGGAGACGTAGATTTCGAGGAAGGTTTAGCGCCTTGCTCAAAATCCAAGGGATCATACTGTGTTCCACAAGTTCTCGTCTGAGGTTTTGCTGTTGCTGATTGAAATATCTTAGAGTACCTAGGTTCAAAAGCTGTCTCATATTGTTTTTTTGCCTCAAAATACGAAATCTTTCTTATTGTTTTAATTCTCATAATTTCTTTTTCTCTTTTCCAGACTTCACAGTTGGTTGATCTTGCACTGTGATCTTTACCACAATTTACACATTTGAAAGGTCTTTGGCAGATGCTAGATGTGTGTTTGGATTCACCACATCTATCACAGATTACTGCATCTGTGAGCTTGCAGTTGTCTTCGTGGTGTCCAAATTTTTGACAATTAAAACAGCGCAAAGGATTTGGGATGAACTGTTCCACTGGTACTGTACGATAAAAGATTCTAATACTCTGAGGCAAAGTGGTGGTGTTAAAAGTGAGGAGTAGTGTATTGGTTTCAAGTTGAACATTATCTTTTTTTATTTTGAATCTCTTGCACGCAACAACTCCTTGCGGTGCAAGATATTCAACAATTTTTTCCTCTGTTTCTCCTTTCAGTACCCTGTCTTTCACAATTCCTCTGGATTTGTTAAGCGAGTTGTGTTCTGAGACTGAGACTTTCAAGTTGTAAAACTTTTTAACTTTTAAAAGAGATTCAGCCTGACTTGCTCTTGATGTTTCAACGAGTAGTAGTTCGTTTTTTAATTTTTTAACTGATTTTGGAGTGCCTATCAAACTTTCTATCTGTTTTTCTATTATGAAGGGAGACAGAGATGTGATGGGCTTTGCCTCCTCACTTTTAATAACCAAGAACTTTGTATTGTTTAAGTAAGACGTTTCGTTTTCGTTATTCGGTCGGGGTCTTTTGTTTTGGGAAGCCATGATTTTGATAGTGTAATTTCAATAGCTATGCGCTCCACCCTCCTCGGAGCCCTACAAGGGGACGTCTAATGGAAATGGGTTTCCTATTTCCGACGCCAGAGCTACATAGCTATTATACTTAACAAACCTTAAGCGAAGAGAAACTATAGGTCTATTAATTAGCCCATCAGCTTTAGATATAGAGTGTTAGCATGATAACTTTAATAATTAGAGCTGATAACTTAGAGGTTACTAGAGTTCCCATTATAGATCTCTACTTGTAGGTAAGGTTCTAAATACAAGTATGCCAAATGTTTCAAATTCTTCAAACATATAGTGCTAGAGATTGGAAAAAGGTGTTGACGAATACAAGAACAAAACATAGATGTTATACACAGATGTCGTTATACTCTTCGTCCAGTGTGCTACCCACTGGCACATATGATACACACACAAATGAGCATGTTGGTATATGAGACAGGAAAGTGTATAGGAAAGATATGTTTTCAAGAAAATAAAAAAATAAAAAATCACTTTTGGAATGAAAAATTTGTTTTGGAAATCATTTGATCTTAATTTGTATTGTTCTTCAGCTACTTTTATGTTTTAATATTGGGTTTGTTAATTTTTTCTGGAAATATTTAATCGTATTGACTTTAGTATTTTTATTTTCATATTTAGGTTGATTTTATTATTGTCATATTTTTTCTAGTATTTACTTTGAATTGAATTACTTTGGACCCGTTTTATTAATTTTGGTTGTATTATTATCGGTCTCCTCTGTTTCTGGGGACTTTTACCACCCATATGCCACAGAGGCGAAGTCAGCCACCAATTTCTAAGGCCCCGAGTGGCGGGGGCCCCCTGAATTAGAAAAGCAAATCGAATCAAGGAAACAAGGGATCAGGGGATGTCACTCTTGCAAGGTGCGTGCTAGAAGGCACCAAAACAAGGTCTTCTGTCACCCTATTTTCTTAAATGTTCGCCCATTTTCAGTGAAATCTGGCATGTGTGGAGGGTGCATGCCTGGCAGTTTGCCAAGGACTGCATAACAGCCTTCAAAGAAGACTTAAAATCCACTTTTATGCCGATTTTTGTTCACTGTTTTCTATCGATATTTTCGGGCGCCATTTTAAAATGGCTCAAAGCTTTCTGATTGGATGATTGTGGGGGTGTGTCTGCAATTTGATTGGCTGATTGGGCACAATATTGAATTTCTCAAAGCTTTTCTGATTGGATAATTTGAAGAGAGGGATGAGATTTGATTGGCTGATTGGACGCCATTTTGATTTTCTAAAAGCTTCTGTGATTGGATAATTTAAGAGAGGCCTGAGATTTGATTGGCTGATTGGAAGGGGGGGTGAAATCTCTGTATATATGTGTTAAATCTTCGGGTCATTTCAGCCTATTCAATGGCAAAGAGCGTTTGACTCCTGCACCAAGACCTTTTTTGGGTCCTGATGGTCAGAGGTTGAATCCCCAACTTTGCCATTTTATCTATTTTACCGGTTTTTATTATTAGTCATTCTTACATCTTATTGTATTTCATTGGCCTATTTCTAAATTCTTCAAACAAGAACAAGATTTCTTATTGGAAAAAGTTTATGCAACAGCAACCGGTTGCTTCTGAATCAATGTTTTTGCACAGCGGTTAAACATAAAATCGACTTATAACCCACGCGGTCACCAAAATTGGTCCAATGTTTTTTGTGACCCTGGTATGAAAACGAATTTGGTTTACCTTTCTTTGATTTGTGCAACATGTATCAGTTGCCTCCAAAAGTGTCCAGGTTGATTTTATGATTTTATGCACAGCACGTAACGGTCACGTATGGGTGGGATAGTCATCGTAACCAATTCAATTGCCCTAGTAAGAGAAAAGGAAAAGAAAAAAATTCCCTATATTTGACTTAAGCAACAGGTGTCATCTGCTATGGAATGTGTGGTAAGTCGATTTTTCATGTTTTCGCAGGGCGCGTAACTGGCACGTATGAGACGGTAGTCAACGCAACTGGATTTCTTGTCACGGTGTAAAGAGATTACAAAAAATTAAAAATTTAGTTCCCTTTGTTTGATTTATGCAATAGAAATCAGTTGTTACTGAAAGAGTTTTCAGTCTTTTTTAGCAACTTGTGACATTATTTTTTTATTTTCTTATAAGTCATTCTTACATCTTATTTCATTTCATTAGCCTTTTTCTATATTCTTCAAACAAGAACAAGATTTCTTATTGGAAAAAGTTAATGCAACAGCAACCGGTTGCTTCTGAAAGTGTCGTAAGTCAGTTTTATGTTTTTGCGCAGCTGTTAAAATGCAATTGTTTGTGAGGCTTCAAAGATGGTCGATTTCACTCTTTTTTCTATAGGAAAAAACAGTGGTGTGACTCCAACAGTCATAGCCGTTTGGCCTCCGTTTCGCATTTTGGTTCAAACTTGTGAAGGGAAGAAGGAACGGTAATGACCTCAAGATCATTACCTTGCATAATTCATGGGTGTAATAAGTACTCTTCTCATCAAAATTGCATTGAAAACCTACCTTTCTCTATTATTTCTAATTTTCGCCATGGCCAATTCGAAACCACGGCCAATTCGAAACAAACTGTTTCCATATGACAGTCATCCCGCCTTGTTCGTTCCGAACGAACTAAGAGTGAAGGCAGATGCATAAAACTTTCCACGAAACAGGTTCGTCTAATTTCAGAAATTATAGTTTGTTTATTTGATTGATTAATCGGTTGGAGTTAAATGCCGTTTTAAAAGTCTATGCCATATCACGGCGGTCAGTGCACTTAGACTCACCGGACCCGTGCTCGCCCAGTAACAGTATTTATTTTATATCACTTTTAATAAACAGGATTGTTTAAGAACGCTGTGGTATTTACCAATTAGCTGGACATTGTTGTTATACAAAACGACTTAAATCGACCGAAAAACAACAACATAGGAACTTTTTGTGATAGGTCAGAGACAACCCATTTTACACGCTGAAATTAGAAGCAAGCGGACCCATGCTCGCCCACCGTTATTTTTCGAGTACAGAATGGATGTTGTTAGTAAATTTATATCATACTTTTCATCTTATCTATCAATATTAAGCAGGGAAATAGTTTTTTAAAAAAAATCTTAAATATTTAGTATAATTGTTATAAACAGTTGCTTTGGAAAGATACCCCAATAAAACGAAAAATGACGGCTTGTTATGCCGGCCCCGAAAGCAGGATGTTAAAAACATTTTGACAGCCGAACTAAATGATGGTTTTTAACTAATCTACGACTTACATTTTGATAAATTCTTTACAAAAAGCTAGCAAAACATTTATTCTTACTTTTGATTTAGTTTTTATAGCAGTACTAGGAATTTAATCAATCTGCAGCGTCTTTTTTAATTTCCGTTGTTTTCCTTTCGCTTACACCTGCGTTTCCTTTTTCGTCTGCTAGCGACCTTTTTACTTCCGGAAAACTTCAAAAATGAGGTGAAAAATGATGACGCCAGGAACAACAATAAACAACAACACATGTTTGTGAAAGGTTCTTCCTTTATTGGTCAACAACAAAATAGTACAAAACTGGGCGAGCATGTGCCTGGGCGAGCATGGGTCTGGTGAGTCTAGACTACGTTCATCCTACCTTCAGTCTGAAGGGTTGCTCCGATGTTAATTTTGTGATTGGTCTCCGCACCCTTCACATCAGCCCTTCTTTAACACTATCTGGAAATTTCAAAATCTTACCTGTCAATCTTTCAGTCTGCTTAATGTGTCTTTAATCTGCTTGTCAGCTATTAAAAAGGACATGAATCGATAGAAAAATGATTTAACTTCATGTTGACACCAAGTTAAGTGCAAGGTTTTCGTTCATATTTTTGTAATTTACCATTTATTTGACATAAACACATCTGGCTAATATTTCTAAACAAACACTTATTATGAATTCACTTAACTGCACATGCGTGGTCAATTTGAATTGAAAAAATAATATTGTGTGATCGGCAATTTAAGTGATAAATACGACTCCTCATAAATGAAATACATCCAGCACTTTTAGCTTTCTTTTTTATGCCCAAGCTGATAACACAGAAGCCGATAAATTGAAAAAAAAAAAGAACTTTAATGTACCGGAAGTGACTTCCGAAACATGCGCAGTAAATGTCAAGCCTAGTTTCGATTTCCAGGGAAGTAGGTCAACGGATATTTACATTCCGAAATAATGGAATTATAAGGTGGTAACACTGTCATTTTTTAATTATTTTGGTGTTTTTGTAAAGATTAATCATTTATCTATCGATTAAGGACCTTACTGTTCACTGACAAAGAACAGATCTACGCATATGGCCATTTGAAATGATGCCGGTATTTAAATTTTTCACTCCAGATGAGTTATAAGAGCGCTTGCTGCGGGGGCTATCGGAGAAACAATTACAAAAATAACATCGGAGCTAGGCCCCGAATTGGGGTTACGTTCATCCGTATTCTAAAAGTTTGTGTTGTGTGAAGAGAGGGAGAGAAAGACGGTCACATAGAGCGACCCGACGTAGAGAGGGATACAGAGTTGTCTGTGGTACAATCTGGTAAAATTATCTTTGAAACAATAAAAAAATAAACGTAATGATCCTGATAATTACAACTTATTCAAATTCCGCATGTAAAATTACAGTTTCAGACTAAAAGAAATGCTGATAGGTAAAAATAGTTTTGTTGAAAAAAATAGACCTGTACATATTACATATGAGTTCAAATAGGACAGTCAATCCAGTCAGCCTCTTCAGTTGACCAGCAATGATGTCCTCTGGATTATGATCAATAAAAAGGGATGTTGTATATAAACACTGACACTGATGATAGTGTACCTTTGACAAACTGAAAATTCGCGATATTAAGCTTTGGTGTTTATTAACTTAAGTTATAGCGGTAAAAATGAAATTCCACCTCGCTGTATATGTTATTCAATTATTGTCCCTCAAGTACACAAGACTTGTCCTTCTTATTTCAAATATTCACAAAAAGTAGCCATTTTGTCATACAGGTATATTGGCGGAAAGTCAGCATAAACCAGTATTTTAAAAATAGACTGACCTTTAATCTCCACCTCTAACACAGTCACGTGACACCCATTAACAGCAAAATATTGTGGAAGTATGGTAAGTTTTAAATGTGGTTCTGTCTTGAAATAATTTGTAGTTTCTATGGGAAGTGGTCTTTGCACTAATGAAATTACCTGTTTTGAACAGGAACTTTTCCAAGTAGCCGACTTGCCTGCTTAACTCTTTACCAAACGACAAAGTTTTAGACTTGTCCAAACTGAGAGCATTTGCAGACAACAAAAGTAATGTGACTCAAAAATTGAAGGTTGTTTTGGGATGGGAAGAAAAAATAGTGGGAAAAGGAGAAAATGCTGGTTACCAGCATTTTCTCCTTTTCCCACTGTGTTTTTAAAAAGGTTTTTTCCTTGGTTTGTAAAAACCAGGGATTGTTTGGTAAAGGTTAAACCTCATTTTTTTGCGACTTTTGCAGATGATAACAAAATCAACAAATGGTATGACCTCATCAGCACACAAAATGGTCGCGAACTTCAATGTATCGCGATTTTAGATGATTCGACGTATATATTATATCGTACAGGACAGGGGCATGTAGTAGCACCAGTGATTTAACCCTTAGGATGCTTAGCGTGACTCACTTGCCTTTTTGCAGACAGTGTAGATTATGATCAGACTACCAAGAACGTACAGCCTGATCTTGGATCCACACTGTCCGATATGGAGATATTTTTCTTCAAAGCATAAGTTTGAAATGGCAATAGTTGTTTTTTTACTATCAAATTTAAAATTTTGTTTTAGTTATTTAGCAGGATAAGGGTTAACCAACCCAATCAACCACTTCAATGGACAACTTGTGACTAGTATTGACTGGTTTGTAACCGGTTATAACTGCTGGCCTGGTCAATAATCATATTGACAGGCTTTTTACCAACCTTGCATAATTATATGCACAGAATCGTGTAACAGTGGCGGTTTGCCAGTATTAATGTGCCCCTAAATCGGATTTAGGTTCTCCCTAGGTCCAGAATCCCAAGAGTCATTGACTCTTGGGCCCAAATTTTCAAGAGTCAAAATGGAATTTCCAAGAGTCTAATAAAAATGTCCAAGGGTCAAATTTATCATCGAGAGATATGGGTGAAATAATGAAAAATTTCCATTTATATTCCTTGTTTATGGATAGGAATTAGATAAGAAAATACCCTATCTTATGTAGAGACTTGTTGGAATGAAGTGGACAGAAGAATTTTAAATTGCAGCTCTAACATGTAATTCATCTTGATGAATAAATGGACACAAACAACTTGTGAACTGTTTACCAAACAGCAAAAACTTTTGACTAGATCATAATTATTTTAGACATTTGCAGACGACAATTCAAATGTCGCTGGAACGACTTGATTTGTCTTTCTTACCCCAGAACATTGTGGAAAAGGGAGAAAATAAAGGTCACATTCATTAAAGTGTTATTTCTTAAGATTTAAGTCTTCTTTTCTTGTCCAATTACTTTTTCTTACACACTTGTTCCGGTTCCCCCCCCCCCATCTTATCTATAGGTTGTTGTTTATTTTCATCTTAAAAAGTTTTTCCTAATTTTTAAACAGAGATTTTAGCTTTCACTTATTGTTTCATAAAGAAATAAGAATAAATTCACTGTTTAAATTTGTCACCAAAGATGAAAAGATAGTTTGAAGTGCCTCTGATCGGACGATGTCAAAATGATTTCTGTTGTGTCATGTGTTTTCACGTTTTTTTCCAGCGATCTTTTTTTCAAATCAGTTAATATTTTTACAAGTGTTACTGCATGATTTGACATAAATTTGTTAATTAGGGTAGCAGTTAACTTGAAAACCTATCATTTTACACTAGATAATTGGACTAACACCTTTATCATGTTTTCAAAAATGACTCGCCACTCGCCAGCTTGATTATGTGTGATAAACAGAGCTGCGTGCGTCTGTACACAGTTGACACTGATCATGTTTATTATAGGCTACATTCATGCCGGATGCATGCGACATAATTTATATGACCCTTTGGCTGGTAATCTCATGCGTCAGATTGACGCTTAGGCAGATATTTTTGAGCGTCAAAAACGGGTCATTTCAGATTTCCATGCGTCAAAACCCAGAGTCCCGGGTCAAAGGAGAACCCTGTAATCCTATCACAAAAGGAATATTGTGTAAATATAAACATGAAATACAACAGCACTGACTTTACTGCCAGTAGTGCCATCTTCCACAGTGTTTTTTTTTAAGCACAGTAGACGATAAAAAACACTCAATAATAAATCAGTACAACCCTCTTATTTTTTTCTGAAACTGTAATTGTTACACACCCTCACTCCAGTCAGTATGTAGTTGAGAACATTTTTTTACCTTTTGTCACAGTATTTCTTTTGGTTTACTTCTAAATACTTTACACCAAGCCATACCAAAACACAATTATAACTCAATACAACATTTACAAATTCCAACAATTATGGGGTGACCGTAAACACCACAGACCACCACAGACCACCACAGACCCTACCACAGATCCCCACGCAGAGTATCTTTGACCCATAGAAATAAAATATAATTGTGTTTGAAGTAAAAAATTATGAAATTTTCCAATAGATCAGACACTTCAGTAGTATTTGTTAATATGTTTTGAATTTTTCAGTCAAGATTAAATAATCAGATTCTATATTAATATGACTTAAATAAAGTTTTTTCATTAGTTTTTTTTAATAATAATAAAGTTTTGATGTGTACAATGTAAATCATTACCAAAAATTTTAATTTTGACTGATTATTAAGCATCGTTATTGAAATCAAAATTTTCTAATAAAATATTTAAATTTGAAATTCACCACTCTAAACAGAGGCTAGAGTAAAATTCTAATGTGTATAAAGAACAAATTAAACAATAAAGAAGCTAATTTATGCAGTTTAAAAAGCAAAAAAATATTTGTAATTAAAAAGATTTTAAATTTTACTGTTCCATTATGATGTCAAAGAAGGTAAAATGAATATAAATGAAGCAGACTGGAATCATTCCTCTTCAGTGACAAATGTCAAATCACAATATTTCAGTAACTTGATGTAGTGTTTGGTAATCATGCCCTTAAACCTTTAACATAATTTAATTCTTGATATTTGCCCTTTAAACAAGAAAATGGAAAAACCTTCCGTGCATAAAGAAAGGGTCACTGTCTAAATATTAAATTTGTTGATTTCTGCATTTACATTGGCTTTCCATTTTTAAATCAACATCAGGGTATTCATAATTTTGTTTTTAGATTTAATAATATTATTCATGTTAATATCAGATTATTTTCTACTCTGAAACAATTTTACTAACATTCAAAGACCAAGTTTACACTAACTCATTAAATATGTAAAATATGCAGTTACCAGTTAACTCATTAAATATGTAAAATATACGGTTGACCAGAAACATTTTAACTTCTAAGCTTATTGTTTTTATCTTATCTTTACTAGTAGTAAGCTGTATTTACTGTAAATATATTCATTATGTAATTACCCTCGTAAATATAAATTCCATAAATTTTGATTGAACTTTTTCTCATTAAATATTAACTTTATATGCTTGTGTCACTCAGGGTTCAATCTAGGCTGCGTTTTTGCGCCAATTGCGCGATTTTAAAGTCCTTGGCCCATTTTTGAAACTCCAGTGCGCCGGATCGGCGCAAAATCCAATGCATCGGCGCTTTTCCGATTCCGTTGTGCGCCGCCATTAACTTTTTTTTAGTATAGTTTTTAGCGACTCAGTGTTAGAAGACGCTTTCCGCAGTATTGAAATTTGACTGCAAAGCGTCGCAGCAACACGGAGAGCGTTACTGGTATTCGGATATTCACGGCACATGAACGAGTGCGATGGAAACCAGCTTTTGAAAACATGTCGGCAACGCAAACACAGAAACGAATCGGTGATTTCTTTTCTGGCGGAAATTCCGCCAAACAAGCGAAAACGCAGCAATCGGGTGAAACTAATGGTGAAAAACAATCAGCTGATGGAAAAGCTGGGAAATCGTATGCAAAAAAATTTCAAACTGAGTGGCTACAAAAGCCTCAATTTCACTGGCTTCGTTACGACAATGCAAAAAAAAATTGTAATACAAGTCACTTGTATAATACAGCAATCATTTAAAACAAATGATTTTTAGTGTTGTTACATAATTTGACCTCTTAACAACTCAATCACTATCCCCATACACAATTAAGCAGTAAATTATCTGGATTTACTTCCTTTATATGGTAAGTCATTAATAATTGAGCTTTTAAAATGCCAAGATCCTGGTTATTTGGTTGTTAAAAAGTGCTGGCCCATCTCAAAATACTGGTGGCCCCTTTTTAAAATATTGATGGGCCACTGGCCCATTCTGACAAAATTCTAGATGGAACCCTGGTCACTTTGAGACAGTTTGCATGGATCTTTGGAGGCTCCTGCAGTTGTTTAAAACTATTTTGTACATTTTGTTTTATTCCCTTTTATACTTAACTTGTAACAATTTAAATGTATGAATATATTATTTTTCAAAGTTTGAACATTTAGATTTAATTTCTATTGGTCTCAGACAGTCTGTATGGGGGTCTGTGGTGGTGGTCTGTAGTGGTCTGTGGTGTTTACAGCCACCCCAATTATGTACCTTATATGGTTCCAGATAAGCATGCTTCTACTACCCATGATTACACTGCAAGAAAACAGCAGTGCTCCTTTTCCAGCATACTACTAAAATACAGGAAAAACTTTAAAAAATCAATGGTTTCAAAGTTTATCCTCCGAAAATATGCTCTAAACCTGAAAATCTCTACAAGTAAGATAAAACAAAGCTTACTAGAACTCTTCCCAGCATACACAATCACACCATCCAGGTAATAAGTTCTTCCTTGCAAAAATACATGTTGAAAGAATGATGCTTGTTGTTCCCTTAATTTATAGCAAAACATGGCTTGTTATCCCATGATCCACAGGATCCATGTGCAGATAAGACAAGCACAACCCTTAACACAAATAACACATACACACAGAGACACACAGCACTCTTCACTCCAATACAGCATTTAAACTTTTAATACCCACATAACATACACAATCTCTCTATCTACCCTTCACATAACTTATGCATTACCCTTTACTCTCAAACTACATTGAAACTGAAAATCTCTGAGCTTCATAAACCAATTAACCTATTTATTTTGCTATTATTATGCAACAAGTTCTTACAACATGTACTAATCAGTGCCAATTATTTCTTTTAAAGAAACGTTAACTAGTTATTGTGCTGTGTTATGAGTAAATCCAACAGTTGACTTCTGTCCATGGTGGGATTCAAACCAAGATCCTTCGTTGTGAGTGAGTCAACACTGTACCCCTACACCACGATCTCCAGGTTTAAACTAGTCCCACTTTTCCTACCTTTTTCCCTCTTTCCTACTTTTTTTATTCTATTTCTACTTTTTTCCTACTATTTTCAAAAAACCTGCTACTATTCTTACGTCTTTAATGAAAGCGAAAATAAAAAGAAATTTATCTTTTAACCCTTTCCCAAACGACCAATTTTATATTTTTTCATTTCCAAAACATCTTCAGATAATAAATTCAAATTTGGTAAAAATGAAGTTAGGTTCCCTGATAAGGTCAAAAACATTGTGGGAAAAAGAGAAAATGCTGGTGACCAGCATTTTCTCCTTTTCCCACAATGTTTTAAAAGTCATCTTTCCCAGGGTAGTGAAACCTGGGATTGTTTGGTAAAGGCTTCAAGTATTTAAGCATGTTGCAGAATGAAACTCGCTGTAATTTACGTTATTAGGACAGATGGTATATTCTGCTAATTGCAGAGTGTTTGATTGATTGATTGTATGATGTTAAATGCCGTTTTCAACACTATTTCAGTTATATCATGGTGACCAGTGCACCTATCCAAGCTTTCCTGGAGTTATTTTTACCAGTACTCCGCACAATTTTTTTTCCAAGCAACTGGCTGCTTTCCCACGGAACCATCGTTCAAACAATGGTCAGCGATGGGTGAGGAACGAATCCTGTCCCAATGACTATCATCAGTACTAGGAAAAAAATTGGCTGAGCCAGGGATCAAACCCACAACCTCTTGTTCACAAGTCCCCCACACTACTGACTGAGCTACCGGGGCTCGGCACAGCGTGTTTGAACATACTACTGTTGACCTAATATGCAAACTTCATGATGTCTTTCTGGGAAATGTGTCCAAACCATTGGCCATTCATGCCTTAGAAGTTGACAGCAACATCCAGAATAAGATCTCGGAGCCACTTGCAGTTAGGCAGCCCAGGGGTCACACCTTTTATAGGGGCATAACATAGGGGAGACTATTGATATCTTCTTGACTGTTAAAAATTTGGCCTAGACCTGTATTAGTTTAGTTTAAACATATTTATTTTACATCAATTGAGAAACAAGTTCTTACAACTTATGCTAATCTCTCTCGATTCTGCTTCCTCGGAACTACACCAGTCTCGCGCTGAATGTGTGGGCCAATGAACAATCCCAAAGTTGACACCTGCTCCGGGGCGGGGTATCGAAGTTGGGACCTTATGGTTATGAGGCCTACACTCTACCTCGCAACCATGGACACCACTAGACATGGGAGTCCGCTGCATAAAGCATATTTCAAACGATACGACTATGGTCAACCTACTTGAAATTGAACTCATAGACCTGTATTATGCATTAGACCACGTATGTAGCAGGTTGACCAATCAGCGTCCAGTATTTCACAAGAATATATCAAAGATACAACGCCCGCAGTTGTATATCTTGATATACAATGCTAGTATATCCCATGCGTGAATTCCGACAATTTTTGTTTGCAAAATTGAGTTGAGGCAAAATGTACCCTTCAGGGTACAATAATTTTGAAATATGACTTGGTGAACCGGATACTGCATTTCGACGAGTTAGTGCAATACTATCGTAAGTGCCTATACAATGTCCAAGCAATAAAAATTAGTATTGGGCTGATCTATCGATTCACTCAATCAACCTCTTGAATGGAGTGTGGTTTTGAAAGTAGAAAAATAAGGCTGCAGTTAGGGAAAAAAAACTATAATGTTCTCAATTCTGCTTTTTGTCTTGATATCTCAGACAAGTTTGAAAATGGGCCATGTCGGGTCAAAAACTAGGTCACTAGGTCAAATTTTAGAAAAACCTTGTGTACACTCCAGAAGCCACATTTTCTGTCCAATACTCTTGAAAGTTGGTCAAAATGTTTGTCTTGATAATATTGCAGACAAGTTTGAAAATGGGTCATGTCCGGTCAAAAACTAGGTCACTAGGTTAAATCTTAGAAAAAGCTTGTGTACACTCCAACGGCCACATTTTCAGTCCAATTTTTGTTCTCTTTCCTATTTTTTGCCTAGCGCTTTAAGGGCAATCTGACCCAGTTTCTATGCCTTGTGTTTTGAATTTTGTTAATTCTTACCTAAATTGCATACATATTGCGAAGGGTTTGTTTTGTCTTTGAATATGATAACTTCTGTTCTCATTGTACGGCTCAGTCAATATCAGACTATTAACTCCTTACCAAACGACAAAAATTTAGACTGGTCCAATTGAAAGGATTTGCAGACGACAAATTAAATGTGACTGAAATGATGATTTTTATTTGGGATGAAGAAGAAAACATTGTGGGAAAAGGAGAAAATGCTGGTAACCAGCATTTTCTCATTTTCCCACAATGTTTTCAAAAGCCTTCTCCTACAGGGTTGTTAAAACTTGGGATTGTGTGGTAATGGTTTAATACTTGTTGAATGGTCATTGTTAAATAAAGGTTGGGTGGCGGTGGGTGAGTATGTGCAGTTTCTCAGTTTCCTGTGACAGAAATGTGAAAAGCTCAAATCACCAGTTGATATTTAGAGCAGACTGCAGAAACAAACAATCATGAAAGAGTGCATGTATACATGCACATTATCAATGTCCATTGTGAAAGATGTACCGCAAACCTTCGGTGAGGTATGAGATCAGACTGCTCATAACATCTAGATAAATTATATCATTCTGTACTAATGGCCTAAATTGGAAGCATAATTATGCAGATGCACAACTAAATGTTTTTTATCTGATGGGATTTTTTCTCTCAGGGACAGTGGCCAAAAAGGTGTGAAAACACACTTAAAATTTAATTATTATCATATCATTTAAAATGACTGAAAATATTGTGAAGATGATAATATTCTATTGTGTGGTCAATGCAAGTGTTAGTGGCTGGCAGAAAAATGAATTCCAAAATCAGGCAAAAAGTAAACGAAATACAGTCAAGCCGCGTTAATCCTGTTTCCATTTTTCCAGAAATCTCAGGATCCGGAAGAAAACATTAGGGAACGAATATTTTCTGTACAAATTTTACTTTTTATTCCGGAAATCCGTGTACCGGAACCGGAATGGAAAAATCGGGAACCAAGGGTTCAAAAACAGTACAAACCCTATCAGATAAACTGGACGTGGCCCGACTGTGTATCACACAATATAGACTTGTTATTTTCCCCGTACTACTGAGGACTGGTTTCATAAATATCGATACAGGCTACTTCGAGTGATTTTGGACTTGTTCCAAGTACGCGTGAATAACACGAGTACCAGTATCAATTTATTTAAGATGGTTTTCACACATTTGAAAATACAGGTCTTAATTAGAGGTGGTCTCCGAAAAGTGTTAAAAGATATACACGTGCCATTGTCAAGTGTCAGTTTGACAGATTATCAATACCCATACTATTGATGCGATGCTGTTACAATTACACACCTTTATTATTTAATTATTACAGTCAAGCCGCGTTCTCCACACAGATTTTGTGCTCGGGTTTTATCTATCCTATTCTCAAATTGACAACAAAACTAGAATTTGAACATGCATATTTCATAATTCTTCGTTTCAAATACAAATATTCTCAGTTTAACCGCTAAACATAAGAAAAAACAGTTTAATTCATCTCTTCCTCGAGATGTTTACGCTACCCAAAATTGACACAAAATGGCAGCCAACACGATGAATTTCATTATTTTTTTCAAAATTATTTTATTCCTGACAGATTATGAAGGCGAATAAAGATCGACATGCACGTCTTTCATTTCGATTCGATTCTCAATCAATACCCTCAACAACTTTGTCATTTTACCATTTAAATTATCTGAAGTCAACAGGAGACAAGTTGAAGTTTCGACTTCTGTGAAAAAAGACATTTGCCAGTACATAGAAAACCACCCACATGCCACAATTGCGGAAATTCTACAAAACATCATGAGATCCATTTGTCTTGAAATTAGAAAATCAACAGTTATACTATAATACAGAAATACTGTACATGTGTTTCGGCCCTTCCTTTTTTCGTGGTGTTTTCAAAAGTCATAATGTGCCGAGCTTTACAAGCTCACCCATTTGTACAAAAGGTATGCATGTACATGTAATAAGGTGCAAGGGGAAAGCATGTACAAAAACACATGAATAACAAAAAGGCAAAATGCAAATTGTAACAATTTATTCTATTATATATCTGAACAATCGCAGGAACAATACAAACAAGTGCTCGTGTAAATCATATGCTATTGTAATTCTTACGAAGCATGGTGTCCCTTATCAATATGGAAGTAGTGGACCATCCCAGTTCTCTGGTCCGGAAAAACAGCTTATCCGGAAACATTCATAGGAAACAGGAGTGTCCGGATAAACATGGCTTGACTGTATAGGGAGACTTGGCCACTTTTAACCTGGTTTTGAAACCCCATTCAGGCTCCAAAAATTTCCAGAAAAGACACTTGTCTTGTAGGACAAGTGACTTTGAAAAAACACTTGCCCTGCTTTGATCCTCACTCGCCTGACGAGAAAACCCTACCTAATATTTGACTCTGACATTTTTTTTCAGACCAAACAGAAACGCTAATTGACCTTTCTGTAAATGCTTGTTTGGCACACCCACCTTAGTAGCGCGTTATTTTGGTTGTCAAGTCTGACAAACCAGAACATTGTGTCGCATACAAAGAGAAAGAGCATTTATTTCAGTTTTATTCTGTCTGATATTTTGCTCTAAGTTAATTACCCCAAATTTTTTCCCCCAACTTTCTTATTAAACTTAATAGTCAAATTAACCAGAAAAAATACTTAAAATAATGTCATATTTATGAGGAAATGAGAATTAAAAATAATGCAAATATATTTTTAATTCCATGTGCGGTTGCAGCATTTCAAATAAAAGTACATTGTGAGTAACTTACTATCGGCAACATGTATGATTATTAAAAGGGGCATAAGTTTTTAAGACATTTCGTCAGTATATAACATAATTTGATTGTAAACAATATAGGAAAAGGATTTACAATTTAACCCTTCATCACACAGTCTTGTCCTTTGTCGACCTTGAAGAAGGAGACTTAAATGAAAATATTTCTCTCTTTTCTTGGCTGTTTATAATCCTTTCAAAGACAAATTTTATCACTGGAGCAACATTTAATTTGTCGACAGCAAACGTTTTCAAAATACACTTCATTTTGTTGTCAGGCTAAGAGTTAATTAATACCTCTAATACCTGTTTGAGTCTTAGAGGTGCAATAGTATTTATGTTTAAAATGCTTGAATTTTTTAACCTTTGCACATCTGAAAAGTGGCACATGTCATAAATGTTCCAGTTTGGCATTAATTTTAACCCTTGGTGCGTGAAGAATGTGCTGTGTGTGTAGATATAGATCAAACTGCAAATAGAATGAAGCCTAGTCTTGGATTTAAACGATCTGCTACTTACATTATTCAGCATGCTTACAGTAGATTTAGGTCTTACTTCTATTCTGTTCTGTTTCAGAGGCAACTTATCTTAATTAAATCAACTTTTGATTTAGCCATATTTAAGAGGATTATCACATCTGCCATTTCAAAGGTAAACTGTTAATTTGATAGGATGTGTGTTTGATTACAAACCAAAGTTGCCGCTCTAATCCACTTGACCACCCATTGTCCCAGTATATCATTGAAGTTTAAATCAAACTGCCGTCAATAATATTAACAAGTTTGTTAAGTGATGGCACACTTAACACATTTTAAAATCATCAAACAACTAGTTTCTCTTACCCGAAATTGAAACTTTTCTGTTGAATCCAGGGATCGTATATACACAGGGATAGGCAACGCAACTGGAGTTAAGACCAATTATCGATTTTTCACTGACTTACCTGTACGGCGTCCAATAATCCGTTGTCGTTCCTTGTGAGTTATTATCTTCCTTTCAGATAATATAATTCCTTGCCGATTCTGACAATTTTTATATCCGCCAAAGAAATGCGTTTCAATGTTTATGTCAATGTTTTTCTATTATTGTTTTTTTCAGTTAAAGTGTTATTTTTTTTATCTGGAAAATTTAAAGAGTCGACTAATTGGGCGTTTCAGATATACAGGTCATGTCAGTCTTGATTTCACACGAAGTGTAAATTGTGAATGGAGATCAAAACGGCCCGGTGCCAAAACGACCCATTACCGAAACAACCCTCTTTTTCGTAGTAACTTAAAAGTATTTTAATATTTCTGCAGTGGATATCTATTGCAAACAATTCGGGAAAAGCACACATCGCCTGTTGAAGTATTAAGTCCGCCTAACGTTTCTGAAGTGGGCTGCTTTTGTCCACTCCCTGTATTTGACATGATCACAAGTGGGATATATCAAGTTGTGTATCTGTCATGACACATCTACTGTCAGTAGTGCACTCTTCTGTTTATAGACAATACGTATCATTGAAATTAAATATTTATTTTCTGATTTTCTTCTCCAAATGTTTCAATTTGGTCAGGTCAAAAGCTTCTCATGTTATCAGGAGTGACAAACATTTCACTTGTATGTAGTACAATGTATTGGACCGGTAAACACAGAGATCTGTTAATAGTTATATACCCATTTTTCAATAGCAAGCTACACAAAGGGCATATAGAACCAGAAAATTGCCTTCACTGCCCATTTAAATGGACCTTCCAGTACATTTTCAGTGCAGCTTGCAGCTACTCTTAAATCACTGTCTTTGACAGAAAAAAAGGAGAATTTCCTGCAAAATGGAAAGAATTAAAGAACTTTCTGAAAAAGTAGGCTGGTGAAGTGTGAGGACCTGTCTGCAACTCTGTTCCTACTTTTATACATTGGAATCTATTACATACACCAGTGGCCTTCACAATTGCATCATTTCGAATTAACCTGTGTACCTTACAACCTTGTGTGTTTGATGACTTCGGAATATTTAAAGCTTTTTGAAAATATTGTGGGAAAAGAACAAAATGCTAGCCTAGCACATGTACCTGGTTTCAGCATTTTTATCCGCAATGTTCAATACCATGCAAAAAAAATCCAATCGTTTGAATCTACTTTCAGTTGTCGTTTGCTAATACTTTCAATTGGGGATTCCAAAGGCCCCCCCCCAAAAATTGTTCTTTGGTAAAAAATAGTAGCATAATTATTAGATAAAAAAAAAGACAAATCTGCAATTATCCCTTTGCCACACAACCCCGAGTTCTGATGACCAAGAGAAAGAAGCCTTTTGGAAACATTGCAGGAAAAGGAGAAAATGCTGGTTACCAACATTCTCTCCTTTTCCCCAAATGCTTTCAATTATACCATTGACAAATTCCATAATTTGAGTCGCATTTCAACTGTTGTCTGTAAATGCTCTCACTTCGTGCAAGTCTACTTCTGTGTTGTTTCAAAAAGAGTTAACAGTGTGGCAAAGTAAAAGTTGCTTTTGACAAGCAATCTTTCCTTCTTTAATAATGGTTTTTAGCTCCACTGGCCGAAGGCCAGCGGGCTTATGTCATGGCCTGTTGTCCGTCGTGCGTCCGTGCGTCCGTCCGTCCATGCGTCCGTCCGTCCGTCCGTCCGTGCGTTAACTTTTTTTTAAAACGTCTTCTTCTCTGAAACTACCCATCCAATTTTGATGAAACTTCACAGAAATGATCCTGCCATGGTCCTCTTCAGAATTTCTTGAAAGAATTTAATTCCTTCAAAAACTCTGGTTGCCATGGCAACAAAACTGAAAAAATTTGAAAATCTTTGAAAATCTTTGAAAATCTTCTTGTCTGAAACCGTAAGGCCTAGGGCTACCAAATTTGGCATGTAGCTTTATCTAGTGGACCTCTACCAAGTTTCTTTAATTTATAGCCCTGGGGTCAAAATTGGCCCCGCCCCGGGGGTTACAAGTTATACATGGGCTTATTTAGGGAGAACTTTAAAATTCCTCTTCTACCTAGCCATAGGGCCTAGAGCTACCAAATTTGGCATGTAGCTTTATCTAGTGGACCTCTGCCAAGATTGTTCAAATTATAGCCCTGGGGTCAAATTAGGCCCTGCCCGGGGGTAACAAGTTTTACATGGGCTTATATAACAAGTTTTACATGGGCTTATATAGGGAGATCTTTAAAATTCTTCTTTGACCTAGCCATGGGGCCTAGGGTGACCAAATTTGGCATGTAGCTTTATCTAGTGGACCTGTACCAAGGGTGTCCAAATTATAGCCGAGGGTCAAATTTGACTTCGCTCCGGGGGGTAACATGTTTTACATGGGCGGGCTTATATAGGAAAATCTTTCGCATCTAGCTATAAGGGCTAGGGCTATCAAATTTTGCATTTAGCTTTATCTAGGGGGTCTCTATCAAGGCTGCCCAAATTATAGCCCAGGGGGTCAAATGTAGCCCCACCCCAGGGGGTCACAAGTTCTACATGGTCTTATATAAGGAAACTTTAATAATCTACTTGTACATAGCCATATTTAGGCCTAGGGCTACCAAATTTTGCATGTAACTTTATATAATGGGCCTCTACCAAGAGGGCCCAAATTTTAACTTTGGGGGTCAAGTTTGACTCCACACCAGGGGTCACAAGTTTTACATTGGCTTTTATAGTGAAAACTTGATAAACCTGTGTCATGGATCACATATTTTACAGGGCCTTTTATTCAGCAAACTTGTTTTACATGACTTTTTATTGGGCAATATTAAAAAATCTTTTTGTTTATAACCACACATTCTAGTTTCATATTGTAGGTCTGGGGTCAAAATTGCCTTCATTCCAGGGATCGCAAGTTTAACATGGGCTTCAAAATATTGTCACTTCAATTTAAACATTAATCAAGGGAAATAACTCTTTTTATGAAAGATAAAGTTCGTTACTATTTACCTCCCTTGATTATCAAGCTGCAGTGATACATGATTGGTGCTAGACAAGTTTTTTAGCTCCACTGGCCGAAGGCCAGCAGGCTTATGTTATGGTCCGTTGTCCGTTGTGCGTCCATCCGTATGTTAACTTTTTAGCTCACTTGAGCACAACGTGCTCAAGGGGAGCTTTTAGGATCACCTGGTGTCCGTCGTGCGTCGTGTGTCGTCAACAATTCTTTAAACATCAACTCCTCCTAAACCACCGGGCGGATTTGGACCAAACTTGGCTGGAATGGTCCTTGGAAGGTCCTCTTTAAAAACTGTTCACAGAATTTGATTCCATCAAAAACTCTGGTTGCCATTGCAACCAAATGGAATTTTTTAGGGAATTCTTTAAAAATCTTCTCCTCTGAAACCACAGGTCAGATTTTGAAATAATTTCACAGATATGCTCCTTGGGTGACCCTTTTTAAAAATTGTTCGGTAAAATTTTGATCCGTCAAAAAATGTGGCTCTGGTGAATGGGGGCTTCTTGCACCATATAGAAATGAAGGAATTCTTCAAAATTCTTCTTCTCTGAAACCGCTGGTCAGATTTCGAAATAATTTCACAGGATTGTTCCTTGGGTGACCCTTTTCAAAAACTGTTCGTAAAATTTTGATCCGTCAAAAAACGTGGCTCTGGTGAATGGGGGCTTCTTGCACTATACAGAAATGAAGGAATTCTTTAAAAATCTTCTCCTCTGAAACAGCAGGTCAGATTTCGAAATAATTTCACAGGATTGTTGCTTGGGTGACCTTTTTCAAAAATTGTTCGTAAAATTTTGATCCATCAAAAAATGTGGCTCTGGTGAATGGGGGATACTTGCACTATATGGAAATTTAGAAATTCTTAAAAATTCTTCTTCTCTGAAATGACTGGTCAGAATTTTACTTAATAGCCAGTGGAGCGATACAGGGCCATCATGGCCCTCTTGTTTATTCTGTGTCAGAGAACTTAAGGTTATCTAATAACTTTGAAAGCTTTGATTTTGGACCAATTTGAAAACAGTATAAGTTGTGTAGGACTTTGTACAAATTTGACTTTTCGCTCCTCATACAGTGGACAGCATTGGAAAACATTTGTAAAGGACCAGTTGCAGCCAGTGATCAATTCTTTTCAAAATGATTTCTGTGCTATTAAAAATATTATGTTTTTGCCTTTCCTTCAAATGTTTTTCATTTTTTAAATTTTCAAAAAAATTCACACTGTACACAGAAAGTTTATGTTGAAATTGATATTTTAAAATTTCTCACTAAAAACATCAAGGCAGCCATGAATATTGAGCTACATGTGTGTTACAAAATTAAATGGTGCTGAAAAATGTGTTCCTTTAGCAAGTTTTAACTTAATGCCTAATAAATTTGATTTTACATAAATCCACTGTAGAAATCTTTGGAAAACAGTATGACACAAGGACCAATCTTTTTGCGATAAAATGTAACATGCAAATGGTTTGTTGCTTCCGCAGATGCTTTTTTCATTGAATGTAGACTTTTACCTCCTAAAACTTTTTCACTGTGGCAAGTTGCAGTTAATGATGATGGTAAAAGTATTGTGTATATGAGATATTATTGGTATATTAAACTATCATTATAATCATGGTGTATGTGAAATGTGTCACTTGTGTCTTTGCTGAGAAAATGAGAACATGCTTGCCAACATTTTCTTCTTTTCCCACAATGTTTTCAGATGTGTAAATATTTCCCATGGTAGTGAAAACTTGGGATTCAGGAATACTGGCATCTGTCACAGATTATTAGATAACTCCTTACCACAAGTGGCTTATAAGACTGTAGATACTGAATGTACTGTGTTGTTTGAAGAAACCAAAAGCATGTCAAATTTAATACATGTACTTTTAGTGTTTTATGACAATAGTGTGAGTAGTGGAAAACCAACATCATGAATCTCAGAGAATTTTGCACAACACAGATACATACTTCTCTCCCTCAAAAAATATGTTGATGAGGAAAAGCAACACGCAGCTTGTGCAGACAGTTGTGCAAATTCAAAAAACAAATAGATAAGTATAATGGCTGCTATGATACAACTAAAATGTTGTGAAACATTGCAAATTGAGCAAGGCTCCATCCTTAACTTTTTGCCAGATTACAAAATTTTGGACATGTCTAATTTGAAAGCATTTGCAGACGACAAATGAAATGCAACTGAAATGAGGAGACTTGTTTTTCCTGGGGAAATGAGAAAATGTGACATGTACTTACCGGTAGTTTCTTCTTTGTTCACAATGTTTTCGGAAGTATGGATATTCCCCAGGTTAGTGAAAACTTAGGATTCAGGAATACTAGCATTTGTCACAGATAATTAAATAACTCCATACTTCTAGTGGCTTATTGAGCTATACATACTAAATATACTTTGGTGGTAGAAGCTCACAGCTTTCATATTCAAATACATTAATTTCACTTTAGCATTTTTCTTGCAGGTTTGTACAGTTCACAGCGGATTTGGTCTTTAATATTCCAAGTTTTCAAGCCCAGCTTCAGTTTTATACTAGCGCACTTTATGCAGAATTACAAAACCATCTTCAATGTCATTCTTCTGTTCACAGGATGCATCACAACAGTTATGTTGACAGCTCTTGTAACCATGTTTTGAAGTGTTTGTGCTCTCACAATACATATCTGGAAAAAAAATATAGAACCAACTGAATTTCAAATTTCTCCTTTTTACAAAACGTAACATTTTAATTCTTTAGTTACGTTGCAAAATATGGTTTTATTTTCACCAGGTTAGACTATAATGGAATTTGTTCAGGATATGGCCAACTATCAGAGATCCAATCATTTTTGACTAATGTGCGGTACTGCGCTTCCATCTTTACTGAAATAACCTCTTTCTAGGTTGCCATCTTGCAATTAAGACCGAAAATAGCCAAGTTTTTGAGCCCACAGTTATCCAGCCTTGGCATCGAAAATCACTAGATTTGATTTAAAAACAAAAAGAAATACTTACTGCTTATAAATATGTCAAAATCTGAACAAATTTATTTCTAAAAATAAATTGAGAATGCTACAACTATCACTAGGGTCCCGCCAAATTCACCACATTGGTCCGCCATTTTGTGATGAAATACCGAAAATAGCCCAGTTTTGAGCCCATAATTATCTAACTTAAGAACCGAAAATCAGCACAAAATTAGCTTTAATACAAGGAGATGTATTCTATCTCGTGATTTTTACCAACATGTTGCTATTTGGACGCTACTTTATGTACTTAAAAAGTACTTTTGCACGTCACTAAATCCTCCTGCCGAACATCCCCTACGGGGCAAACATGATTAGGTCATGATTTTTTAACGCCAAAATAAGCATATAAAACAAAATCTCCGAAAAAATTGATGTTACATATATTCTAAGCATGTAAATATTCGGAAACTTACCTGTTGAGAAGGACGTATGGGATAACCAAGCAAAACGTTGATTAAAACAGTGACTGTCGTATGCCTAAATTTAAGATGGCCACCGTTTTTTCCTTTGCGGTCAATTCGAAAGAAGACAGTGAATAACCGGAAGTTATACCGCGTTTCCTATCCCTGTATATAAGATCCCTGGTTGAATCAGACAATCTATGAATATTTATAATGCATGTAATTCGGTGTAATTTGTTGTCGAATATGATGTTGAGACGACTTAACTAGCCTCACAAAAACAAAAGCATGTTAAATTCAATTATTCTTTTGTAAAACTGAGGTATGTTTAGGTGTTTCATTCTTTCGCATTGACGTTCAAAACTTTGCTGAAACATGTAAATCTATTGCAGTCCTTCACCCCCGAAATTCGAACTTTTTGTACTTAACTTTGTGTAAATAAGTTAAAGCATCTCTAAAGTTAACAAGGAAGTAGGCTTATCTTATCACTACGGATCCATGTATTCTGGTTATCAGTATTTTCTCCTTTTTCCATAATGTTTTCAAAAGCCCTCCTCCTGAGGGTCTGTATTAAAGGGTCAAACAAAATAAAATTTGAAGGTAACTATTCAACATACCTTGTTGGCGATTGAAACAGCGATTTTCTTTAATGGGGTTTTTCTATGCCTTTTTTTTTTTTTTTTTTTAAGCTCACCTGAGCACAACATGCTCAAGGGGAGCTTTTAGGATCACCTGGTGTCCGTCGTGCATCGTCAATAATTCTTTAAACATCATCTCCTAAATCGCTGGGCCAATTTGGACCAAACTTGGCTGGAATGTTCCTTGGGAGGTCCTCTTTAGAATTTGTTCACAGAATTTGATTTCATCAAAAACTCTGGTTGCCATGGCAACCAAATAGAATTTTCTAAGAATTCTTTAAAAATCTTCTCCTCTGAAACCGCTGGTCAGATTTTGAAATAATTTATACGGATATCTATACGGATATGAAGAAATTCTCAAAAATTCTTCTTCTCTGAAACGGCTGGTCAGATTTTGAAATAATTTCACAGAAATGTTCCTTGGATGACCCTTTTCAAAAATTGTTCGCGAAATTTTGATCCGTCAAGAAACATAGCTCTGGTGACTGGGGCTACTTGCACCATACGGAAATTAAGAAATTCTTAAAAATTCTTCTCTGAAACGGCTGGTCAGATTTTGAAATAATTTCACAGAGATGTTCCTTGGGTGACCCTTTTCAAAAATTGTTTGCAAAATTTTGATCTGTAAAGAAACATTGGCTCTGGTGACGTGGGGCTACTTGCACTATACGGCCATGAAGAAATTCTTAAAAATTCTTCTTCTCTGAAATCTCTGGTCAGATTTTAATATAATTTCACAGAAATGTACCTTTGGTGACCCTTTTCAAAAAATGTCAGCAAAATTTTGATCCGTCAAGAAACATGGCTCTGATGGGGGGGGGGGGCTACTTGCACCATACGGCCATAAAGAAAATCTTAAAAATTCTTCTTCTCTATAACGGCTGGTCAGATTTTGAAATAATTTCACAGAAATGTTCCTTGGGTGTCCCTTTTTGCAAATTGTTCAAGAAATTTTGATCCATCAAGAAACATGGCTCTGATGGCTGTGGCCTATTTACACGATACGGACATGAAGAAATTCTTAAAAATTCTTCTTCTCTGAAACCGCTGGTCAGATTTTGAAATAATTTCACAGAAATGTTCCTTGGGTGACTCTTTTCAAAAATTGTTCGCAAAATTGTGATCTGTCAAGAAACATAGCTCTGGTGGTGGGGGCTATTTGCACTATAGGGACATGAAGAGGAATTTCTTAATTCTTCTTCTCTGGAATGGCTGGTCAGATTTTGAAGTAATTTCACAGAAATGTTCCTAGGGTGACCCTTTTCAAAAATTATCAGGGAAATTTTTATCCGTCGAAAAACAACAGCTAATTGTTGGCATCTGCATGTGCATTTGCTTGTCCGGAGCATAACTTTGTCATCTTAAGTAGGAATGACTTAAAATATTGTATGCTTTTTTGTTGCAATATTTGGAAGTGCAGTGCGTAAGAATTGTAACTCTACCTCATGCTGTCTTTGAGTTATTTCCCTTTGATCGTCATTTTTACAGCATTTAGTGCTTGTCCAGAATATGACTTTGTCATTTCAAGTCAGAACGACTTCAATTTTGGTATGCATGTTTGTTGCAATATTACGGAGTACAGTGCACAAAAACAATAACTCTACCTAGCGCAGATTTTGAGTAATTCCACTTTGATCATCATTTTTACAGTATTTCTTGCTTGTCCGGAAGGGAACTTTGTCACCTCAAGTCAAATTGACTTGAGACTTGGTAAACATGTTTGCTGCAGTTATGAAAAGTGCAATGCACTGGAGCCGTAACCTTACCTAATGCCCTTTTGGAATTATTCCCTATTCATTATTATTATTATTATTTTTTTAACAGCTTTTCATGCTTCTCTACAATATAACTTTGTCTTTTCATGTTGGAATGACCTGAAACTTTAAATGCATGTTTTCTTAACATTAGACATTCATGCCTATTTCAATCACTTACATGATTTCTGCTGCACTACTATTTTCCTCTACCTGCCCTTTACGATTATTATTCCCCCTCGACAACTGGCGGTGGGACGGGTGTATCTTGCGACAATTTGCCACTCTTGTTGACATTTTGTCGATGCTTTTTTTCCCAATTTGACCAGGGGCCTTTTCCCAAAATGCCTGGATAAAGCCCTGGATTTCATCGACAATTCGGGAAAACATTGTGGTTAAGTGTGAAAATGGTTGTTAAATTGTGCAAACTAGTTATCATATCATTGTATCGAGGATAGTAGTTTAGTTAAACCCAGTTACTTATTGCTGAGTGACTTGTTACTGCAGTGCCCTCAGTTACAAGAATTACTAGAAAAGTGATAACAGAGTTTCTTTATTGGGAATATTTGGAGGACATAAAAACACAGACTGCTAACTTTTTAACATGGTACAGTTTTAACTTAATCTGTTACTGTACAAGCCAAACTTATATCTACTTTTACCAAAAACTGTAACACAGTACACCAAAAATAAAAATTTATCAGGAAACAATAATTTTCAACAGTATGTAAAACATTGTGGAAAAAGAGCAATAACTGCATGTTCCAAGAAATTATTTATATCACCCTAATGGTTTCTTAATCTGTCATCTAAAGAGGTAAACACCAATGTATTTGTACAGTAATTACTTAAGTCAGGGATCGTATATAGAGGGATAGGCAACGCAACTGGAGATAAGACCAATTATCGATTTTTCACTGACTTACCTGTACAGCGTCCAATAATCCATTGTCGTTCCTTGCGCACGGGGTCCAGGGTTCGATCCCTGGCTACGACCCCTGGCTCGGCCTATTTCTTTCCGTTGATTGATGATGGTCACTGCAACAGGATTCATTCCTCTCCCACCACTGACCATTGTTTCGACGATGATTATGTGGGAAAGCAGCCAGTGGCTTGGAAAGAAAATTGTGCAAAGTACTGGTAAAAGACTCCAGGAACGCATGGATAGGTGCACTGGCCGCCGCGATAAAACTGAAATAATGTTGAAAACGGCGTTAAACACCATACAATCAATCAATCAATCAATCGTTCCTTGCGAGTCAATATTTTATCATGTCTGCAGTGGATGTCTATTGCAAACAATTCGGGAAAAGTAGACATGGCCTGTTGAAGGATTAAGTCCGTCCAACGTTTTGAAAGTAGTTCACTCCCTGTCCTTTGACATGATCACAAGTGGGATATATCAAGTTGTGTATCTGTCAAGACACATTAAGTGCCCTCTTCATTTTCATCGCCAATACACATCATTGAAATTAAACATTTATTTTCTGATTTTCTTCCTCAAATGTTTCAATTTGGTCAAGTCAAAAGCTTGTCATGTTATCAGGAGTGAAATACATTTCACTTGTATGTAGTACAATGTATTAAGCCGGTAAACAGAACAGAATTTGAACAGAACAGAATTTTATTGCTATAAGTAACTAACAATACTTTTAGCAAACATAAATGAAAAATAAAGTCGTTAAAGATTAACAGTGAGAAACTATTTTGTACATAATTGATCTTTTGAAAATATTTTTGTTCTTTTAAAGCAACCACCTTACAAAAAGAGGTATTGAAATCTTTAGTTCAGAATAGAAAAAAAACTTCAGAGAAATGTTTTCATTGCGGGTAGTGTAGGATCAAGATTTGACTGCACATTCAGTACAGTCTAATCTTGGTTCTCACCAGCCACAAACTATGTAATTTAATGATACCTTCTAGACGTTTTGCTGGTGTATCTAAAATGAAGTAAAGAAAAACAGTTATAGGCATATCGGAACTTGGTTCTAGGTGAGAAATTTCAAATTAGCGGGCAGTGCAGAATCAAGACAGAGTAACATATTCATGCCGCTCGCTCTTGCTCCACACTGGACGCACAATGGAGACTATGATCATGAAAGTAACATGTATAATTAAAGACTAGTTCCTACACAAAACCGTAATATAAATAGATCTTTGACTTTTGAAGTTTATTTTTGCTTATTATGTCTTAATATTGTGGATGGTTTAGATTCGAAATCAGACTGCACATTTTGTGAAATATGAAATCAATCTACACCAACCACTATTATACTTATTCTCATGTAAATACATATTTTTATATTGATGATAAATATAATAGTACAATTATTTACTGATTACGTAAGAAAATGCTTCTGGCTTTCAATGAAAAAAAGATGTATTTAGAGAGATTTATAATAGTTTGTTTATTTCTACTAATCATTAGGTTTTTGAACTTTTTCAGATTTGGCCATGTTTGATAATAACGTTTAATATATTTTAATCTCAGGTCTCTATAAAATGGACAAATTAATAAAAAATGGTATTCGGGTTTTTTTTTTATTTAAATTACACAATTTGCATAATCTATCTTCCGGACATATTCTATTGTATCGTCCTGTTTCAATCTCAAGATCGTGCGAAGATGTCCTGAATCTTGTTAAACTATATTTAAATTTGTTGTCCAGTTGAGAATTTAGATATTGTTCACATGTAAATTGATGTTTGTACATTCTATAGTAAAATAGTCTTTGTGAATTATTTATTTCAGAATACCATTTTCCATTTTTAGCTCCACTGGCCGAAGGCCAGCGGGCTAATGTCATGGCCTGGTGTCCGTCGTGCGTGCGTCCGTCAGTCCGTCTGTGCGTGCATCTGTCCGTGCGTGCGTTAACTTTTATTTCAAACATCTTCTCTGAAACTAAACATCCAAATTTGATGAAACTTCACAGAAATGATCCTGCCATGGTCCTCTTCAGAATTCCTGGAAAGAATTTGATTCCTTCAAACACTGTGGTTGCCATGGCAACAAAAGCAAAAAATATTGAAAATCTTTGAAAATCTTCTTGTCTGAAACCATAAGGCCCAGGGCTACCAAATTTGGTATGTAGCTTTGTCTAATGGACCTCTGCGAAGTTTCTTCATATTATAGCCCTGGGGTCAAAATTGGCCCCATGCCAGGGATCACAATTTTAGCATGGGCTTATAAATAGTGACTTTAATTTAAATAGTAATCAAGGGAAATAAGTCCTGTTATAAGAGATAAAGTTTGTTACTATTTACCTCCCTTGATTATCAAACTGCAATGACACATGATTGATGTTGATATTCAAGTTTTTTGAATAGGACATGTTCTGTTGTCAGGGAGAGTGATTTATTTTGATGCTAGTAGTTATGCTCACATCAGTGGAATATTAAAGTAAGGTTTCTGTCATTCAGTTTTCTTTCCAGAACATTACCTCAGAAATTCATGCCAATGAATAAACCTGCTTGTATTCACTGACATAATCTTTGCACTTAGGAAGACATGACTTTTTATACGCCCGTCGAAGACGGGACGTATTATGGGATCACCCGTGGCGGGCGGGCGGACGGGCGGGCGGCGTCCCCATTCTTTGTCCGGAGCATATCTCCAAAACTATGTTAGCTACGGTTATGAAATTTCATGGGTAGATAGATCTCATCAAGGGGGAGTGCAGTGCACAGGAATCATAACTCTCGCTTGCTTAATTTTTGAGTTATTGCCCTTTGTTGTTTTTCATACTTGAATTTTTTCCGGAGCATATCTCTAAAATTATACTAGCTACGGTTATAAAACTTCATGGGTGGATAGATCTCATCAAGGGGGAGTGCAGTGCACACGAATCATAACTCTTGCTTCCTTAATTTTTGAGTTATTGCCCTTTGTTGTTTTTCATACTTGAATTTTGTCCGGAGCATATCTCCAAGACTATACTAGCTAAGGTTATTAAACTTCATGGGTGGATAGATCTCATCAAGGGGGAGTGCAGTGCACAGGAATCGTAACTCTTGCTTCTTAATTTTTGAGTTATTGCCCTTCGTTGTTTTTCATACTTGAATTTTGTCCGGAGCATATCTCCAAGACTATACTAGCTAAGGTTATGAAACTTCATGAGTGGATAGATCTTATCAAGGGGGAGTGCAGTGCTCAGGAATCATAACTCTTGCTTACTTAATTTTTGAGTTATTTCCCTTTGTTTATATTCATACTTGAATTTTGTCCAAAGCATATCTCCAAAACTATGCTAGCTACGATTATGAAACTTCATGGGTGGATAGATCTCATTAAGGGGGAGTGCAGTGCGAAAGAACCATAACTCTACCTCGTGCTGTCTTTGACTTATTTCCCTTTGATCGTCATTTTTACAGCATTTTCTGCTTGTCCGGAGCATAACTTTGTCATCTCCAGTCCGACTGACTTGAAACTTGGCATGTGTGTTTGTTGCAATAATACAGAGTGCAGTTCGAAAGAACCATAACTCTACCTCGTGCTGTCTTTGACTTATTTCCCTTTGATCGTCATTTTTACAGCATTTTCTGCTTGTCCGGAGCATAACTTTGTCATCTCCAATCCGATTGACTTGAAACTTGGCATGTGTGTTTGTTGCAATAATACGGAGTGCAGTGCAAAAGAACCATAACTCTACCTCGTGCTGTCTTTGAGTTATTTCCCTTTGATCGTCATTTTTACAGCATTTTCTGCTTGTGCGGAGCATAACTTTGTCATCTCCAGTCCGATTGACTTGAAACTTAGCATGTGTGTTAGTTGCAATAATACGGATTGCAGTGCAAAAGAGCCATAACTCTACCTCGTGCTGTCTAGAGTTTTTTCCCTTTGATCGTCATTTTTACAGCTTTTTCTGCTTGTCTGGAGCATAATTTTGTCATCTCCAGTCCGATTGACTTGAAACTTTGTATGCATGTTTGTTGCAATATTACGGAGTACAGTGCGCAAGAACAATAACTCTACCTAGTGCGGATTTCGAGTAATTCCACTTTGATCTTCATTTTTACAGTATTTCTTGCTTGTCTGGAACGGAACTTTGTCACCTCAAGTCAAATTCACTTGAGACTTGGTAAACATGTTTGTTGCATTACCTGTCCTTTATGATTATTATACCCCCTTGACAACTGGCGGTGGGACAGGCGTATCTTGCGACAATTTGCCGCTCTTGTTTTTTGTTGGGCAGGGGGGAAGTTATGTTTTTCAAGTAAGTTTACTACCATACAAACTTTTTATGCTGTATGTCTCTGCAATGCCATTTAAGTGTATGATACGTTAATTTTACTCTTTAAGAAAGGACAAATTTTTTGACTAGACCAAGTTTAAAGCCATTACAGAAGACAAATTAAACGTAGCTTAAATGATTATTTCCGTCTTTGATAGAGTAGGAAACATTGTTGGAAAAGGAGAAAATACTGGCTGACAACATGTTGTCCTTTTCCCACAATGTTTTCAAAAGCTTTCTCTTTAAAGGTCATTAACACTTTGATCTGTGTGGTAAAGGATTAAAAAGCCAGTGGAGCAATACAGGGCCATCATGGCCCTCTTGTTGTTGATATTGATCCAGGATTCTTTGCTCTATTTGCGAGAAATTGATAGAGAGACTTAATTGGTTTAACCATAAATTTGATAAACCTAATTTATCTAAAATCCTTTTTACATTAAATGCCCAGTTTAATCCACCATAACTTTCATTGTTATTTGCGTCATCTCATAGTATAAAATATATCTGTTTTAGGATTGTGTTATCTTCATTATTTAGAAATTTAATCCAGTATTGTATGATATTACATTCTCTTTTTACTAATAATGGTACTCTTCCTAACTCGCCATATATGGCACCTAACTTGGTTGATTTTTTTACCGATAAAATTTTCCAACAAAATTTATTATGTACTGATTCAATCTCTTGTGCGTAGTGTTCCCCATATTTCTGAAGAGAAGTGAAGTACTGATAAAATCAAAGTATCGAATGATTGATATTTTTTATCTTTTGTGAACTCATAATGTCGAAATATTGAATAAAGATTATAAAGTGATTTTGATCCTTTCTCGGCAAACAATTTTTGTGTTTTGTTCCATCTACCATTTTTATATAAAGTTACTCCAAGGTATTTAAACTATTGCACTATTTCTATTTTTTCTCCATATACAGGGCTTTTTTTCTAAAAATTGGGAAGGGGCCTTAGCCTTTCATTTTGGGAAATTCAAGCGCGATTTAGGCCAAATTGGGAAAAAATCAGACTGACTTTCAATAAAACAAATTAATGGCAGTGCATATACATACAGTAAATAGAAAGGTGCAGCAATTTAATAAGTGAAACAAATTCAACAGTCACACTTTAACTGCTTAAACTATGGCCAAATGTCTCTCAGCATTTGCACATATATAGGCTTATAGCCCTTTTTAACACAACTGTGGCACACCCATGGCTGCCAGAGTTAATACTTTAGAAGAACTGCTTTCCGGCCATTATATGATACAAGGGAATAAAAAAGCTGCGCTGGCCTTTATCATCTGCAGCCCTTTTAACAAACTTTTTGTAAAGATTCCCAGTTCTTGATATGTTTTACTTGGATACAGCGTGTTTGTTTGTTTGTTTTTTTTTTAAATACATTGACTGCAACCGAGTAAGAATGTGTTCCACAGTGTTAAGAAAACTTCTTTTGTCAGCTGTAAGTTTTTACAAAAGACAACAATTATATAACATGTCAAAGGATTTAATACTGAATGATAGGGAAATGACAACAGCGTTCAGTCTACGTGCGGTGTTATAATGCGCAAAAAATAACTCGGTTCGGTTAAGAATGCCATCATTAAACAAACCACATGGCGCCAAGAAAACGCAACATTTCGGCCGTACTGCAGCGCAGTCAGCCGAGTCATTTCGGTACAAATCAATAAAAAGCCTGCTTTCGGTTTCAATCACTGCTAAATAACGAAAGTTTTGTGTCTGGTCATTTGAAATAGCTTTTGAGAAATTGGTATTTTAACTTATTGGGAATTTCAGCATCATATTATGAGAAATTCTTCCAGCAAAATTGGGAAATTTTTTCAGCAAAATTGTGAAATTCTTTCGCCATAATTGGGAAAAAATTATGCTTTTTGCAGTTGGGAAGTCACCGAATATCGGCCTCAATTATAGAAGGGAAAAAAGCCCTGATATAGATAAAAATTGTATGGAGTATTCGCCCTGCCTTTCTGAAAAATCATGCACTTTGTTTTATTAATATTTATTTTTAAATAAATTTTTTTACAATATATCTCTAAATTTTTTAGCAAACCTTTTATCGCCTTTGGCGTAGTGCCTATTAATACTTAGTCATCTGCGTACAATAGCATAAATATTCTAAGTTGGTTTTAAGTGAAAATACCATTTAAATCTGAATCAGTATTTTCAATTACATGTATATCATTTACAAACATCATGAAGAAGAGACTAGAACTTGGATCTCCTTGTTTCACGCCCTTTTGTGATCAGATGTGTTCTGTAATAGTATCCCCTATTTTTATAGCAGATTTTATACATTTATATATCTATTTTATTGCATTTACCATTTTTGTGCTTAAGTTTTCTTTAATCACTTTTTGCCATAAAATGGATCTATTTACAGAATCAAAACACTTTTTATAGTCGATGAATACACAGTATAATTTTTCACCCATACTTAATGTTTTAGATATAATGGAATATAGAATAAACAAACAAACTGTTGTGCTTTTACCTTTCTGAAATCCAAATTGAAAATATGATATTTTATCATATTTCATAGTCCATTTTGTGAGTCTATTTAATAGAATTTGTGAATAGATTTTACCTAAAATATTATTCAATGCAATACCTCTATAATTTGATTAATTCTTTATATCTCCCCTTTTAAATATTGGAACTATATAGCCTACTGTCCATGCTTCCTGATGTGTGCCTTTTTCAAACAAATGATTATATAAATTGAGAAGGCATTGTGATATAACTTCATATGCACTTTTGATTATTTCTGCGGATATTTTGTCGGGCCCACATGCCTTATTATTATTATTATTATTATTATTTTTTTTTTTTTTTGAAAGACTGCATTTCTTAATTCTGTCTCTAATATCGGACTGTCTAAATCTTCATCATGGACAAAATCCGAGTTCAAAACTTCTGTGTTTTCACAATCATGATCAGAAGTTGCTAACAGAGACTTAAAATGATTGTAAAGGCTGTTGGCTTCTGGCATCTCTTCATTGTCATCGTTCGATTTTTTCTTATTGATTTCCTTCCAAAAAGATCGAGGTTCAGTTTTCGCAATGTTTTCTAATCTGTTACCTTCTTTTATTCTGAACTTATATTTGGCATTCCTTTTTACCTTATTATATCTATTTCTTGAATTCACAAAATTTATTCGATTTTCTTCACTTTTGTCCTTGTAATATTTTTTTGAGAATTTTTAAATTCTTCTTTAGCCTCTCGGCAATTTTGATCAAACCATGCTACATTTCTCTTATGTTTTCGCCTATTTTTTTTTTTTTGTTCTGCTTCATCACTCCAAAAACCTTTAAAGCATTATAATATAAAAATGATGATAATTTTTCAATTGCTGAGTTTGAGTCCGTTATTTCGTTATTCAAATTAGTTAATGCATTTTGATCATTTGCCAATAAGATTCTAAATTCGTCAATTTTTTTTCTTCATTCCATACTATCTCTTCTTTTATCTTATTTTCTTTATTTTGTTGGACATACTTTATTTCAGGTTTCTTAAGTAAACTGAAGTATAACGGAGTGATCAGAAAATTCAGTTAAGTCTTGTATATTAAAGTCATAAATATTTATGAGATCACATGGCTGTATTAGCAAATAATCCGTGACACTATTTCCACATGCTGAACAGAAAGTATATTCCCCTATACAGCAGGGCCTGCTCTGGCTTTTTTTTTTCTTTCGCCACTATTTTCGCCAATTTAAAAAACTTTTCGCCACTTTTTTCATTTATGAGCCATTTTTTTCGCCACTTTTCCTAATTTATTACTATTTCTTTCGCCACTTTTCTTAATTTATGAGCCATTTCTTTCTACTTTTTCGCTACTTTCCTTTTTACCACCATTTATCCCCCTTTATTCCGTTCAGGTATCAGACACAGAGAACAAGGTTTTTTTTTTTCAATTTTAATTCATTTGTACAAACATGGAATTTAATCCTTTAGCACATGACACAATTTTAGACACATCCAAACCCAAAGCATATACAGACATCAATTTTAAACGTTGCCGAAATAGTGGAAGATTGTCTGTGATAGGATAGAAAACATTATTTGAAAAGGAGAAAATGCTGGTTACCAGCATTTTTTTTCTTTTCTGACAATGTTTTCATAAGTCTCCTTTATTGAGGTTGTTAAAAAGTTGGCATTGTGTGGGCTGATAAAACAAAAACAAAACAAAAAAAACATGGTAAAAACGCAGTGTTATTAAATTCTGTTTGAATCTAGAAGCAGACTTGTGCTGCAAGTAGATAGTATTTCTTCCGTGAACTTTACAGGAGAAATTATAGTATGTGATGAAAGAATTTCTGTATGCCTGCGTTGAGTGAAAAACAGTTGAATCTTACTATCACTTTTGGATAGGATTTGCTTATCAAAGAAAAAAATGAGAAGGATTTTTATCTACTTGTTGACTCAAAAGAACATCATCTGACCATTGGGTTTTGATTGCCTTGTAATTTATGACCCCATTGATGCAGAGTCACACATTACTTCAAACCCTGACATTTCTCATCAGATAACAAATAATGTCCAGAGTGATGAGAAAAGAAAAAACTTCTTCACGGCTGTAATGAGGACCAACCACAATCTTGATTCAAAAACATAACTAGGACTTGGTAAAATTTAAAAGAATTAAACTTAACAAGGTTTACAGAGATGTAATCTATATAGTCAATAAAACAGCTGATAGGAAGGAAAAGGTGTAGTGTGTTCTAAAAATAGAATGCTATAAATAGAACACTGCACTGCAGATTTTGCTTGAGCTGCCGATGTGAGGAAGGCAAATGATTGTTTTCAAGATTTTTTAATCCTTTGGTTTATCATCCATCATTGTAATTTATTGAAAAATATTTGTAAAGAATATCTCCAGCAGTAAGAAGAGGTAATTCTGCTTTATTTTACGACTATTCATGTATTGAGAATCAGTACTAATCGTCTGACGTCATTTAAACCAATAAGCAGACGCTCTACCTGTGGAAAAAAAGACAGGTTTACGTGGGATAAAGGGGTGGATTTAGCGAGTTAGTAACAATTATGGATCATAACACTCTGCTGTCTTGTCTAAATTTACAAAGTTGATAAAGGATAACTGGCGGCACCCTTTGTCTTAGATAGCCAATATTTCAAGAATATAGCCAGGTCGGGAATTTTTTAAGGCGAAGTTTTTTCGCCGTGCAAGCTTGACGAGGCAAAGTTGAGCCACTGAAGGTGACTTCTTCGCCCACGTCGCCCAATAGCTTGTTCCCTGCTTCACCCTTTTTCCACGTGTCTAGTGAGTTGAGACAAAAACTGAAGAATTGCCTATAAAAAAAAACTTTCGCCACTTATTTTCGCCAGTCAAAGAAAAAATTCGCCACTTGTTCAGAATTTTCGCATTTGGCGAAAATGGCGAACGGCAGCGCGGGCCTTGCTATACAGGCATCTTTATGTATACACCCATTTACAATCACATGATTTGTTGTTTTGCAAAGATTTAAAAGTTTCCGCCCATTTGCATCGATCATGTGGTCCTTGTTTTTTCTGATTGGAACGCTTTCAAAATCAGTGTTTTGATGGGCGTTGCCCTCCATGTCGCAATAATCACTTAAAGTATAATCGATAAGTTCACTTGTTCTCGAGTTAAAATCACATGTAATGAAAGTTTTCCCTTTGTCGCAATATTTATTGATACTATTTTCAAGTTCTTCATAAAAGCAAAAATCATTTTGTTTTAATAGCTTTGAACCGGATGAAGGAATATAGCAGGCGCAAATATAGACATTTTCTTTGATACTAAGAAGATTCTGATCAATTTTTAAACACAGATCTATTAATAGCTATATACCCATTTTTTAAAAGCAAACTACACAAAGGGCATATAAAACCAAAAAACTGCCTTCACTGCTCATTCCAGTACATTTTCAGTTCAGCTTGCAGCTACTCTTAAATCAATGTCTTTGACAGGGAAAAAAAAAGCAGATTTTTCTGCAAAAAAGGAAAGCGATTGGTGAACTTTCTGAAAAAGTATGCCGGTAAAGTGTGAGCACCTGCCTGCAGCTCTGTTCCTACTTTTCTACAATAGAATCAATTACATACACCAGTGGCCTTTACAATTGCATCAATTCGAATTAACCTGTACCTTACAACCCCTGTGTGTTTGATGACTTCGGAATCTTTAAAGCTTTTTGAAAATATTGTCGGAAAATAACAAAATGCTAGCCTAGCACAGGTACATGTACCTGTTTTCAGCAGTTTTATCAGCAATGTTTAATACCATGCGAAAAAAATCCAATCGTTTGAATCTACTTTCATTTGTCGTCTGCTAACACTTTCAATGGGGATTCCAAAGGCACCCAAAAAATTTTTCTTCAGTAAAAAATAGTCAATAGCAGAATTATTAGAAAGAAAAGACAAATCTGCAATTATCCCTTTGCCACACAACCCTGAGTTCTAATGACCAAGAGAAAAAAGCCTTTTGGAAACATTGTGGGAAAAGGAAAAAATGCTGGTTACCAACATTTTCTCCTTTTTCCAAATGCTTTCTATTATATCAACAACAAATTCCATAATTTGAGCCACATTTTAATTTTTGTCTGCAAATGCTCTCACTTTGTACAAGTCTACTTCTGTGTTTTGTGAAAAAAGAGTTAACAGTGTGGCAAAGGAAAAGTTGCTTTGAATGCTTTGATTTTGGACCAATTTGAAAACAGTATAAGTTGTGTTGGACTTTGTACAAATTTGACTTTTCACTCCTCATACAATGGACAGTGTTGGAAAACATTTGTTAAGTTGCAGCCAGTGATCAATTCTTTTCAAAATGATACCTGTGCTATTAAAAAAAATATGTTTTTGTCTTTCCTTCAAATGTTTGTCATTTTTGAAATTTGCAAAAAAATTGACACTGTAGACAATAAGTTTATGTTGAAATTGATATTTAATTAAAATTTCTCCCTGGAAAACCTCAAGGTCATGAATACTGAGCTATATGTGTGTTACAAAATTAAATGGTGCTGAAAAATGTGTTTCTCTAGCAAGTTTTAACTTATTGCCCAATATATTTGATTTTGAATAAATCCACTGTAGAAATATTTGGAAAACAGTAGAACAAGGACTAATATTTTTGCTATAAAATGTAATATGCAAATGGTTGGTTGCTTCCACAAATGCTTTTTTCATTGAATGTAGACTTTTATCTCCTAAAACTTTTTCACTATAATAAGTTGTAGTTAAGCCATGGTCACATTTACGGTTATACATGTAGTTGTTTGTAGTTAATTTCAAACGTAGTCTGCCATAGTGCTACTGCGGTCAACTACGTTGAAGTACGTTCAAAGTAGGTTCAAACTTGGCAATATAGAAAGTCTAAGTAGGTTGAACTATGTGTAAGTACGGCTAACTCCATTCAAACTACGTCCTAAGTACGCACAACTATGGTAAATTAAGGTCAACTGCGTTAAGCTACGGTAAAACGTTGTGGTTGTGCCTGCTCAGTACAGGTAGGCTGCAGTCATTGTACTTTTAACTACTGTCACATCCAGACCTGGGTCCGATTACAATTGTAATTTATTTAATTGTAATTAATTAGAGTTTTTCTGTTATCTTAAAGTAATTGGTAATTGACGTAAAAACGAATTACTTTAATAGAAATTAATTATTAAAAGAATATAATGGGTAAATAATTAACAATATTAAAATCAATTACTTTTCAATTACTTGTAGCAAACAATGCAACAAATAAACCCTTGGCAACAGACAGGTTTTTATTCAGTAATTATTTTTACTTTGGAGTATAAAAATCACCCTTGGTTATCACCTAAAAAGGTGTTGCTGTATCATTCATGAATGTTAAACTTGAAATGGATAAACCCTGTACCCAAACTGTCCAAATTGTAAAACCTTTCAGAGGTCAAATTAAATGTAGCTCAAATGCTGGAACTTGTCTGTAAAAGGATAGAAAACATTTTGGGAAAAGGAGAAAAAGCAAATATTTTCTCTTTTCCCACAATGTTTTCAAAAACTTTGTGTCTCAGGGTCGTTGAAAGTCAGGATTGTATGGAAAAGGATTGTATGGTAAAGAGGTAATCTGTGGTACATTCATCATAACTGTGTTTTTTTTACATTTTATCAAATAAAAAGATCTTTAATTATTTACCAAACTAACAAAATTTGGGATCTAACAAACTAAAAGTATATGAAGATGATAGATCGAATGGAGCTCGAATGAAAATTTCTGTCTTTGATAAAATAGAAAACATTGCAAGAAAAGGAGAAAATGCTGGTAACCAGGATTTTCTCCTTACCTCGCGGTGTTCTCTGAGGCTCTATCTTTCAGGATCATTAAAGCTTGGGCTTGTGTGGTACCTAGCAGGTTAAAGTTTCATACTCTGTTTATAAATATAATGCCAAATGATCAAAAAACAATTATGTATTTGATTCATTACTTTCATGGAAAGCAATTAATTATAATCATAATTTAATTGAAACATTTCTATTTTAATTGTAATTTATTAATTACTTTTTAAAATAACTGAATCCAGGTCTGGTCACATTTTATGTAGTTGACCGTATTAGGGAATTACCGTAGTTGAACGTATTAAACACACTACGGTTAAGTACGGTCAATTACTGTTAACTGCAGTCAACTACGTTCAAACTACAATCACTGTACGGTCACAACATCGTGGTTAACCATAACAAATTTTTAAACATATTCAAAAATTATACGCTTACTATGGGCATATCGTAAGTTCAAACTACATACATTACTACATTGAACTACCGTTAAATACGTGTAACTATGTTCAACTACGTTCAATACGTTTACCTAAGGCCGTCTACGGTCATTCCCCACTACAGTCTACTACATAAGGTGTCACCATGGCTTTAATGATGATAGTACAGGTATTGTGTATGATTTGAGATATTACTGGTATATTAAACTAACATTATGATCCTGGTATATACTTCTTTCCCTCAACAGAGATTTTCAAGTGGAAACATAGCCAACTCTATTAGTATATGGAATATGCTGCATTGTTTGCTGTGATACAATTGCAAAATGTTGAAAGCAACCAACCTGAACACTTTGCCAGACAACGAAATTTTAGACTTGTCAAATTTGGAATTATTTGCAGACAAGAAATGGAATGTGTGACTTGTGTCTTTGCTGAGAAAATGAGAACATGCTTGCCAACATTTTCTTCTTTTCTCACAATGTTTTCAGATGTGCAAACTATTTCCCATGGTAGTGAAAACTTAGGATTCAGGAATACTGGCATTTGTCACAGATTATTAGATTTATAACTCCTTACTTCAAGTGGCATATTAGGCTGTAGATACTGAATGTACTGTGTTGTTTGAAGAAACAAAAAGTACCGGTATTTCAAATTTAATACATGTACTTTTAGTGTTTTATTACAATTGTGTGAGTAGTGGGAAACTAACATCATGATTATCAGGGAATTTTGCACAACACAGATACACGCTTCTCTCCCTCAAAAAATATGTTGATGAGGAAATGCAACATGCAGCTTGTGAAGACTGTTGTACAAATTCAAAAAACAAATGGATAAGTATAATGGCTGCTATGATACAAATGAAAATGTTGCGAAATATTGCAAATTGAGCAAGGTTCCATCCTTAACTTTTTGCCAGATTACAAAATTTTGGACATGTCCAATTTGAAAGCATGTGCAGACGACAAATGAAATGCGAGTGAAATGAAGAGACTTGTTTTTCCGGAGGAAATGAGAAAATGTGACATTTACTTATCGGTAGTTTCTTCTTTTTCCACAATGTTTTCGGAAGTATGGATATTCCCCAAGTTAGTGAAAACTTAGGATTCAGGAATACTGGCATTTGTCAAAGATAAGTAAATAACTCCGTACTTCTAGTGGCTTATTGAGCCATACATACTAAATATACTTTGATGGTAGAAGAAGGTAACAGCTTTCACATTCGAATACAAGTCAATTCACTTTAGCATTTTTCCCGCAGGTTTATACAGATCACAGCTGATTGGTCTTTAATAGTTCAAGTTTTCAAGCCCAGCTTCAGTTAATTCATACTGGCACACTTTATTCAAAATTACAAAACCATCTTCAATGTCATTCTTCTGTTCATCAAAACAGTATGTTGACAGCTCTTGAAACCCTGTTTTGAAGTATTTGTACTGTCACAATATATATCTGGAACAAAAATAGAGAACCAATTAAATTTCAAATATCTCTTCTTTACAAAAAGTAACATTTCAATTCTTCAGTTACGTCGCAAAATATGGTTTATTTTCACATAGACTTAAAATGAAAATTTGTTCAGGATATCGCCAACTATCACAGATCAAATCATTTTTGACTAATGTGTGGTACTACACTTCAACCTTTACTGAAATGACCCCCTTTTAGGCTGCACTTTTCTTTACCTAGGATTCGATAAACAGCTTAATACTGATTTTAATGCAAAACAAAATACTTACTGCTTATAAATATGGTAATATCTGAAGTTGAACACAATTATTTTTAAAAATGAAAAAGGATTGCTACAACTATCACTAGGGTCTCGACAAATTCACCATATTGGGCCGCTATCTTGCAACAAAGACCGAAAATAGCCCAGTTTTTGAGCCCACAATTATCTAACCTAGGAATCGAAAATCAGTTGATTTGATTTTAAAGCAAAACGAAATACTTAATGCTTATAAATATGCCAATATCTGAACACATTTATTTCTAAAAATAAATTGGGATCGCTACAACTATCACAAGAGTCTCGCCAAATTCACCACATTGGTCCTGCATCTTGTAATGAAATACCAAAATGGCCCCGTTTTGAGCCCACAATTATCCAACCTAGGAATCGAAAATCAGTACAAAATTGGCTTTAATACAAGGTGTATTCTATCACATGATTTTTTACCAACATGTTGCTATTGGACGCTACTTTATGTACTTATAATTGATTTCTATTGCACATCTTCAACTCCTCCTTCAGCCGAACATCCGCTTCGGGGCAAACATGATTAGACCATGAATTTTGAACGCCAAAATAAGTATATAAAACAAAATCTCCGAAATAATTGATGTTACAGATATTCTTAACATGTAATGATTCGGCAACCTACCTGTTGAGAAGGACGTATGGGAAAAGCACGCAAAATGTTGCTTAAAAAAGTGACCGTCATATGCCGAAATTCAAGATGGCCACCATTTTTTTTTTTCCTTTTTGTTCAATTCGAAAGAAGTCAGTGAAAAACCCGAAGTTATACCGCAGTTCCTATCCCTGTGTATAAAAGATCCCTGCTTAAGACAAGGAGTTCCAACAGAAGTTTCCAATCCAAACCCTTATAAAAGCAAAAGAAAATTATAGCAGAAAATGGCTGTTTTCTAAGTACAACTTTTAAACTTCCATGTTGTAAGTGGTAAACATATTCACTCAAGCAGTGAAAGATCCAGGTTCAAATCCTGGTGGAAGTCAGAGTTGGAAAAGGTTCCAGCTATTTCAGAATAGAAAAAGAACAAATTAAAGATAAAATTAATTATGCGTTTAGGCTTATCAATCAAGGATTATTTTATAAAGTAAGTTTCCTTTCCATAATTACACAGGTTTTTAGCTCTACTGGCTGAGAGCCAGCAGAGCTTACGTCATGGCTGGGTTTCCGTCGTCTTTTTCTTAGTCTTTTTCTTGTTTACGCGATCAAGTCTGCATTTGTTGTCTGATTTTCATGAAACTTGTACAGTTTGTTTATCTCGTCAATAGCTTGGTCCCCACTGATTTTGAAAAAGTTCCAACGAACAGTATGGGAAAAGTAGCCATTTCAAGTTGAAAACTTCCATTTCTTGTTTACGCGATATAGTCTACATTCGTGGTCAGATTTCAGTGAAACTTGCACAGTTTGTTTATCTTATCAATAGCTTCAACCCTATTGATTTTGAAAAAAATCGAACAAACAATATGGGAAAAGTAGCCATTTCAAGTTGAAAATTTCCATTTCTTGTTTACATGATCAAGTCTGCATTTGTAATCAGATTTTTGTGAAACTTGCACAGTTTGTTTATCTCATCAATAGCTTGAACCCTACTGAGTTTGAAAAAAATCCAGCAAATAGTATGGGAAAAGTAGTAATTTCAAGTTAAAAATTTCCATTTCTTTTTTACACAATGAAGTGGTAGGATTTTCATGAAACTTGCACAGTTGCTTTGTATCATAAATAGCTTGAACCCTATTGATTTTGAAAAAAATCTGACAATCAGTATGGGAAAAGTAGCCATTCAAAGTTGAAAATAGCCATTTCTTGTTTAGGCAATGAAGTTCACTGCGTTGATCCAATTCTCCTGAAAATTGCAAAGATTGGTTCATCAAGGGATTGAACTCTATCAAAAGTGGAGAAAATCTAGTAAACCGTTCAGGAAAAACAGCCATTTGATGACTTAGTATTGTTTACTCAACAAACTCCATATTATTAGTCACATTTCTTTGAAATTTGCTAGGATTGTTTAATACAAGGCACACTGAAACCCTGTCATATTTGGCTGGATTCCAAACAATTAGTTTTGAGAAATTACACTTCATTTTTTTTTGCCTACTTATGCTATCTTAGTGGGTTCAAGGCCAGTTGCAAGAACACATTTTTGTGTTTTTTTTTTTTTTCTTTTTGCATCATGAATTCATAATGTATGTTAGCATAAAAGCAAAATCACTGCGAGTAGAGCAATTTCAGGCCCTCAAGGGCCTCAAGTTTAGCTTAATCAGGGCACAAAAACTTAGAAAGGCATTCCTTTATTGAGGGGGATGGGCGCAAATTTTTGGCTTCTTTTTTGGTTGCACAACAAAGATCAACAGGTACCATCTTTAGTGCAGTCTGTTGTGTACAAGACTTGAGACCAGGCAGTTGCTGGTGTTAATCCCCAGCTCACCCAATTTCTTTCTGAGAATTGATGATAAACCTTGTGACAGGATTCATTCCTTTCTCATAGCTGTCCCAGATCATTGTTCTGACAACGGTTAAGTTTGAAAGTAGCCAGTGACTTTGGAAGATTATGCAAAGCACTGATAAAAAGAAACTCAAGGAAAGCCTAGAAAGTACACTAGCTGCCATGACATCAATGAATTAATGTTGAAAACGCTATTAAACACCATAAAATTAATTAATCTTATCCAGATTATACATGTTGTCAAAACTATTTAAACATTGCTGAAGATATTAACACTTATCCTGCCAAATAAGTTAAATGGAACTTTCAACTTGCTGCCTATAGTAAACACCTGAATGTTTTTATTTCAGAATTATTTTTCGGTGAAACTGTGCTTTCGTGCTTAACTTCTTTCCAAATTACAGAATTTTTAGTCTGTTCCAAATGGAAAAGAATCTACTGAAAATGATTAACTGTTACGAGGAAACTGAAATTTCTTGTTTTAAATGTAGAATTTACTAAGCATTGTGAGAAAAGAAGAAAATTCTGGTCACCAGCATTTCATTTTCTCTTTTTCCCACAATGTTTTCAGAAGCCATTTTCCTCAGGGTTGTGAAAATCCTGGATTGTTTTCAAAAAATGCATTAATTACCATAGATCTACATATAGTGCCTTTCTGACAAACAGTGAATGGGAGGTTTTTGTGGTATTTGCCGAAGACAATACCACTATGAGTTCAATATTGAATTTTGAAGACCATGTATCGTATTTTGTGCAAAGCCGAAGGAAATAAACCCAATGAAACTCATTTTTTCTCGGACAAATGAGTTTTTCTGTAGCACTCAGATATGTAAATGGAAATGGCATGTTAAAATACACTGGGTGAGGCCATCGATTATGGAAATACTAATTTTTTATTGAAAATAGCTTCATCTGCTCATAGCCTTCTATTGGCGCAATGATATACACAAAATTTGTCTACTGATCGCTTGGTCCTGGATTTTTTCGTTCCAAAACCAGTTTGTACCCTGGCTTGTTCGTCCCATGATTGCGCGCTACTCTATTTGATTGTTCATGAATATTCATAGATCGAAATAATTGATTGTAATATTGGAAATTAAATCTTTACGGCCAAAGGTATCTCAAAATCATAGTTTTCAGGTACTAACTGAATTTTAGAAGATATATTTACATAGTTTCTCTCTCTATCCATCATACATTCTACTGTCAAGGGACGTTACTCCTGACTCCTCCCAATGATCAAAGGGAGACCACCAATACACAAATGATCCTAACTTTGTCATGAGTACTCTCCCTTCAACCAAAAAGGTATTCATTTGCTTAGTAGGTTGATTTTCAAGCAAATATTTGAATAATATTTCTCTTTTACTTTCAAATTATTAATTCCACACAATGGCTTCCTTGACAAATACCACTCCAGGGTTCTCAACACTTTGATTCTTTTGTTTTACTAAACAGATATCCTGCTGGTTGAAGTTATATGATTCCCATTCTGAGATGCCCTGTATTGAATGATTGGATTCTTGCTCCGGGTGCTGGGCTTTTTGTTGAAATGCCCTTTGGGAAGACACTTCAGAGCCCTGGCCTAATACACATGAATATGTGAGCTGTTGCTGTGATAAGACTGTAATCATGTTGAAAGCAGCACAAAACACCAGTAAATGAATTAATTTGATGATCAAATGTTTTCAGTGTTTATGATTCTTGTGTATTGGTCAGGATTTTAGATGAATTCCTGCTATTTAGAACTGACCACTGTAGAAGATGCCTCCAGTTTACCTCTCAAGTCAATGACAAATGACATTTTTAAAAAAAGTGTTGAATTTCAATTTTTATCATCTGAACACAAATAGTTAACTCTTTCCTACACAGTCCCAAGCTTTAATGACCCTGAGAAAGAAGATGGTTGACAACATTGTGGGAAAAAGAACCAGCATTTTCTCCTTGTCCCACAACGTTTTCTACTCTCTCTGACGAAAGTCCCATCCTCTGTGCCACTATTAATTTGTAGCCTGGGAATGCTTTCACTTTTGAAATGTCCAAAATTCTGTTGTTCCGTAAATAGTTACAGGATAAGAGAACCCAAAACTATTAACCCTTTACCAAACAATCCCATGTTTTAACAAACCTGGGAGGGCAGGCTTTTGAAAACATTGTGAGAAAAGAGGACAATGCTGGTAACCAGCATTTTCCTTTTTTTCCCACAATGTTTTCTACCCTTTCAAAAACATATTTCTATTTTAGAAACACATTTCATAATTATGTTGTTTGCAAATGCCTTCATTTTAGACTAGGAAAATATTTTATCATTTGGTAAAGGGTTAAGCTTTACCAAATAATCCTGTATGTTAACAAGCCTGTGGAAGAAAACTTCAGAAAACATTTCTGAAAATGGAGAAATTGTTTGTAATCAACATTTTACTATTTTCTCACAATGTTCTACCATTTCAAACACAAATGTCATTACTTTAGACTAATTTTTATGTCATCTGTATGTGCTTTCAATTTGGAAAATATCGAAATTTTGTTGTTTGGGAAAGAGTCTCTGTTGTGCCAGTTTCAAATTTGTCTTCTGCAGATGCTGTCCATTTGAGAGCATCTATAATTTTTCATTCGGGAAAGAGCTGAAAATCTAAAATACTTTGAAATAATACAGTATGATTTTTTAGAGTACTGCAATGTTTAGTGGAGCAAGGGAGAGCACTAAAATACCTTACATACTGAAATTTGCTATTAGCTCCCTCTATTCAGCACTGCATCTGACAACAAAATTCCACAATCATTCACAATGAAAACGTTTCCAGACAAAAAAATGAATGTGCAGCAAATGATAGGCTTTTTTTCTGCAAAAGGGTAGACATCACTGTAAGAAAAGGAGAAGATGCTGATTACCAAAAGCCATCTTTTTCAGTGTCATCAAATAGGTTAATAACTAAAGGCTGCTGCTTAAAAGGTTTACGATAGAAATAAGCCATGGTTAGAAATAGGTGGGGGACAGTTGTGTAGGGAAAGGTGCCAGGATCAAATCCTGTGATGACCAGGGTCAACCTTTGGAAGTACCCTGAGTACTGGTTTATCGCAGCGGCCAGCGCTCCTATCCAAGCTTTCCGGGAGTCTCTTTTACCAATTTTCTTTCCAAATCAATGGCTGCTTTCCAACATAATCATCATCAAGATAATGGTCAGCGGTGGAAGAGGAATATATCCTGTTGCAATGACCATCATCAATCCTCAGAAGGAAATCAGCCGAGCCAGGAATTGAACCCACAACCCCCTGTTCTCAAGTCCTGCGCCACACTGACTAAGCTACTAGGGCTTGGCGCCCGAGTACTGGTTATGGATTCTAGGAAACAATGATCAACAGTGACTGATTTAACTCTTTATCAAACAACAAAATTTTTGTGTCGACCAAATTGAAAGCATTTGCAGATGACAATTTAAATGTGGCTAGGATTATGAGATTTGGCTGTGAGAGAGTAGAAAACATTGTGGGAAAACGAGAAAATTCTGGTTACCAGTGTTTTTTCCTTTTCCAAAACTATTTTACAAAGGCTTTTTCTTAGGGTTATTAAAGTTTGGGATTGTGTGGTAAAGGGTTAAGTCATGAGCCCACAATATTTTACACAGGCTTTTTTCTCAGGGTTTTTAACCCTTTACCACACAATCCCGAATTTTAATGACCTTGGGGAAAAAAGGTTTTTGAATACATTGTGGGAAAATGGGCAAAGGGGAAAAAGCTGGTAACTAGCATTTTCTCCTTTTCCTACATTGTTTTCTGACTTATCAAAGGCAGAAATCGTCATTTTACCAGGATTTAAGTTGTCATCTGCAGATGCTTTTAATTTAATCTTGTGCAAAATTTTGTCGTTTGGTAAAGCGTAAAAGGTCAGGATTGTTTGGTAAAGGGTTAAGTAGTGAGAAGTTGCCTCACAATCAATGTAAATAAGAGGGCCATGATGGCCCTGAAGTTGCTCACGTGAGTCTTAACCAAACATGACCAATTCTACAAACATTCTACCAAGCTTTCATAATGACTGGAATGAAAATTTGGCCTCTATAGCTTGAACACAAGCTTTTTCCAGAATTTTTCTCAGTGACCTTCTTTTTAGCCAAACATAGCCCAGTTTCCCATTGTAGATACTATCAAAACAAATGTTCTGACCACCTTAAATGAGTATTGGACAGAAAATGTGGCCCCTATAGCGTACACAAGGTTTTTCTAAGATTTGACCTAGTGACCCAATGCTTTCACACACAAGTTGATTGAGGATTTTTCAGTATTTGTTTTGTTTGTTTTTTTGAATGGTATTTTACTCCGCTTTCAACCTTTTTTTTTTTTTAGTCAGGATTGTTAAGTATGACTACTTTCTGTGATAGGGTCGAATATTTGTTACCAGCAGTTTTATCTTTTGCCACATTGTTTTCACGAGCCTATTAACCAAACGCCAGACGATAGATCGCTCCTCCCACTGATGTCACGTGGTCCGCGAATCAAGATTTCGGGACAAACAACCTAGACACTAGGGCTATGTTAGGAGATATATGAAACCTACCAGGAGATTTTTCTACCATAAAATAATTATTCTAGATAATATAAGCATGATACCAATTCAAGAAAAGGCACTTACGTCTTTTGCATTAGGTTTATCAAAGTTATAGAGTGTGAAAATTGAAATATAGCTTAGTTTATTTAAAAGTCAGTTGAAAAACGCAGTCTTACAACTCTTACATTTGATAATGTAAAACATTAAACTCGTACTCCCTAAATATGTCCTAAAATCATTGATCTGCTAATACAATTCATCTGTTATCTGGACAAAAATAAGTTTCTTTTTCAAACTTCATACCTCCCTTACACAGATTTTTCATCATTTAGTCCGAAACATGTTCCTCATTAATTCAACCAAAATCGCAAGCTTTAAACTTACCAAGCGATATATACATGTATTTAGCAGTGTAAAATAATTTCCCGATGTTTGATTTGACATTGGAAGATCTAGACATTAACATCGTAGCCAATTTTTTTTTAGTTCGAGAGAAAAAAACCCGAGGAGAAGAATAAAAGGAATAAAAACATGAGCATACTCCTATGCATTCGCCTCTGTATAATATTCTCTAAGAGTAACAGAAAAAGATAGTTGACTTACACATTGAACATGTATAATCCAAATTCCAATCACTAATAATCAAAGACGGTCACGAGAGTCAGACTAATTATATAACACGTTCTTGTAACTTTACAAGTAGGACAGTACCGAACGCTTGTGGCGTGGCATACCAATATCAAAGAAATACCGCATAAACCCTTGGGATGTTTAGTTTTTACTTTCCAAGACGACTATAGAAATAGGAACAATATTTTAGAGAAAATTAATTATATTGACGTGATTCTTCTTTTTTTTTTTTCAACTAACATTTCTTTGAAGGATTGTCTGAGTGAAAAATCCACAAAACAGATACAAAGAGCATTCTACAAAGCAAATTAACTTGATTTGGGATGAAAATGAAATAAAAAGTATATACAGTCTACTCAAGCTCAAATAGAAAATAAGATAAAGGAAAAAAATAAATGAACTGGATAAAATCCAATCAGCAGCCTAAAATATGATCTACGAGTATAGATCATTTTTTTTTTGTAAAGAAACAAACGGGTATTTATAGCTGAGAATGTCATTTTGGAAAATTTTTTACAATACAAACACTTTTTTTTTTTAAGTTGTCATCTGCATCAATGGTCAATAGTGGATCTAAGGATTAATGATGGATATCAATTTTAATGTAATTAATAAGATTTTTAAATCATATCTACTATATATTCATATATACTTCCAACTCCTAATGATGCAGAATGTCTAGGTTTGATAACGGCGAGACGGCTTCCTCTCTGAATGGGAAAAATGCTGACCGCTGATTGGCTTATTGGTTTTTGATTGACAGCTCTGGCGTTTGGTCAATTGATGCAGGATCGTTAATGAGGATGACGGAAGAGTCATTTGAAGGATTTATGGTGTGTAGGCATCTGATATATCACATACTTGTAGATTCATCGATAATTTAGCGGACATGCTAGTTTAACCCCATATTACACCATCCCAAGTTTTGACTTTGTCAAAAAATGCCTTTAAAAACATTCTGTGAAAAGGTGAAAATGCTGGTAACCAGCATTTTCTCCATTTACCACATTGCTTTCTACTATATTTGAGCTCATTTGTACCAATATCAATTTTTTTGTCTGCATGTTTTAAATTAGGAAGTCTAAAAATCATCCTTAGGAAAAGGGTTAACTTTTTAAAGTATGGGTTGAGACAGGCATAAAATGATCTTACCATTATTAGTTTACAACTTATTGTGGAGAGTGTAAATACAATAAAACAAATTTAGTTATCTGCCGAAATGTCCTTACACCAAAATTTCGTAAAGGCAATGCAAAATAGAGGTCGTTAAATGTAAATACTCATGTATTGGAGGACTCGCAGTATTTGTACTGAGAAAAAGAAATATGATTTTCCTATTGAGAAGAGTGTTCAATCAAGAAAAACAAGCAATTTTATTGAAATGATTTCCCCCGCCGAAAAAAGACCTTTTCAAAAATCAAAGTACTGCAAGTACTGACAGACTAGCGATTTTGAAATGAGCGGCTATGGTAAAGATAAAACTTGGTTGTTCTATACAAAATTGAAGAAAAATAGTAAAATTCAGGTTTGAGATTCTACGTAGCCTCTTAAGATATTTTTAGATTTCGCGCCAGAAATCAAAAAAGCATTGTGGGAATGTCAAGTGACTGGCACGTGACTAATGACGCTTAAATTCCATAACATAACAAACATGTAAATATTTTCCATAATGTCTTCTTCGGACGCTATGTGTGAAGCTTTGTCTGTGTATTTCCGGTATGTAAATGAGCGAGTTGCTCATGTAAAAAGAGAACGTGTTTCCCGTCGGTGTCGACCTGGGCCGTAGTAAATTTCTAATTTCTCTTGTTGTCGGATGGTTTTCGACTACTGGGGTTTTATGAATAAAAATTAAAAGCTTTTGGGAGTATAAGGATGATTTTTTTGCATTTTTGTAAAATTTTCGTCCCAAAATCTGAAGGGCCACCTTTAAGAGAATCTTCCTGAAGTTCACAACATGATTCCCCGCTATCACTTTTTTTCTCTATTTACATACATAAAAACATTACTTCAAAGGCACTTGTCTTGGCAACTTGATTGAATATTTGTCTATCAAAATATCTTATCGCAATTTCAACTGTTGTATTGTATTGGAGTTCAACCCCATTTTCAACAGCCTATATCATCACGGCGGTCAGTACACCTTCGTATGTGTTTCCAGGTTTTCTCACATCAGTCTTGACGCATTTTCTTTCCAAGCTACTGACAACTTTTCCCATATGTAACAGAGGTAAGAGGCGGAAAAAGCCCGGAAAGAATGTTTGCCTTAACCGGGTATAGAAATTGCAGTCACCAGGTCACGGGTCAGAAGCGCTAGCCATTGAGCTATCTGGCCGGACAGGAAAATATAATGGCTCCTATTCTTCGTGTTAGAAAAGGTGCTTTAAGTTTTATATAGTATGATTGCTGATCCAACTAGCCTACATGTAATTCGTTTCGTTAATTAAAAGAAGAAAGAGATTTTTAAAAATATTTTTTATTAACTCTTACTTGACGAGATAATTTTAGACTTATCCAAGTTGAGAGCATTTGCAGACGTACAAATTTAACGTAGTTCAAATGATATGGTTTGTCTCTTTATGAGCAGAAAACGTTGTGGGAAATAAAGAAAATGCTGTTAACTCAATGTTTTCCTCAGGGTCGTTTAAACTCGGAATCGTGTGGTAAAGGGTTGAGTTTTTTTGGGAAAAAAATGAAACAGAGTGCAGCAGACAGACAGGCAGACTAGACAGGCTTCGGGGAGGTAGGCGGTGCCCCCATAAGTAGGCGATGCCTACCTCATCCAGGTAGGCAATACCCCCATAACATGGCGATGCCTACCTATAGTGTTACGCTTATCAGAGATTACATTTTAGCATCTGCCAACCGACGGGTGATAGTTATTTTGTCATGTAACATATTTTCTAACCCCTCGTTCGTCCATACATAAGTCATACAGACCGTCCGTCCGTCTGTCCTTCTGTCCGTCCGTCTGTCTGTCTGTCTGCCTGCCTGTCTAGTCTGTCTGTCTGTCAGTCTGTCTGTCTCTTTCCCCTTCTCTGAAAGATAAAGCGTATTAACATAACCGTCTGAAAACTCTCTTATCCCATACGACCCTCTTTCAACATACTTTAGGTTGCTATTTCAAGCCTGATACGATTTATTCCTCTCTCACCGCTGACCATTGTTTCGACGATGGCCATGTGGGAAAGCGGCCAGTGGCTTGGAAAGAACATTGTGCGGAGTACCGGTAAAAAAAAAAATCCAGGAAAGTATGGATCGGTGCACTCACCGCCGCGATATAACTGGAATAATGTTGAAAACGGCGTTAAACACCATACAATCAATCAATCAACCCCGATATCATTAGTTTCAAGAGAAAATATAGTTCTAATGTTCTCAGAGGTTTATTACATATTTTGAATACACAACATATTATTGGTATAAAACTTCATTGAACACAACATTTTATTGGTATATACTGAACGGTTAACAAATTTTTGGAAAGAATCCCCCGTCTGTCTGTCTCTCTCTCTCCCTCTCTCCTTCTGTCCCTCTCTCTCTCTCTAAACAGAAAGGTTATCAGGCGGGAGGCAAATCATAAAACAGAACTGATAATATTGATATAAATAATGGACAGATGCAACATTCTGACTCTAGTTTTACAATCCTTGGGAAAAAACCTCTGCATTATATCGTTAATCTAAATCAGGATGGTAGTTATGTAACTATATAAAATTAGAGGGAAACTTTCCACGATACTGTCTATTTAGTGTTTTGCAAAATTTCTTTTCTCCGCCCTCGGTCAGTATGCTTTCCCGCCAAGCTAAATCCCTAATGATGTTAAACAATTAATGGTTAAACGTCACCAAAAAAAGGGTACTGGCAAGCGTAGATAATCATCGTGTGAGATGTGGCATCTGATCAGAGTCTACATGTTTTGTGGAAGAAATGCTGTAATAATTCTCTATTATAAATTAGGAGAAGGAAAATGATAAACAGCTAACCAGAAAATCCCCATTTGACAAAAGAAACCGCCCAATATATTATGATACACGGTATTCAGCTGAATTTATGCAAAAGCCTATACTATCTTGCATTTATGATCATCTTTTTTTCCTCATCTATTAGGATAATTAAACAGGTTTCCACAACCGAATTGTGAATATCGAGATTAAATTGCAAGATTCTGTGGGCTGATTTTGATCAAGATTTTACATATTAACATGCGATTGTTTGGAAAAAGGTTAAATCCGGAAATGGCATCTATAAATAGGCCAGTCAAATCTTTGAACTCCATATTGCAGAAAGGTGGTAAGGAGATGGGAGTGCTAATTATTTCACGTCTTAACTACGATTCGTTCTGTGTATTTAATCTTTGATATCGACATGGTATTATGGCGGGAAATAGTCAGTACAGCATGCCAACCCAAAATCTGTTTACAGAAATCCCCAGATGCAATTTAACTCTTATCCTGCTAAATAAGTGAAATGAAACTTTTAAGCCGATAGTAAAAACTGTTTCAAAGATCTTTTTGTAGTGAAAACATGCCCTTAACAGACAGTGTAGATCAAAGATCAGACTAGACGTTCTGTGCAGTCTGATCATGACCTACACTGTCTGCAAAAGGTCAGTGAGTCGCGCGTAGCAGTCTAAGGGAAAATGGTAAATTCACATTATCCCGGTCCAAACAGAACAGAATTTTCATGATCTTACGAGTATATACCTTTAGAAATTAATGATTGATTAATCTGGTGTTGCTCGATTGTATCAGAAATGACTTGTTCTACAACAATGCCATTGCTTAAAAACATCATTCATTAATTGACTCATTGCCTCCTGCAGACTTTTTTTTTGTTTGTTTTTGCTCCTTTGCGCCTTACATCAGACGACATTTTGACGGTGTTGTGGTAAAAGAAGAAATTTTTCGTCACTCTTTGCCGTAACATTTTTCTCTGCATTCATGTTTCGGTTCGAAGATTATCGATGTTCTACATTGATGGTTTTTTAAGTCACTCGAGAACACTTGTTTTAGGAAGAAATGAGTTAAGAGGGCACGCAATTTACAAGTTTTGGATCCTCTGTAACCCTTACAGCGCTGAAACGGATTAAGTTCTTTTGTGGACAGAGTGTATCAGGATCAGACTACATGAAACCTGCAGTCTGATCTTGGTTCTACGCTGTTTGTTGTTTTGCTCTTTTTAGACTAGAACGATCGAGGCTTGAAATGGCAATATTTCGGCTGTTGTTCTTAATTAAAATAAAATCCATTTAATTAATTCGGCGCTTTAACTCTTTAAGGATTTAACAGATTTTTTACTTTATAAATCATGTTTTAAAAACCCTTATTCATTTTGGTCGTTAAACCACAGAATCGTTTGGTAAAGGGTTAAAGGGAGATTTACTGGTACAACTGGATTTCTTGTAAATGTCGCACAGTAAGGAAAAAAGAGTCAAAAGCATGACGTACACGATCAAAATTATTGTCCAAAAAATCAGAATTGAAAAAAAAAATCAACTGTAGATAACGAAACACTAAAACAGTGCAGTTCATTCTCATAAAGAAATTGTCTCTTTAAATAATCTTTTTTGATAATATTTTGAATTTGGCGATAAAATATTAAGATGTTAACATTTGAAATGGTTTTGAATTTACATTTTCCATGGCTACTGCCATGGTTTTGCCGTGTTGAATGAAAAGTACTACATTTATGTGATCACAGGAATTTGACATTCTATAATAAAAAAATATGATTAAATAAGAAAAAATATTTCCCTATATATAAAGAAACACAAGGAATGCAACGCCTCGATTACCGGCGACAACACAAAAATGCCCTACCCACCTAAAAGCACCAACGAAACGAAGAGTGATCACAATTTCCTTTACCCTAGTAACAGATAACACCAAAATGTACCTATGACATCCAGTGATCTTTAAGTAGACACCTTTTCACCGGAGATATCCGTCATTTTTTACAGCTTTTTTGACAATTACAAGCCATCGAGGAAGCCATTCGCTGACGTCACTATTTTTTAAGGCCCGCAGATAATATTACTTTCTTTTTCATATTTATTTTCGTTTTAAAATATATTTACGTGCATCGCATGATACTACATATTTTTCTTGAGGTAACAAGCAAAAATGTTTGTCGGTATTCTTTTTTTAAAGAAGGATATTTCACTTGTATGAATAGGGAAAAACCCATCAGGGGACGTAACTCTTTTGACATTAGCCTTATTCGACTGATCATTTTCGTGAAGCACGGAAATGAAAATATCAACAAATTAACAAACAATCCATGGTTTTCACGACCATGAGGAAGAAGCCTTTAGAAAACATAGTGGGAAAAGAAAAACTGATGGTTACCAGCATTTTATGCTTTTCCTCAAAGTCTTTTCTACTCTATCACGGGGGCCGTAGGGGCCGGGAATATTCTGGCTCATTTTTCGAGTGGGGCCGGAGAATACACATACCGCTCAGCCACAACATTTACTGCGGGCATAATGTAGTGACCTCAGCGAATGGCTTCCTCGATAGCTTGTAATTGTCAAAAAAGCAGTTAAAAATGACGGATATTTCCGGTGAAAAGGTGTCTACTTAAGGATCGCTGGATGTCATAGGTACATTTTGGTGTTATCTGTTACTAGGGTAAGGGAAATTGTGATCACTCTTCGTTTCGTTGGTGCTTTTGGGTGGGTTGGGCATTTTTGTGTTGTCGCCGGTAATCGAGGCGTTGCATTCCTTGTGTTTCTTTATATACAGGGGAATATTTTTTTCTTATTTAATCATATTTTTTCATTATAGAATGTCAAATTCCTGTGATGTGATTATATGAAAAAGAGCGTGTATTCTGTACAGTATGTGATTAACACACAATATTAAGTGTATTTCGCATATCTTGTGATTCTCACGTCAGTCCTCAAAATGTTGTAAAATTGTGAGTGTGCAAGCAAAGTCCTCGTTTTGATGTAAGAATTGAACGTCCTCATAACGAGTCCTCACTTTGAATAGAAAATAGGTAGAGTCCTCTAAGCGCTTTTGTGTCATATTAGTCGAGTGTAACGTTGATATTTGTGTAAACAATCTTTTTCTAGATGTGAACACTACCGTTAATCACAAACTGCGAGTTCCGTACCTCTAAGGCTTTTTATGAGTCCTCATAATGACGTAAAGTTTCAAGGTCCTCAGAATGAGTCAAATACACGTATGTGTGTGTGTGTGTGTGTGTGTGCGTGTGTGAGTGTGTGTGAGTGGAAAATTGAAACAACCCGGTTGAAACCGGACCGACACAAGTGTATATATATATATATATATATATATATATATATATATATATATATATATATATATATATATATATATATTCTAACAACCGACTGAATTATGAGGTGAACTGGTCCTTGGACTTGCAGAAAATTTACCAATGGCAAATAGTTTCGGCTCAGGTCAGCTTGCATAGACAGCGCAGACTGGCCCGAGTCGGGTTTTTTTGCAGATCTATGCACTACGTCCCCTTTTCACAGAGCATGGCTCGTAGGCCTAACAAGACCAAGAGCTAATGGAGGATAGCAATCTAGTTCTGTTGCTGGAATGTCTCATTATTGCGTAGATCTTCTATTGCTCTATTAAGATAACCAAAAAAAAACAAGCTATTTCGTTGAAATTACATGTATATCCCCCGCCGAAAAAGACCTTTTTTGATACAAACATATGAGGTATTGTGTTTTGCATGTAGGCCTACATGCGGTCTTTTTCTTGAAGTGGTCCATGATGAAATTGTACATTAAGCCCACTTTTTGCATGACATATTAAACCTACTTAAAAAAAAAATTATTGTCTATGGCTTATGATAAACAATAGAAACATGACTCCAAGTTTCATAGAATTTTGTCCAGTGGTTAGAGAGTTGTTAGTCCATAATGGAAATATACATCAAGCCCCCTTTTTCCATGACATGGCATCAAATCTTAAAAAAAAAAATATCGGAGGACTACTGTAAGGAACACTTGTATGAAGTTTCATCAATGCTTGTCAAGGATTTTAGAAGATATCTGTTAGGACGGACTGACAACGCAAAAACTAACTCCCCTTCGGCGGTGGATAAAAGTAATGTTGTAAAAAAGTTTCTTGATACCGATCTCTATATAGTCAATCGATTACCGGTGCCATGAACGTCTTTAACGCCCCTCACACGTCTTTAAACATAAGTGTCTCCTGTTATTTGTTAAGAGTATTGATTCATGACTGCGTCAGTCTCTCTATTATAAGCAATAAATGTGTTAAACACAGTCCGACAGTGTGTGCTGTGTAAATTGATTCACACAACTAAGCAAATACACATTGGGGAATAATACATCAGTTTTCGACACGAGGTATGTTTTTCTTTTATCAGAGTATGTTTAAATGAATCGATGCCGATTTCAAATGAAATAAGTAATTTTTTTAATGTGTTCATGTATATAGCAGGGTCCGTTAAATAGTTCAGATTATCAAAGCGGGGGGGGGGCGGTTCCTGGCACAGGATAACTTGCCAACATTTTTGAGAAATGGGCGAATATAATCGATAAGCTGCGGAAATATGTTTAACCTCAAAGCGATAAATTTGACATCTATCTGGATCAATCGATATTCAAAAGTGTGTGTGTGTGGGGGGGGGGGGAAAGGGGGCATTACCGAATAATCACTGATTAGCTCTCTTTGGTTTCGAATCATGATTAAACTATGAACACTGCATTTAACAGCTGTGTATATGTTTTCAATAACAAGCAATTACAGCTCTCACTCGATAAATCTTTCATTATCAGTTTATATGGTTGATTGTCTGTGTTTTGGATAACAGGTTTAAAATCCCCTAGATCTACTGCGACGAGATAATTAATAAACCCAACTCGACAATGTTTATAGATCTATTATCTCGTGACGGATCGTGGTTTTAAATCTGTGTTCCCAGAAGCAAAAAATAACATAAACTGTTAATTAAAGGTCCCCGCAGGCTAATCCGAGACGGCACTTTACGACTACATTAGATTTTGTGCTACAGTAGACTTGCGCAAAATAGAAAATTATATAAAAACGGATAGTGTTGCTTCCGATTAGCCTGCGCGGACTGCGCAGGCTGATCCCAGACGACACTTTACGCAAATGTTCGAATGCCCCTTTTCGCGTGTTGGAAGCCATTTAAATTTGCCATGATATCCTTCTGCAGCTAAACTGTCGTTTTCGCGCTCGAATTTAAGTCTGAATAAGACCCCCCTCCCTCGCATGACCTCCTTCTTTCCGCCCCTATCTGTCTCTGTCTCTGTGTCTCTCTCTGCCCCTCTCTGTCCCTCTCTCACTGCAAACCTTTCTAGATCTATCGTATGTTCGGTTCTTGAAAGTGACATGAAGTTCTTTTTAAATATTTTATATCTACAACACGTTGTAAATGCTTCTGTGGTTCCGAAATGTTCACTATTGAAATGTATAGTTACAAAGGTGTATGTTTCCGTGGTTTCACAAGTCACGAACGGGAACCTTGCGTAGGGAAACTTGGGAACAGGAAGGGCTAGCATGCAATAGACGATCGAACCTAGAACCCCTAGACCGCCTGACCACTTTGCCAGGATGGAACATTACAAGCATCGTCCTTGAAAAGTATTCGGAAAAACCAATCTAAAAATAAATGCTGCTTTTATCACAATCGCAACGTCTTGTAACCTACTTAGTCATTGAGACGCTCTTTAAAATCAAATTGCTTTGTCAAGCGTCCAGTTGTTACGGTTTTGGCCGATAATTGTCTTGAGTTTTCGCGGCGCGGATTTTTAAAAAAAAATTTTTTTAGAACATATCTCAGCCTGCTGAAAAAAGAAAGAATACACCCGAAGAGCGTCCAGAAACGCAAAGCGTATATGAAACAAAGCGCCAGGGTCCCTATCAGCAAAATTAGAAGGATGATTTCAAAAGGATACTTTATGACGAATTTTGAATCATCAAGCCCCTTCGTCACTGGATGAATACAGTAACTTAAATCTATGTACATGCTAATAAAAACATAATATACATGATATACTGTATAGCTACCATTTCTACAGCTGCTCAGTTGTTACTTTTGTCATAAATTTTGGCATATTAGAGGTGGGAGAAATATTAAGACTTTAGACCCCTGACCATTTAGACCCCATTTTTTTTCCTATTTAGTGTGACACTCTTGGGACAATCATACCCTTATTTCTGTTTTTCAGATCCCTATAATATAGTGTCTTACATACTTGGCAGATGTTTTAGCTCTTTGTATGAAAGATGGCCATTGCACTACATGGTACTTTATACAGTTGTCAGTACTGAATTTCTTGTGACACAGTCCTAAATCTATTTTCTTTTCACACGTATACATTACATACTCTGCTGATAGCCCATCTGTATTTAGTCATTTTTGATTGTATCACACAAGAAAGTCCATAATTATCTGAGTCATATTAGCAGGATTTGTGTGATCTGCATCTAAATTTTTCAAAAGTACAATAGATTATTGATGCGGAGGAGCAGAATGATGATCTGTTGGCACATTATGTAGCCATTCTACAAAACAAAGCATACAAAATGCTGATGAATCTAATTTATTGAAAAAAAAAAAATCAAATGAAATAATACTGTTTTGTAACTTTGGAGGGATCCCTGATAATCAGGAGGGCACCCAGATAATAAAGTTAGGGATTTCTGCTGGATCCCTGAGAAAAAAAAATTGTGTCGAACCCTGGAAAGCCGATGAATTTGCAGAATTTCGGTTTTACAGTGGATTGTTATGACTCTGATATGTTGTCAGAAATTTAAAGGTTGCTTAGTTTTTTCACAAGCAGATGCAAAAAAAAAATAGGAATAAATTGCACAAATATACAACTTGTTTCAAGGCATATAACCGCACCGATACATTTCTTACCCACTTATATCTCACTGGCAATAAAGCTTGACCAAGTATATGTATATTTTATAAACTCAAGGTGATTCTGATTTATTCTTTTCTATACATACAATGTAGGCATGAGAATATGCATTTATAACAACAAAGATGAAAGGCACTACACACCAGAAATGCAAATTAAGTGAATAACAGAATTAGAGTCTATAAACAGATAATTTTTAAACACTCAACTTTAAAAATTCTTTCACTTGTATTTTATATCTAATGGTAGTATTTTTCTCTAAAAATCCACATTTTCCCAGTGCAAAAAGCTTAAGAATATATTATAAATGATCTATTTTATTAAAAAAAAGTTTAATATTATTTTCTCCAAAGAGCAAATGTAATGTATTTTGGCAAAGACTGAGAAAGAAGAATGAAGGGATTTGCATGCAAGGAGATGGCTTCCAAGGTGTTTAGAATTGCTGAAATTCAATTTCGGGGTTAAAGAACACCAACGAATAAATAAAAGGACTGACAATTTTATTTTTTGTTTCAGAGTGAACGAGTATCAGAGTGTACAAATGGGTGATGCCACGGCGGACATGGAAATAAGTAAACTTAACATTCAAAGCACCGACAGCCCTGTATCTCCTGCAGTGCCAGACAGATCAGAATCTCCTGGGGTACTCGGTAACATTAGTCGTAAAGTTTCTTCCCTAAATTTTGAGCCATGCTGTATAAAGAGGGGGTTGAATGCATCTGCAAGAAGTATCGATCAAGGATCAAAAAGACCTGAGTCTATGTCATGATTCAGTTGGTTGTTAGACAAAATGGATTTTAAGGATCGATAATTCTGTGATAACTTGCGTGGTTTAATGCATCACGGAGATATATTGTTGTTGGATTGGATTGGGAAAGTTTATTGGGCAAGGCGTAGTGTCTGGAGGCTAGAAGATCTACAAATTTTATCCGTTGAGTTTGGGGAATCGAGCCCGAGAAATTTTCCCCAATCCAAAGGACCAACCATCTATTCTATTTATCCTGTTTCTAATTCATAATCTGTATCATACTAAATTAAATATTTGACTCGGGGAAAAAAAACCCACAAAAATCGGCATCTTTTTTAATTGAGAATAAATTAAGAACTGTTTATTTACAACATCCTTATAGTGTATATGCAGCTGCGATAGTGATGATGAATGACACATGATTAAGTCATTAACGTGACGTTTACCTGCGGGAAAAAAGGTGTGTCGAATGAAGACTAGCATTTCTCCGTTTTAAGTGTTAAAACATGTTAGTAATAAGGACAAACCCAAGCAAATGATCGATGAATGTAATAAACAGGTTATTACACGACTGCTGAGGGCCGTAGAGTGATATCGGCCCACCACCTCGAAATCTGGCCTCGGGCTAAAGCCCTCGGATAGATATCAAAGTGGCAGGCCAATATCAGTCTCCAGCCTTCATCAGCCATGTAATAACCTCTATTTTTTACATTCTTATCAGTGAATTACTGGGATTTCTCAGTGAATTATTTCTTCAGTTTTTCACAGTGAATAACAACACTAGTGATGAGATGGTATCATCACTAGTGATTATATACTTTTAGAATGTTTGCCGGCACTATTTTTTTTTCCTATATTGCTCACAGTCTGATGTTTCTGTCTCTGCTTCAAACATCTTTAGTAAACAATAGCACAGTGAAAAGTTTTTCGGTAGTCTTTCCAAACAACCCTGAGTTAACGACCTTGTGGGAGAAATCTTTTGAAAACATTTCGAGAAAAGAAGATAGCTTTTGTGGGAGAGAGCTCTTAGAAAATATTGTGGAAAAACGAGAAAAAAACTACCAACCATCATTTTCTCCTTTTTCCATAATGTTTTCTATCCTATCAGAAAAAGTCTTTTGTAATCTACCAATTTCATCTGGAGATGTTTTTAATTTTGGGAAAGTCTTTAACTTGTCATGTGAGAAAGGGTTAACTGTTTCTTCTTCTAATTTCATATGGCTGGTTTTAAATTGTAAAGATACAAAACAATGCATGCCTTCAAATGAAGAGATAGATGACGTAACATACCCTTGAGCGTTACGTCATCTGTTGCGTCAGCTGCTTCTGCCAAAAACAGATCATGTGTTTGTAAAGAAAAGTCCTGTATATACCAACCGTTCTTGATAATTATTAGCAAACAAAGCCAGAATAGGAATATAATAAATAGAATAATCAACTGGTGGTGTGTGATATTAAAAATCTGTCACTCGAATGGGGTTTGATGCGGTTAAAAAACTTGTCCTTCGACTCGTTTTTCAACCGCATCACGCCCCATTCCAGTGACAGATTTTTAATATCACACGCCACCAGTTGATTATCCTCTATTTATTTCATGCTTTCCTGTAGTATATCGAGAAATAACGGTGAAATATTTTTCGATATTTCATAGTTAAGACCAGTGAAAAATACTGATTTTATTTTCTAACTCTTCAATTGAAGGCCGAAACAGTAGTTCCCGCACACTAGTTACCCAGGTAAAATGCGCGTGCCTCGCAACCAGATATATGACGTAATGTAATCTTTATTTCACGCGCTTTACGTAATATTGTATTGCGTTGCTATGCGGAGGGGGCACGCGACAGGGAATTACCGAAAATCAACTGTACTGGATTTTGATGTAAGTCCAACAAAAAAGTGGTTAGAAGCATCAAATTTTTTTTGGTGAAAGATCGAAATTTATTTCATCGAGTGAACATCATCGGTAATATTTTCACCATCAAATAATTCAATATTAGTTTTTTTCATGAACATTGGCGAGTTCTGATTGGCTGAAAAAAAAATTTCATAGCTCCATGAAAAAAAAATCAGCAGTGCCGGAACATTTTTTGCAGTCAAGCTAATGTAAACAAACATGTATATGAGTCCGAAGTCCAAATTGCTAGCTGAATTTTTTTTTTTTTTTAATACAAAAAAAAAATCCAACAGTAAATTCAAAGAGAGATCTGAAAACTCATTGTTACTCTGCTGAGTTTAAACAGTCTTATTTCAACTTAATTCTAGCGTATTGAACTTCTAATGATAAATCCATTCAATCTGCAGATGTTCAATACTACATGTGTAATGACGTCATGAATTACGTCATTTTTACGTCATGAAGGAGCAGTTTTACCGCGCTATGAAATATCAATGAAATGGACAGTAAATAATAAATACGCAATGTTGGATTTACAAAAAAAGAGCAGTTAGAATTATTTAAGTGCATATTTGTTGTCTGTGATACTGAATTATAAGGAATAAAGAGAATTTTTTTTGTTTTCATGAAAACAAACAAAAAAAAAATTCTCTTCATTCCTTAAATAAATTTCGATCTTTCACCGAAAAACACAAATTTATATCCTCTATGTATTAGAGTAACACTTCCAAGTCGATAGTAAAAACTCCACATTTGCTAGATCTATTTCAATTTTTTTTTTTTTTAGATCAGAGACTTTATGTTGTATGCAGTCTGATCTTGATCTACACTGTCCACAAAAAGTCCTTAAGTCGCTATTAGCAGTCAAAGAATCTCGAATTTTTCAACACATTATGTGCTGTAGATACCCCTTTATTGTAACATTCGTTTCTCAACTTGTTTGTGTTATAACTATAGTTGTATATCACAGAATATTTTCACATAGTTGGCGTCTAAACAAGTTGTATACAATTGCATACCAGCACTGTGAAGTCAAATAGGATGGCACTTGATCACATGCCAGAACCATGTTTTTTTTAATCTTGATAACATTTTATAAATGCCATCCATAGGTCGATTGTTTTCTGTTGTCAATCGTAAAATTACGTGAGATATAATGAATTCAAAAGTTCATGGTAACCTTTTTTTCCGGCCTTCATACATGCAATGAATTCGGATAGAATAAAAAACAACAGGAAAAATCCGTGTTACACAGTGTCACATATGGTCCTAAATATGGTATGATGGCATTACCCGCGTGCGGAATACTTTCGGTCTGGTTTCCGATTTAATTGGTTAAAGTATTACGCAATGATATTTACCCGCCTTAATGGAAAGAATATATCGCCCGCTAAATATGTACATGTACATGTATACTTACATTTTTTGATTCTGATCAATTTTGAATGACATCGTCAATAATTGCAATATTTTGTTGTTCTTTCCAGGTGCTTGTATTTGCATCTGCTGCGGAGGAAAATTTTGACATCTCGCACTTCCCGCCTTTGAATAGTGCCGCTAGGTATTAAATCTTCCTACGCAGCTGTAAGCAAGTACAAGCACATGGAAATTTACCAGGTCAACAACATAGTATTCTGTATATATCTCGTTTGTAGTTTCAGAAGCTGGGTTAGTCTTTTTACGAGCAAGATGGCGGCTGACGATCTTACTATTTTTTACATTCATGCTACTTTACATGCACCGTGTGAACTTGAGTCTTGCTGTAGTCTGCATGGTGAAAGCAGACGTACCATACAATGGTGCCTCGAATAGCAGCAGGTCGGCACTTAGTCTGCAAGCTAAAAACTCATCATACAATGTCTCTAACATACTGGGTCCTTCCTCAGGGATAGATGCTGCAGAGGTGGCTTGTTCTTCATTATCACCTTCGGAAATACAGGTAAACTTTTATAGAAAATATTTCCTATACAGATTTTGTCAAACTTTCATACACAACTATTCTTGATAAGGCTGGAACATATTGCAACATTGGGCTTAATGCATCTCGCTGTTGCACCATACCAAGCAAGTCATCATATTAACATGTATCCATCAAATCCATTTTCTTATACAACCGACTGAATCATGAGGTAGACTGGTCCTTTGACATGCAGAAAATGTATAAATAGCAAAAAGTTTCGACCCAGGTCAGCCTGCGCGGATTGCACAGGCTGACCTGGATCGAAACTTTTTGCAGATGCAAGTAAGCCACCTTTTCACAGAGCATGGCTCATATATTTATTGAATAATCAAAGAAACTCGTGAAAATCATTCCGTTCATTTAATGAGTACCCTTAGCACTTCACATAGATTTTGAGTAGAATCGGGAAAAAGAAAAGATAAATGTGGATAATAAGATAAAATTAGATAAACTTTGTAAAGAAAAATGTTAACCTTGTCCATAGGTCTTATGTATGCTCTCTGTTTTGTACTTGTCAGGTTTTAAATCCAGAACTGAACTGGGACTACACACAAGTATCTTTTCTTCTGTCAGCATACTTTTATGGATCTTTCTTTACCCAAGTGCCAGCTGGCAGGTTGGCTGATTACTTTGGAGGGAAACACATTATTACCATGACACATGCTGTAACGATGATTTGTTCACTTCTTGTACCGATAAGTGCTCGGACCAACTTTTATCTGGTGCTCATACTGAGAGTTGTGATAGGACTCGCTGGGGTATGTAAAAATTTCATCTTTTGTAAAATAAATCTTTTCTTGTTAACCAAACAGATAGAAATTTCAGGAAAAAAAGGTTTGTAACTATTTTACAAATGTTTGTTTTATCTGTGATTTAAAACAAATATTGTTTGTGTAAAATAAGCTTCTGGTACCAGTGAGCAATTCTCAAACCTTTCATACAGTTCAAATGAGACGTAAAAAGAGAGTATTGATGATGAAACCTACTCACTGTTCAAAGTACTTCTAGTGCTTTGACTTTGTTTATTTTCTACAACAGGGTGCTGTCGTTCCTCAAAGCATACGTGTATACAGCTTTAATGACACATAAAGAGAAATAGTTATGATGAAGTCTACTCCGTGTTGAAAGTACTTGTAATACCTTGATTTTGTTTATTTTTCTACACTAGGGTGCCGTTATTCCTGTTGGTATAGCGATGTTGACTGCCTGGGCGCCACCGAGGGAGAGAGCAACGATGATCGGGGTTTCAGGCTCTGGTACTTGACCCAAACAATTTTTCTACTTTCAATAAAACAAAAGGTTTTTTGATTAGCTATAGACAAATGGTATTAAAACATTATCTAGATGATGCAACCCATAGTAGCACGTAAAAATATAGCTAAGAAGAAGAAATGACTTTGGAAAAGAGTAACGTCCCGTTATCTGACCCTTGATATGTCTTAAAGATATGAGGCATGCTCTGTGAAAAAGGGTTTTATGCAAAAAGTATCGACCAAGTAATGCGGTCCGCACAGGCTGACCTTGGTCGATACTTTTTGCTTTGGGCAAAGTTCCTGCATGTCAAAGGACCAGTGTACCGTATGATTTGATTTGGGAAAACTTTCTTTTTGGCGATTTTTCGTCCTTCACATTTGATGCATAAAAAGAAAGTTGTGTCGGTACTGGTGTGAGAAAGCCAGGAAACACATGCATAGGTGCACTGACTGCCGTGATATGGCCTAAGCATTTAATAGGACGTTACAGTTTCAAGTTTATAAGTTTATTCAGTATTAATAGGCCTCCGGCCCAAAATACAAAATGGTACACAGTTTTTACACTTAACATTGTGTCCAATGCAAAATAAAATAGTAGGACGGTTTTGTGCTGATTTATACTATATGACTTGTCAATGCACTTTCGCATATGATCCCCAATTCTCACAAAGATTTTCTTAACTCTAAATGGGTACCGTTTTTGTCTAAATGGTAGAAATAAGAGTTAATGTAGATTTGAATGTGTAGATCAGGACCAGCATTCATATCGCTACAGGCTGATCCTGATCCCCACTTTCAACAAATAATAATCACTTTTACGTAAGATCCGACATTTATAACAACTCTTTAACTCTAAATGATTACCATGTTTACCTTGAAGGTGGAAATAAGAGTTCATGTAGGTTTGAATGTGAAGATCGGGACCAGCCTACATATCGCTGCAGGCTGATCCTCATCCCCACTTTCAACAAATATAAATCACTTTTGCTTAAGATCCGACACTGATAACAATTGTGTCTCAACTTTAAAAGTTTACCATTTTTGCCTCAAAGGTAGAAAAAAGAGTTAATATAGATTTGAACGCCTAGATCAGGACAAGTATGCATATCGCTGTGGACTGATCCTGATCTCCACTTTCAACAAATAATAATCACTTTTACTTATGATCCGACATTTATAACAACAGTTTAACTCTCAATGATTACCATGTTTACTTCAAGGATAGAAATAAGAGTTAATGTAGGTTTAAACGTGTAGATTAGGGCCAACATGCATTTTGCTGCAGGCTGATCCTGATCCTCACTTTCAACAAATAATAATCACTTTTACATGAAATCCGACATTTAGAACAACAGTTTAACTCTAAATGAATCCCATGTTACCTAAAAAGGTAAAAATAAGCGTTTATGTAGGTTTGAACGTGTTAGACTCCAATACAAACAAGTACCTTATGATGCAGCTGGTTGTTATGCAAAATAATTTTATGGATCCATGATATTGTGATGCCTATTTTCTATATTTTTATATTTTCAGGGTTTTTCATTGGGACCATTATTTCCTACCTAACATCCGGGTTTCTGTGTGTATATGGTTTTGACAATGGATGGCCGTCCATATTTTACTTTCATAGTAAGTATCTAGTGCGTTACTCAACAGCAGTCAATCTTGAATTTTGACTTTACTAAATCTTTTATTATTATTATTTTTATTATTATTATTATTTGTTTGTTTGTTTTGGATTTTAACGCATTTTTAACAGCTTAGGTCATATCACGGCGGTTAGTGCACCTACGCATGTGTTTCGTAGCCACCAAGCCACTGACTACTTCTCTCACATTTATTAGTTGTGAGAGGAGAAACATTGCCTGAAAGAAAGTTTGCCTATGGTCACGAGTCAGATATGGTAAACACTGAGATACCAGGCCGCGCCTCTTTATTTTGGATATACTCTAAAGTGAAATTTGATGTGTATACACACTGTGGACAAAGTCGTTCAAAACTTCAGCATATGTATCAAAAGAACAAACTTTTTAGTAAGTCAGTCTGTGAATTCATTTTATACAGGAGTGGTAATAATTTCTTCATGAAGCCTTTGCCAAACAAAAAAGACTTGGATTTTTCCAAATTGAAAGCATTTTCAGGCGACAAATAAGCTCAAAAGGGAACAGTTGTCTGAGAAAGGGTAGAAAACATTGTGGGAAATGGAGAAAATGCTAGTTACCAGCATTTTCTCCATTTCCCACAATGTTTTCAAAAGCCTTCTTCAGGGTCGATAAAACTTGTGATTGTCTGGCAAAGAGTTAAGCAAACTATTGATGCTGTATTTCTTTTCAAATGTGGGGCAGTTCAAAGGAAAACTCCTCGTTAATGCCAACATTTGTTATTTTGTTTTTTTTTTATAGAAGAATAATCAAGCAATCGAAAAATATGGACAACTTTGTTTTTAAATAGATGTATATGTAGCTATGCTTTTTGAGAAGGGGGGCTTTAATGTACCTACAAAAAGTATTTATGCACATCTTTCTGCACATTCCGTGCATCTTGACATTAGTCGAAACTTTTTGCTATAGGTAAATTTTCTGCATGTCCAAGGACCATTGTACCTTCAGATTCAGTCACTCGTTAGACAAAATGAATTTAATTTGAATGATAAATAATTATGTGATAACTTGCCTGGTATCACGCACCACGAAGATACATTAAACCCCTTTTTTGCCAGAACATGGCTCATATAATTTGGGTTATTGTTTCGCACTGCCAACTATGAATCAGTTCAGAGCCCAATAGAAGTGCTTAATATTGCCATGGACATACAATGTTTTCTTTAGTGCTGTGAAAGAAGCTTTTGTCTAATACAGTACAGGCCATATCACTAGGAAATCTATCGTAGGGTCTACAGTATCTTTAACAAGTTCATTCTAGAGACAAAACATTTTCTACCAGTAAAAATAAAATTAATTTATTATCACTTCCACTTGAGTACATGTATTACTCCATTGTTTCTTCAATATGATTGATGTTTCTTTATGCACATGTTTTTGTCTACATGTAACGACACATCTTTAGTATGTATTGTAACATTCCATTGTCCTTTTATTTGCAAATCTGTTTTATAATACTTACGAATCAACCCATGATCGAACGTGACTATTATTGTTATATGTCATTGTTGTATCTTTGTGATGAGGTACTGTATGTACAATTCATAATAATTCTAGGTCTATGTCTATGTCTAATACAACGACTGGATTTCATTGACAGCACAAAATTTCACGATTTAGCGTGTTGATAGTTCACGTCACATTAATTGTTAATAGATTACTTTGATTTTATTCAGGTATTTTAAGTTTTATATTGCTGTGTTTTTGGTGTTTTGAGGCCTACAGCCACCCAGAAGATCACCCACGTATATCACAGACAGAGCTGAATTTTATACAAGCCACAAGAAAACATGTAAATCAGGTAAAAACCAAATGAGTCTTGCTCTGTGAAAAGGGGGCTTAATGCATCTGCAAAAAGCAGTCCCCGCAGGCTGACTAGTATTGAAACTTTTTGCTCTTGGTAAATTTTCTACATGTCCAAGCATTATTCTACCACAGGATTCAGCCAGTTATTAGACAATGGAGTTTATGAATTCATATTTGTGTTACGCATTGCTTGATATAATGCATCATTGCTCTAGCAAATGGGCATTTTATTCATCTCCGTGATGCATTATATACTAATAATTATGGATCCATAAAATCCATTTTGTATAACAACTGACCGACTGAATCATGAGGTAGAATGGTCTTTTGGCATGCAGGAATTTTACCAACAGCAAAAAGTTTTGACACAGATAGGCATGCGCGGATTGCACAAGCTGACATGGGTCGATACTTATTGCAGATGCATAAATCCCCCTTTCCACAGAGCATGGCTAAGTATTTGTTCAGTAGAGGGCTCTGAAGTGTGTTGACCAAGGACAATACTCACGAAAAACTCAGTAGATTTAGTGAGGCTCGAACGTGGGCCTCCAGGTCATGAGTCCTACACATTACCAATGAGCCACACAGGACTCCATTTTGTTCATAAGAAATACAGGATTGTTTGTTCCAAGATTGTACACTGGATATTCAATTTGTCTTCTTCATTGTAATAACTGAATTAATTTTTTTTTTGGACACAGAGAACAAAGAACAGCGTACCATGGAGACACATATTCATGTCAAAGGCAATGTGGTCCTGCTTTATAGCACACTTTACCGCGAACTGGAGTTTCTTTACAGTTCTTATTAATGTACCTTTGTTTCTCGAGGAGGTGTTAAAATATGGAGTGAGGCAGGTAAAGTAAAATATTCGACTCTAGTTTGTTCTTTGAGTTAGGCTGTATGAAAAGGCGGTTTAACTGTTTACCACGCGACAAAAATGTAGACTTGTCCAAAGTGAAAACATTTGCAGATGACAATTCATATGTGGTTCGAATGGTGAAATTTGTTTTTGATATGATGAAAACAAAAAAAACATTTTGGGAAAAGGAGAAAATAATGGTTACCAGCTTCTCCTCTATTTCCACATTTTGTTCAAAAAGCTTCTTCCCTAGGATCGTTAAGACTCGGGATTGTCTGGTAAATGGTTAATGCATCTGCATAAAGTATTGACCCAGGTCAGCCTGCGCGGGTTGCGCAAGCTGACCTGGGCCGAAACTTTTTTTCTTTTTCTGCATGCCTGATGACCATTCTACCTCAGGATTCAGTTGACTATAAGAATTTTATGTATCCATGATTATGAATTGAGTTGCTCAGTATAATGAATCACGGAAATGCATCAAGCCTCTTCTTCACAGACCGTCGCTCATTTATATCTGAAACAGCTGAGTTGAGTCATTTTACGTATAACATTATTACAATCACTTCAAGCCAGACACTAATGTGTTAATACATCTTTACTTCACCACAGAGAAACCAGAAACACTATAGACTAGTCACTCCATGTGAACAAAAAAATTAAAAAGACACTATTGTTGCATGTGCGTTTGGTATTACCCAACATATGTGCCAAGAGCAGGTACGTAATATGCTACAATAGCGACTGGAATAGTTGTCTGTTGTAAAGATACATGTAACAGTGATATTTTCTCGGTCTGTATTCACCAACCATACTTAAGAAGATTCTTAGGGTTATTCTCCAGGATTTTCTAAATTTGAAAGTAACACAACTTTTGATCGGCTAAACCAAATGGTTTAGCCAATTAGAAGTTGTGTTACTTTCAAATTTTGAAAATTCTGCAGAATCAGACTAAGAATGTTTGTAAGAATGGTTGGTGAATACGGTTTCTGGTTTGTAAAGAAAACAGTTCACTCTACATAGGTAACCTGTGACATGTACAATTAAGTCTACTCTTGGGAGCCAATTCGAATCAAATCTGATACCATGTTAATGACCAGAATATCTCAATTTCAGCAAAATAAAGGCAGTCTGCTAGGTGTAAAAGTGTGTCCACTTAGGGGAGACAACTCAAAGGGAATTCAGTAAGAAATAATCTTCTTTCTATCGTGGTTTATTGTTCAATAAACAACGGTTGTGAGTTATGAGGCACAATAAATAATCCACGAGGGTGATAGCCTGAGTGGTTTATTCATTGTGCCTCCTAACTCACAACGTGGTTTATTGAATGATAAACCACGATAGAAAGAAGATTGTTTCGCTTCTAACATGACCAACTCTTTATCAAAGGAAAACAAGTTCATATTTAGTGTACAAGAGCGGATGTAGATAATATTCCCTTGAATAAACCAAGGCTGTTCCAGTTACTAACCAAAACAAAACCCTACTGCCCGGTTGGTAAATACAAAAAGAATCAAAAGTTCAATAAAACCTTTGAACATAACATAAAAAAAAGGTACCGTTTTACTGTTATATTTTCTCCCTTTCAAATGACAAAAGGAGAATGAATGTATCATCAAGTATTAGAGTCGCAGTTACTTCGAATGCTCTGAATATTACTCCACCCACTCCCAACCCAGTTTCCAATGCAACACCAGCCAGTTTTGAAACTAACGTTCACCATGAAAAAATACCTGATTTATATATGTTTACCAGTAACATTTAAAATAGTTTCATCATCAATTTTTATGAAAAACTGTTAATTTCAGTAAACCCTTGATTTTTTCCTTCATCCTTGCTCGAGTAGCGGAAAATGGCGATTTGTTTACGTCAAGTGACATTCATTGATGAAATATCGGAGGGTGCAGACATGGAACAGCCACAGGCGACCTACTTTGTACAGAATGACGTCACTCCACATTGAATGATGTCGATTTTACCACGCTTTCATTTTAGTTGGAAGCCTATTTCAAGCTTCTTGGTACAAATCTTTTCTTTCAAATAATTTATGCTTTTATTTCAGAATGGACTATACTCAGCATTACCCTACGTGTTCTGTGCAATCTCAACTGTAGCCTCACCAAAATTGGCCCAGATGATAATTAACCATGGAATATTGGGGCATTTATTTACAAGAAGACTGTTCACCTGCGCTAGTGAGTACGTTAGGTTAGGTTTTTACTCAGATATTTATGCTTACTTTTCGGATGAATTTGGTAGTAAAAGGTGTCTAAAAAGAAAGTTTACAGTTTTAATGTCTGTTTATTACACAAGTTTATACGTTCTACTATAACAATGAAAACTTGCACATATATAAACACTTGATAAAGTTTTATCGAGAATCAGTTGAAAGATCAATACTCGTATATTTTTCAGAAAAATGTAAATCTACTAGAGGTACTTGTTTTGTCCTTGACCTCAACTCAATAATTTATAATGTCTTCAAGATGCCTGACCTTTAGCAGCTCCGCTTATTGTACTGACTGTTTGAAACTGCTGATCACATTTGCACTCCCTAACTTCACTCCTGGTGTTTCTGAGGAACATAGTTTTGTCCATTGGATTTTGTTTGTTCTAAATGACTTCAGGTAGCACCACAGAAAGAAATCACAAGGGATGAGATCTGGGATATGAGCGGTCCATGTTACACCCTAGTGCTTCAACTCTGGGTATTTCCTGGAAATCATACTAGATCTATCACCAAACTTCATAAAACGCATCATTTGATTATGACCGTTTGCCTATTGTTTATAAATTTTCACTGCTATAGCAGAACAAAAATATGTAAGAAATAGACATCAAAACAGCTAACTTTCTCTTTTTTTTGAAACCCTGTAAGTGACTTACTAAGACTTATAATTTAAAGAGAAGTAGATCTAATTCTGGCTTACATAAGTAAAGTTTTGAATAAAGAATAAAGATTTGGTTGATATCAGACTGCATATTCTGTCAAGCCTTTACATGATGTATGCTGTCCATGGAACCAAAAGATCAAGGATAGAGCGAAAACACCCCCTGAAGAAAAAAAATATATATAGATCCAAACATTTCAATAGCAATGGCCTTTTGCAAAAATATTTCACCTGCAACCCATATGTAATAATCCTGTAAGGACATTGGTTGGCTCAATCCGAAATGATTCGAATTTCGAAAGTATGGTCCTTGTATTTGTTTATGATAAGTTGACAGATGACTGTTTATTGCAAATGTATTTTATTATACCCCAGCAAAACGAATGCTTTCGGGGGTATACTGGAATCAACCTGTCTGTCCATCCGTCCGTGTGTCCGTCCGTGTGTCTGTGTACAAAATACTAGGAATTTTGTGTCGTGAACTCTTCCTACAGTTTTGCTGCTATTGTATTGAAAGTTTGTTGATACATTGATCGTATACTGAAGTTGTGCAAGATGCAGTTTTCAATCATCTACTCCATATGATTCAAGGGTAATTTCCCCTTGAACGTAGAAAATTTTTTGTTAAATTGCCTGTTTCTGTCAAAGCGCTGGCGGGGGTATTAAGTCACATTCAGTGACAGCTCTAGTTTGCCATGTCAAAATTGATATTTAAAAAGCTGCATATCTTTACAACATAATTATATACACGCATACAAGTGAGGCAAGATAATGACAACGTTGTAATTGTTTCATTGTATGTTTATTTCAGGTCTAGTCATATGTGCAGTTGTTCTCGTTGCCACTGGTTACGTGAGCTGTGAAAGAAGGGAAGTGGGTGTGGTGCTGTTATGCATTGCTTGTTTTTTCATGGGTTTAAACTTTGGAGGATTTTTGGCAAATCACGCTGAATTCTCTGGACAGTATGTGCTGTCTTATTTTTATTATTTCCAAAAGAACAAGGGTTATTGATAATGCTCTGATAAACTTTGGTATTCATTTCTACTGAATTTCATTTTATGAACACGTATTAGTCAAAGAAAGAAACCCTGTTCTAATCGAGTAAACCTTTTTTCTGTTAAGGAAGATTTGGGTATTTTTGATTACCGCAAATTTAGGTTGATGAAGATGTCTAGAGCCATGAAAATTAACAATCTCTTTCTTAATACTTCAGATTTCCATAAGTCAGACTCTTCAAGTTAAAGGCGCATTAAGACCGACTATTGGGACCACGTGTGAACAAAACTCAATGGCAACATAAATACGAGATACACTCAGAATGATGCAACTATCTATGCTATCAGAGGCACATTTCATTGCGATGTGGTGCTTAATAAGTGTATTCAAGTTTTTATTTCTCATTTGTTATTCTCGTTTTGGGTTACTTAGTTTTTTTGTCTTGATTACGAGCACCATATCCGCTCTCCTATATCAAGTTGTCTGGTGAGACCTGTTCATTTGCTTACCAAATATGAGCAAGAGTGGTCGAAGAGAGATAACTCTATCATATTACATGTACTGACCAGGATTGTTTAAGACAGTGATCTACCTTTATGTGGCTAGTGTATGCTAAATTCTGCTTTACACAGTTGTCTTTTTGTCTGGTAGTAGCAAAAAGAGACTGGAGAAAATTGTGTCAGTACTGGTGCGAAAAAAACCCAGGAGACACATGCGTAGGTGCACTGACCACTGTGATATGAACTAAGCTGTTAAAATGGCGTTAACTCCAATGCAAGCAAACACACAGGCAACAACAGAAATGTGTATTCGTTATGCCGTAAGATCGCAGTAACTGAACACACAGTTAACTCTTTACCAGACGACACAATTTTGGACTAGTCCAGACTGAAAGCATTTGAGGATGAAAAATTGAATATGGTATGAACAATGGGATATGTGTCACAGAGCACAGAAAAACTTGTGGCAAAAGGAGAAAATGCTGGTTACAAGCATTTTCTCCTTTTCCCACAAACTTTTCGAACCCCTTTTTCCAGGAGGTCGTTAAAATACGGTTGTTTGGTATTATTCAGATATGTCTAGATTTCTAAAATTGGAGGTATGGAAAGCAAACCAACAAAAAGATAATTTACCTTCGGCTATTAATACATAACAACCTATATTGTAGGTACTCAGGGACAGTTTATGGTATTACGAATGCGGGAGGAGTAATCTCAGCTTTATTAGCGTCTATGACTGCGGGACTGCTGACACCAAATGTAAGTCAAGTTGCATCTCTCTCTCTCTCTCACTCTCTCTCACTGCATCTCTCTCCCCTCTCTCTCTCTCTCGTTTTTCTCTCTCTCTCCCCCACTCTCTCCCCTCTCTCTCTCTCCGTCTCTCTCTCCCTCCTCTCTCTCTCTCTCTCTCTCTCTCTCTCTCTCTCTCTCTCTCTCTCTCTCTCTCTCTCTCTCTCTCCTTCCCCCCCCACCTGCAGGTCGACTGCTAACACCAAATGTAGGTTTAACTGCACCTCTGTCTCTCTCTCTCTCTCTCTCTCTCTCTCTCAATCTTTTTGTTTGTCTGCCAGTCTGTCTCTTTCGACTACGTGCAAAAAAGTTACAAAGATTTCATTGACATCCATCACATGAAATAACATATCTGTTATTTGGAAGCAAATACATCTTTTTGGACATTTTACACTTGATTTTGCTTTCAAACTGTGTAAAGACTGACAAAAACACATATGTTAAGGCCACTCATTCTACAAGTATGTGGACGATAGGGTGACTTATTAGTAGAAGTTTAGAATATACCACCGAAGACACTTTGCCCGTATTAATGAACCATTCTAAATTGCATCCTTAGACTTATTGTAGATTTTGGAAAGTAACACAATGATTAGCTAAACCATACGGCTTTGCCAATCAGAAATGGCTTTACTTTCCGTTTTAGAAAGTTCTTGAGAAAAAGGTATTGAATGATACTAAGCCTTAGAGGGCTAAGCGTGACTCAAGGCGTCTTTAACGACCATTGTAGATCAAGATCAGACTGCACAGAACATGCAGTATAACAATATAACAATAATTGGCTTGCAACACGCTAAAAGGGGTATTCGAACATTTGAGTATAGTGTAGTCTCGGATCAACCTGTACAGTTCGCGCAAGCTAATACTAGACGGCAACTTACGACTACATAAGTTTTTATCCTATAGTAGACTAGCGCAAAAAAGAAATTACATCAGAATGGAAAGTGTCATTTTGGATTAGTCTGCATGGACTGCACAGGCTGATTCGGGATGACACTTTGGACAAATGTCAGAATCTCACTTTTCGTGTGTTGCAGGCCAAATTATTATAATATTACTGTATGCATAGCTTTGCATGAACTACAGTGTTATCTTTGTTATCCCGCAGGGTTTACAAGAGGAATGGCAACTCGTGTTTTACATATCAGCAATGTTTAATCTTGTCGGTGCCTTGGCATTTACTGCATGTTCCAGTGTTGATCTCCAACCATGGGCAAAACCTGGTTCGAACCTCGAGGGCGTCATCGAAATAGACATATAGAGCTCGGAGATAGTGGAACCATTGAATTCCAAGAAAGCTTGAAATCTTACACTGGATTTGAAAGCCAGGAAAGTATTACTGAAGTAATGACAACCCCAGAGATTGGATATACTTCAAAATCAAATAAAGACTGAACTTTATTTATATTTTTTTCTACAAATAGTAAAAAATCCTAAATCTCCCAAAATCGTGAACTCTATGTTCTAGCATAGCAAGGTCATGCTTGAATTCTTTCTAAATGATAATTATAACATGAACGTGCAACGCTGTTGGATATCCGTATAATTTGATATTAGAGAAACATCAGTGGCAGATACTAGCATTCCTAGAAATTGTAAAACATATCAGAACTTTGATTTTTTTCATCCAATGCGAAGAAAATGTTTAACTTGAATTCCGTAAAAAAAAAAACATGCATGCTTGCACACACACATGCATACAGTCAGCCAGCCTTGCTTTTTATCTAAACAACTAGTTTGGAATATTTTTTTGTTAAATATACATTTTTAAAATAAGAACCCAAGAATCAAACTTTGTTGAGAATAAAATGGACTAGTTTTTTAGTTTTTGTTGATTTTGCTTTGATATGGCTCATGACAGAGTTTCATTACCCTCTTTTTACAGCATAATAATTTCTTTGACAACGAAGAAAACAAAGATATACTCATATAGTGAGCTTATGCTTTCAATAACTTGTTTCCAGTTGTGACCAAGAAAGTAGTCCTGGTATGTAAAAGGGGTGCAATGTTTTCAACAGTAACCAGAAATTTTGGTCACCCTGCTACTGTGACCGATGCGTAATAGATAACCATATCAGGGATTTCAGTTGTTTTTAACTGTAATATTGTCTTTAAATAGAAAGAAGACGTAGGCTGCTAAGCGACACTTAATAGGCTTTTACGGACAATGTAGACTCCAGAACATGCAGTCTGATCTTGAATGTACGCTGTCGGATATAGTGATATTTTTCTTCTGCGAAAAACTTTGAAATCGCAATATTTGAGTACTTACGGTTGGCTGAAAAAAAATCATTCATATCCAGCCATTTTAGGCTTTAACACAGGTTCCATCATGCTTCGGAAGGACTCAATCATATCTTACCACCGATCATTGTTTGTATATGTAAGAAAGTAGCCTGTTGCTTAACAAGAAAGTGTGTTTGCCTGGTATTGGGATCCTTGTTGGCTAACAGGTTAAGACGTTGGATTTGCAATGAAATCCAGAAATTCTGGGTTGTATTCGCTTTGGCTGCAATACTCATCCGGATGTTTTCTCGGGAAAGGCTCTCTGCAGCAGAGCCCTAACCTACGAGTAGTTCTAGAGGAATCCAGGGATCACTTGTATAGATGAGCTGGCGTTGTATTATAACACAGGTTAGATACTGGCGGATATACTAGAAATATCTGTTCTAAATTTCATGTCTTCTAGCGCATAGTAACAGCTTAACTATACCACACGAGAAAATGTCGGTTTTTTTCAAATTGAAAGCATGGTAAACTGAAGTGTGACCCTTTTCTGTCTAAATAATGCTTAGGTTTTCTTTTCAAATTGATATGAGATGTGCTGTCAAAAGGGGCTTAAATGTATTTCCGTGATGCATTATACCAAGCAAATCATCAAATAGTTATGGATCCATAAAATATACTTTGTCTAACAACCAACTGAATCATGAGGTAGAATGATTCTTGGAAATGAAGAAAATGGACCGATAGCAAAAACTTTCGATCCATGTCAGCTCTCGCGGACTGCGCAGGCTGACATGGGTTGATACTTTTTGCAGATGCAATGAACCTCTTTTTCACAGGGCATTGCTTTTATGATTAATGTATGAGTGACACGAAATGTCCTCCATTTCCTTCTTTCCGTCAACATGTCGAGTTTTTCTAAACACTGTAGCTGACTATCACAAAAATTAAATTGTTGTGTAGTGTATTTTTCCTTGCGGACAATACTTCGTATTTCTATTAACCCTGTACCACACGAAAAAATGCTTGACTCGTCTTCATGGAAAGCACTCGCAGATGACAAATCAAATGGGGCTCAAATTATGAGATTTGTCTGTAATAGAATAGAAAAACATTGTGGGAAAAGGGGAAATGCTGGTAACCAGCATTTTCTCCGTTTCCAGCAATGTTTTCTTCCCCCCCCCCCCTCCCCCCCACCCCGGAAACAAATTTTATCGTTTGAGCCACATTTAATAATTTGTCGTCTGCAAATGCTTTGAATTGAGACAAGTCCAAAATGTAAAAAAAGAGTAAAAATTTAAAGTGTACTGCAAGGATCAGCTTTAGTGACTTACTTATAAAAAAGGACGACTTAACCTTATACCAGAGGACAAAAAACGTAAATTTGTCCAAATTGAAAGCATCTGTTGACGACAATTTCATTGTGCTTTAATTGATTGAATTTGTGTTTTATATGGGAGTAAACATTGTGGAAAAGGAGAAAATTCTGATTGTCAGCATTTCTCCATTTTCTACAAAGTGTATTCAAAAGGCTTCTTCCTTAGGGTCTTTAAAGCTTTGGTTTCTATGTTAAAGGGTTAAATATCGAACGTCAGCTATTATTTTACAACTTGTTGGGAGAGGAAGGGAACGGGATAGATAACCAAATAAACGCTTTTTTTTTTTTATTATAGAATAAACCGAAGACTGTCACAAAAAACTGAAAGGAAAAAAATAAGGAGGAAACAGAAACAGTTGCTGGTGATAAGCAATTTGGCTTGCAACACGCGAAAAGGGGCATTCGGACATTTGCGTAAAGTGTCGTCTCGGATCAGCCTGCGCAGTCCGCGCAGGCTAGTCCGAAACGACACTTTCCGTTTTAATGTAATTTTCTGTTTTGCGCAAGTCTACTGAAGAAGAAAATCTAATGTAGTCGTAAAGTGCCGTCTCGGATTAGCCTGCGTGGAGTGCGCAGGCTGATCCGAGACGACACTTTACGCAAATGTCCGAATGCCCCTTTTCGCGTGTTGCAAGCCATTTATCGTTTTCCTTATTAGATTTAAAAAAAAAATGTAGCACAGGAAAATCGTGTTTTCAACCGATAAGAGAAAAACGTTTTACGTATATATTTTTCCGCCATACAGTCTCTATTAGGCTTTCAGAACCTCGTATCACCAGCATGGTACGCTGGTATCCCAGCTTGATTATTTTCCGGACGTGAAGTTAAACCGGACATCATGCAAACATATTTAGCCATGCTCTGGCAAAAGGGGGTTTAATGCATCTTCGTGACGTATTATATCAGGCAAGTCATCATAAGTAATACAATCATGGATCCATAAAGTCCATTTTGACCCTAACAACCGGCTGAATCCTGAGGTAGCACTGTCCATGGACACGCAGAAATTGACTGAAGGCAAAAAGTTTTTACACAGGGCGCACTGCGCAGGCTGCCCTGTGTCGATACTTTTTATGAATGCATTTAACCCCCTTTTCGCAGAGCATGGCTTAATGACATGTATAGTGAACCAACATGTGATATAATCCTATACAAACGGGAACACTAAGCAGTTTTGGTGGACCACATAAATTAATATCAGATTTCACATAACTTGCTTACTTGGGGGCGTCCTCCTTCTGTATGAAGCCTTATGTCTTAACATAAATTAGTTATGAACAGTTTATTTCCAAAAAAATTCTTTACGAAACTAGATCAAGTCTAAAAAGAGGTTTTGTTCTTGCCAAAAGTAAAAATAAGTTATGTTTCGAAGTCTTTTAGCTATATAGGTCGTTCAGTATGGCTTGCAAAACGTGAAAAGGCGCATTCGGACATTTGCGTAAAGTGTCGTCTCGGATCAGCCTGCGCAGTCCGCGCAGGCTAATCCGAGACGGCACTTTACGACTACATTAGATTTTGTCCTACAGTAGACTTGCGCAAAACAGAAAATTACATAGAAACGGAAAGTGTCGTTTCGGATTAGACTGCGCGGACTGCGCAGGCTGATCCGAGACGACACTTTACGCAAATGTCCGAATGCCCTTTTTCGCGTGTTGCAGGCCATATGGAATAAGCTGCCAAAGTGCATTATTAAGTAAGAAAACCTCATTACTTTAAGCGTGCTATAACGACACACTTGTTTGAAAATCTTTAACACGCATACTGTGGTATATCAAACTATCTCTGATCCCCTGTGATGATTAGATTTGTCTTTTACTAAATTGTATGTTAAGCCCAATGTAATATATTCATTCTAATTTGCCGCTTTGTCATCACACCAACACTGAGGGACCACAATGGAAAGTTTATCTATTTTTTCTGTTATCCCTGATGCTGGAGTCCATTACATGGTTTTAGTATTCATGTCTGTATCTTTTGAATGTTACACATGTTTTATTGTCACCATGTTATGTAAATTTTAACCCTAATAAAACTACTACTACTACTACTATTACTACTACTACTACTGCACTTAACTCTCGACATAAGGCGGAATACAGAGAGAATGCGTCCCCTGGAGAATGTTATAAGATCAGGTAGAATACAGAAAGAAGGCGCTCCCTGGAGGGTGTTATATGGCAGAATACAGAAAGGAAACGCCTCTCTGGATGGTGTTTGACATACTTTTCGGGGGTGGAACAACTCCCACTAACTTACTATCGTGCTAAACAAATTTGCAGCAGACGACTTCGTAAGTTTGTAAAGTACGGTTAATCAGTCCAAACGAAATTTTGAGTTATGAAAACGAGCGAAAACATTGTAGCAAACGGAGAAGTTCTTTTACATGAGCAATTTCTCTCTTTGTTACAACATTTTAAACCTTTACCACACAATCGCGAGTTTGAACGACCATGAGGAAGAAAGTTTTTGAAACTTTGTGGGAAAAGGAGAAAATACTGGTTACCAGTATTTTCTCCTTTTCCCACAATGTTTTCAGCGTTTCCAGGACAAATCCCACCATATCAACAACATTTCAAGTGTTGTCTGCACATGCTGTGGATTTAGGCAAGTCCAAAAATTGTCTTATGGTAACGAATAAATGGTGGTATGCCAAAAGACCCAAATAGTCGTCCGAAGGCGGAGATGAGTTTAATCCGTGGGCGTCCTGATAAAATGGTGATAGAAGCTTTAGAGGCAAGTTTTTAGAAAATAGAGCAATCGAATATCTTAGGGAAGAGAGAAGTTATTTGAGTGGTTTAAAAAAGCTGTCCAACACTTGAACTCCATGACGCTCGCACCTACTATCAAAAACGCACATAGGAGAACGCTACAACAAAAGACCTGCTACTCTTCAAACACTCCTCATATAACCTATATAGACATATAAACATTTTTCATAGACGGATTAGTGCTTGTAAATTTCGATTGACTGATTGATGATTGGTTAGTTGATCGGTTGATTGGTCGATTGATTGATTGGTCGATTGATGATTTATTGATTGATTAATTGATTGATTGATACTTTACGTTACTTTTGCACAATATTAAAGTAATTTAGAAATAATAATGATAAGTTGAGAGCTATTTCCGGGCAGTATAGATTTAGGTTGCATATAATGTGGCGCATTTTTTCTGATCTTGTATGTAAACTCGTCGATGTTTTGTGACAGGCTATACTGCTATAGAACGAGACTCCAAGTGTTAGTGAGTATTCATGGAGGATGATACGGGGAACACGGAGACAGGTAAACTGTACAACGATGATAAAACCGACATTGGTCGTCAGGAATCTCCCGCAGCTCTAGGTAATAGCATTGAATATGAGCCATGCTCTGTTAAAAGGGGGCTTAATGCAACTACAAAAAGTATCGACCTAGGTCAGCCTGCGCAGTCCGCACAGGCTGACCTGGGTCGAAACTTTTTGTCTTTGGTCGATTTTCTAAATGTCAAAGGAACCAGTGTACCTCGTGATTCAGTTGGTTGTCATACAAAATGGATTTTATGGATCCATGTAGATCTATGACGACTTGCTAGGTATCATGTATCATGAAGATGCATACGAAATCTCTTTTCCTAAAGCATGGCCCCTATCATTTTAGAAATAATAGGATCACGTGCTTTTTTCTAGGCTTATTGATTGGCGAGCTACTCTAGAAATATTTGGCAATGGCTAATTACCATAGGTTTATCTTTTAAATTGCCCGACTCTTCGGCGTAAACATAGGATTTTTTTTCCTGCGTTTCCATGAACCCGTTTACCTCAAAATTTAGTCGGTTGTTGGACAAATAGCCTATATGGATCCATAATTATGTGATGACTTGCTTGGTATCATGCATCACGGAGATGCATTATACCCCCTTTTGCCAGAGCATGGCTCAACTATATATTTCATGTCATTTTAGCTATAAAGCTCCCACTGTAATGTGTGTTTTACAGATTTAAGCTGTTGTCTAAGCTTTCAACTCACACGGCAAGCCATGAGGTATAAATTCACATGGCAAGCCATGTCCGTTTTCAGTTCGAATAAATTGCGCTTTTATTTTATGATGTTTTAAGGCTTTTGGCCAAAATATTAGAAAAGGAGCGTTTTCGTTCATGAGTTGTACTGTATTTTCTCTTTATGGGATTGTGTCCTCCACGTGGTGTTGTAGAATGTTCTGCAATCGTCCCACCGAGAACTTCATTATTCATCAAATAAAATTGTGTCATCTACATGTATACGATTTGCATTTCTTTCTGAAATCACTTTTTGTCATCAAGTTAATACCAACATTGAAGTAAACTGAATTGCCATTGACCATTAACATGCGATTCCTGAGGGAAATAGTATTTACACGTCGGAACTCTCAGTTATATAAATGAATAATACCATTTTTTGGGGTTAAGCAACAATTGACTTTAATGCTTTTCAAAGATACATCTATACTGTACACGGCATTTTTCAGCTATTTTTTAACCGATTCCAGCCTTATTTTATGAAACTATGATTATTCCTGTATTTAAATGCCAAACGTTGCTCTGATGCTGCAAGATCGCACAGATTACGACCGATAAAAAATGTATTTCATGTTTTGGAGGCCTTCCAAGCAAATGCTGTTGTCATTTCCGGTTTTAAATTAGGACAAATCCCTTGTGTTTTTCTATCCCTTACATAATATATATTGGTAGTTTATCAATGTTCACACAACTGAGTCAAGCCACACACTTTTAAGTTCAAACAGCATTTTTCTCTCTAGCAGTAAGGGTGTATCTTTAAGTGCTTAATTCTGGCGATTTGTCAAAATGCTGAGCACTATGTTTTATGATATCTCAAATTGCAGAGATATCTGTTTTTAACGGCCTTTAAATCTGTATTTAAGTATTTCACGGCGACCATTGCAAGGTGGAAGTCGCCATTATCTCCCACTAGATGGCATTCTACAAATACACATCTATCTAATTTGGGCCTTCTGGGTACAGAACCGGACTACTTTTCAAAACGACCACCGTTACTTTGAATTTTTAAAATAAAATAAACGTTTACTCAATAAAACACTACCTGGTGCGATTCATTCAGATATGACCAGCTAGCATGTAACCTATGCACCAGTCATTTATTAAAACAGCCCCTACAGGCTTGGGTAATAGCTTCGGTATAAGCCCTACTTTTCCCTAGTATATGGGGGTCGGTGATGCGTCATAGCAGACAGGTCGAATCTTCTAAGAAAATGACGTGCGCAGACAACGGGAAGTCGCACTTGAAACCATAGAACTATATATTAGCTATGTGTGTTATCACAAAATTCAGTTACAGTGTCACGGTTTATCGAAAGGTATCAGTCTGCAATAAATGGATTCCTCCCTATCGTAATTTCAGAGACTAGACTCATCTTTCTACCAGCAAGATGGCGGCTGACGATACTACTATTTTTTACGTTCATGCTACTTTACATGCACCGTGTGAACTTGAGTCTTGCTGTAGTATGTATGGTGAAATTAGATCCACAGAACAATAGTACCATAAAATCACCATACAACGTCACTAACTCACTGGGTTCTTCCCCCAGAACAGTAGGTGCAGCATCGGAGTGTTCTCTATCTGTCCCCGAGGAAACACAGGTATGTTTTAATTGCTGTCGTTTCCAAGTTGAAAACATCTGCAGACGACAAATTATTTTTTTTTTAACTGATTAGAGTTTCTCAAAAGCTTACGGTACATACATTATCCAGCAAAATCATCGAAATGGTTTGGCTTAAATAATTAAAACGTAGCATGTATGAGTTAACGGCACTTCATGGTAATTCTTCTTGCATTACTGTTTGCTGGGTGAAAGACTTAATCTTCCATATACCGGTATGTATCAGTATCCTTTACCCAAACCATTTCTTTGCATCATTTCGTTTCATTAACTCCTAACGAGACCACAAAATAAAAGACTTGTCCATATTGAAAGCATTTTGCAGACAACACATTCAGTGTAGCTCAAAAAAAAACTTGTCTTGGAAAGGGTAAAAAAAGTAAATAGCTTGAGAAAAGGCGAAAATGCTGGTTACCAGCATTTTCGTCTTTTCCCATAATGTTTTAAAAAGTACTCGTATTGGTCGGGGTCATTATAAATCGGGTTTGTTTGGTAAACGGTTAACTTTGCCAAAGGATCCATGACATATAACACATTGTATTGCTATGAACAATCAGTGTAGTAGTATATGCGCCAACTCTAGGGTAAACAAAAGGAAGGGAAGATGATGTCAGAGGTGGCCATATTGATAAAAATTTATCTCTTTGCAGCTTCTTTAAACTACTTATTTACTGGGCCTATATTCACCAACCATTCTAAGTCTGGATCGAGAAAGCAACCGAACCTCTGCTTGGCTAATTTTATGTGGTTTGGCAAATCAGAAATTGTGTTACTTTCTAGATAACCCATTGTTTGGATACACATATCTAAAATTGACTTTTATCTGAAGATTACGAAATAGTATTATTTTTGAAACACAGAAATCATTATGGTGTTTTTAGAATCGTGTAATACTCAGATGCGTTCAATCTGTCACGAAAGTGCTGCTCAGGGATCACCTTTTTTCATCTAGAGTTACATTTTTTTTTTTTTTTTTTCATTTGGAAAAAAATGCATCTAAAAATTTCTTCTTGTATGGAACCCACTTTGTCTAATGGTTTCTGGGTCCAAAATGTCTCACTTGTATGTAAGTTGCATGAGTGAAATTGAGGGAAAATGTCTGTCTGAAACCACAAAGCCAATGTTTTTGAGATTTGGTAAATAGCATTAACTAAGATCCACCTTCAAGGTTATTCAAATGTGGCTCTGAGATCAAAGATTGTCCTGATCATTCTCATCGGACATTTTACAACAATGGCTGAATACGGAGGTTAGTAAGATTTATAAGATTGAGTTCAAAGCACCGGTTTTGTGTCCAGAAACATAGTTCTTAAATTTTTACCCTGTGTTTCAAAAGTTAAAATCATTTTGAAATGTTATTTCATTAACTTGGTGAAGTGATAAAGGTACACTATAACGATTCTCTTATTTATATGTTTCAGACTTTAAATCCAGAACTAAACTGGGACTACACGCAGGTGTCTTTTCTGCTTTCCGCGTACTTTTATGGATCTTTCTTTACACAACTGCCGGCGGGGAGGTTGGCTGATTACTTTGGAGGGAAACATATTATCACCACTACAAATATTCTAACCATCGTGTCTTCATTTCTCATACCGATAAGTGCCCGGACCAACTTTTACCTGGTACTCGTGTTGAGAATAATCATTGGACTCGCTGGGGTCTGTAATACCTTATTTTTATTTCACCTGCGTACAAAGTGTTGAAGGTTAACTCCTGTGATCGCTCGCCACTCCGTCTACAATTACTTGTAGGATTGCTCTTAGGAAATTCCCTTCTAAAATCTTATTAAATTTCATATTTAAACACCAGAGTTTAAGGAAAATGAATAACTGCTTGAAACTATTTTTCAATTAGTTAAGTTCACGTGGCCAATATGACATTTAAGCAGAAAGCTTTAAAAAAAAATCTTCCCTTCGAAACAAGAAGTCAGATCACGCTGTGAGTTGCATAGGAAAAGAAGTAGTCTGAATTCCACAACGAAGGTTAAAATGATTATCTGGTTAGGCCAATCTTAAGATGGGTGAAACTTCGAGCTATTGTATCTTAAGATTTATTTAAAGGCACAGCGGTGGCCAATAAAAGATCGTACACTAAAAGATTGTCATCATCTTCAAAATAACGTTTATGCTTTTAAATACTTAGTACGTTTTAAATTTAAATGCATTCAAACACCCGCATCGTCTATATTGGCCTCTACTGGGCCTTCAAAGAAAAAAAGGTGTCTGTCTAATGTAACGACTTGCTTGGTATAATCTATTATGAAGTTGCATTTAACCCGTTTTCCTCAGAGCACTACTCAAATATTTGTAATTTCCACAACTAGGGTGCTGTGATTCCAGTAGGTATAGCAATGTTGAACGCCTGGGCACCGCCGAGGGAGAGAGCAACAATGATAGGCTTTTCAAGTTCTGGTACGATAGTCTTTTGAATTAACTATTGTTAAAATGACAGAATTTTAGAATCACCCAAATTGAAAGCACCTTCAGACGACAAATCAAACATGGCTCACATGATGAAATTTGTGTCTGAAAGGATAGAAAACATTGTGGGAAAAGAAGAAAACGTTGCTTAAAGTATTTCTCCTTTTCCCAAATTGTTTTTACAAGTTTTCTCAGGGTTGTTAAAACTCAAGACTGTAGCAAAGGGTTAAAATGGCTCTATTAGGTGACTTTCTTGGTGTATTCTTTTACTCTGTTGCAGATAATGGCCTGGTTAAAGCTGTACTACCGTTATCTAAACTGAACTAGATTAAATAAAAACATATTTAGATGTCCCTTGGGTATATTTTGTACCATTTACAAGCAAATAATCTGCTTGACCAATACTGCTTTCGTATAGCATCGAAGTATAACAGAGGTAACACATTTTTAGACGATATCGATTCTTATAATTTTGAATGATTGGACACTTTTTTGTACGGAGATCATTGTAATATAATTATTATGATGCGATGAATTAAAATACCCATTAAAAATAGATCTAGTAGATATTTTTGGATTCAGAGCACACTCAGCTTATCTGGACTCGACTTAACATTACATAGGTTTATTTTCAATAGTTGCCTTCATAAATGAAAATTTCGCACAGTAGGCTAATGATTGAAAGTGGTATTCACTGGATTTTGCGTTTTTTTTTTTTTTTTTTCTCCAATACAACGTTTTTTTTTTTTCAGTGAAGTCGTAGACTCGATTTCAGTGAATAGCATTGATTTTTACTCTTGTTGTTTTTTAAAAAAAAAAAGAAGTCAGATCCAGGATCATCCCCGTTGTCGTCTGTGTCTTAGTTGTACATAAACGTTGACATCTTTTCCTATTTCTATGATTACTAAAGGTATTTACTTCAAATACGGGTTAGTTGTCATAGATTACAAGGGAAACCAATATCAGAAGCGCAGGTAACGCTAAAAATATTTCGACATAGTTATGTCCCTTTTTGACTTAGAATGTTGGGATCCATATGCCGTTTTTTTTTTTTTTTTTTCTTTTCTTTTCATTTGAATAAAATGTTACCAAAGATAACGTTATATATATTGATAAAATGCCGATGATTTTTCAATTTACAGGGTTTTTCATCGGTACTATTGTTTCTTACTTAACATCCGGGTTACTATGTGTATATGGTTTTGATAACGGATGGCCCTCCATATTCTATTGTCACGGTAAGTTGTTATCAAGATTATGCGTTTTCGTGAATTTCTCCCATGACTTTTGAACCTTTAACTGCTGAACATTGATTTGAATGTGGACAGTGAAGATCGAGACCAGACTGCACAGAAGTGCAGTCTGACCTTGGATCTACACTGTTTAGTTCTTTGCCAGATAAAAACTGGCGTTAACAATGAAATACCTGCATCTTGAGAGCTGATGATGTCAATTTCATTTCTTTAGCACGATAAGGCTCAAGCAAATGGTTATAAGTAAATATACAGTAAAATGTAACTTATCGGCAATGTCATTTTAAAATCCAGCATCCCTCTGGCCGGGGATCTGAGTAAGGCTTATTGAAGGTAATCTTTTAATGACTTTTCTGCCAGCCGATTAAATGTCAAAATTTTCGAAAGCGCAAAAAGACCTACAAAAACCTATACGAGTGTGTCCACCAGTTTTACAGATGAACCGAATGAAATAACTTTTCTTATTGGCTAACTTGTAATTATCATTTTTCAAAAATTTTCAGCAGATGCAATTCAAGTGTAAGTCGTCAGATCCATGATGAGGGGATCTGTATTTTTGTTGAAACGAATCAAATACGAGAGGGGGTGATAAAATACGTAGACAGACAAAGTCAATCGAAATTTAAATTTAAAATTAATCTATATCACATTATTATGATAGAACGCATTATCCAATCAGGCGACTGGTTTAGAAACTTAAAAAAATACTTAGAATGTTTGGTAAACGCGGAATTCAGGTAAGTCAAGATACACTAGTATCTGAAAATTGACCTTGATAATATTTTAGGTATTTTAAGCTGTATACTACTATGTTTGTGGTGTTTTGAGGCCTACAGTCACCCAGAAGATCATCCACGTATTTCTAAGACAGAGCTCAAGTTTATACAAGCAACAAGAAAACATGCAAATCAGGTAACATTAACATGAACGGCAAAAGCGAGTTAATGCATCTCCGTGATCTGTTCCACCAAGCAAGTCATCACACAATTATGGATCAATAAAAATCAGTTTTGCCGAACAACCGACTGATTTATGATGTCTACTGGTCTTTTGTCAGGCAGAAAATTAGCAAATAGCAAAAGGTTTTGACACAGGTCAGCCCACAGGCTGACACGAGTCGATACTTTGTGCAGATACATTAAATCCCCTTTTCACACAGCATGATTCAAATACTTACATTTCATGGATATAGATATTGATGCTTACAAAGTGTAAATAAATCGTCTTGAACCTTCAAAAAGATTTATAGTTCTAAATCAACAAGATCTGGACACCCTAGAAGCTCGACATGTTAACAGATTTAGTGTGGTTCTTGTTTTTTAGCGTAAGTGACTATACAGGAATAATTATAACGTATAAATTGACTTTAAGATTTTTGCTAGTTACCTCTAGATAGATTTCCTCACACTGAAGAACGAACGTAGTTCCGTATAATCAATTCATTTTCACTTATCACCACCACTTCTTGTTACGACCAGGGATCTGAATTTGCCAATATTTCGGTCTTTTTCTTCACAGTAATGTTCCTTCTATTTACAAAGCCGTCCAGGACAGGGGGTGTTGTGTGAATCCTGCTTAGTATAAAGGGTTTCACACCGCCTCTCCTATAGAGTATTTCAGCTACACTTTGGCGCGATTCATGTTACAATGGATTTAACTTTTTTTTTTACACAGAAACAACAGAGCAGTGTACCGTGGAGACAGATTATGACGTCGAAGCCTGTGTGGTCCTGTATCATTGTCCATTTTGCCTGCAACTGGAGTATCTTTACAATTCTTATTAATGTCCCGCTATTTCTTGAGGAGGTGTTGAAATTTGGTGTAAGACAGGTAAAATTAGGTTCATTTAACCTCGATGAAACGACATTCTTACAGGTTAGTCACGGTCGGTATTGTCGTTTGAACGACACGCTTTGTCACAGGATAGGTTTTGTCGTTAATCTTGATAAAGCGACCGGCCTTCTTACTGAGAAGGGTTGGTCCGTAACCTCCTAAGAGCGACACGCTTTGTTACAGGATAGGTTTTTTGTCGGTAACCTTGATAAAGCGACCAGCCTTGCTACAGGGAAGTTTCAGTCCGTAATCTCCTTAGCTTTCATACAGGATATGTTTTGTCGGTAGCAGCGATAAAGCGACCAACCTTGTTACAAAAAAGGTTAGGTCTTTGACCTCCTTAGAACCACACGTTTTGTTTCAGGATAGGTTTTCTGTCGGTAACCTTGATAAAGCGACCAACCTTGTTACAAAGAACGTTCGGTCCGTAATCTCGTTAACACTTAAAGCCTCTTTCATTACTGCAGTTGTTTTTGCAGCCAGTGTAGATCAAAATATGCAGTCTGATCTTTGACCTACATTGTCCGATTAGCAGAAATTCTATAGACAATAGCAACCATCAAATTGCAATCATTTGGGTCTTATTCCTAGACGAATATGTCTGTTGAGGTTATTCAGCACGTTAAGGGTTAATAACAGAGCTGTTTAGGCGGTTCCTGAAACCAGTGCTGTGATTAGAAATTTAGAATGATGCTTTCAAAACTTTTCCGCGACCTCAACTTGCCTCTATAGCTACAAGTAATCAATAACAATCAACAATCTTATTCAGATGAGTTATTTTCAGTTAATCAAAAGTTTGGTGTACTGTGACACGATCGAATCAATTCCGATGGCAGATTCTTAGAGGAGGGTGATTCCAACAGACCAATCGAAAATTTCTTGGAACTTAGACGGTTAAATTTATTTGTGCCAAAACCTTGAAATGCAATAACAAATTATTGAGATTGATTTTTATTCTTTCAGAGTACCTAGTCCAACTTACCAAAGCTGTCATCTGCTTACTTTTACTATCACCGCTGATCATTGTTTCGACGATGATTATGTGGCGAAGCAGCCAGCAGCTTGGCGAGGTTACTGGTAAAAGATTCTTTAAGACAACGTGGATAGGTGCACTAGCCGCCGCGATATGACTGGCGTAATATCGAAAACGGCGTTAAACACCAAACAAACAAACAAACAAATCCCCGGGTATACATTTTCGTTGCGTGGGAAATTTTTTACATCTCGCGAGACGAGCTATCAATTTCACCAAGCAGCTCGAAGCATACTCAAGTCCAAAGAAAGCTTATAAAGTATGTAGTATGTATTTCTGATTTTTTTTCAGAATGGACTATATTCAGCATTACCGTATGTATTTTGTGCGATCTCTACAATAACCTCACCCAAATTAGCCCAGATGATAATTAACCACGGAATATTGGGGCATTTATTTACAAGAAGACTGTTTACCGGCGCTAGTGAGTAGGTTAGGTACATTTGATTTCCCATGTGCAGTCTGATCTTGGTCTACAGTGTACACAGAGAGAACCTCAGTTGTACAAAGCATTAGGACGTTTTGTCCGTCCTTAATCAAACTTTTTCCGTACCCTTTTCAATATCAGGTTTTCTGTAAAGAAGGTAAAAAATAATAATGAGATTTTGTTACCTTGATAAAGTGATCAGCCTTGTTACAGGCAAGGTTCGGTCCTCATTCTTGAAAGATTGGTAACCTTGATAAAGCGACCGACATTGTGACTGGGAGGGCTCTGTCTGTAACCTCGTTAGAATGACACGCTCAGCCCTTAAAGCACCTTTCTCAACTATATATATTTGCAGCCTGTGTATATCAAGATCAGGCTGCACAAAATCCTTTACATACCTTTGGCGTTAGCATAGATAAGTAAGGCATAAAATTCTGCGAGTTTGGCTGAGCGATAACTAAGAGATTCGCCCTCTTGACATTGATGAAGCTCCACGGGGAAGATACTGACCTGACATATTTTTGGGGTAGCTGGCTTTTGACCTTCTTCTTGGCATTGATATACTCGAATCATTAAACAGTAATTTTGATTGGTCATAAATGTGTACATATCTAAAATATTTCTTGTTTGAAAAAGGCAACGGTAATGTCCGATCTGGTGAGACGGTTTCTACATGCGCAGTGTGGACCTAATGTGTATAAACTCATGCTAGTATCAAAACGTCTCCAAGTTATTACGATTTTACAGATCCTCAACCTTGTTTGAAATTGATATTTTCACATTTATGGGCTTTAACCCTTATCCTGCTAAATAACTAAAATGAAATTCAGTTCGATAGAAAAAAAAAACCTTAAAAATTGCTATATCAAAGTTATGTGTTTGGGAATAATATCTCCTTGTCGGACAGTGTAGATCAAAGATCAGACTGCACGTTCTGTGCAGTCTGATCTTGATCTACACTGTCCGCAAAAGGTCAGTGAGTCGCGCTTAGCAGCCTTAGAGTTAACTTTTTTCTATGCCCATTGAACTGACTGAAAAGTATATCGGGCTTTTAGGGTTCAATTTCTTTTGAGGTTGAGCCATGGTCTGTGAAAAAGGGGGTTGAATTTACATCCGTGATCCATCATACCAAGCAAGGCATCGGATAATTATTTGTCCATAAAATCAAGTTTATTTAACAACAAACTGAATCATGAGGTAGACTGGTCTATGGACATACACAAAACAAGGTTTCGATCTATGCCAGTCTGCGCGGATTGCACAGGCTGACATGTATCGATACTTTTTGAGGATACATTAAGCCCCCTTTTTCACAGAGCATGGCTCATTTATATTTGAGCCATGCTCTGTGAAAAGGGGGCTTAATGCATCTGCGAAAAGTATCGACCCAGGTCAGCCTGCACAGTCCGCGCAGGCTGACCTGGGCCGAAACTTTTCTCTATCGGTCAATTTTCTGTTTGTCAAAGGACCAGTCTACCTCATAATTAAGTCGACTATTCAATAAAGTGGCTCTTATGGGTCCATAATTATGTGATGACTTGGGCTGGTATCATGTATCACGGAGATGCATTAAGCCCCTTTTGCCAGAGCGTGGCTCATTTATTTGTTAGAATTGTTACTTTATGTTGACATGGTCATTAGTTTAACATCTGCTTATCATGATTTTAGGTCTAGTCATATGTGCAAGTGTTCTTGTTGCCACTGGTTACGTGAGCTGTGAAAGACGGGAAGTTGGTGTAGTGTTACTATGCATTGCCTGTTTTTTTACGGGTTCCAATTTCGGAGGTTTTCTATCAAACCATGCTGAATTTGCTGGACAGTATGTAGTTTTTCTCATACGCATGTACTGTGAAGTCAAGGATATTTACTTTTGGTTGGAAGGAAGAGAAAGCATTCGCTTTGTTTTACGGAGCGTTATCCATATAATATTATTAACATCGCCGAAAAAAAAACGGGTTGTTCAGGCACAGCTTCCGGTTTTGAATATACACATCTATTTTTTCAGGGCATAATCGTAAAAGCAAAATTGTTTCATATCCAAAGCATACCAAATGGGAGAAAAATCGTTAAAACAGAAAGGATAACTAAAATTATGATCGTCCTTTTTTGTTTTAACGCAGCTTAATTTGTGGTGTCTCACCAGAATTGTATAATTAACTAAGAATTCTTGTATCACTCGCGAACCATCTCAGTGCCTGTTGTTGGAGTCTGTGAGATAACTGACTACTCCTACGTTGTAGGTACTCAGGGACGGTGTATGGCATAACGAATACTGGAGGAACAACAGCAGCTATTTTATCATCTATGACTGCGGGACTTCTTACACCTAATGTAAGTGTGGTCCAAAACACCCTAGTTCTATTTAAGTATCTTTTTATCAGCAGGCAATTTTTTGTCTCTCGCCGATGCTGAAAGCAATAGCAGACGACAGTGTAATTATAGCTAAAATGGTGGGAAAAGCCGAGCATGCTTTTTTCTTTGCATGTTACTCTTTATCTGTATCTATCTGTCTGTCTCTATCTCCTTCTCTCTCTCTCTCTCTCTCTCTCATAGTTCCCCTTCTTCTGTCTCTTTCTATCCTTCTACCCCTGTGTGTCTTTTGTGAAAACACATCTTTGTAAAGTATGGATCTTAAACCGACAAAAAGTAGAGTTAAATGCACGTAAAAACCTTGTGAAAAAAGGAGGGTACAGATTTAGCCCTTTCCCAAGTAACCCTTGGTTTTACGACCCTGAAGAAAAGGTCCTTAGAAAACATTGTTGGAAAAGGAGAAAGTACTGGCAGCAAGCAATTTCTCCTTTTTCGCAATGTCTTTGACCCTTTCCAAGACAAGCCTCATCATTTGAGTCATATTTCATTTGTCGTCCGCCAAAGCTGTCAATTTGGACACAACTAAGATTTTGTCGTTTGACTCTTTAACACTCGAAAGGAATTTATACAAATTGAAAGCATTTACAGACGACAAATTAAATGTGGTTCAAATGATGGTATTTGTCTTTGATGGGGTAGAAAACATTGTTGGAAAAGGAGAAAATGCTGGTTACCAGCATTTTCTCCTTTTCCCACAATGTTTTCAATAGCTTTCTTTCTCGGAGTTAAAACATCAAACTGCCTTTAATTTAACCTTTGCTGAAACCCCAATTGTCGTCTCTCTCCCCAGGGTCTCCAGAAAGAATGGCAGCTGGTGTTTTATTTATCAGGGATGTTTAGTCTAATCGGAGCCTTAGCTTTTACCACATGTTCCAGTGTTGAACTTCAACCCTGGGCAAAAACTGGTTCGATTCCCGAGGACGTCATCGAAATAGATATAGAGAGCTCAGACATGGTGGAGCCATTAAATTCTAAGAAAGCCTGAGATCTGTCACTGGAATTAGGAGCAAAAAAAAAAAGAAAAGATAACTCTTGAAATTCATCAAAACCTTAACCATTTACCAATCGACAAAATTTTGGACACGTCCAAATTGACTGCTTTTGTAGACAAGATAAATGTGTCTCATATATTGAAATTTGTTGTTGGAAGGTCAGAAAAAATTGTGGGAAAAGAAAAAAATAACTTAAACGATGGAAGCTACCTCTGACAGGGTAGAAAACGTTGTGGGAAAAGTAAAAAATGCTGGTTACCAGCATTTTCTTCTTTTCCCACAATGTTTTCAAAAACCTTTGCCTCTAAGGGTCGTTAAGAATACGGAATTGTTTTGTGAAAGGTTGACAATATTTCCTTCATACAATGGCTATATCTCACTCGTCCCAGCGCCACTTACACTATAGGCCTCTTAAAACTCCGTTGATCTAGATCTATCAAGGAATAGACATAAATTTTTGCGTTATACTTGAACTACTATGTAGCGTTTTTATGTCGGCTTGGCTGAATGCGTTAGCTTTTGATCTACTTCTTGGTAATGAATTCGAATGAATTAATAAAAATTTCCAATCGGCCAAAAAGCCATTGAATGCTTTTTTTACATAATCATCATGGAACCAATGTTCAGCGGTGAGATATGAATAAATCCTGTCACTATAACTATCATCAATTCTCGGAATGAATTAGGCTGAACTTGGGAAAGGAACCATCTCCCAATGGGTTTCAAGCCCTGTGCATTACCAGCTGAGCTAACGTGCCCGTCAGGGATGTTTGCACTGAAGATCTCGTTCTCATAAATAACTTGTATTGGAGTTTATCGCCGTTTTAAGAGGTTAGGTCATATCATGGCGGTCAGATCACCTACGCTTGCTTTCTAACACTAGTACTGACACAACTTTCTTTCCAAGCCACTGACTACTTTTCTCACACGCATCAGAGGTGAGAGGCAAACAATCACCGGAAAGTAAGTTCGCCTCAATCGGGAAACGAATTCGCAACCACCAGGTCACGAATCAGATAAGCTAACCATCGAGCTACCCGGCCGGACCATAAATAACTGAAGATGCATTTCATTGGTTCCGTAATGAAACTTAGCGGAACGCTTGACCAATGAATCTGCAAGTTACAAATTCCTTGTACAAAGGAATCTCCTACTCTAATTTTGGTAACAAACCCCACAGCTAGACAAAATTTTAGCCTTATCCAACTTGATAGCATTTGCAGACAACAAAATCAAATGCTGTTTTTTCTCGAGGTCGTTAAAACACAGGATCATCCAGGTCTGTCCAGGGTCTGTATTCACCAACCATTCTTAAGAACATTCTTAGTTTTATTCTTCAGAATTTTGTCAATGTGAAAGTAACAGAACTTCTGATTGGCTAAACCAAATGGTTTAGCCAATCAGAAGTTCTGTTACTTTCACAGTCAGAAAATCTTGAAGAATAAGACCAAGAACGTTCTTAAGAATGGTTGGTGAGTACAGACCCTGGACAGACCTGGATGATCCTGTGTTTTAACGACCTCGAGAAAAAACAGCATTTGATTTTGTTGTCTGCAAATGCTATCAAGTTGCTGAACATCAACAAGAAAACTGGTTGTATTTACCGGCCATAAAAAACGTCGAGATCGTGAGCACTTCACCCTTATTCTGCTGAGTAAGTGAAATGAAATTTTTGATCCGATAGAAAAAAATCCCAACTTTTGTGTTATCTCAAAGGTAATTTTTGGGGAACAATAAGTCCTTATCGGACAGTGTAGATCAAAGATCAGACTGCACGTTATGTGCAGTCTGATCTTGATCTACACTGTCCGCAAAAGGTCAGTGAGTCACTTTTAGCAGCCATATGGTTAAGAGAAGAATCATTCACTCAGATACGGTCTGGGAACAAATTTAGCCATTGGCGGAAAAGTAGCTCTCTGTTGCAGCATGACAAAAGCATGTTTCTCAATGGCGTTGACCCTTATGTGAGGCTCAATGCGACTTTGTGGACAAGTAAAGATCAAGATCAAACCGCACAGGAGGTGCAGTCTGATCTTATACTTACAAGGTCCGATACCGTGAGGTTGTGCAATCAAATCAATATTTTATTCTCGCTTCAAATTTTAACCGAACAATCCTTTGATTTACTGACCCGAGGAAGGTGTTTTTTGAAAATATTGTGGGAAAAGAAAAAAAGCGCTGGTAACCAAATTGGGTCTATCTTATGTCACAAATTGCTTGGTATAATACATTACAAAGATGCATCAACTCCCCTTTTCCCAGAGCACGGCTCAGTTATAAACTCGACCGATTCCGACGACTTGATGTACAGTCCAAAGTATACAACGCAGACGATTTTTTATGATCTTACATTCTGGACAGGTGGAAAGTATAGATTCAAGATCAGACTGCACGTAATGTTCAACTCTCCGGACGCAAAACCCCTGTTTTCGCCCAGGACACTGAAAGGGTTTCACCTTTTACGACACATTCATGAATCTTAACGACCCTGAGTGAGGAGGACTCGTGAAAACATTGTGGGAAAAGGAGAAAATGCTGGTTACCAGCATTTTCTCCTTTTCCCACAGTGTTTTCTAACGTATCATAGGGAAATCCCACAATTTAAGTCGCATTTGATTTGTCGTCTGCATACTCTTTTAATTTGGACAAGTCGAAAATTTTGTCGTTTGGCAAAGGGTTTAACAAAACACGTTTTTCATATTTTTTCCAGAAATATTCAACAGCTGTTTCTGTCAAACATCTGTTCTTCCTATAATATATGTCGAACCCTTAGTATGCTATGCGCGAGTCACAGACCTTTTGCGGACAGTGCAGATCAAAATCAGACGGCACAGAACGTGCAGTCTGATTTTTTATCTACACTGTCCGATAAGATTGAAATAATATTATTCTGGTTTTTACCATCGGCTTTAAAGTTTCATTTAACCCTTTGGCTGCTAAGCGCGACTCGCTGACCTTTTGTGGACAGTGTAGATCAAGATCAGACTGCACAGAACGTGCAGTCTGATCTTTGATCTATACTGTCCGATAAGGAGATATTATTCCCCAAAACATAACTTTGAAACAGCAATATTTGGGTTATCAATATTGAATTGAAAATTTAATTTTAGTTATTTAGCAGGTTAAGAGTTGACCCCCCCCCCCCCCCCCCCCCACGCGAATGCCTTTTCTTACATCGAACAGTCGCCATGTTTGAAAATTGCATGGTGTTGCTCTATAATCTGATGATTTTTAGGTTCGCTTGTACGTTACTCTCAAAGACTGAGACCTCTCGACGAGGAAAAATTATACGGAGCGTGGTTTGATATATGGCACTTAAAACCAGCAAGCTAGCTTTCACCGTGAGGCAATTTTAATAGTAGCCCCGCTATGGCAAAAGGGGGTTGAATCCATCTCCGTGATGCATTATACCAAGCAAGTCATCGCGTAGTAATGGATCCATAACATTTTTTTAACAACCAACTGAATCCTATCGTACACCGGTCCATTGGCATGTTAAAAATTTAATAATTTCAAAGAGTTTTGACCCAGGTTAGCCTGCGCAGTGACATTTGGGTGAATACTTTTATGAAGATGCATGAAGTCCCCTTTTCACAGAGCATGGCTCATAATTTTGCAACTGAAACAGTTAGGGGAAGTTTTGCTAAGAATAGCTTGCAAAATATCTAGTTCAGACCTAAGATCAGAGCGTGCAGTCTAATCTTAATCTACAATCTACAAACGCAATTTATAATGTTCAGAGCGTTCCAAGGATCAATAATGAAGAAATAGGTAACATCTTGCAGCATAATTTTATCTTGAAATTAGAAAATTAGAAATAAGTTCGCCATGTCATATAAAATTTACGACATTTAGTATTGCTTTTTCATGTAAGTATAAGGCATTTTTCCGGCTCTCTCTCTCTCTCTCTCTCTTTCATTTTGAAAAGGGGGTGGGGTAGGGTTGAGAAAGAAGACGGGCAGGGATTTTCTTTATTTCCGAATCTCGTAATAGTGTAGCGGTACTTAGGTTGATAGACGGTCATGTACTTATTGTAGCACAACTTTCCTGAAAATAAGAAGTGAGACACAAAAAGATCTTTGATAGTTGGTGTTCTTTTTCGTGTAAGGTTGTCATATTTTTGGTGTTTTTTTTTTCCTCGTGTCGCTAGTATTTTAAAAGAATTTCTAATCATACATCCTTGTAATCACGTAGGTACTTGCTGTTGGAGATAGGTATTTATTATATTACCTCCAATGTTATCAGTGTAATATACCCATCACGACTCCGACCATCAAACTGTAGGAACTTGTACCATATTAGATCCTTTTCATGGCTGGTCTTTGATGATAATAGTACATCACAAACAAAATTTTGCACAGGATCTCAGTTTAATTGAGATCTGAACAAAAAATCACCTGTGAAATGTACTCTAAACCAGGTACATCCCACCCACTTTTTAACGTGATCAGTAATACCCTCGCTTGATGTAGATCGAACCCTCTGACGTCTTTCAGTTACAGAAATTCATATCCACTCATTCATCCTAGTTGTAAGCGTCAAAACGTGTGCAAGTTTATCCTACATAAGTCCACTTTGTATTAAAAATCATTAGAAGTGAATTTACACCGAGAGAATCAAAACTGGCATACAGGACTAACGGCCCTTCACTGCTCGTAAAAAAAAATTCTTCGCCGACTTCCGGTTTTGACCCATTTAGGTACAGTACATTTGAAGTTCGCTTATTTGCATTACTATGGAAATATTTTTGCTATCTTTGCAAATTATTGTTAAAATACCTTTACTTTATGCAATAATAGCATTAATTCACGTTTTTTCCGGTCGTTAACATTCGCAGAGGCCCTCAAAATACTTTAACACCCTCGTGCTTCGCACTCGGGCGTTAAAGCATTTTTCAGGCCTCTGCGAATGTTAACGACCTCAAAAACGTGAATTAACCCTATAAAGATTATCTAATTTCTTACTTACTTTCAGCGTATTAAACGTCTATTTGTGTATGAACATACGCAATGATCTATGCTAGCAAATAATGACGTCATTAATCATACTATTCGTACGTCTTGCACGAGCCGTTTTTTCGCGGAAAATATTGTGTCGTAGAAATCATGACTAAACTAGTTTATTGACTGTTTCAAAATACCATTTACAGAGAAAGCCGGATTTATGATCTATGAAAAGGGGTCTTACTGCATTTGCAAAACTTTCGACCCAGGTCTGCCTGTGTAGTCCGCGCAAGCTAACCTGGGTCAAAACTCTTTGCTAGATCTATTTTTCAACGTTTTGAATGTCAAAGGACCAGTACGTATGCCTTTTGATTTAGTCAGTTATCATACAATATGGATGTATAATTATGTGATGACTTTCTTGGTATCATACATCACGGAAATGCATTAAACCCTCTTTTACCGCAACATGGCTCAAGATTTTTGTTTGTTTGTTTTTTCCTTTTGTGTGTAGATCTATATTCATTGCGGCGGCAAGTGCACCTACCATGCGTTCAGGACTGAAGTTCCTTTTACCAGTACTCTGCTCAATATTCTTCTCAACCTACTGAACGATTCCTCGTAAAAGTCAAAGTCTCTCTTATATAGGTCTAGATCTACATGCAGTGAGGAAATATTCCCGTAGAATGGTCTTTACAAGTGTGTGAACTAATAATTATTCCAAGTTATTTTTCTGGACATAAATTAACGAAAGTGTCAAGGAACTGTCTTTCTTTTGTTAAGGAAATCAGGGACATTCGCCCTATTTCACATGTACAAATCTACGACAGAGAAATGCTTCCTACTTTTGACAACGCTCAAAATTAGTTTTGGCAAAGCCGGAAATCGAACTCACACCCTTTGATTTCAAGATCTAGAATCTAGCTCGTCATTCGAATTAATACATCTATATATGTTCCACAGATCATTCATGTCGCTCGTATTGAGGCTTTGCCTTTTTCATATTATTTTTTCATATTGCATACTTTGATATTACATACTTTAGAGCTTTTTTCGCGTGCGTTGCTAAGTACGGAACTATTTTAAAACCCACCATTTCTCCAAAAATCAAAATATGAACGGCAGCCATTATCATAAACTTCATCGTTAGACATCACATTTTACGAACTTTTCCATGCATAGTACTTAATAAAAACATGAAAAATAAGAAGAATGTTTGTTTCCCGAATAACAGTCACTACAAAGTTATGAAAAATTTGTCTATCGAACATGTTTATCGACAATGAAATTGTTAAGCGATGGAAAAGGATCCTCGGTCGCCATCTTGTTTGTTTACTTATCTTTAGCAACGGTGACGTCATCAAAGGCCAAAATTGAAAATTCCACGAAAGCACGGTATAGCGATGAAACAGATTTCTCGTCGCTTTTTGAATAAATAAGACTGTTTTTAAAAAGATAAATCAACGAATTCGATTAAAACACTGTTAAATCACGGAAAATGATGTAATGATGCTTTTGGGAGATTTTTTTTTCTGGAGTGACATTTGTAACATCCGTAGCTCAGTATTCATTGTGTCGGATTGCTATCGGAAACTGGCCTAAGTCGATCCCCGCTGCCGGCCCTAGTCATGTGAATTTCCTCAAACAAGACACTTCAGGGTGCCAGCCTGGTACTTGTACTTCTGAAACACGTAGAAGACGTTAAGAAGTTAACCCTTAAGCTGCTAATCGCGACTCGACGACCTATTGCGGACAGTGTAGATCAAGATCAGACTGCACAAAACGTGCAGTCTGATCTTAGATCTACACTGTCCGATAGGGGATATTATCCCCCCCCCCCAAAAAAAAAAAACATTGAATTAGCAACATTTGGGTTTTTACTAGAGTCTACCGGCTTGGAAGTTTCATTTGAGTTTTTTAGCAGGTTAGGGGTTAAGGTGTCCCATTGATACAACAACAAAGTAGGCCTACTTAACTCTTTAGCAAACGACAAAGGTGTAGACTTGTCCAACTCCGAAGCATTTGCAGATGACAATTTAAAATGAGCCCAAATTGATGGAATTTGTCACTGACAGGTTATAAAACATTGCGGAAAAGGAGAATGCTGGTTACCAGCATTTTCTCCTTTTTCCACAATGTTTTCAAAAGGCTTCTTTCTTGGGATATTTAAAACTCGGGACTGTGTGGTAATGGGTTAAATAGTCTCTCTACAAACGATTTTACTATTTTGCAGTTCTTGTTGACCAAGTAGTTGTTCTAGCTGACGTATAAAATGGCCAGATGCTCATGTCGACGATGGTTATGTGTGAGGAAGAGGCTACGAGCAAGTGTAATCATCATTGCTATCCTCGCTTGCTGTTTATTTATAATTAATACAGAGAACTTGGTGTACGATCACAATGGTACCATCAGCAGCTACCTTAAACTATCGGTGATCGATGATACGAAGAACCATGCTTATCCATCCATTGATTTCATACCAACCACCAACAAAACTGTTGAACTTCACTATGAAGATAATAACTTATCCAGCGATCATGACAGAAAACGTCGCTTACCAAACTGCATCATTGTGGGTACAATGAAAAGTGGGACGAAAGCTTTAATCGAGTTAATAAGTACCCACCCAAAGGTGAGGACAGCCAGAAAGGAAACCTTTTTCTTCGTTAGGGATGAAAACTATCAAAAAGGATTTGACCTCTATAGGGAGATGATGCCTCTTTCATATCCGGATGAGATCACGATGGAGAAAACACCAGATTACTTCCAGTCCGACATAGCCAGGGAACGAATCTATCGATACAATAGTAGCATCAAACTACTTGTTACTTTTAAAAATCCTGTTACACGAGCAATATCAGACTATCGGCACTATAAGGAGAGACATTCTGATGTAAAAGAAAATTTCCAAAGCTTTGTTACTGATAAAGTAACTGGATACCTGAACCTCACTTGTCGAGCAATAAATGTAAGCATATATGTAGACCATTTAAAAAAGTGGTATTCATATTTTCCAAAACAACAGATACATATCGTGGACGGTGAAAAACTGATCACGAACCCTCTAGAAGAAATAAGACTTGTCGAAGAGTTTCTGGGTCTACAGCATGTGATCAATAGTGATTACGTCGCTTACAACAAGCAGAAAGGGTTTTATTGTATGCGAAGGAATCTACGCGAAGCATTTGAATGTCTATCACCAGAGAAAGGTGAAATGCCCAGTCCGTATGTGGACCCGGCTTTTCTTGAGCGGCTGAAGGACTTCTACCGTCCTTATAATGAGCAGCTCTTTAAACTTATTAACCAGACGTTTGACTGGGATTGACAGGAACATGGATGTTCTACTGAGAATAACTATTACCACGGTGCGTTTTCACCAACTATTCTAAGGTTCATTCTTAGTTTGTTTCTAAATTCAGAAAGTAACGCAACTTCTGATAAGCCATTTAGAAATTGCGTAACTTTTTAATTTAGAAAATTCTTCAGAACTAGACTTAGAATGTTGTTACTAATGGGTGGTGATGCAGAAATTGCGTAACTTTTTAATTTAGAAATTTCTTCAGAATTAGACTGAGAATGTTGTTACGAATGATTGAAGAATATGGACATAGGGTTCTCTCAAGGAATTTTTGAAGACGTAGTACCCTTTGCCAAAATTGTAGCCTTCCCATATACCAAAATCTGAAGGCTTCTTGAAGAGTTTGACAGCATTGTCTCGAAATAAATTAGAGCGCTTAGCTATTACTAAAGCCTAAAAATTCGATACAGGTAATCTATACCAGATATCTTTACATAAAATGTCCTGCTACATGAAAGAGCCATACAGACACGTCACAGAAAACAAGAAATATCTTTAAAAAGACGGCGTGAATTTGCCAGCAAACTGGCAGGGGCCCTTAAAATAAACAAGTCTACATTTTTTTTACCGATCAAAAATTTCTGTTTATTCATTTGTTATCAATAGCAAAATGCAGGTCAAAAGCCAACACATTCAGCTACGCCGAAAAAAATATATTTCCGTGGTTACCATTTCTGACAAGCATGTTTTAATTACAGTGTATCAAGATTAAAACACTTCTTTTCGAAAAGAATGATATTCACTTTTCTAAACCCCTTACAGAACAATCGTATGCTTCAAGGTAAAAAAAAAAAAAGGGCTATTGAAAACATTGTTGGAAAAGAAGAAAATGCTGATTATCAGCATATTCTCCTTTTCCCACAAAGTTTCTTTCCTTTTAAAAAAACAAATCCCAACATATCAGTCACATTTATTATACACATATCTTCTGCAGATGCTTTCAATTTGGACAGGTTTTACATTTTGTCGTGTGGCAAAGAGTTAAATCAAAATGAACCAATAATCTACTGGATCCTCTACTTGAAGCTATTACCCTTTCAGACATTTGTCTACTGAAGTTCCCAAAAGGCAGTTCAAGATGGAAATAAAGATAATGTTTTGAGAACTTTCTTTCAAAGTATTAGATGAGAAAACAATTAAAGTAGAAACCTGTATTTAAGGTTACCTCCACTAAGTAAGCAACCTGTATATTAAGGGAGCACAACTGAGTTTCCACGGAAGGCAAATATGTTGAAATGTTCCTGATTTAACCCTTAGGCTGCTCTGCGCGACTTAATGACCTTTGCGGACAGTGTAGATCAAGATCAGACTGCACAGAACGTGCAGTCTGATCTTGAATCTACACTGTCCGATAAGGAGATATTTTTCCCACAAAAATACCTTGGAAATAGGGAAACTTTGGTTATTACTTTCGGCTTGAAAGTTTTATTTCTTTTATTTAGCAGGATAAGCGTTAAAGTGACAATAAAGGCCAAATGTAAACAAAGCGGGTGTTTAAATGCATTTGAATGTACATCATACCATTTAAAAGTGTGGAAATTGTGAAGATGACAAATCTGTATTGTACAGTCGGTCCAAGTGTCAGTCGCTGACAGAGAAATTAATTTCAAAACTAGGTGAAAAGCTGCCAGGTAGCTGTACCTTTTGTTTACTTTTTGCCTGGTTTTAAAATTCTTTTTTCTGCCAGCGACTAACATATGGCCCGACCACACGATAACAGACTGTCATCTCCACAATATTTTCCATACTTTTAAATGGTATGATTTAAAATTAAATGTATTATGACATCTGCTTTGATATTTTGGCCTTTATTGGGCGTTTAAGCAAGCACCTGTCTAAACCCTTTACCAGACGACAAATGTATGACTTGTCCAAATTCAAAACATGTGCAGACGACAGGTTAAAAGTGATTGAAACAATTCAACTTTTCTTTGAAAATAAAGGAAACTGTGGAAAAAGGAGAAAGTGCTGGATTGTCTCGTAAAGGGTTGAGTGTCCCATAGGTGCTTGATCAATTAAGTTTTAATAGTAAGCCTACGCGTATACTACACGTTATAATGTACAATATCTCGGTATCATTTTACATGGTCAGGAATCAGCAACCTTAATGTTTTTTCTAGAGGCATGTGTTAAACTGGGTCCATATTCACCTACCATTCCTAAAAACATTCTTTGTATTAAGTTGCAGAATTTTCTGATGTTGAAAGTAACGCAACCTCTTATTGACTAAACCATTTGGTTTAGCCTATCAGAATCAAGAAAATACTTGAGAATTAAACAAAGAATATTCCTAAGAATGGCCGGGGAATATGAATCCTGGGTACGTATTCACCAACCATTCTTAAATGTGAAAGTAACACATTTTCTGATTGGCTAAACCATTTGGTTTAGCCAATCAGAACTTGTGTTACTTTCATATTTAGAAAATTCTGTCGGATATAATGCGAAGAACGTTATTAAGAATGGTTGGTGAATACGCGCCCAGGTCTCTTTGCAAGTTTTCTTGTTTAGAGTCAGTAAAACATTGCAGCTATGTAGAATTTGATTTGCAAGAAATAAATTTGAGAGTTGTTGTAATATTTTTCTTATCTTGCCAACAGCTTTGGCTAAAATTTGCAAACTAACCCCTGCTTTTCGACTGATATTAAGGAAGCAATTTGATTGTTGATTAATGTGTGAAAGGGCTAAATTGTAAAAGCATGTTATAGGAGACGCTCAGGAAAAATGGAGTATGTCAAGAAAGACATCACATATTGATGGATCTGTAAAACCAATTTTGCCGAATAATCAGCTGAATCATCGGGTAAACTGGTCCTTGAACATGCAGAAAATGGATTAATTGTAGAAAGTTTCGAACAAGGTTAGCCTACGATACTTTTGGCAAATGCATGAAACGGGTCGATACTTTTGGCAAATGCATGAAACCTAATTTTCACAGATCATGACCCATTTATAAATAAAAAATATGTTCATGTTCTGAATTTTAATTTTCTTACCTTGAGAAAGAACATAAATGCATATGTTATATACCAGTAAATTTTCCGGCTCAAATACATGCATCGCAAGCGGATAGAATAACATACACGACAGAAAAAAGTCCGTATCTAGGTACACAGCATCAAATACGGTTCCAAATATGGTATACTGACTAAACTCGTGCACGGACTAACCACTGATTTGCGATTTGCCATTATCTTCCGCTAGGTGGCATTTTTCAAATACACATCTATCTGATTTGGGCATTCTGGGTACAGAACCGGACTACTTTTCAAAACGACAACCGTTACTTTGAATTTCAAAATAAACGTTTTCTCAATAAAACCTACCTGGTACGATTCATTCAGCTATGGTCAGCCAGCATGTAACCTATGCACCGGCCATTTATAAAAACATCCCCTACAGGCTTGGTTAATAGCTTCGATATAAGCCCAGACACTTCTTGATGATAAATCTGATGAAAAACCCTGCACGAATCCTGGTTTCCCTAGAGTCTATATTTAGAAACTGTATTCAAAGATGTGCAGTAAAACAAGAGTATTTGTGAAAACTATTTTTTCCCTTTTGAAATAAATCTAATTGAATTTTCAAGATATTTGGAGCGAAAGACAGGCTACATTTTTCAACAGGTGTATTGTTTATAGCCATTTTCTGCATTGCTACTTTATTAGCGGCGTAACTATATCTCATGTACAAGGGACAGTGATGCGTCATTGCAGACATGTCGAATCTTCAAGGAATATGACATGCGCAAACAACGGTGATTTGCGATTTGGTGAGTCAAAATTTTACGATATAATATTCATCCGGCATTCATTGAAAACATAGTTACTACCGTCTACACCATTTATTGGCTCATTTTATGTACCGTTTTCGATAAAATGTCAATAATTGCAAAATTTTTGGCGTTGAAAGTTGTAGATAAGTCTATATCATAAAAGGAATATTATGTTGTAGTAACTTTCCTGATGATAGTACATGTATTTGCTTCTCGCTGCTTAAGAAATCTATGACATCTCGCCTGACCTTCGGTCTCGCGTGATATCAAACTTTTTCACGCTGCTCGAACCAAATACAAGGAAAGTTACTACAACATAATATTCTGTATGTATTTTCACAACTTTACCCCGTTGCAAAGAATTGAGCCATGCTCTGTGAAAAGGGGGTTAAAATGCATCTGCAAAAAGTCTTGATTGACTCAGTTCAGCCTGTGCAGTCCACGCAGACTGACCTGGTCCGAAACTTTTTGCTATCTATAAATTGCCTACATGTCAAAGGATCATTCTACCTCGCGATTTAGTCGGTTATTCCACTAGATTCTAAATGGGAAACTTTCTCCTTTTCTTAGTGCAACATTTAATATGTCGTCCGAGAAAGCTTTCAATATTGACTAGTCTACACTGTTGTGGTCTTTTAATAACGCTTTACCAAACGACAAAATTTAAGACCCGTCTAAATTCAAAGCACTTTCACACGAAAAATTAGATGTGGTTAAAAGGACTTTCACAAGTGTGAAATTGATAATGGATAGTTGTCCATTATCAGTATTTACATGCACCCCTTCTAAGTTTTGTGAGCTACCCCACTACCACTCCCCCGTTTTATATGGTCCTTACAACTACTTTTATCATTATCGAAGTACTTTCAAACTGCATTCGGCACGAGACTCGAACTTAGGATCCCTCACAGGTCGAGAGTAAGGGGAGATGAGCAAACACACGTGCACTGTACCCAATATTCGATTTTCACACCTTTACTGCTAAAGATACCAAGGACACGCACTCTCCAGCAATCGCAAAAAAAGTGTCCTAGAAAGCTTTCCGCAATCTTGTTTTGCGAATACAAAGACACATTTTGCCATTTTCTGTACCGTTTTGTGGAAGCCTAGATGCTGAACTTTGTAAAGATAAGAGAGGAACGCCATGGCTTCGTTAAGGATGGGGTTCAAAGATGTTTGGTTTTCAATTAAACAAAAATACAAGGGAGATCACTGCGCAACAATCAAAGCTTGTGAGTATAAAATTATTCAGAGTTGTTTCCCTTTGAAACAAGAAACACAATTTCCGGTGTAGTCCTTAAAGAAATTCACGTCTTAGATATTCTCGAGGATACATTTGAAGAGAAGGAAGACGGGACGTGCTTGTAATACTGACAGCTTGTGTAAAGGATGCAGCGCTTTAGGAGTTGTGCTTTGGTAAATGTTACCAAAATTAGAATTTCAAGGTTCAGCGGTGAAGGAAAGAAACCTGTCTTAGTAACCTCAACAAGTCAGCCTTTCTTTGGCTATTACCATTTACCAGAAAAGCCTTTCTTTTAATCCAACTTGAGTTGTTTTGTGGACAGTGTAGATCAAAATCAGTCTGCACAGAATGTACAGTCTAATTTTTTGTCTCTACACTGTCCACTACTTCCTTGCATATTCTGGCTAAAACCACCTTGAAATAACAATATTTCGAATGTTTTTCCTGAAAATCTGTAAAGGTCCATTTCATTAACCCTTTACCACACGGCAAAATGTAAGACCTATCCAAATTGAAAGCATTTGCAGACGACAATTTCATAGTGGCTCAAATGACGCAACTTTTCTTTGATAGGGTAGAAAACTTTGTGGGAAAAGGAGAAAATGCTGGTTACCAGCATTTTCTCCTTTTCCCACAATGTTTTCAAAAGGCCTCTTTTTTAGGGGCGTCAAAAGGCGTCATTGTGTGGTAAAGGGTTAATTCAGCGTTGTGAGGGTAAAGAACCCTGAGGTTTTGAATACATTGTTGGATAAGGATGGCAACAGCATATTTTTACCCTTCCACGGACTTTTTCTACCATCTCAACCCTCTACCAGACGATAGCATTTTAGCCTTATCCATATTGAAGCATTTGCAGATGACAATTCCAAAGTGGCTCAAATGTTGCAATCTTCCTTTGACAGGGTAGAAAACATTGTGAGAAAAGGAGAAAATGCTGGTTACCAGCATTTTCTCCTTTCCTCACAACATTTTTCAAAGGGCTTCTTTCTCAGGGTCGTTAAAAGTCTGTGTTGTGCAGTAAAGGGTTAAAGGCAAATTTATGATCAGAGCCACATGTAACCTTTTACCAACAAAACAAATCCCCCCTCCCCCCAGGAAAAAGGATTTTGAGAACATTTTTAGGAAGGAACAAATGCTGATTTCAAACATTATTCTCCTTGACCCACAATGATTTCTTCCCTTCAAGTGGAAAATTGTACATTTAAGCCAAATGAAAATTATCATCTACATCTGCTTTCAACTTTGGAAATAAATTTGTCATCTGGGGAGTTAATTTGAGGTCTGCAAGTGCTTTACGTATAGCCAAATCTAGACTTTTGTTGCCTAGAAAAAATGTAACCTTTCTTCAATAGCATAAATTCAAGATCAGACTGCACAGAACATGCAGTCTGATCGTGGATCTATACCATACTCTTGTTTAGTCAAGCCTATAAGATAAAAATTTCTCTGAGTTTCAGTGGATGGTATTTTCTGCTGTTGAAAGAGGCAGAGTTTATATATTTGGTACAGAAACTGTTAAGAGTTGAATGCTTATAGCTTTGAAGTTAAATCTTTTTCAATTTTTTAACAGGGAATGTAGAAAAACAGAAGATGGCTTACATATTAATAACTGTGATACGAGGAAGAACGATCATTGACTATGCAGTGTACAGTCGAGAACTTGCTCCAGTAGATTTCGATAATAATGCTATTGGCCTAGCACTCAGGGAAGACCCATGTTTCCATTGCTCACAGTATTTTGTTATTAGATACTTTATCCATCCAGAAAGTCTACCTCAAAACAATTCTACAAGACGTCCATGTTGCAAGAGATTATATAACTGCACTTGTGAAACTAAACAAAAAAAATTATCGCTGCCCACTATTTCTTTCATACATGTTGGTGTATCCTACAGAACAGAGATCCATTTTCAAAGTGACTTAGCCTATCACAGTTTTAGAGAATTAGTGAGATCTCAGAATTTTAGGACTGGTTTTGTTCGATACATTCATGGTTTAAAGAATTGGATGGATGTGCGAGACAAAGTGTGCGGGTGCCAACAGCTATATGATAACTGTGATTTCTCTATCTCTGTCCCTCGCCTGATTGAGATTGGTTTGTTACCAACCGTTGAACAAGTCTGTCTTTCATGGTAAGTTAACTTCCTTTACCAGAGAACAAAATTTTAGACTTGTCCATATTTAAAGCATTTGTAGATCACAACTGAAAAAAGACTCAACTTAGGGTATTTGTCTTTTGAAGGGTAGAAAAGATTGTGGAAAGAGGAGAAAATGCTTGTTATTAACATCTACACCTTTTTACCAAATGTTTCAACAGCTGACTTCCTCAAGGTAATTAAAACTCAGGAGTGTGTGGGAAAGGGTTAACTTTTTACCTCGCAACAAAATTTTAGACTCGTCCAAATTGAAAGCATTTGCAAAAGACAATTCAGATGTGACCCAGGTGATGAAACTTGTCTTTGATAGAGTAGAAAACATTGTGGGAAAAGGAGAGAATGCTGGATACCAGCATTTTCTCCTTTTCTCACAATGTTTTCAAAAGGCTTCTTCCTCAGGGTCGTTAAAACTTGGGATTGTGTGGTTAAGAAATAATCTTCTTTCTATCGTGGTTTATTGTTCAATAAACCACAGTTGTCAGTTATGAGGCACAATAAATAATCCACGAGGGCGATAGCCCGAGTGGTTTATTCATTGCACCTCATAACTCACAACGTCATTTATTGAACGATAAACCACGATAGAAAGAAGATTAATTCGATTCTAACGTGACCAACTCTTAATCAACGGAAAACAAGTTCATACATAGAGTAAAAACGCGGATGCATATTATATTCCATTGAATAACTTACTTACTTACTTTATACAGAATGAGGTCACTCTATATAGAATGACGTCACTCTACATAGAATAACGTAGATTTTACCACAGACTTCCCGAAACACGTCGGTCTGACGGACATGACCGACCAATCTTGACAAGGACCGACGATTTTTCAGGCTGGATCAGTCCGACTGTCCGGCATTTATTCCGAGCCGCTAAAAACGAAATCGCAACGTTTCGGACAAAAATGGCGTCATTTCAATATCACGAAGCACTCTCTTGCACTACGGATCATTCCCATTCACCTCTGTAGTTGGCTCAGAAAGTAGTCCGTCATCACGTGATATTTTTGTCACATGACCATAACTCAAAATGGCGACACAAACGCCGGTGAAAGAAAAACCAATGGATTGTTTTGTGTGCTGTTCAAACAGCATATGGCCAATCAGACTTAGTGGTAGGAAATGTAAAAAAGAGGGATTTTCTGAAAAGCTTAAATGTCTTTTAAAGGACGTTAACTTGTTTTTTAATCTTACAAACTTAGATCCATCGGTGTGTCGAAACTGTTGTCATCATTCATGGGTGCAGCCATCTTTTTTACAATTGGCGTAAGATTCTGATCAGTAAAGAAGCTTGAAAAAATAGTTCCATTGTATACAGGTAAATTCATCAGTTTGAATGCACCTATAATGTATCCGGAATCATATTTCCTTTGTCTACTTTATTATGTTACACATGAAACAGTTAAACAGTAACAAAACATGTTTTCCTCGGTTTGACAAGATTCTTGTCATTTAGCCCGTTGCAGAGATGTATGGTGAGAGTAACAAATGACAACTCTGCTCGGAGATTGATCACGAAGATGCTAAACCCGGTAAAAAAAGAGAAAATTAACGTCAGAGGAGCGCGCTGAAAAGGAAAAAAGAATATGAGAAAAAGAGACCGGAGAGAAAATTTTACGAGAAATGGAAGCAGCAACGAGAATGGTTGGTTTATGACTCGGAAAAGGTGCAAATGCGCTGCACAGACTCTCAGGATTTTTACGGCGAGAAAGTAAGAACGGACCAACATCTTCGCAATACAAACCCATTTATTCTTGGATACACAAATTTTAGAGCATCCTCAGTTGACGACCATGAAAAGTCTTAACTGCCCCATCCTTGTTTTTGTTAAATCTGATTCGGTCTGACAAGTAATGACATTCAGCAGAAAATAAATACAGTCGTTTAGGCAGTAACGGATCGCTAATGAAATTATCGCTGCGTACGTTTTTAATCCATATATGGGATAATAAATGATACCATTCGACAGCAAAATATGTGATCTTTCAAAAGCAGTCCACATTTTTAGCTGAAAAAACGATAAAAAATACCTTCTTTTTTTGAAGATGCTAATTAGGTCAACAGCGGATAGCTTCGGGTAGTAACGGATAGTATAGACTAATGTAGTTGAGGGGTCATCTCATATCAGTCTGAAAGCTGTCAAGTGCCGTAAATCTACAATTAAATCGTTGGTGGTGCACTTTTGATATATTTACATGGATCCAGAGTTTGATTCACAGACAGGTCAAGATTGTTTTTAACATTTAACAATATTAGTCGTAGTCTCAGCACTACCTACCTTCAGTCTGAAGGCTTGCTCCGATGTTATTTTTGTGATTGGGTCTCCGGAGTGGAGAAACAATAAAAAAATAACATCGGAGCTCCCCTTCGGATTGAAGGTAAGCCCTGCCCAGCCAATCCAGTTGCAAGGGAGTTTTTTTTTTTTGTGTGCCGTAATTGTAATTGAAAAGGCCACGAAATAGACTGTAAGGTTAATTGGCTTCAGTAAAATGGTTGAAAGTAGAAAAACAGCATCCTTTTTAAATGGTATTTGAAAAGGGGGGGGGGGAGGCAATTTCAAGGCATAAGTCAGAGATAAAGAGTGGTAAACTACATCAGCTCACTGTTTAATGATATCGATTGTTGCACTCAAGTGGAATTTTAAAACAGTATAAACTAGTCAAACTGGTATACTGACACATTCATGAATCAGTAACCCATGGTTGTGTCAGTAACTATATTAATTTCTGTCTCCCATTATATGATATTCTTTTTAGGTGAAATTTGAAAAAAAAAAAGTTTTGACTATAGGTGAAAATTCCTCATGATGAGCATTTTCACCATTTTGCTTCATTGTTTTCACTGAAAGCTCATAAAAAACAAACATGCTCTCTAGAAAGACTCCAGCCAATAGTTTGACATCATTAACGTACAACACAGTTTGTTCCCATATATTTTGTTAGTATATGACATATCATCTTTCTTCATCAATATGAAATAAACAGGTTTGTATTGCATGGAAATCAATGTTGAGCAACTTGATCATAATGAGCACTTTCACCAATTGTCAAATTTTTTTTTGAACCAAACAGGCACATGTATGTTAAAATCTGTTTTATGCTGCTTTATACAATAAGCTCAATGGTAAGATGTAAAAAGCTTCGACTGTCTGATGAAATCCCAGATACAGTTCTTAGAATAAATAATCAGTAACCTGAATATTCATTACACTGCCTTTTGGCAAAGAAGACATCATTTTATTTAGCTCTTTAAGATTTCAACAATGTTTTAGACTGCTCCAAAATGAAAGCATTTGCAGCTCTAGGACAAATTATAATTATATGGCTCAAATTACTGTTTCTAAAAAGTTTGCTATACCTTGAGGGAAGTAAAAGGAGAAAATGCTGGTTACAAGCATTTTCTCCTCTTATCACGATGTTTTCAAGACTCTAGTTGCTTAGACATATAATTATATCTGCTACAGTCTGCAATAAATCATAAAAACAACTTGCCAATGGTCTAAATCTTAGTGGCAGATGACCTATAGTTAAACCTGCTACATCAGATATTGTATGATTTCTTTGTTGATCTGTGACCATTTTATGTAGAGTTGTATCAAATATCAATAAATCTGGAATCCACACTAGACAAGCATTTTTGTCATTCATTACAGATATTGGAGTATTCTCTATTGACCAATAACTTTGTTTTTGTTTCAGCTTGTGGTGGCTTTATTTCAAAGGCACAATAACATTAAATTACTGAGTTTTCTGTGAAAACAGTTGCAATGCCACTGCATGCAGAACTGAGGGTTGATTTTCCTTTGTTGAAGAAGACAATTATCAGATGGTTCAGTCATGAGTACCTGAAACAAGACAAAGCTTCATATAATTAATGAACAAATTCACACTGGCCTTGCTTGAGCTTTTACTACTTACATTTAATGTTTTTTTGTAAAAGGTCTATTTATCAGTTGATATAAGTGCTAGTGGCACTAAATTTCCACCATGCATTGGTCACAATGACCATGATTATTACAATTTATGCAAGATATCAACTAGTCTACAAACATTTTGATCAGAGATGAAGATCAACACACCCTAAGGTGCAGTTTTGACAAGATACCTGGTTTTAACCAATACCAGATATACATAAACCCCTATATCACAAAGTACAGTTCCTGATTTTACAGTGACCTATATTTTCTATTTTCTAGACCTTCATCCTCATTTTAAAAAGTTACAGATTAAGTTCAATTCACATTTTACATCGGTTTGACAGTCAACATTGAATTTGGGAAGGCCCCTCTGAAGTTCTGGATATACACATTACCTCGCAAGGCTGATCCGCTACTGACCAAATCGGGCGCGGTATCTTTAGGTCAATATTCAATGTCACGTGTTTATACATGGAGCTGGTATTCTTTGTGGTAAAAGAAGACATATTTATATACCATTTCATACCAAAAACTTGTGATTTAAACTTTACATACCTGAAAATATGATTGAAGGTTTCGTCTACTGTATTTTTTCCTGCGTTAAAAAAAATTGAACTTCAGGTTGCCCCATTTTGGTTTTTGTGAGATTTAGAATACCGTCACAAATGCATATTGTGAAAAAAACATCATCAGTCTATCGTGGAAATATCATTCTTTTCAATGGTACATGGATTTGTTCTATTACATGCCGACAGAAGATTTTCTCAGTAAAACATTAACGGCCTATCCGCTATACCCCAAGATCCGCTACTGCCTAATCGACTGTACAGTGAACAGAAATTTCAGTGACTTTTGAAAGTCTTAATGAGTGGAGAAATAGTTTAATATCATTATATGCTTAAAGTTGATATAACTTATCTTTCTTTACTATGTTTTCTTTGTTTTTGTTAAATTTGATTCGGTCTGACAGATTTTCTTTCGGTCTGACAGATTTTCAGGCCTTGTCAGACCGAATGTCTGACACTTTTTATGAACTTTCGGGAAGTCTGTTACCACGCTTTCGTTGCACTGTGTTTATAGAGCCGAATTCACGTGTCATGTTAGAATAAAGGGTTAAGCATAATGTTTAAATGTAATACCTTTATTTTATAACTAATGAAATAAGTTCTATTGGTTGTATGAATCAAATGCATCAATTACGGATACTTAACCCTTATCCTGCTAAATAAAAGAAATGAAACTTTCAAGCCAATAGTAAAAATCCAAATATCGCTGTTTAACTCTTTACCAAACAGCAAAATTTTGGACATGACCAAATTGAAACCAGCTTCAGATGACAAAGTAAATGTGACTCAGAATTTGAAATTTGTTTTGGGAAGGGTAGAAAACATTGTGGGAAAAGGAGAAAATGCTGATTTTCAGCATTTTCTCCCTTTCCCACAAAGTTTTCAAAAGCTTTCTTTCTCAGGGTCGTTAAAAGTCAGGATTGTGTGGTAAAGGTTTAAAAGGTATTTTTGGAGGAAATATAGCTCCTAATCAGACAGTGTAGATCCAAGATCAGACTGCACATTCTGTGCAGTCTGATCTTGATCTACGCTGTGCGCAAAAGGTCAGCGAGTTGCGCTTAGCAGTCTAAGGGTTAAGACATATGAAAATGACTTAAAAAATGGATAAGTAACTTTTCGCTTTGGCAATAACTATCATGTATAGGGGTAAAAAAGACAAAGGCTATAGATCTTTATAGACTTAACATACCCCTATAGTGAACAATAAATACAGATACAAAGTCTCACAAAAGTGATCGTGTAATCATGCTATTTGCAGAAAGCTTTTTTTGATATGTATATCACAGCTGAAAACGTAGAGCTAAACTCAAATTTATCTTTAAAGGTGGCCCTTTAGATTTTGGGACGAAAATTTTACAAAAATACAAAAAAATCATCCTTATACTCCCAAAGCCTTTTAATTTTAATTCATAAAACCCCAGTAGTCGAAAACCATCGACAACAAGAGAAATTAGAGATTTACTACGAGAGAAATTAGAGATTTACTACGGCCCAGGTCGACACCGACGGGAAACATATTCTATTTTTACATGAGCAGCCCGCTCATTTACATACCGGAAATACACAGACAAAGCTTCAAACATAGCGTCCGAAGAAGACATTATGGAAAATAATTACATGTATGTTATGTTATGGAATTTAAGCGTCATTAGTCACATGCCAGTCACTTGACATTGCCACAATGCTTTTTTGATTTCTGGCGCGAAATCTAAAAATACCTTAAGAGGCTACATAGCCTTTTAAGGGAACACCATCAAAAAAAATTTTTTTTGTAATTTTATGATTCTTAATTATTGCTGATTTGTATTGTTTTTTCATATAAATTTCAGTGATATATATATTTTTTAATTTGGTGAGATGTGAAAAATCTAAATACCCACCTTTAAGGTACACATGTTTTTTTTCTTTGGTTATATTTACGAAGTAAATAGATAATGCAAATCAAGATGAAATAAGGTTTGATATATATGCAGATATTGCGGCAAAAGCAGAAATTTCACCTGTCATCCCTTTGCTTACAAAAGTTGTCTGCTGCAAGACAAAAAATTTCTGTCTGCTGGTGATTTTGAATTCATCCTTAAGCACATAATCCTGTTTTAATGAACCTGGTGAAAAGGACCTTTGAAAAAGTTGTTGGAAAAAGAGAAAAACCTAACTTGGCCCACTTTTAATTTATTGTCAGTGTCTGCAAATGGTTTCAATTCTGACTTGGTGTTAATCATGATGTTCTGTAAAGAGGAGTTTGGCCCAAATTATTGGAACCATCTAAGAAAGGGTAGAAAACATTGTTGGAAAAGGAGAAAATGCTGGTAACCAGCATTTTCTCCCTTTCCTGCAATGATTTCAAAAGCCCTCTCTGTCAGGGTCATTAAAACTAGGGATTGAGTGTTAAAAGTTTACACAATATTACAGGTGTTACAGAATTGAAGGACTAGTGAAAAAGCGCTACTTTTTAGAAGATATAATGAACTGGTTATCTACATTGGGTGGCGGTTATTCATCTCTCGGAGACTATTTTCAACATTTTGTGAGTATTTCTACTATTTTCTTTCTTTGCGCTTTTTCCAAATGATTACTTGTTTAAACCACCCTGAGGTGAAAGACTTTATAAAACATTGTGGGAAAAAAGGAGATAATGCTGGTAATGTTGAAATGCAAATGATGACTTATGTTTCTGTAGAATAAAGCTTTTTAGATTTTACAGTATATTTGTCAGGTTTGTATTCATCAATCAATTTAAGTATTACTCTCATTATAAATTTTACTTTTAGTCATCTGATTGGCTGAGAAAGTGTATTTCAGCCAATCAAATGTCTGGTTGCAAAAATTAGAAGTACATTGTACTGTTCAATTTAGAATGGTTAGTATATACATTCTGCATTTGTTTTTCAGTCGGAGAGGGCAGGGCTGATTTCAATCACTCAGTTTAAGATAGCATTGGAAATGGGAGACCCTATCATGGCTGCAAAGTGTCGACTGTTTTATGCTTTGAGTCAGCTACAACAGGGAAATCTTCAACGGAGTAAAAAAATACTTAGGTTTGTAATTTCGAAATTTACAAAATTTAATATACTCTTTCCCAATTTAATCCTTTAACCAACAATTCTTTATTTAATGTTTCTGAGGGCAAAAGCATTTGAAAACATTGTGGCAAAAAGAAAAAATGCTGGTTACCTGCATTTTTTCCTTTTCCCACAATGTTTAGTATCCTTTCAAATAAAAATCCAGTCATGTCAATCACATTTCATTTGTCATCTACAAAATGTAATGCTCTCAGTTTTGACTAGCAAATTTTGTTTTTTGGTTAAGAGATAACCATTATATATTAGCAGTTTATCTATGTTTACACAGCTGAGCCATTCTACATACTTTCAAGTTTTAACAGAATTTTTTCTTTAGCTGTAAGGATGTATCTTTAAGTTCCATCTATAAGGAAAGCTTGCACTTAACTGAATTCTACAGAATAGGAAGATTGACAATTTGCATTCAGCCCCTTAGTTTTGCTGTCATTTTTTTTTGAAGCTTAACTCATGACCAAACAAAAATTTGGATTCGCCCAAATTGAGAGCATATGCAGATGACAAATTTAATGTGGCTCATATACAGAGATTTGTCTGTGAAAGGATTGAAAACATTGTTGGAAATGGAGAAAATGCTGGTAACCAGAATTTTCTCCTTTTTCCACAATGGTTTGAAAATCCTGTGCTATCAAGGTCATTAAAACTTAGAATTGTGTGGAAAATTGTAGAGGCAACCATGGAACAGAAACCACATATATGCAGGACACAATTTTCTGTAGCCTGCTGAAAATCTGTAGAAAGTTATCTCCCTTGAACTTTGGCATATTTTTCTGTGCAATATGCATGCAAGGTTTGAAATTCTATCATCTGTATCAAAGCATTTGGTAGATATATCAATCCCATTACTAAAAAACAAAATGATAGCCATACACAAATTAAGGCACTTGCAAATATTTGCAACAAATTATATACCCAACAAAAGATAGGATTTCTCTTTCAATGAGTAGTCAACATTGGGAGGAAGAGAAGACAATGCTGGTTACCAGAATTTGCTCCTTTCCTCAAAATATTTTCTAAACAACCCTCTTCCACTGGGTCATTTAAAGGATAGATTGTTTTTTAAAGGGTCAAGTCATTTTCTGTGATCAGTTCTGTTTAATTGGGAGTAATATTGTCCTTACAGGAGGGAATACCACTTGGCTCACCATGGACTTTGTAAAGATCAGAAGTTGATTGACATGTGCCTAGGGATATGGAGTAAACTACAGTATTTTTACCACAGACGAAAACTGTCCAGATTAAGTTTACCATCAGTTTAACCCTTTACCAAATTAGGAAATTTTAGACAAATTCAAAATGAAAGCATTTGCAGACGACAAAATAAATATGACTCAGCAATTGAAAGTTGTATCTGAAAGAATAGAAAACATCGTGGTAAAAAGAGAAAATGCTGGTTACCAGCATTTTCTCCTTTTCCCACAATGTTTTCAAAAAGCTTTTTTCTAAGGGTCATTAAAAGTTGTGATTGTGTGGTAAAGGGTTAAACTTTAAGCTTTCACTAAATAATCCTGTGTCTTAATGACCCTGAGAAAGAAGGCTTTTAAAAATATGGTTGTAAAAAGAGGAGGAAATGCTGGTAACCAGCATTTTCTCCTTTTTCCACAATGTTTTTTACGCTTTCAAAGGTAAATCCCCTTTTTGACCTTGTACATTTTGTGGTCTGGAAATGCTGTAGATTTGAAAGAGTCCAAAGGTTGTTGTCTGTTGAAGAGTTAAGGCTGTTCAAGAAGTAGGAAATCCTCTATTTATGATAATAGAAGATCTGTTGTTATGATATTATATTGTTGTATTAACCCTTAACCCTTTAGCAAACAATCCCGAGTTTTAATGACCCTCACAAAGATGGCTTTTGAAACCATAGATGTGGGAAAATGAGAAAATGCTGGTAATCTTTTCCCTGTATGTTTTCCACCATATCAAAAACAAATTCCATTGATTGAGCAACATTTAAATTGTGGTCTGCAAATGCTTTGAATTTGGACTAGTCCAAAATTTTGTTGTTTGGTGAAGAGTTAAAGCACCTTTCACGACTATAGTTGCCTTTGCGACCAGTGTAGATCAAGATCAGACTGCACAAAATGTGCAGTCTGATCTTTGATCTACACTGTCTGCTTTGCTGAAATACTGACAAAAGGTAGCCACGAAATTGTGAATATCTGGGTCTTATTCTAGGCTGAAAATGTCCATTGGGTTTATTCGTTTGGGTTTATTCGTTTATTCATTGGGTTTATTCGGCACTTTAAGGCCTAACACTTTACCACACAGTCCTGGGTTTTAACGACTGAAAGAGAAGGCTTTTGAAAGCATTGTTGATAAAAAGAGAAAATGCTGGTAAACACCATTTTCTCCTTTTTCCACAATGTTTTCTAACCCTATCAAAGACAGAAATAATCATTTGAGCTACATTTAATTTTTGTCTAATGCAATGCTTTCTGTTTGGTTGAGTGTAAAATAATGTCATTTGGTAAAGGGCTAACCTCTGTGGTGCTACACAAATAAAATGGCCGTCCCAGTGAGTACTAAAGATACATACAATGTATTTTCAAAGTTTTTTTGTGTCGTAATATTTAGAAGATCAGTCAGCACATTCTGTGCAGGCTGAATTGTTTCTAAGCTGTCGGCAAAAGCAGTTCAATATAGGTTCAGCACTAGAAGTGTTCATTTCCAAATCTCATTCCAGTGAAATGTGCATTTTTTAAACTGGCCAAAGAGATGTTTTATATTCATGTTACGTGTTGTACTGGTGAAGAGTAGTTTATTTATAGATTTAACAATGTAGAGTATGGCCTTTTAGAAATTCTGTAGTGCTATTGATATTGCTCAATTACTTATTGTCCTTTTTATGGAGGGAATGTCGTTGGACTATGAAAGGCTAAGTCAACTTTTATGCAAAAGTTCATAAGGTGGGTACCCATAATTATGAATTGCCTTATCAAAACTGGTATGAACAGTTAAGCTAGGTGCAAAGGGAGAAATTACTTCTTTTAAGTATTGGTTCCATTTGCTAGAAGTTCTTCAAAACCCTCGCCCCAACAGCTTATGGCCAAATACTAATGGATGAATAATAACAGCTGTAGCAGTTTAGTTGCAATTGTGGACCTAGATTAGATAACACAGAACATGAAGGTGATCAAAAATGTTTTCACTCTCATTCTTAAGGGACCCTACATGTATTAATAGCTATATATTTTTTAAAGATCAAAACAAGTTTGTCATTGCTGCATTTAGGCCTTTTTGTCCTGACTGAAAAATCTGTTTTCAAAGATTTACAATAACATGAGGGAAATGGATTCTATACAAGCCGATTTTAGACCTACTGACCACAATTACTACAAATCATGCAAAAGATAAACATTTAAAGAAAATGAACTGTTGTCATTGAAAATTTTTCTAAGAAAAAGGAGCATTTATTGTATTTAGAACAAGAAATAATTGCTCTTTTTCCCACAATGATTTTTAATGTTATTTTCTTTAGGAAAGTGAAATTTGTGTTTGTGCTAGCAAGTGTAATGAAATGATTTTCCTTTTCTTTGTTTTATTTTGTATTGCTCATTATCAAGTGACTGTTATATCAGATGCTATTTAAATGGAAAATTTGTTTTTTGAACAGTACTGTTTTCTTATTTTTTGTTTTGCCCTATACAGAAAGAGTGTATGTTTTAATCTTTACTGAGAAATTTCAGCTTGGTCAGTTAAACACTAGACATCTATCTGACGGTGTAAAAACATAATATTTTGTTCGATAGGAAATTAGACCAGATGCCTCCAAGAGCATGTGTGTAGCTATGGATAAAGAAACGTTAGTATAGTGTTGGATGTTGTATTGGAAGCCAAAAAATAGCACTGTTGAAAGAAGGTTTGACCACTGAACAAACCAGATTATGTTATGATGGGGAGTAAAATTAGTACTTGTTATTAATTTCTTTTTAACCTTTGAAGTTCACCTGGCATTTCAGTAGAAATGCTGTGACCTCAGGATTTACCTATCTCAAAATATTGTAAGTTTTTTTGTGGAGCTGTAGTCATTTACATACTATAAATCATGCAGAAAGGAATGCAGGAGAGAGGATTTTAACACGCCTGCTCTTCATACATTCATCTGTTTGATGACACTAGGACGCATTTTCAGACAAAGTTAAAGTAACAGAAAAATTTTAATTGAGTAGTGCTTTGGGAAACTGGAATTTTGGCATCTTTGCAATGTATTATACCAATTATGTTGTTGCATAATCTGGAATCATTATGTCTAAAACCTGCTGAATCATGTGATAGAGTGGTCTTTTGACATGCAGAAAATTTACCAATAAGTTTTGACCAAGGACGACATGCGAAGGCTGAAATTGTTTGATACTTTTTACAGATGAATGAAACAACCTTTTCAGAAAGTATGACTGAATTATATTGCTTGAATTTCATGTATCACTACAAGTCCCGATAATTTACATTGACACCAAAGCTCAATAAGCACCAGGCCATGCAGAATACACTTGGTTGGAGCAATTGATGCAGAATATAGCCTGAAGCATTACACCTGTCACAAGAAACCAGCTTTGATTTTGTAAAAAAACTATTAATCTCTATATCGGTTAAACTCATTTGCATACTATGAGCCTTGCACACATAAAGGGAGGTAAGCAAGTTGGTTGTATGGTGTTTATTGCCGTTTTCAACATTATTTCAGTTATATCGTGACGTCCAGTGCGCCTATCCAAGCTTTCCTGGAGCTTCTGTTACCAGTTCTCCGCACAATATTCTTTCCAAGTCACTGGCTGCTTTTCCACATAATCATCGTCGAAACAATGGTCAGCGGTGAGAGAGGAACGAATCTTGACGCAATGACTTTCAATAATCCTCGGAAAGAAGCTGACCGTGCCGGGGAACGAACTAGCGACCTCCTGTTCTCAAGTCCAGTACGCTACCGACTGAGCTACCGAGGCTGGGCAAGGTAAGCGAATGGACAGTGAAAGATTCCAATTTAGTAACTGACAACTCAATTTATGCTGATTGTAGGAATAGCACATTTAAATCTCAAAATTCAAACCCTTAGGGTGGCAAGAAACTGAACTGAATGGACATACTTAGTCCGCACCCCCCGCCCCTCCCCCAGTTAATCCATTTTCCTTCCTGTTTTGCCAAAGATATGTCGGAAGACATCAGACGGGATAGATATAGGCCAGACTTCAATTTGCCACTTGATAAGTGGATGATCTTCGAAATGAGAATTGGAATCAAATCTAGAATGGTACTAAAGTCCGGCTTCAAATAGACGCAATACGGCAGAAATAAGATGGGTTAGCATGTTGCAAATTTGGAATAGAACCTACCTTTTTTTATACTATTATGTTTAGATGCATTTATTATAATCATTAAATATAAAATCACATAACATTTAATTAATCAAGTATCTTTTATTTCTTCACAAAACTTAATAAAAATATATAAATATAAAAAAGACATTAAAAACAGAGCATTATTCTGAAATATGGCTGTCAAAATTCAGGCAGCATCACTCTCTTGGGAACAATATAAGATTCTAATTTTGCACTTCTCACATAAAGATACACCCATGGTCATTCCACTTGTAATAACCTTCATGAGTGGTATTTCAAATACTTCTTTATAGCGAACAGTTTGAAATATGGACCTTTTATTTTGCTGTGTTGGCTAATCATTCTGACAGAACGTAATAGTGTTAGAAATATCGCACAAGACAGTCCAGTTAAGAAATGACGTTCAAGATACTTTTCTTTTTATCATCAAAATCTTCATCAACGTATCATCAGTATCGACATAGTTTATTCTGTATTATCATCATTATCTGGAAAAATAGTCACGGTCCGCACAATCGTCATTATCTGTATAATTATGTCCTTCAGTGCATAATTATGCCTCACAAAAGTCCTCTATAAGTCCTTATCTAATTTTCAAGATCAGCTCCTGTAAAATCATAATCATTTTAGTACATTACTCATATTAATCATAGTCTGGTTAATCGCCTGTATCAGTATAATTGTCATATTCTGTATACTCATGTCCATCAGTAGTAAATGTCACACAACAAAGCCTACCTTTCTGAATGGTTTCTTTGTTTTCTTTCTGTCATCATCCTTAATATAAAAAATATCATAATCACCTTTTTCAGCATCCTCATCAGTAGCATGATAATTATTATTAGCAAAGAAATATCTATAAGCAGTAAATGTCCTCGGGAAAAAAAATCTCCATGTATCATTTTTTTTCTCTCTCTCTCAGAATTCCTTTTATTTTCATCCTTATTGAAAATTCTTTAACTGTTCTAAACATCCTTACAAGCAAAATGATAATCATCACTATTAGCCAAAAACCATCCAACAACATAGCTCATCTCTCCACAATCTGTATTTTTTATTTTAATCCTCGTATCATTTTCGAATTAGACAACACCAACGTAGATAATTGAAATACATTTTCTGTCTGTCATCATCCTCATCGTCAACATCGTTATCAGTGCCACAATCATTATGGGTTAAAGCATATCCATCAGCAGCAAATGTCTTGCCATTTTTTCTTTCTACTATTACACTCATCATCACTGTAACCACCATCGCCACCACCATCATCATCGTCGTCGTCTAAGTAGTTTCTAAAATCTACTTTTATTTTCGAATAAAATTAATTGTTCGTAAACATTTCTTATCTCCTTTTTATATCGCCATCTTCAACTTTAATGGCATCATAATCATTATCATCAATACCAGTACAATAATCACCTTTAAGTTAAAAAATGTGTTTACGGACAGCAGAAACAAAGCAAAAAGTGGAAAGAAAGTCTGTCCTCCTGTGTTTGTCCTATCATCAACTTCAGCAACAGTTTGATTCGTATAATTGATATACATGTCCATTTACGTTATTGACACCTCCTTCAGTATTATAATTATTGTCAGTCTACTCACATCTACTAAAGAAATGTACCCTTAGAAAGCTCATCGTTTTTAAGGTTGAAATCTTATCCCTTTCGATCATCACTGTCGTACTTATCAATATCACCAGTTGAACAATCATTATCGTTATTTCATATTTTTTCTAACTCCGATTTCTTACCAAAAAAATCATCTCTCTTGCAGTTTTCTGTCTATTTTTTTTTCTTTCACCATTGAATAGATCAACATCATCACCGATTTCACTTTCATCGTGATCGGTAGGTTCTGTTTAATCATCGTTATTGAATAAATCTTTATTAAAATTATAATTATGGCAATCCGTTTATCCATATCATCATGTCTGTGGATAGGTCATCCTCAAAACCTAATCTCTCTTAAAGCTTTTGATTAATACGTTCATTCTATCATCAAACTTAGTAACATAACCACAAATATGAAAATAATCATTATCAGTATGTTCCGTCTAATTGTTATTATTTCCTTTATCGATATCATCAGAAGAATCATCATTTTCTGTAATCATGTCCACCTAAACCAAGTGACTGACAAGGAGGCTTATCTCTTTTAAAAGATTTTTGTTTGCTATTTTCTTTGTATCGTCATCGAATTCCGACACAAGTATCCACATTTTCATTATAAGGACGTTGTGTATGATCATTATCAGTACAGATTATCAGTACAGTTAACATTATCCTTTTCATTCAATCCATTTATAGGAGACGTCTCAAAAGAAAATGTATCATTCTAATAGTTTTTTTTTTTTTTTTTTCTTTTGTCTAATTTCTCCTACATTCACTGTCTGTATCAAAATCATCAATAGTGTCACAATCATTATTATGATTAGTATGATCGTGACAAAAGCAAGTCTCACAACAAAATTAGTTCATCAAAGATTCTTCATTATTTTCTTTCCGTCATAATTATCATCATCATTTCCGTTACCATGTCGGGTATTAATGTCATCATCATTGGTATAATCATGTCCACCACCACCATTATCCCTTTCATTGTTGTCGCCTTTATTGATGGACGAGTCTTGCTGTTGTACATCAAAACTATACTTATTCCTCAGGGCTTTGGGGACCTTTAGTCCTGGAAAACCTGTAATATCAAACGAAGGTTGTCAACCTACCTTGCATAAGAAGCGTATCTATATGTGGTGTCCGTGGTCGTGAGGTAGAACGTCTGCCTCGCAACCAAAAGGTCATGAGTTCGATACCCGGGAGCGAGTGTCAACTTTGGGACTGTTCAATGGCCCACACATTCGGCGCGAGTACTGGTGTAGTTTCCAGGAAGCAGAATCGAGAGACATTTATAGAAGATGTTAGAATTTGTTTCTCAATCGATGTAAAATAAATATGTTTAAACCAAACTAAGGAGATATAATCTCTATACTAGAATTATTAACATTACCTAAATGTTTCGATTCTAATGCATGCATTGCACGCGGATAAAATCGGACTTGACGGAAAATGTCTGTATCATCACAATGTCTAAAACGATCCACAATATAGTATGATTAAGTATGATTAAGAATGCTTACTGCAGACTACTTTCAGCTTAGTTTCTGATTTGCAGGAATGCAGGAAAACTAGTGACTTTATTAACATGGTAGAAATTGAAATAAAACAGGGTCCATATTTACCAAAAACTCTAAATATTGTTCTCATTCTAAGACTTAATTCCAAAACTAGCTGTCTGATTTGTAAATGTATCAGCAAATCAGGGTCCTTATTCAACAACCATTCTTAATTTCATTCTTGGTCTAGTTCTAGATTTGAAAAGTAGTACATTTTCTTATTGAAACCACATGGTTTAGCCAATCAGAAACTATGTTACTTTTAAAATTTAGAAAATTCTTAGGAATAAGACAAAGAATGTTCTTAAGAATATCTACTAAATACTGACCAAGGTATCTTGTTTTTTGGAATTAAAAGTTACACTTCATTTGTTCCATTTGTTAATACAGTCCCAGGTAAAGGTAAGCCCAGGATCTTGACAATTACTCCTGAAAACTAAACCGGCTTTTTATAGCGACATGCATAGATTCACTTTGTAAGAAATACCCCATGTATGGAAAATTCAAGAGTATGTCCTATAATATATTGAGCAGTGTAAGTCAAAGATGAAACTACTCTATGTAGTCTAATCTAATCCACGCTGTCTGCAAAAGGATCTTTATTTCTCTTGGTCTCATAGGTTTTATTAAATTCTTTACCAGACCATAATTTCGAAGAAAAATGTAAAGGACGACAAAAATTTGTGGCTCAAATCATAAGATTTGTTTGCCAAAATTTGACTTTAATGTGGAAATAGAAAAACAAAAATGCTTGTTGCCAGCAGTTTGTCCTATCAAAACATTTTTTCAGATCCATCTCCCTCAGGCTCCTGAAAACGATTTAATTGGTAAAGGGTAAGAAAAAACGTATACTATGAAAACTGACATACGTCCGTGTTCTCTCTTCAGGGTTTCGATCTGTTTCGTTTGTGGTAGAACACAGTCGTCTCTCATTTTGTCAATACTGCCTTCCCTTTCAAGTAACCTCTTGGGTAGAGAAGGGAATTTCACGTTGTAGGAGGTGGGTCTGCTTGCCCAAAGGACTTTCGCTTGAGGCCCTGTTGTTATGTACAAAATGTCGTAATTGCACGGTTGCACAAGTTGCAAATCTTACACCCTTCAAATTTCAAAACATCTGCAGACGACAAAATTAACAATATTGAATTTTAGATCGTGTGTATTAAACAGACGTTTACTAACTCGTATATCGAAAAGTAGTTTTAGGTTGTATCGAGTCAATAAAGTTGACTACATGTAAACATGACGTCTCATCTAATCGATCGTTTTGTCTTCGAATTTAGAAAAATATTTAAAGGGTAAAGCTTTCAACTTACCTGTTGGTTCTCTTTGCATCCATTTCACAGTCCCATTTTCTTCCAGATCAGTCTTTGCAATACTAGGCAAGTTATATAGATGAGGGCTTGGTTTCTTCAGAACAAGTGGTGTTGGTGGTTTGCGTGGAGGCTTCTTTGGAACCTCAAAGTCACAGACCTTTCTTTTTGAAACCTCGAAGTCACTGACCTTTCTCTTTTGCTGATCGACAGTCTGATTTTCCTCAGTCTTCACAGATTCGATTGAACATGACGTTGATTTCTGAAGCCATTTCTGTATCCCCTCCTCAGATTTGTAGTGGCCTGGTCCGCTTGAAAGGCCAGAAGTGGTTGGTTGTGGTGAAGGCAGGTTCCTAGAAAAACTTGTAGACTGCTGGGTATCACTTCTGGGAGGAACTTTAATAGCTGACAATGCCTCAAGCATCTTTGTCAGTTCTTTCAAGTACGCTGATTGCTTTGGTTGTTTTGGTATGGCGGGACAACTGTGTGCGGCCATCAATGACAGTTTATCCTTCTGATTGTAGTCTCTTTTCAATGTACTTGGAATCACATTAGCTTGCGTTTTCTGTAAGTCATCTTTGGGATTGTTTACTCCATTCAGCATATTTTGGGCACATTGTTTTGTGCTTCTAGATACATTAGTGTCTAGATGTAATTCTGTACTTTTCGCACGTTTATTACTACAAACGGATGCAAAATTGGTGCAGTCGGGTTCATAAGTGGCTGGAGTGATATCTTTTGTAAAGATTTTCTCGCCGCTTTCTTTTTTGTCATCGTTTGCAGTTTTAGTCTCTGTTTTTTTCTCATCTACATTAAAGACACGAGAACGTTGCTCATCATGTCCTTTGTCGTGAAAATCATCATCTGTAGGGGAATTTGTGTCATCGTCAGGTTTGCTATGTCCTTGCACTAGCTTAACTTCAAGTATTCTCAGTGACATTTTTTTCTCGTCGGCTGTTTTGACCTGAGTTGCTGATAAGTCGTTTACAACTTCGACTGCTTTTGTCTTTAACTTTACTTCTCTAAAACCAGTTATATCACCTGTACCCAATTGCTTTGTTAGTATTTTGTCTTCTTCACCGGCTTCGGCTACCTCACCTTCCGATAGTCTATAAACGACCTCATCACACTTTACTAGTGCCTCTTTATGCACAAGCTTTTCTATGTTGACCTCATCTGTCTTGTCTTTATTTGTGGCACCCGTATCCGGTAATGAATTTTCCATTATAGTATCACCAACATGTTCCTCATATGGTTCAGTGTTGTCTGGGCTCATATTTCCCTGGATACATAGATCTTTGGTAGCTGACAGGCTCTCTTTGCTGACACTGGGAGCATCACCAGAATTCACTGATCGTTGGTCCCACTCTGCGCTGCTTTCCGATTTTTCCTCCACAGATAGTGAGTTGGTAGGCGAAATAAGTCCTTTTTCGCCACTGAAATCATCATCGGATTCTTCAGATTGTTGTTCTCCATTTGGTTTGTTTTCTTGCTTTTCCTCGAAATGTGGCTCAAATGCAGCTGGTATGTTTGCCTCTCCGATACTACAAACATCATCAGATTTCTCTGACTGTTGTTCTCTGTCTCTGCTGTTTTCTGACTTTTCCTCAAAATGTGATTCTTCTGTAGCTGATATGTTTCGTATTCTCACAACAGTAACACCGTCAGATTTCTCTGATTGCTGGTCTACTTCTTTGTTGTTTCTCGGCTTGTTCTCGAAAGCTGGATCTTCAGTAGCTGAAACATTTGCTTCTCCAGTACTGAAAATATCTTGAGGTTCCTCTAATTGTTGTTTATCGTCTGTGTTTTTTTCCGGCTGTTGCTGTTGTTCAGTACTTGAAATGCTGTCTTCTCCGATTCTAGAAACATCACCAGATTCTTCTGATGTTCTGCTACTTTCCGTGTTACACTCCAGTTCTTCATCGAAAGATCTCAACAATATACTGTTTGATACAACAGGATCAGTATGATACTCGGGTTGATGAGTTTCGGTTATTCCATCTGTCGTGCTTGTGTCTTTGTTGTAAGCATCAGATCCTTTGATGATAACTTTATGATCGCTGTTCCCTGTGAAGGTCAAAAATCATGTAAGCCACGCTCCGACAAAATGGGCTTTAACGCATCTCCATAATTTATTTTTCCAAGCAAGTCATCACATAATTACAGATCCGTAAAGTCCGTTTAGTCTGACAATTGACTGAATATGGATGTAGAATGGTCCTTGGGCACGCAGAATATTTACAAGTAGTAAAAAGTTTCGACCCATATCAGCACGCTCGAACTGCGCAGAAAACATGGGTCAATACTTTTTGCAGATGCATCAAGCTTTCCCCCCCCCCCCCCTCCCCTTCACAGAGCATGACCCAAGTATATCATTTACGTGTGCAATATAGTTGTGTAATACTTCAATATGCGTATGAGGTATGCTCTGGTAAAAGAGGGTTTAATGCACCTCCGTGATGCATTATAACAAGCAAGACATCATAATTGGCCTGCAACACGCGAAAAGGGGCATTCGGACATTTGCGTAAAGCGTCGTTTTGGATCAGCTTGCGCAGTCCGACACTTTCCGTTTTTATGTAATTTTCTGTTGCGCGCTAGTCTTTTGAAGGACAAAATCTAATGTAGTCGTAAAGTGCCGCCTCGGATCAGCCTGCGCGGACTGCGCAGGCTGATCCGAGACGACACTTTACGCAAATATCTGAATGCCCCTTTTCGCGTGTTGCAAGCCACATAATCATGGATCAGTAATTAATATGAATTTTGTCTTACAATTGACTGAATTATTAGGTAGTATGTCCTTGGACATACAGAAAATTTACAAAGGGCAAAATGTTTCGACCCATGTCAGCCTGCGCAAACTGCGCAGGCTGACATGGGTTGATAGTTTTTGCAGGTGCATTTTCACAGACTATTGGTCATATTGTTTTTCATGTATAAACACAAAAAATTCACCTCCACCACTAACAACAACAATGGTATAGCGAAGTATTTTTGAGCGGCGCGGAGACAAAATATGCTTCGGCACTTTAAAAGTATTGAAAGTATCGTGAAGATGACAATCTGTTATTCTGTGGTCGGTCCAGTGTTAGTCGCTGGCCAAAAAAAAAAAGAAATTATAAAGTCAGGCAAAAAGTAAACAAAAGGTAGAGTGACCTGGCAACTATTAACCTAGTTTCGAACCGTACAACAACAGATTGTCATCTTAACAATAACTTCCATTCTTTTCAACGGTATGATACTTTTTGAACATGCATCAAACCCCCTTTTCTCGGAGTATATCTCGGATTATAAAATACATGTATATCCCTTTGTTTTCCCAAGTGCGAATTTTCAAAGTTATGTAAACCTGACATTTTCAAAGTGTATAAAACTTACATACATGCAAACATAGCGATAAACAAATATTCATAGCTTCTAGCGATTTTCTTATCTTTTTACTAAAAGATAAGTTTTCTAACTTTTTTTTCTTACTGTCCGATGCATAAATAAAACTTATATTTGATCATGATCTCAAGTTATCATGATATGAGTCATGCTCCGGCAAAAGAGGGCTTAATGTATCTTCGTGATCCGCATACTTACGGATCCATAGTATCCACTTTTTTAACAACCAACTTAATCATGGGACAGACTGGACCTTGGATATATAGAAAATTGACCAATAGCGAAAAGTTTCGGGCTGCACAGGCTGACCTGAATCGAAACTTTTCGCAGATGCCTTAAGCCCCCTTTTCGCAAAGCACGGCTCAATTATTAATTTTATAAGATCAGCCCAGGATTTATCCTTTACCAAACTATTCTACATTTCAAAGAATCAGCCGAAAATGACTTTTTGACAGTGTGGGGAACGGAGAAAGTGCTGGTAACTATTATGTTTTCTAACATTTTGAGGACACACCTAATTGTTTGAGCCACATTTATCGTGTAATCTGCGACTGCTTTCAATTTAAGTGTTAAATCAGATTGTCCGTTTAGGATTTGAAGTTTTAGTTTACCATCAAATAATAAAAAAGAAAAAAATATCACTATCATTCAATAATAGTAGCCCAAACCTGAACTTTCCTGCGTATCCGCTTTGTTGCCCTCATTTTCGACGTGAACTTCGACCTTGTTTCTTTGAAATAGCCACTTCTTTAGGCTCCTTTTCTTTGGAACTTTTTGCGTGCCTTTTCGTTTGGATGATTTTGGAACGCAGAGTAAATTACCCATTCTTCTTTTTTAAATTAACATCTTAATATCGTATAGCAGTCTTGTGACTTGAATTTGCAGTACCACTGACATCATTTTCAAATCAACAAAAAGTACATCTAAAAAAATGACTGTTCTCTTGTATGACAGTCGTTCCTGCTTTCGTGCATGAGACGTGACAACAGTGACGTCATTTAGCGACGCTGCAGTTACGGGTAACGTACCACGTGGTCTGTACTTACCAATCATTCCGTCTGTTTCTTTCTTTTCTTTTTAATTTTGAATCCCAATACGGTCTTTCTGATTGGCTGTTCAAAATATTGTCGACACGCTGATAACAAGAACGTTTTCGATACAATTATGGCTTCAATTTGATGAGAAATATATTTTCCCGAGTTGTTTACCGTTGAGGTCTTTTTCGTCTTATAAGATAAATGCGTTATGTGTCTATCTACACTACACGTTCGAAATATCAATAACTAATGATTAAAACAAGACAAAATCTTAGGCTTGGCTAAGTTCAAAGCATTTTCACACGACATATTAATCATGCCTCGAACTTCTAGATTTGTCTTTGATAGGCCGGTGAAAAAGTGGTCAGGGAAAAGAAAAAAGGCTAATATGCTGGTAGAGAGAGAGAGAGAGAGAGAGAGAGAGAGAGAGAGAGAGAGAGAGAGAGAGAGAGAGAGAGAGAGAGAGAGTTTGACGAGTTTCAAGTTTATTTACATCGTCAGTCGTCACTGGTAAATGTATCTTTTATATGTCATGTTAAATGTAAACTCCTCGAATCGAGAAAATGATCTGTTGGGCGACTGAATACGCATACCTTGTCTCGAATGCCGCGCCCCCTTTTTAAACAGAGGTTTACCGTAACTTATCACATTTTTTTTTCTGTCCAAAGTGCCTGTTTTTAGCTCGGCTGTTTTGGGGGAAAAAAAACGAAGGAATTATGTAGCCATTTGCGTCGTTGTCGTCGTCGTGCGTAAATTTTAGCGTTTTCTCATATCTCTATTTTTACTGAAAATAATTACTTCAAACTTTGACAAGTTGTAAACTATCAAATGGGAAACCCATGCTAGAAGGATAGGTAACCTTCAAACGATTTTGACACAGTTACGCCCCTTTTTTTAAACCTAGGAATTCCATTGAAAAAACCCATTCAGTCGAGCGTTGACATCCGTATGTGGCGCTCTTGTTCGCTGTTTGAAATCTTCTGAACCAGTCCATTTTCTTTGGCTTTGGCTCACTGACCTAAACGGTGGCGAAAGAAGTATATGGGCGATGCTTTGGCAATTGGGATTTAATGCATCTCTATGATACGTTAAACCTAGCAAGTCATCACATAATTATAAATCCAAATAATCAATTTTGTCTAGCAAGCAACTGAATCATGAGGTTCACTGGTACTATGACATGCGGAAAATTAACCAAAAGCAAAAAAGTTTCGACTCAGGTCAGCCTGCGCGGATTGCGCAGGCTGACCTGAATCGATACTTTTTGCAGATGCATTAAACCCCCTTTCCACGGGTATTGGCTCATATCTTGTGTTGTAAAAAAAAAATTATAGTACATGGCAATGAAATTGTTCCCCCTCCCTTGTTGTTTTGTGAAATAGGCCGGATGACCGCCGAGGGGACAATTGTTTGTTTAAGGTGTCATTCAAACACTGAATCAGATAACATCCAGACGTAAATATCTAACCCTTTTAGCTCTAAAGCCGTAAACTAGGGCTGTCGAGGACGCATAGATCAACATCAGAGGGCTGTTTTCACCAAACATTCTTAATGTTATTCTAAGTCTAATTCTAGATTTAGAAAGTAACATGACATCTGATTAGCTAAACCATTTGGTTTAGCTAATCAGAAGTTGTGTTACTTTCAAATTTAGAAAATTCTACAGAATATGACTAAGATTGTTCTTAAGAATGGTTGATGAATACAGACCCAGACTGCACAGAACGTGCAGTTTGATCCTGGGTTTATACTGTCCGATTATTAAGTCAAGTTTATAACTTTAATATAAAAAAGTTCACGTGTTTCAATGGATTGTTTCTACTGCCGTCGAAAGAGGTCGAGCCTATTTTGTATTTGATGCTTACACAGTTAATGTTGCACGTTAAAAAATTGTCATGTATTCTATCTTTACGATAAAAGAGTTCTTCTATATAAGGGTTTCGTTGAGGCTGCTAAGACCAACTCTATGTGCTTTTGCAGACGGTGTTTATCAAGATCAGACTGCACTGAGCCCGGAGTCTAATCTAGGATCTACACTTTTCAATATGGTGAGATTCTTTTACCTTAAAATCGCAAAAGATCTATTTGGTTTTCTTAAATTATTTCTTCGAAATTTCATTTACTTCTTTTTTCAATAGTTTCATGGTTAAACACGATTTTTGGTAAAGGGTACAGGGCTTTCTTTTCTTTAAAGCTTGATGGTTAAAAAGGTGAATTTGTAATACACTGGATCAGACAATGTAGATCCAAGATCAGACTGCACGCTCTGTGAAGTCCGCAAAGGGTCCTTGAACCGAGTTTAGCGGCCTAAGGGTTAATTCAAATTTTCATTTTAAGCGGAGAATGAAGAAATTAATTCAACAAAAATAAATGCATTTTGCTGAGATGTTTCGGGTCATTTTCTCGACAAAAATAATTATAATGTATTAGATCTAGTTTTTCTTTTTTAGTTAACCAGGAAACAGTCCTAAAACAAAAACCTATAAATAGACGAATAGTGATCTATAAATAGAACAGTGTGTATGTTTCGAATGACATAGTGTTCATTACCTGTAAAATATACACATCTAAGGAAATGCTTGTGACAGGACAGGTATGTAGCTGCTGTTAACTTTTTTTTCCCTGCATAATCTTGACCTTTTTTCATCCATGAATATTAGAAATTCTTGAGAAATACGTGCCTTAGTTTTGAAGAATGAGATTGTATTCCAGCATTTACGGTGATGCCAGTTTTTGTGATAAGGGATTTTACGTTTTCTACCTGTTAAATTTAACGAAGTTAACGTTCATTGTTTACTTTTTGTTTTATCTCGTGATACATGTCCGAATTTCTGCAATGTAGAAATTAACTTGTAAAAAATCCGTCACAAACGATAGTTGCCATTGCGGCCAGAGTAGATCAAGATTAGACTGCACAAACGTGCAGTCTGATCTTTGATCTACACACCCCGATTTTCGAAGACATTCTTGACAATCGCAACCTTGATGATCTATCTCATTTAGATCTTATTTCTAGATTGAAAATGCCCGTTGGGTTCTCTCGACGCATTACAAAACGACAAAATTTTGGACTTGTTCAAACTGAAAGCATTTGCAGGCGACAAACAAAATGTAGCTTATGAGGGAAAATTGTCTGAGAAAGGGTAGAAAACATTGTTGGAAATGGAGAAAATGCTGGTCACCAGCAAAAGTAATACCGAAGGTATTATCAGAGGGGAAGTTACGAGTGGGTCTCAGAAGGGTCTGGAGTGCCCCCCCCCCCCCCCGAAAATCTTTAGAAGCTATTTGGTGGCCTCTGGTGACGTTTTTTGGAAATATTCTCTCTCTTTCCTTTCTTTTTTTTCATCTGTAAGCAAATGCGTTTTTGCGTACAGACAGCTGCGCCCAAGTAAAGGTATTTTTTTGCGTGGTTGAAAGAAAATATGCTTGTAACAAGCAGTTTTTGCCTTTTGCCACAATCTATCATAACCCATAAGCTGCTAAGCGCGACTCACTGACCTTTTGCGGATAGTAAAGATCAAGATCAGACTGCACAGAACGTGCAGTCTGATCTTGGATCTAAACTATCCGATGGGGAGATATTATTCCCCAAAACCTAACTTTGAAATAGCAACATTTGGGTCTGTACTATCAAATTGAAAATTTCATTTTAGTTACTCAGCAGGTTAAGGGTTAAACTTTTCTTCAAATAGGTCTTCCACAGAAGATAAGGGTATTAAATTGGCTTGCAACACGCGAAAAGGGGCATTCGGACATTTGCGTAAAGTGTCGTCTCGGATCAGCCTGCGCATGACGCGCAGGCTAATCCGGGACGGCACCTTACGACTACATTAGATTTCGTGCTACAGTAGACTTGCGCAAAAACGGAAAGTGTCGTTTCGGATTAGCCTGCGCGGACTGCGCAGGCTGTTCCGGAACGACACTTTACGCAAATGTCCGAATGCCCCTTTTCGCGTGTTGCAGGCTATTTAATGTTTAGAGTAACGTTTTATTTGTTGTCTGCAAATGCCATTAAGTTTGATATGGCTTAAATTCTGTCGTCTGGTAAAGAGTTAAAGTCTCGTGAAAGGTTTAGTACTGATTGATTGTATGATGTTTAACGCCGTTTTCAATATTATTTCAGTTATGTCGCGGGGGCCAGCATACCTTTACATGCTTTCCTAGATTTTCTTTTACCAGCTACTCCGCACAATATTCTTTCTATACCACTGGTTGCTTTCCCACATAACCACTGTCAAAACAGTGATCAGAGGGTGAGAGAGGAATGAAACGGCTATCATCAATCCTCTGAAAGAAATTGGCTGAGCCGAGGATCGAATCAGCGACCCCTTGTTCTCAAGTCCTGTACTCTACCGACTGAGCTACCGGGGCTCGGCGTGAAAGGGTTAATCCCCACTTTTAGCGATCTTGAGACAGAAAACTTTTGAAAATATGGTTAGAAAAGGAGAAAATAGTGGTAATCAGCATTTTCTTCATTTCCGAAGATATTTATCAATTTAGTAGGGACAAATTTCATAATCTGGGCCGACTCTTATTTGTCTTCTGGCAATGCTTTCAATTGGGACCACTCTGAAATTTTGTCGTGTGGTAAAGAGTTAGGCAAAGTCAGGGCCAGCTCATAACACAAGATATTAATACTATCAGCTGGTTTATTGTTTTATCAAAGATTTTTATCAGTTTGTGCAGCATGTTTCTGTCTATTTTTTTATGTCTCATTTCCTTTTAACCGTATTGGGAATCAATAATGCTCGGCATACTTTTCCTATAAGACAGTACTTCTTTACCAGATGACAGACTTTGGAACTGTCCAAATCCAAAGCACTTTATACGACAACTTAAATGTGGCTTAAATGGTGGCTATTGTCCATGAAAGGTTAGAAAACATTGTGGGAAAAGGAGAAAATGCTGGTTACCAGCATTTTCTCCTTTTTCCACAATGTTTTCAAAAGTCTTCTTCTTTACGTTTAAAATTCGGGATTGTATGGTAAAGAGTTAACACTTTCGGCGTCAAATATATCAACTCGATGTCTTGCAACGGCTGATGGCAGAAATCTACCGAATCCCAGAAACAGTTATATCATAAAGGCTTGACTACAAAAGTGGACGGTATAGATCCAAGACCAGACTGCACGTTCTGTGCAGTCTGATCTTGATCTATGCCGTCCGCAAAGGCCCCAGTTTTCGGCTATGACTGAGAAAGGGTTGGAAGGACTGATGTAAATGTACTGTCTGCTTGGAGAGAGAGAAGAATTGATTTTGTTTGCCTTTCTCTTGCCATGCTGGGTTCAATTTAATATGGTTTTGTTGACAGTGTAGATCAAAATCAACCTGACGGGGAATTGCTGTCCGATCTTTGATTCAGGGTGAAATATAATTTGTCCAATATTCTAGCCAATAGCCAACTTTAAAAATGCAATTTTTTCAATGTTTATTCGGACTTGAAATGTCCATTTTGCCTGGCCGAGCACACTAGCACAGTCGATAGTGCGCAGGACTCGAAACAAGGGGCTTGTTAGTTTGAAACCCAGCTGGCGAATTTCTTTCTGCGGATTGATCATGGATAGTCATTGCGACCATGAAGATTCATTCCTCTCTCACTGCTGCTTGTTATTGCTACGATGGTTATTTAGGAAAACAGCAAGTGCCTTGGGGAAACTACTATGCGAAGTATTGATAGAAGAAACTCCTGGAAAGCATGGATAGGTGCACTGGTCGCCGCGATATAACTGTGAAAAAATGTGAAGCAAATATATTCTATTGGCGTTGACTCTGTACTAGACGACATATTTTTAGACTCGTACATATTAAAAGCATAAACAGACAACAAAATAAATGTGGCTTGTATCAGAAAGGGTAGAAAAATTTTAGTTTCCAGCATTTTCTCCTCTTCTCACGATGTTTTCAAAAGCCTCTTACCTCAGCCTCGGGATTTTTGTGTGGTAAAGGGTGAAAGGTGTTGATATTTGTTAATGTCATTTCAGCATTTTTTTCTACAGTGAAATTCGATGAAAAACAATTCACCCTGTGTGAATGAAGGTGGATCGATGATTTACGAGAGTACAGAGCAATAGGACTACGGTCTTCGTTGAACTATCCGACGAATTCAGTACCACACAATTTATCTGTCGACAGTTTGGGATTTGATTTGGAGATCTAGAGAAACCCGAAAAGATTTAAAACTATTGAAAGAAATAAGTGTGAATAGACACTCATTGTTGTATTTCATGTATGTTCATCAGAAAGGAAAAAACTAAGTTATATTAGTTTTTATCAGAAAGGAATTGTTTGAAGACAACACAGTGGCTGGACATAATCTCTGTCTAAACTCTGTCGTTATCCAGGTAAATTTTGCGGTCTGAAACATATGTTCAATTTATCAATCGAAAATTTGGAGGAAGAAAAAGTTCTAGTATATATGAAACAGACCGATATTGACACAGTGTGACAGTCTCATGAAGTGATAATAGTTTTAATAAAAAAAATCTCTTTTAAAAATCTAAATGTCAGTCACCGTAAAGTAGGTATACCTTTGCCTTTCTCTGTCCTGTGGTTACAACTGAAAGTATTCTTACATGGAAAGGATGATTTAAACGAAGGGATGTGGGACATGCAACATTTGATAGAGATATAACTGTCCCATTTTCCTGGTCATACCAGCGTTTTATCCAATACACAGGACGAGGGTGAATTATGGAACATAATTATTTTAAATCTAAAATAATAGCTCATTTCATAGTCTGGAGCTACCAAATAATTGACGGAATTATGTAAAATATGGGCAAAGTTAGAGGAACTTACGGATCTAATGCTGGCTCTTCCTCTTCATACAAAATACATCATGGGGATTGAATTTATGAAGTAGTCCTTGTTCATAGACAAGATATTGTACACTGTAAAAGAATAAACTGCCTCCGATAATTATGGACGTTGTCAGGGATATTTGTGGGGTTTGTCCCTTGAAGTTTAGATGCAGTTTCAGGACTCTTGTCACATTATTTACGCTAAATCTAGTTTTTCTCGGGGTTACGATTCTCATCGCCTACGACTTTTCACAATCGTATCCGCATCACCGAGGTAGAGACAGGTATCAGCAGGCATACGACAGATGGCGCAACATTCGTGAGGACTTTGAAGCCTACAACAAGGCGAGACAATCAGAACTCAAGAAATTAAAACTGAAAGGTTTACAGATGGACGCAGTTGTGGGGTTTGACTATTTCCAGAAGGAAAAAGCCAAACTTGAGAGAGCTGAACCAACTCTGGCTTCCATACGAGTGGCAGGGCCTATTGACTTCATTCCAGTTGTACCCAAAGTTTCCGATTCCGATATAATATCGTATCTGACAGATAACATCACAAAACAGTATCTCAGACTTCCCAAAAAGATATACAAGAAGAAAGTTGTGATTTTGTCGCCAATCTGTGATGTTGCTTCCCAGCTGGACAAGTTTGCAGTACAGCTACAGGGGTTAAGTTACCCACACAAGTTGATATCTGTGTATTTTGGTGAAGACAGTAGTACCGATAGGACACTAGATATGGCGACACTGATAGCTGATGAGCTAGAGAACAAGCACAAGTTTGCTGCTGCACGAGCATTCCATTTTAACATTTCCGGCGGTGTGCACGGGTCGTGGGGCGATATACATCACAGGGCAAGCCAATTTGAACGCCGCTCCCATATTGCAAAAGCGAGAAATACTTTACTAAAGGTAGCATTAAAACTTGAGAACCCCGACTATGTGTTGTGGATAGACAGTGACATATCTGAACTTCCGGTGGATTTAATTCAGCAGTTAATGTTTGCCAAAAGTGACGTGGTCACAGCTTCCTGTCTCTTTAAAAGTGGACAATTTAAACGTGTGTATGATAAAAACTCGTGGCGTGAGACTGCTGTGTCTCTTGAAGATCAAAAACTTCTACCTAACGATGTACTGTTAGTTGAAGGATACACATATACAAATAGAATATACTTACCGGATTTACGAGCTGAAGGTCGAGTTGTCCCACTTGATGGTGTGGGTGGTTGTGCGCTGTTGATTAAGGCCAAATGTCACAAGCAGGGACTGATATTTCCCGAGGAACTGTACAAAAACCACATTGAAACCGAGGGTTTAGCAAAAATGGCAAAAGCTAAAGGCTTCAAAGTATTTGGTATGCCTTTTGTTGAAGTGTTTCATTAATGAAAATAAATACATTCGATAAAACATTATGGCAGAGACTAAAGGCTTCCAAGAGGTTAGAATAGATTTTTCGGATGTGTTTTTATGTATATGTGTTTCATGTATGAAAAATAAACTGTTGTTCACTTGGACTTTTTATGTATTATATATTATCTTGTTTTTTTAACAGTTCTAGAGCTTTAGAGATTTAGGGTGGGGTTGGGGGAGAAAGGTATGTATGGATTCTAAATGGCCTGCAACACGCGAAAAGGGGCATTCGGACATTTGCGGTAAGTATCGTCTCGGATCAGCCTGCGCAGTCCGCGCAGGCTAATCCGAAACGACACTTTCCGTTTTAATGTAATTTTCTGTTTTGCGGAAGTCTACTGTAGCACAAAATCTAGTGCAGTCGTAAAGTGCCGTCTCTGATTAGCCTGCGCGGACTGCGCAGGCTGATCCGAGACGACACTTTACGCAAATGTCCGAATGCACCTTTTTGCGTGTTGCAAGCCAAATGAAGGTTGTTCTGGCAAAAAGGGGATTTGACGCTTTTCCTTCATGCATTATTACCAAGCAAGTCACGGGCATAACTAGGTTTATAGAATTAGTACGCACTCCGAATTAGGACTTCTGTTAAAAAACTTTATAGACATGTACAAATTGACAGCATGTGCAGAGGACAAATTAATTGTAGCTCAGATAATGATACCGGTATTTGTCCTTGAAAGGATAGAAAACACTGTGGGAAAAGGCGAAAATCTTGGTTAGCAGCATTTTTTCTTTTTCCCACAAAGTTTTCTACCCTATCAAACAAATTCCATCATTTGAGCCACATTCAGTTTTCTTGTCGGCAAGTGCATTAATTTACACCATTCTAAATATTTGTCGTCTGGAACATAGTTAATCAAGCCTTCACTACACAATCCCAACTTTTAACCACCCCGAGAGAGACAGCTTTTGAAAACATTGTAGGAAAAGGAGAAAATGCTGGTAAGTAGCATTTTCTCCTTTTCCCACAGTCTTATCTACCCTATCAAACACAAAAAGTTCCACCATTTGAGCCACAGTCAATGTCTTAATTTTTTCGTCTGGAAAAGACTTGATTACCCCTTTCCCATATAAACCCAACTTTTAACGACCCTTAGAAAGCTTTTGAAAACATTGTGAGAATAGGAAAAATGCTGGTAACCAGGATTTTCTCCATTTCACACAGTGCTTTCTATCCTATCAAACACATTTTTTTTTTTTTTTTCATTTGAACCACTTTGTCGTCTGCAAATGCTTTGAATTTGGACCATTTTAAAATCTGTCGTCTGAAAAGGGTCAACAGCAGTACTTTCAAGGACTCACTATCAAAAGACTGCGTTAACTCTTTACCAAACAACAAAATTTTGGGCTAACAAAATTGAAAGCATTTGCAGACGACAAATTAAACGAGCTGTCGCCGTCAGATTACTTATGTTGAAAACAGCGTAAAGCACGATTCAATCAATCAACCAACGATGCAATCAATCAATCAATCTCACTAAAGAGTGAGTGTGTAATGCAGTGATTTGGACAGAGACTTGTGTGTACAGCATTGATTGATGTTGTAACCGCCATAATATAACTGTACCAGTGACCCCCTCGTTTTACAAGTCCAGTATCTAACCAACTGATCTAAAGGGTTCCAATCTACAGCTCGGCCAATTTATTACCGACGACTGGTGATAGTCATTGCAACAGGATAAATTCCTCTCTCACCGCTGATCATCGACAACGGGCATGTCGGAAGGCAACAAGTGGCTTGGGAAGAATATTGTGCAAAGCACTGGTTAACATAAACTCCAGAAAAACATGGATAGGCGTAATGGCCGCTACGATATAACTAAAATAATATTGAAAGCGGTATTAAAGCTTTTCAAACAAATGTAACTGAAACATTATCAAAAAACGGCAAAAAAAAAAAGACACCGAATTCGTTGGTCAAGGTAATCAAGGGGGATAATAATGTATAACCTAAGAAAGCATTCTATAAAAAATTAGCTCCCTTGTATGTCTACACTGCGCCTTTGAATATTGTCTTGGTTATTTTTGCCACAAATTCATTCAATCCTGAAGAACAAAAGATCACTTTTGAAATCGGTGTCGCTAAGAATTGCTCGTAATGATTATTTTTTCTTTTGTCACATTGTTTTCATTTGGATTCCTGTATTATCTGATCTTTTTTTCACAAAAGATGTCTGCAAAATTGTCTGCTGCGATTTTGTTATAGGAAGTATATAGGAATTATATCTCTTCCGAGATATAATGACAAACATTCTGACAAACTTTCATTAGTATTGGACTTAAAATATAGTCTCTAGAGTGTACATAAGGTTTATCAAGCATCCTGCTTTAAAGATATCATCAAGACAAATACTCTAACCAACTTTTACGGGTATTGGACTGAAAATGTGGTCTCTAGAAAGTACACAAGGTTTTTCAATGATTTGACCTAGTGAACTAGTTTTGACCCGACATGACCCATTTTCGAACTTGTCCGAGATATTATCAAGACATACATCCTGACGAAGTTTCATGAGTATCGGACTGAAAATGTGGCCTCTAGGGTGTACACAAAATTTTTCTAAGATCTGACCAAGTGAATTAGTTTTTGACCCGACATGACCCATTTTCGAGCTCGTCTGAGATATTATCAAGACAAATATCCTGACCGAGTTTCAAGAGTATTGGACTGAAAATTTGGCCTCTAGAGTGTACACAAGGTTTTTCTAGGATTTGAACTAGTGACCTAGTTTTTAACCCGACATGACCCATTTTCGAACTTGTCTAAGATAATATCAAGACAAACATCCTGACCAAGTTTCATGAGTATCGGACTGAAAAAGTGGCCACTAGAGTGTACACAAGGTAAAAGTTGACGACGCACGACGCACGCCGGACACAGCACGATCACAAAAGCTCACCTTGAGCACTTTGTGCACAGGTGAGCTAAAAACAATTTCAATTTTTGAGTCACAAGTATTCTGTACTCTGCAAATGCTTAAAATTTGGACACGTCCAAAATTTTACTGTTTGGTAAAGAGTTAACTTGTTAGTAAGATTATAGTTGTATGACGGCCAGCAGTGTACATATCCGTGCGTTTCTGGATTTTCTTTCACCAGTACTTCGCAGAGTATTCTTTTTAAGTCTTGACCAGACAACAAAACCTTAGACTTGCCCACATTAAAAGCATTTACAGACAAAAAATAAAATGTGGCTCGAATGACTGGATATCTGTCAATACTTGACCAATGATAACAACAACAACAACAACGAATGATGATTAAAGCATTTATTTATGAAACTGTGAAGGCACATTTCTTCACATGACATTGTCTTGCAAAAACAACAAAGCAAGTTAAACATTTCAAACTTAAAAACAAACAAAAAACAAAAACAGCCCTGTTAAATGTCGTAAACTCACACACTCAGTCAATACGCATGTCAGGGGCATAGCTTGTGATTGGCATTTACGAATATGGGTACCATCTACATTATTCATACATCATTTTCCCCGTCTTATAGACTGTATAAACCTATTTCCGAAAGATAAATAAAGATAATAATTACAAATTTAGTACTTGCGCTAGATCTTTGCTTGTCTGAAGTAAGCAAGTAGAGTAACAGATTAAAATGGGGTCTAGTTACGCCCCTGTCAGTAACTAAAATGATTTAAAGAGCCTAGCTACGCAGCTGCACGTAACTGTAATGGTTAAAAGTGCCTAACTGTTAGAATTTAACTGTTAGAAGTTAGAAAGGGCCTAGCCATGCCCCTGAATCTAACTGTTAGGGGTTAGAAAGGACCTAGCTACGCCCCTGAGTCTGTTAGAGGTTAGAAAGGGCCTAGCTACGGCCTGCGTGTACTTGTAATTGGTTTACTAGCGCATATGCATGCAATTACAACGCCTTGGGTTTCAAATACATAAATATTTTCAGTCAATCGACATTAGGATAAAGATCTTGCGATTTCAATGCCTCTTTTTCCCATTCATATTATGGTATATACCATCATATATCGGACAGTGTAGATTCAAGATCAGACTGCACGTTCTGTGCAGTCTGATCTTAATCTGAACGGTCCCCAATAGCGACTATAAAGGCCCCTGCGCTGTGACAGTTAACAACTGACGCAAGCAACAAACCTCACTGGTGACAATGCATGTCTTCATTACGGGATCAAATGACATACAACAATTAAAACCTATTTTGAACAGTTGAATACTCTTAAACTAAACCATTGGACTGCGTAGCGAAACTAAAACACGTTAACGGCCCGTATAGATCAAGATCAGACTACACAAAACGTGTAGTCTGATCTTGGATCTAAATTGTCCGATGCGGAGAGATTTGTCCCATAAAACTGACTTTGAAATCGCAACTGGGTTCTGTTTTCTATCGGTTGGGAATTATCATTTTATTTACTTGTACTATTGACCCTTACCTTCTGATTAAGTTAATTGAGACTTTCAAGCTGATAGTAAAACCCCAAATATTGCTATTTCAAAGTTATTTTTGGAGAAGAAAATCTCTCTTTACCGGCCAGTGTAGATCCAAGATCAGACTGCACGTTCTGTGCAGTCTGATCTTGATCTACACTGTCCGCAAAAGGTCCTTGAGTCGCGCTAAGCAGCCTAAGGGTTAAGCAGTATATTTGTCAAAGGAATGGATTTGAATGGCTAGACTTTCAGTCTTACAATAATGCTATCAGTGTCAACAAAACAAAACTATTTAAGCCATGCTCTCTGGCAAAAGGGGGTTTAACGCACCTCCGTGATGCATCATACCATGCAAGACATCACATAATTATGGATCCATAAAATCCGGTTTTTTTCTAACAACCGCTTGAATCATGAGGTATTATGGTCTGTTGACAAGAAGAAAATTAAGTAAGAGCAAAAAATATCAACGCTTGTGACCCTGTGCAGACTACGCAGGCTGACATGGGTTGAAACTTTTTGCAGACGTAATAAGCTCCATTTTCACAGAGCATGGCTCTTTTTTTTTAAACATACATTTATTTTTTTAGTTATCTTATAGAAACTTAAAAAAAAAATCCGAAATATTCGCTAATTAGGCGGGCAAATATTGCTCTACAGAGTATCTTAAAATTTACGAGGTCAATTTGTCTTCTTAATTGTTGTAGATGAGTTTTTGTTTCTATTTTTTCGGATATTTTCTATGTGCATTGCTGCAAGTTCTGCAGGTAATTATATCAACAATTATATTTCAGCCATGCTGTGTGAAAAGGGGGCTTAATGCATCTGCAAAAAGTATCGACCTAGGTCAGCCTGTGCAATCCGCGCAAGCTGACCTGGGTCGAAACATTTTGCTTCTGGTCAATTTTCTGCATGTCAAATGACAAGTCTACCTCACGATTCAGTCTGTTGTTCTGTAAAACGGATTTTATGGATCGATAATTATGTGATGAGTTGTTTGGTAATGCTCATCACGGAGTTGCATTAAGCCCCTTTTTACCATACCATAACTCATTTATATATCGTCTATCTTGTTCTGTATAAAACATGCAAAAACAACATGTACATGGCTAGAACTGTTGTAAAATGTCTGACACATCAATAAAAAACTAGAAATAAACTTTATCTAAATATAACAAATCACGACCAAGGACCTAGTAAACAATTCAAAACACAGACATTAAACCGATGCACGCGTTAAACACCCTTCAGCAAACAATTCCAGGTTTGGACGTGTCTGGAGACAAAAATCTCTTGAAAACATAGTGGGAAAAGGAGAATTGTAACAAGCAATTTCTTCTGTTCCCGCAATATTTTCTGCCTGATCAGGCAACTTCGGTTTATTCGTATCAATTCCGAATTTGTCATCTGTAGATACTTTGAATTTCGTAGAGACTAATATATGTTGGTTGGGAAAGGGTTAACTCTTTACCAAACGACAAGAATGTCGACATGTCCAAATTTAAAGCATTTGCAGACGACAATTTAAATGTTGCTCGAAATAATGGCGTTTATCTTTTATTGGGTAGAAAACATTGTTCAAAAAGGAGAAAATGCTGGAAACCAGCATTTTCTCCTTTTTCAACAATGTTTTCAAGAGGCCTCTCCTACAAGGTCGTTAAAACAATGGTTTGAGCGACAAGGATAAAATCAAAAGTCTTATAAATCAACGCTGTCAACGCGTTGCTACGCCGTTAACTTCTGTATGTCATATATTAACTTTAAGGCAGCTGTGTACGTGATAAAATACATTTTCGGTCAACACAATACGGCTTGCAATACGCAAAAAGGGGCATTTGGACATCTGCGTAAAGTGTCGTTCCGGTTCAGCCTGCACAGTCCGCGCAGGCTAATCCGAAACGACAATTTCCGTTCTTTTGTAAGTCTCTGTTTTGCGAAAGTCTACTGTAGGACAAAATCTAACACAGCCGTAAAGTGCATTCTCGGATTAGCCTGCGCGGACTGCGCAGGCTGATCCGAGACAACACTTTACGCAAATGTCCGAATGCCCCTTCTCGCGTGTTGCAGACCATATCCTCTTCCAACAACTTCAAGGTGGTTTTGATTGGGGATATCTCCTAGGAAAGTGTAGATCAATGATCAGACTGCACGTTCTCTACAGTTTGATCTTAATCTACACTGCCTTCAAAACCAACCTTGTTTTGCCAAGCAAGTTCTAAAATAAAAGTGTACGATTTAGATCAAAGTTACCTCTTTTTTTTCTCTCTCACAAAAATACCCCTTCATTGCTTGATAAGAACATTATATGCATAAAAGTGTGTGCAAAGAAACTTCGATTCGGGAAAAAAACACACAATTTTAGTTTTATAGAATGAAACAATGACAGCAATACTGTTAAAAGCAATGAAAAACCATTTCAAAACAAACGAAATTAAACTATGACAAAATTGACAAATAAAACATCTATTTTAACATGGCGGTTCTGTGTTGCACAAACCGGTTTTGTGAGGTCGTAATGATTTAATGGCTGAATGAGTATTAACCAGAGGGCTTTAATAGCCCTGCATCGCTCACCTGGACAGAGAGGGAGAGAGCGAGAAAGAAACACAGACAGAGACAAAGAGAGACAGAACGGGGGATGAATAATGAAGGGAGTTGGGAAGTCTGTGCTAAAAAAGCCTATATTTCACAAGCTTGGCTGCCAACAAATGCGTTATTTTTTTTTTTGGGGGGGGGGGGGGGGGGAAGAAGATCAGACTTTAATCCTTTAATCAAATTATCGTTGTATCTGTAGATTCGCACACAATCTAGGAAATCTTATCATAAGACGGTTCCTACCACGTTTTATCACGTTTCATCATTATTCAAAACCTATTACTGCATTTTTTTCTGCAAAATCTAACTCATGCATTCAACAACTTTTGCAAACATTGTGAAAAAAGGAGCGATTAGCTGTAGCAGACAAGTGCTGTGCTACCCAACAATGTTTTCCATACAATTTAAAGAAAAATAAAATGTGTTTTCGATTTTCTCCAACGGTTTATTTTCCTTATGTCACTTGTATCTATTCTAGAGTTTGGTCATTCAAAAATCAGTCTATATGCTGACAGGGCCCATACTCACTAACCATTCTCAAGAACGAGAAAATTCTCCAGAATTCTCTATATTTGAAGTAACACACCTTCTGACTGGCTAAACCATTTGCTTTAGCCAATCAGAAGGTGTGTTACTTTCAAATTTAGAAAATCTTGGAGAATAAGACTGAGAATGTTCTTATGAACGGTTGGTGAGTATGGACCCAGGTCTCGGTGGAGAATCTGTCAATTGTTTATCAGCTACGAACAAACGATGCACGACAGACGACACACGTACACTGGGCTATCATTGTTATCTTACCGTGAACACGACGCGCTCAGGCAAGCAACCAAATAATACTTAAACATTACGAATAGGAAAAATAATTCCGGTTACCAGAATTTTTTTTTACTTTTCCCGCAATGTTTTCATAAGCCTGTTTCCTCAGGGCCCTTTAAACACCGGGTCGTTTGGTAAAGGGCTAACGCACAACCAAATCATAACGTAAGAAAATATATGGCAACTCTGATTTTTGGTCGGGTTCACATATTTACATAAACCGGTAGAAATAAAATGTAAATACATGTACTTTTTTCGCTAAAAAAACAATAAACTTAATAATATTGAAGGCTTGGCAACCATGACATATTTTAGACTTAATCTCTTTTATTTATATTACAAAAAAGGCATTTTTTGTTAAACTTTTTCTTCACGGTAAAAAAAAAAAGTCCCCAGGTTTTTGCCGACAACTTCACTCTTCACCAAATAAAATGTTGCCTTAAAGATGATTTCTGCCTTTGATAGGGTAAAAAACATTGTAGGAAAAGGAGAAAATGCTGGTTACCAGCATTTTCTCCTTTTTCCACAATGTTTTCAAACCTTCCGAAATCAAATTTCAATTTTTGAGTCACATTTATTTTGTCGTCTGCGAATGCTTTCAGTTTGGTCTTGTCTAAAGTTTAGCCGTTTAATAAAGAGGTAAGAAGTACGTTAAACACCACTTGCACCTCTATGAGGTATTATAGATCAGAACTTTCCTTTCAGTATCAAACAAAAAGTTTAAATCTTAGATCAGACTTCAGGCTCTGTACTTTCTGACCAGTCTGATCTTAGATCTACATTTATACGGTCCCATAATAACATATATAATTTATCCCATGTTCCTCAGGGCAAACGTAGATAGATCTAGTTGACATAACACACAAAAAAATCACCATTTCACAAAAATAAACATGTGAACGTAAATGAATATATCATTTACAAAAATACACGCAAAACATCACACCTGAATCTTTGTATTTAAACAAAAACATATAAAAAGAGAACCACGGTGGCCCCAAATCGCTCACCTGGGTAAAAATAAATTCACACAAATTGAGTAAAACGCGTTATATTCTTCTATCAATCATGTTCGAGACTTTGAAGAGACAAACATTTGACACAGTAATATCAAGCATATCTTTAAGATTTGGCACACCGTGTGAAATTCACAACGCATGCAAGGTATTTATGTAAATATTAAGACAAAAACACCTGTTTCTTGTTTTCAGTTCTTGGTGACACTTTCACAACCAAGCTATATGGCAACGAGTCAAATGTTTTGACGAAGTTTTAAAATGACAAAATAGAAATTGGTTTATGCTAAAAGAAACAAGCAAAATATTGACGACAAAGTAGACATCTTTGACGAAGGGATTCAATAGGAATACTTTTAGAAAAATCTATTTTTGTGCTAGATAACCTTTAGGCTGCTTGGTACGACTCACTGACATTTAGCGGACAGCGTAGATCAAGATCAGACTGCACAGAACGTGCAGTCTGATCTTGGATCTACACTGTCCGATAAGAAAATATCTTACCTCCAAAAATACCTTTGAAATGGGAAAACGTGGTTTTTCTATCGGCTTGAAAGTTTCATCTCTTTCATTTAGCAGGATAAAGATTACCAGGTAAGTTCCAAGAAAAACAGTTTTTGGCTCTCTATACCCTAAATCGGGAGTCCTTTTTGTGTCTAAGAGGATAACTCGTCACTAACCCCCAAACTTAAGACTTCTCTGAATTGAGAGCATTTCCACATGACAAATTAACTGTGGCTTACACGATGGGATCTATCGATGATAGAATATAAAACAGTGGGAAAAGGAGAAAATACTGGCGACTAAAATTTTCTCATTTTCCGACTACGTTTTAGAACACCTTTTCCACAGGTTAGTAAAACATTGGGTTTCTTGGTAATGGGTCAAATTATATCACAGCATATTTTGGTAGAGTTGCTTAACACGGTCCTCTCTTAATTTGTCGATGAAAGTAAGTTCACGCATCTTCATCTCATCACAATCGTCAGAAATTATCACAAAACGCTCGTTCCACTGAGATTCTTCGATAATGAGTTCATGCATACTTTTGGTCGTCACGAGACAGTACATCTGAACTTTGTCCAGAACTCTCTCAAAATATCTCACTTCTTCGTAAAAATCCTCTCCTTCTCTGGATATTTTTGTCATAAAAGAAGTGTAGAAATATTCGTATATGGCAACGTCGAGAAAGTTTCTGTCGTTGAATTTTAGTCGATCAGATTCACTGATATTGAGTTTCGATATTGTGGGATGCTTATTATAATTCAGAGGTATGTATAAAATGGAAGACAGAGACCAATTAAACATGCGTCGCATAAGAACCAGCGATTCTTGAAAATGTTCCAAAATCAAAACGAGGTCAAAGGTTCGATCTAATCGTTTTAAGTGTTTCGATATCAACTTTTCATCTTGAACACGCAACCCGTCTGGCAGTCCAAAGTCCATTGCCATTGGGTTCCTAGTCAAACTGTACTCATTCGGGTCATATTTCTCCGGATATCTTATCAAGTTTTTAATGAAGTTCTCCCGCGGAACGTTTTTTAAATAGGCCACATGCCACCGGTCTCTGTGGTAATACGCACCTGAGATCATTAACTCGAGAGGTTCCCTGACAATGGCGAGATACTTTGAATCGTTCCATAAATACTTCGAGTATATCTCCTGATTAAAAACGGAATGTACAGCGAGGATGTCTTGTTTCGTTCCGTAAACTGGATCCAGAATAACTTCGTGTTCGTTCCTTTTGGCTGAAAACTTACCGCCTTTAGCCGGAATAACGAACATTAAACCTCGTTTTATACCGTATCTAAACAATATATTTTGCACGGTGCTGCCCCCTGCCTTATGTACCTTGAGGAATGCGATATGGCGTACTTCCGGTTTATGACGCATAGATTTGTTGTACGAGTGCCGGTCACGTGAGACATAATCGTAGAATTTGGTGTTGACTAGACTGGTTTCAATCTGAGTGTGGTTGTGAAAATAAAAGCCGAACACAATCAACAGGAATCCTATTACCATGACTTGACTTTTCCTGTAACAAAGAATGAAACATGGCAATCAGGGATTTAGAAAAGTATAGATATTAGCATTCTTTTTCTGAAAACATTTGGGCCATGCTCTGTGAAAAGGGGGCTTAATGCATCTGCGAAAAGTATCGACTCAGGTCAGCCTGCGCAGTCCACGCAGGCTGACCTGGGCCGAAACTTTTCGATTTTGTTCAGTTTTCTGTATGTCCAAAGGACCCGCCTACCTCATGATTCTGTTGATTGCTAGACAAAATGGATTTTATGAATCCATGATCATTTGATGACTTGCTAGGTATCCTGCATCACGGAGATGCATTAAGCCCCCTTTTGTCAGAGCATGGCTGATTTGTTGATTTACTCTTTACCAGACAATAGAATTTCAGGCTCGTCCATATTGAAAGTATGTGCAGACGGCAAATCAAATGTAGCTCAATGAAAAAGTGTGGCTGTGAAAGAGTAGAAAACATTAAAGGTGATTTCCCGACGTTCGAGGTAACATTTTGATGAACAGAATAGCACAGAACAGATATTTTACTAGATGAGTGCAAGTAATCAAAGCTAGCTCTCTCTCTCTCTCTCTCTCTCTCTCTCTCTCTCTCTCTCTCTCTCTCTCTCTCTAAGAGGAAAACAGAAAACCATTAAATTAAGAGAGGAAGACATACATAAGCTCTACACCAACGATGTAAAAGGATAAATGACATGTGTATACAAGGACTAATATAGGTACTTATAGTCATAATAACGAAACATAATCATTATAGTATTAGGTATGAATAGGCGCTGATAATGCAGATTTTATATTAAGTGCTCCATTTTATATAATTCTTTTTTCCCGTTTGTTTAAAATCTAAACCAACTCAAACATGCTTGGATTTCTAAAGTAAAAATTATCTATGTACATGTGTATTCCACGCAATATTATATACTTTAGGCAGGTGAAAATTAAGTGAAATTTGTCTTCGATCTCGTTCGTATTGCACAGTAACCATAGTCTTTCATTTCGTGGTGTTCTGCCTGTTTGAATACAAAGACAATTTATACATACTCTAAATTCGACGATGGTGAAAGCGAAGTAAAAGAGGAAAATACTTGAGCTATGTTCTGTGAAAATGGGGCTTAATGTCTCTGCAAAAAGTATCGACTCAGGTCAGCCTGCGCAGTCCGCGCAAGGACTAATGGTTTTAAAATGCGTTTTTTCCCCATCGCATTTTTCCCCAGCGAATAACACTTGGACTGACTGTACAGCTGATCACAGATTGTCATCTTCGCAATAACTTCAATTGCTGTTCAAAGATATGATTTAAATTCAAATGCATTTTATCAACCGCATCGTTTAGTTTTTCCGCTGTTTAACACTTTACCACACATTCCCGACTTTTAACGGCCCTGAGAAAGAAGCCTTTTGAAAACATTGTAGGAAAAAGAGAAAATGCTGGTTACCAGCATTTTCTCCTTTTCCTACAATGTTTTATACCCTATCAAAGACGAATTTCATCATTTAGGTCACAATTTAAATTGTCGTCTGCAAACGTTTTCTATTTGGTCTAGTCTACATTTTTCTTGTGTGGTAAAGAGTTAAGCCACATTTGATTTGTTTTCTGCAACGGCTTTCAATATTGAGGAAGTATACAATTTTGCAGTCAGAAAAGGGTTAAACCACCAACCCCTCACGGAGAAAGCGTTTTTCTTTTTTTTTCCCAGAATATGCTCATTTTACCAACATGTTTTAAAAAGTGTTCTTCCTCAAAGTCGAGAATTTTCAGAAGTAGGTAAACGTGAAACGCTGAAAGTTGTATTTGTTATCCATAGCCCCCAGGCATTAATTTAACTTTTTACCAAATGATAAAATTTGAGACGAGTCCAAATTGAAATGATTTGAAGACGACAAATTAGATGTGTCAAAACTGATTGGATTTGTCTTTGGAAGGATAGAAAACGCTGTGAGAAAAGGAGAAAATACTGGTTGCCAGCATTTTCTCCTTTTCCTACAATGTTTTTGATAGGCTTTTTCTCCAGATTCGTTAAAACCATGGATAGTTAGTTTAGTTTAAACGTATTTTACATCGATTGAGAAACAATTTCTTACAACTTATACCAATCTCTCTCGATTCTGCTTCCTGGGAACTACACCACTACTCGCGCCGATTGTGTGGGCCAATGAACAATCCCACACTTGACACCCGCTCCCGGGTATCGAACTCGGGACCTTATGGTTACGAGGCCGACGCGCTACCTCACAACCACGGACACCATGGATTGTTAGGGTAAGGGTTAAGGGGCTGATGGTCATGGGTTTGGTACCTAGCTCGGTCGAATTCTTTAAGAGGATTGACCTGTGATTTCTACGTCTGTTCATGAGGGAAGGCAGCCAGCGGTTTAGAAAGAATATTTTGCAAAGTCTGGTTAAAATAACAAACGCAAGGAAAACGGATAGGTGCACTTATCGCCATGATAAAGCTGAAATAATGTTGAAAAGGGGATTAAACACCATACAAACAAACGAGGGACTTGCTCGGACAGTTATACATGCAAATTCGATTCATGAGGTAAGGAATTAATACTAGCGATTCATGAGGTAAGGAATTAATACTAGCACAAAATCCCGAGTTTTATCAAATCTGAAAAAGTAGGCTTTGAAAACACCGTGGGAAAAGGAGAAAATGCTGTTAACCAGCATTTTCTCCTTTTCCCACAATGTTTTCTACCTTTTCGAAGACATATGCCATCATTCGATTTACATTACACTTGTCGTCTGCAAATGCTTTCAATTCGTACAAGGTGAAACATTTTGTGAACTGGTAAAGATTTCTGACTGTACCCATTGTTTAGCTGAAAAGGACAAAGTTTACGGCTCGAGCCATTTAAATAATACAACACACTGAAAAACAATAGAAACCACAGGAAGACAAAAGGTTAGGAATTCTATTTACCGCAATAACGCGTGAACATATTTTTAAGTTGGATTTTGGAAAAAATAAAAAAACTCATGACATGTTTATTTCACCCTATTTTGAAAGATATCATGTTTTTTTGTTGCTGTTTTTTTTTTTCCCGCCGATCTGATTTTCCAACGCTAGTGTAAGTATATCAGGGCGGCAAGTGCTTTCCTTTACTAATTGATTGGCTGCTGATTTACAGCGCTTTCAAAATTATTTCAGTCATATCACGGCGACAGTTCATCTACTCGTTCTGGGTTTCACAAATGCTAGGCTAGGGCTCTGAAGTGTCTTACCCTAGGGGCACTCCCATGAAAAACCTGGCCCCTCGAACATGCGGTAGTTGCTGTCTCTGGCAAAGTTACAAACACACAAGCTTGACACATAGTCGGTCAGACGGACTCATTCGTCCGCCACTGCAGTTTTCTATGGCTTCTTTCCACCCATCCCATCACGAAACAGTCACATCAAAATGATATCACGTTATCTAATTTCCCTCTAACACTAAACAGGGTGCGTATTCACCAATCTTTCTTAAGAACGTCCTCAGTCTTACTCTACAAGAATTTCTAACTTGAAAGTAACACAACTTCTGATTGGCTAAACCAAATGGTTTAGCCCATCAGAAATTGTGTTACCTTCAAATTTACAAAATTCCAGAGAATAAGACTGGGAACGTTCCTACGAATGGTTGGTGAATACGTAACCAGGTAAAGTCCTATTAATGATACTTATCAATTATCCATTTTTCTTCGTCAACTACAAAAAAAAACATTCCTTGTCTAACTTCAGATGCAAGTCGCTCGATTTTTTCTTTTCACCTTTGTATACTAACTCAAATAAACAAAACTATTCTTTACACATAAAAAAAAAAAACATTTTAATCCTCGTTTAGTAGCTTAGTAGCCCAACTGTTACATTAAGCAGATGCGGACGGTGAAGATCAAAGATTAGGCTGTACGAACTGTGCAGTATGAAGTTCATCTACACCTCTCGCAAAAACTGCTTATTCATTCACAAGGCGATAAAAGATTGAGACAAACTGCGCAAGCATTCGGCATACCTCGGGTGATGGAAGCCATCAAATCCCTCGGCTGTATCTGGTGGATTGATATGCACCAGATCGGTACATACCCGGAAATACGCCGGTTTACCGTTCTAAAAATTGTAAGGCTCCTCTTACAAAAGAAAACTTGAGTTTCAATTTTCTATCGAAATCTTTCTAACTATATTTCAGTTTAGTTGACAAACAGTTCTTACATTCATTACTTAACGTGGTTTATCAATTCCCATTGAAGTTTTCACCGACAGATAAACAGATGTGAATAACTTCATCGAGGTTGTTTATGTCGTTGCTAAACGACTGACTGTGGCGCGCCATGTATAAGATCACGTGATTCGCAGTTCAAATGGAAACGACCGTTATACGGACGAGGTTAGATGTAGGTACGGAATCGGCCGAGTTGTGACGAGAGACTGCGCAAGATGTCTTTTTGCCCTGGAACTGGGTCAGTATTTCACTACCACGTGCGCTTACGTTAATGTAGCGGTCCAACATCATAATTCCGTCACACACTATAACATATTCATGAACATGGAATATGACTGAGCCACGCTCTGCGAAAATGGGACTTAATGCATCTGCGAGAAGCATCGGCCCAGGTCAGCCTGCGCAGTCCGCGCAGGCTGACCTGAGCCGAAACTTTTCGCTGTTCGTCAATTTTCTGTATGGCCACGGCCTATTCTACCTCATGATTTAGTTGATTGTTAAAAAAGTGTGGCTATTATGGATGCATAAGTGTGTGATTGCTTGCTTTGGTGCCATATATCGTGGACATGCATTAAGCCCCCTTTTGCCAGAACACGGCTCAACTCTTTATGCGTGTTTCTCTTTACCAGACGACAAAATTTAAGACTCGTCCATATTGAAATCATTCGCAGATGACAAATTTAATGTGGCTAAACTGAAGAAAATTTTCTTTCAAGGGGTAGAAAACATTGTGGGAAAAGGAGAAAATGGTGGTTACCATCATTTTCTCCTTTTTCCACAATGTTTTCAAAAGAGTCCTAGAATGTTCTCGTCAGAATCGTTACGTAAAGGGATAATAGCATACAATGCAAGCTGCCGATAAAAAAATCCTGACACCGCATTTTCTTACAAAATGCAAGCTGTAAGGTGTAATAATATTGTAAATCTCTGTTCTGTGTTTTTTCCTCTGAGCAGACGGCATATGTTATTCTCTTTTGCTCGGCATACATTAATTCCTTTTTTTTTTCGGCGTAGCTGAGTGCGCTGGTTTTGACCTACTTTTTGGTACTGATAGTCATACGAACAAAGTCCGTAACAAAGAAACAAATGAACTAATGCATAGAAGAAATACAGGAACCGGGCAGGATTCGAATCTAGAACGCCCGCACGAAAGGCCAACACCATAACCACTGAGCTAAAGAGAATTCTCCCTAACGCAATTGTTAGGTATTGTATTCAAATCGGGATGAAGCCATGCATGAAGGAGTGGTCTCCCGTAACAATAGAAAATAAATTAATACAAATTTGTGATTGGTCAAAAATGTAGACATATTCATTTTAAGGCCCCCTGCCTATTTGCGAGCAAATTTACGCGGTCTATATTTTTTAACGATATTTCTTGTTTTTCTTTTCCCCGGTTCCTGTTCAATTGTAAACGTTTCTTTCCGGCATAGCTTTAGGCAGTCCGATCTGGATCATGGCCGTTTGCACAAGCTTGTTGTCAGGCGAGGTAAACACTTGGCATGTTACATCAGTGATATGCACTATCTGTCAGAAATCACAGGAATAAAAGTCCTGACAAGAGGATTTGTGGAATAGTATTTAGCAGTAACATAAAATAAGCCTCTCACGATTTTATATTGCATGTGATGAAATTACTCGACGGAACAAGCAGGGGCAAGAAACGTCAAAGGTGGTGGCCATGCATGCTACAATTGTGATATCACTGCTTTTGGGATTGTCCTTGTGAGTGATAAATTGATTCAGTAGGACTGTTTTGCCAGCGCACCCGGTTCCGTATTCACTACTCTTCAGAACGTCATTAGTCTTATTCGCCAGAATTTGCTAAATTTGAAAGTGACACAACATAATTTTCTGTCGGTATAAATGTAGGACTGTGTTCATGAATGTCAAATACACTTTATAAAAAATGTTAGACCTCTCTGATATAAAAGACCATCAGGTCTCATATAATAAAATCTGCTGAACACGACCACAGTCCTGTGTTAGTATATTTCACATATTTTTGAACTGGACTGGAAAACTTCGTTACTTTTATCGTGTTCTGCGGCAAAATGTCTCCGATCTTGTAAATAAAACAGAACACAATGATGAATATTAGGAGAGTAATAAGGGTCGAAACTTTGAAGGCGAAGAATAGATCTACTTAATTTTTTTTTCATCGCTTTGAAATGGAAATTCTAATACCGCAGTAAATATATTGAACGAATCTGAATGGTCAATACTAATTTTGGCAGCTCGCCGTCGCTTCATAATCCGACGAGAAAGTTTCATTTACCAATCAGATTGCAATCGCTTTTTACATGTCCTAATTCCTTGTCCCTCAATTTTTTCAATAAACCAGTTGTTGAAGAAATACTTTCCTTTTTCAAATAAATACCCTTTGCGTCGCTTATTATACATGTAGTTACAGCACAATTATGTCCATTAATAGCCTGTCAGCACAAAAAATAGCGTGCTAAAAACTCACAAAGCGAGGAAAAACATCACATGATAATGATAATTATGTTACGGTCAATCCTTCAATCCTAAGCAAATATACTGTCTTTGGAGATGAAGATCAGACTGTAAAGTACATGCATCCCCTGGACTTATATATTCGATGGTGGGATGCGGGTCGAATTCCAAGTCCAATTCTTTAATTCTGTTCTTTAGGCCTCTGGCCAATAAACAAGTACATGTATAATCATAATATACAATTCATATACAATGAGTGACATTTTTATCACAGAACAGAGTAATGCTTTTTTACTCTTTGATCCAATTCTTGCTGTTGTTAGGCTTGATCCAGTGCTGCCCAGTTATTTTTGAAGACTGGTTGTCCAAAAATAATTTAATTCCGAGGCGATTAATTTGATTCCCTGTCTGTGAATACAGGAAGACAAACATTTAAAAAGGGAGGGGCCATTTCGATAATACTGAGGGTCCAAATTATATTGAGGGTCCAAATTTCAAGGAACTGGGACGCGGGAGGGGGGGGGGTTTAGGGACATCCCTTTTAAATATATTTTCATCTTGGATCTATGTCATCCATATATACGTTGTTGGACAAATGCAACCTTCACATTGCGATTTTTTCTGTGGCGAAAAACTCTTTACCCCACGTTTTAAGTATTTGAAGACGGCAATTTCAATGATTGGACTTTGTCTTTGAAAAGATAGGAACAGTTGTGGAGATATGTGAAAATACTGGTTACAAACATTTTATCCTTTACTTTCAATACATTTTTTTTATAAAAGAAATTTTACAAGCGGTTTTAAACTCTTTACCACACGACAATTTGCATTTGTCCAAACTGAAAGCGTTTGCAGACGGCAGATTCAACGAAGGTCAAATAAAATCTGTCTTTGAAATGGATAGAAAACATTGTGGAAACAGAAAAGAAGTACTAGCGACCGGCATTTTCTCCTTTTTCCGAAATGTTTTTAAAAGACTTTTTTCCCACGTGGTCGTTCAAACTCGGGACTTATGTGTAAAGGATAAAACATAAAAGGTTATTTGAAACGAATTCAAGTCGAATTCTTTCACATGGGTCTCCAAGGGTAAATTGTTATTCGTTTATTTTTAAAACGATCACGTGTATAGAATATAAAACGGTAACTCTTTACCACGCAGCAAAATTTTTAACTTATCAGCTCTAAGATCATTTGAAGATAACCAAATAAATCCAGCTCAAATGAAGAGGTTTGTATGTGAAAGACTTAGAAAACACTGTGGGAAAAGGGAGAAAATGCTGGTCACCAGCATTTTCTCCTTTACCCACAATGTTTTCAAAAGCCTACTACCTTTTGGGTCGTAAACAAAAATGTTTCGGTATAGGGTTGAACTGCGTAGATAAACATGAAGTCTGATCTTTTCTTACTCTTATCTCTTTTCACGCCAAATGCAGCCTAAATTGCTATACCCATCACTGAAGAACCTATGTCAGACTTCAAAGAAAGCGCAGAATAATTTTTGAATCTAGACTTATCGCACTGTTCGTTAGTATTTTTAAAAGAAAATTCAGGGAAAAAATAATACTCTTGATATAATAACATATCGCTCAGTTTTTAACGGTTAAAAAAGTCCATTTTAGGTATTCAACGGTCTCGATTTTCACCCTTGATATCTTTGTTTGTTTTGTTTGGTGTTTAACGCCATTTTAAACATGATTTCAGTTTTATCGCGGCGGCTAAAGCATCTTCTCATGCGTATCTGGAGTTTCCTTTACCAGTACATGTACTTCGAACAATATTCTTTCCAAGCCACTGGCTGCTTTCCCAGATAACCATCGTCGACCTTTAAGTCTAAACCAGACGACATGAAAAATAGACTCATCTACAGTGTAAGCATTTTGCTGACGACAGATTTGCGCAAATGACTGGCTTTATCTTAGAAGGATTACAAAACATTGTAGAAAAAGGAGAAAATGCTGGTTACCAGCATTTTCTCCTTTTTCCACAACGTTTTCAAAAGTTAATTTTTCAAGATCATAGAAACACCAGATTGTTTGGTAAAGGGTTGTATAGTAACTTCATGAAAACATATCCATGAGTATATTTGGTTACTGTTATACGTCCTTAACCTTTTACCACATATTTCCGACTTTTAACAACACTGAAAAAAACGGCTTTTGAAAACAAAGGGACAAAAGGAGAAAATGCTAATAAGACAAATCCCGTTATTTCAGCCACATTCAATTTGTCGTCTGTAAATGCTTTCAACTTGGAAAAGTTTAAATATTTATAAACTTCATAACAGAGACGAATATTTGGTTAATCCACAGGTCCTTAAAAAATTTAAATGTTAACAATATTAATTAAATAATAATGAAAGCTATTATTTTCATAATACCTGACAGAAAATATTTACTCTGAAATATTCCCCCCTCCCCCCCCCCCCCCCAAAAAAAAATGTGTAAATCTAAGATTTGACTACTTGTTTCATGCAGTCTACAATAGGGACAAACATTAAAAAGGTAAAATTTGCCTTGGGCGATTAAAATTTAATACACACGCTTCTTATACACTACATGAACAAAAAAAAATTATCATATTTGAATTATAATCCAAACCAAATTAAGATTAAAGCTACTGTATGATGTCGACGGCAGGGAGGGGGGGGGGGGGAAAGGTGAAGGCTTAAGGACCTGTGTTCGTATGCCGTAATTTGCTTATTTTAAACCGTTTTTAACAAAATAAATCATTTGTGCCACGCTCGAAAGTGATTTATTTACAACGAAGACAATGCTAACGAATGAACCAATGAACGAACAAATGAATGAGGACAAGAGAGGTATTTACGACAAAGACAACGGCTACAAAAGAAAGAAAGAAAAAGAAAGAATGAAAGAAAGGAGGGAAGGAAGGAAGGAAGGAAGGAAGGAAGGAAGGGAGGGAAGGGAAAGGAAAGGAAAGGAAAGGAAGATAGGAAGGAAGGAAGGAAGGAAGGGAGGGAGGGAGGGAGGGAGGGAAGAGAAGAACGGAGGGAAGAGGAGGAGCAGGAGGAGGGGAGGAGGAGGAGGAGAAGAAGAAGAAGAAGAAGAAGAAGAAGAAGAAGAAGAAGAAGAAGAAAAAGAATTGGTCCACAACTGCGACTATTACAACGAGTCACAACTCGTTGAGTATTTTTTTTGGCCAGTGGGTCTAGTTTATTTGCAAACGAATAAATGAATATTTTGGTAAGTATATGCTGGTCAAAGACCTTGTTCCACAATCAAGGTAAATTAAGTAGGTTAACACTGCACCACACAATCTTGTCTTTTAACGACCATAATGAAAAATGTATCACGGGAAAAGAAGAAAATGTTGATAGCATTTTCTCCTTTTCCTCCAATACTTCCCGTGATTCTTTCTATCCTTTCAGATGCAATTTCCATCATATAAGTAACATTTCCTTTGCCGTCTGTGAATGTTCTAAATATCGACACGTCTAGAAGTTTTTCCGTAAAGAGTTTAAGCTTTCATGATAAAGGACCATTATACTGCCAAAGGGCGTTATTATTATGTTAACTTAATGCGTTGCGAAGACTGAACTTAAAACCATTACATTCAAATTCTTGGAGATTTCAAGTATGAACTTTTTAAGGGCCATTGGTGAAAACAGGGGTTATAGACCAGACGATATAGATCAAGATCAGACTGCACAGGACGTGCAGTCTGATCTTGAATCTATACTGTCTGCTTGTCTAACCAAGAAAATAGTATGAAAATCTTTTTGTATTTCACTGGATTGTATTTTTGAAAGAGGTCACTCTCACATTTAGTCGCTGATGGCCTCCCCTGCAGAGGTAAGTGTCTGAAATACATCATTGTAAAAGGAGCATTTCCGTGTTACAACAAAGATGCCGCGCCCCGAATATGCATAGTACTTAAGAACAGGAGGTCGCTGGTTCGAATCCCCAGCTCGACCAATTTTCCAGGTTATAAGCATTTTCTCCTTTTTCCACGAAAGAGAATCCTTCCTCTAGGTAATTAACACTCAGCAATGTGTGGTAAAGGGTTAAATCTAAGCCAGAGAAGGGTAGTGAATCCCTCCCCCACCCACTCGCACTGACATCGCCACACCCATAGGACCTGTTTAAAAGACAGTTCGCAGATATGCAAGGAAGTCGAAAGATACGTATTTCAAAATAATTAAACCCTTACCACACATTTCCGAGTTTTCACAAACCTAAGAAAGAAGCCCACAATGTTTTTACCTTGTCAGAGAATTTGAGCTCATTTGTACTGATTTTGAATGTGTCCTCTGCACATGTTTTGAATTTTGGAAGAGTCTAAATCTTGCTGAACGGGAATGGGTTAATTCGGAATGACAAAACAATGTTGTGGGTATTCATAAGGACTTATTTCGTTGAGAATGTAGATTGCAACTCTCCTCCCCATAAAATCACAACCACATCCCAGATCTTCTACACAGGTGTGTAGGTGTGCAAAAGTCGAAAGATATGTATTTCCTTAAATCATTCATTCCTCATAAAAACCAATGCAGTGGGTACTCATGATGAGTTATAGTGATATCCGTGTATATTGTACATTCTCGTCATCTGGGGGATCAATATTCATCAAACATTCCTAAGAACATTCTTAGTCTTACTATCAAGAATTTTCTAAATTTGAAAGTAACACAACATCTGATTGGCTAAACCATTGGGTTTAGCCACCAATGGTTTAGCCAATAAGAAGTTCGGTTGCTTTCTAAATCTAGAATAAGAAAAAAAACTAAGAATGGTTGGTGAATACGGACACTGGAGCCCTGCAAGGACGAAACAATACATGTTCAATTTACATTAAATAAATGTACTTTAATATTCGCGAGCTCCACGTTATTTACCATCACGCAGCATGCATAATTCATTATAATGTCACCTTACTGCAAAGCACTGAAAAGAGGGTTTAGTCCTCTTTGCGGCCCCAGAACCTGTGCCGGTATACACCAACCATTCTACATTGCTTTCTTAGTTTAAAGCCACACGCCCTCTTTGACGAAAAAGAAGTAAGAAATTCAAGTAAGCCGATAAATAGGAAGACAATAGTTTTAGAAAAGATACCAGAACGTTGTTTACTTCAATGAAGATTTAATAACATTTATGATTACCGAAATACCCTTTATGCATATTTCGAGACAAGATCTCAAATATGGAAATGAGATGTTGGGTAATTTGCATACAGCAAGGATGTCTTAAAAAATGCAGGCAGAACTTAATTTTAACTGAAAGTATTTCCATGCTCATTTTGATGCTGCTTGTTAACACTTTCACAAGAGGAACATAAGGGGCCTGAATCGCTCACCTTAGATCAATTCCATCATGTAATCGTCCAAACGTTGATAGTTCCTCGAATAGTTAGAAAACATGACAGAACATGGTTGTGACTTGGGTATATTCATTAAGAACGACTTTGAATTTTTCAACTAGAGATCTATTAGTACGATGTTAGCAAAAGTACGGCTTCTACAGTATGGTCGGTGAAAACATTTTTTTTTTTCCTAATATAACCCAGTGATTTATTTTTTGTTTGTTTTCAAAGATCAAAATGGTTATTCGAAGATTTTTTTACTATTCCGATCAAGCTTAAACAAGACAATGACAAAACAAGGGCAAAACTGTAACCTCCAATGTGAACACATGGTTTCGCAAACAGTTGACCTAGTGACCTACATGTTAGCGAAACAGTCTTTGAGGCTAAGTTTCATGAAGTTTGGGCAGAAATGTGGCCTGCAGTGTGAGCAATAAGTAACCTTTGGCATGACTTGACGACGTGCAAAATACGATAAATGAATACAACGTTTCCATGTTAACTCATGATTGCAGTTCCTGCTCGGGTGAGCTAAAAGGCAAAAAAGTTTCTCTGTCACTAATACAAAGTGTCAGATACTGGTCCCTTGTCTTTTTTATTTCTTTTCTACATCGAAAAGGACTGAAAAAAGACAGACATTCTGATCATGTTTCGAGATAATTGGGTTCTAAACACGAACTCCAGATGTGAACATAACTAAACCTGACAGAACCGACATTCCCATTTTCTGACACGTAACTGTTCGAATTTTAGTGAAGTTTGTCTGCTCAGATAATTAATTTTCAGCCTGTTATTAGCGATTCAGGGTGGTTTTTGCGAACAGTGCAGATCAACATCAGACTGCACAGAACGTGCAGTCTGATCATTGATCTACACTGACCGTTACGGTGAGACTTTTTCTGCCTAAAGGAAATTATAAATTTCAGTTTTTCGATTTTTTATCATTTGATCGCTCCTTTCAGTGAAATTTAGCAAGCGATGGGTATGAGAGTTAAAAAAGGAGTACAGCAGTTCTGAACTATTGCTTGCAAGTAGGCCTATAGCGAAGTTCTGCATTAAACAGCTTTCTAATTATATACACGAAAGCCAATTAATCTCTATTTGCCATTTAAATGCAAATTTGGAGAAGATTAATTTATATATTTTCCTACTTAATACACAAATATGCTGTAAAACAGGTTCCACGTCTACCGCTACAGCTCTGGTCCTTATAGTTAGAAGAAATTTTGAGGGCTTTTACTCTTTCAGCGGACAGTATGGACAAAGATCAGACAGCACATTTGGTGCTGCCGAAGGATCCGCGCTGTGGATATCTACTTTTAAATCATGATGAACTTGTATGCTTTTAACAAACTGAAACGATTGCTTTTATATAAAAAAAAAAAATCTTCACTGCAAAAATACGACTTCTACGCCTCTGGTGCCACAGTCTTCGAAAACAATGTAGTGAATGCAGCTACGATTTTTTTTAAGCAACTTTTTCTCTAAATACCTTTTTTTTGTTAAAAGTAAAGACCTCTCTCTTCAAAATCAATGTTTCTCATTTCATGTCATTAACGACCTGCTTTCTAAATATAGAGTGCAATTTTAGTAAGCCGTCTTTATTAAGTATTGTATTACGTCGCTTTCAACATTATTTCAGTACTATCACAGCGAAAGCTTACTTTTCCATTTGGCCTGCAACGCGTGGGGCATTCGGACATTGGCGTAAAGTGTCGTTTCGGATCAGCCTGCGCAGTCCGCGCAGGCTAATCCGAAACGACACTTTCCGTTTTCATGCAATTTTCTGTTTCACGCAAGTCTACTGAAGGACCAAATCTAATGAAGTCGTATAGTGCCGTCTCGGATTAGCCTGCGCGGACTGCGCAGGCTGATCCGAGACGACACTTTACGCAAATGCCCGAATGCCCCTTTTCGCGTGATGCAAGCCATTTGTGTGTCCTGGGTTTCGCCAGTGCTTGGTCAGGGCTTTGAAGTGCCTTACCGAGGGTCACTCGCATAAAAAATCAAGCGCCATAAGTGATAATCGAGCAAAGGACCAGTGGATTACAAATCTTTCCCTTTCAAAACTCTTTGCAGTCAAGAAGACAAAATGCATGTATCATTTGAGGTAATGAAAGCGTCAAGCCGGCTGATGGAATGTGAGCACCTTGCTGGCTGACAGATGTGAGCGCCAAGCTGGCAGACGGATTGTGAACACCAAGCTCGCTGACAAAATGTGAGCACCAAGCTGGCAGACGGAATGCAAGCACCAAGCTGGCTGACGGAATGTAAGCACCAAGCTGGCAGACAAAATGTGAGCACCAAGCTGGCAGACGGAATGTTAGCACCAAGCTGTCTGACGGAATATGAGCACCAACTTCGCTGACGAAATATGAGCACCAAGCTCGCTGATGGAGTGTCAGCACCAAGCTGGCTGACGGAATGCGAGCACCAAGGTCGCTGACGGAATGTGAACACCAAGCTCGCTGAAGGAATGTGAGCCCCAAGAACAAATTGAAGCTGTTTTTGTGGACAATATAGGCCAAGATACGACTGCACACAAGATACATATATGAGTGACATTATTTCGTTTTCGAGTAACACAAATTATAATTTAAGGTCATCTGCTCGTAGTGACATCGTAAACTCTAGATTCAATACATCGTACAAGAAACGAGCATTCTCGTATTTCAGCATGGATGTGTGGAATGAAATTCCTACTTCCATCAGAGATGCGAAATCAATACTTAGCCTCAAAAAACAGTTCAAACAACTTTTATTGAACGTACAGTCCTCATTATAGTTACGTAATTATACATCTATGCAGAAAAACGTGTGTCTGTCCGTACAGCTCAGATTCCAACATTATTTGCAATTAATTCATCGTCTTCAAACACCACAATCATCAGTATCACCAATCATCATCATCATTATTATTATTGTTATTTTATTATTATTATTATTATTATCATCATTATTATTATTGTTATTATTATTACTGTTATTATTATTATTGTTATTGTTCTCCTAATTATTATCGTTACTATCGTTGTTCCACTCATCTTGAAGGCAACATTGTAAAAAAGACTTTGAAATATGTCTTAATGTTTTAACCTTCACTAAATCAAGATATTATTATTATTATTATTAATATTATTATACAAATTGGACCATTTGAGCAATACTAGTATTTCGTCTGCAAATGGTTTTGATTAGGACAAGTCTAAATATTGTTTGTCTGCTTTAGAGTTTATCATGGCTTAAACTTTTCGACAAAAAAAATATCTGTTGAATACAGTTTAAATACCAAAAGACAAAAATAACTTTTAAATACAGCTTGAATAACAATAAGTTTGCCGCTGGCAATATGTCTAAACTCTTCACCAGACGATACTATTTTAGAATAAGCAATTAGAAGCATTTGCAGACGACATATTCAATGGAAGTCCATAAATAGGGTGTAGAAAACATCGTGGGAAAAGGAGAAAATGCAGGTAACCAGCATTTTCTCCTTTTTTCACTATGTTTTCAAGAGCCACTTTCCTCTAAAACCTTAAAAGCACAAGGTTGTTGAGTGAAGGGTTATCTTAAAATTCGTGTTAGCTACGATTGTAAACAAGTATACTTCGCGACTTCAAAACATAAACTTTAAACCAGTCTAGACTGTCATAAATCGATAAGATTACTTGCTTTTAACTGGCTGGCATTTATTTCCTAGTCAGATGACCCATTTCCACACGACGTTTGCGTCTCGCAGAAGATCATATTCGAAAACATTGTGACAAATGGAGAAAGTGCATATAACGAACATTTGCTTCTTTTTTCACAGTGTTTTCACTCGTCTGCATGTACATGTACTAAGCAATCATAAATGTTCATCTAATGATAATACATGTAGTTTAAGAGAATACTTCATGCAGTCGAAACTTTGTGCTATTTGTCTATAGTCTGCATGTCGAAGGTCCGGTCTATCTCATGACTGAATCGGTTGTTAGACAAAATGCTTTTTATGGATCCTAAATCTGGCCCAAAATTCGTGAGATGTCGTGTTGTGATAAAAAGAATCTGACATTCGTCAGCTTTCGCGACAATACTTTATTAATTAAAATAAAACAATGTTGTTACTTTCGCCATGGGCTCGCAGAATAAGATCTTTTCTTAACTCGTTGAATAAAGTTTTATCTCATGGGAGATCCTGTTCATACATTTTTACAAACGGATCGGGTCCGATCGGTTCGGATCGACGTGTCATCGCTTGAAAATGTTTATCGATGGTAGAAAAGCCTTTTCAAACAAATTACGGAAAACACCATGTGATCGAAACAGGTTTCTTACGACCCCAGAGGAAGAAGATGAAGACAAGAATTAAAAAAAAAAACGAGCTATGCTCTCGCAAAAGGTGGATTGATGCGCCTGCGAAAAGTACCGACCCAGTTCGACTTTGGTCGAAAGTTTTCCCTATTGGTCCTTTTCCTGCACGTAAAAGGACCATTCTATCCCATAATTCAGCCGGTTGTTAGATAAACTGGATTTTATGGTTCCATAAGTATGAGATGACTTCCTTGGTATAATGTATTACAGAGAGGCATTAAGCCCCATTTTGCTAGATTATAGCTCAATTGCTTACTGATAACGCTTGTTAAACTCAATCGACGTGTTTTCCATATCATTCAATAACGTATTTTCCTTTTCTTCAAATCTGTGAAACTTAACTTTAACTTTTCTGATGGGTCTCGAAACAGCGCGAATCAAGGTGATATTGGTATCATTTAACATATTTTCCGTTTCTTCAAATCTGTAAAACGTATCTATATCTTTTCTGATGGGTCTCGAAACAGCACGAATCAATGTACGGAAGTTAATGCCTGTTCGCATAGTTTAATCAGCACCTCTTTCAGTGCGTTCGACCACTTTTGCTATAAAATACGTGTATCACGTCAAGATGTTGCGTCTTCTTTGGGTTACTATAATAGACGAAGCAGCTGGCGTATACATGTGTATCGTATATCAATCTTCCGAGTGGAAAAAAAAATAGGCTCACACATTGTACTAGTAGAGCCTAAGTCCGGGGGATAATAATTTCTTAATCAGTCCTTATCGCGGTCTCTATATCATGATCTATATATCTGAGCCATGCTCTGGCAAAAGGAGGCTTAATGCCTCTCCGTAATCCATCATACCAAGCAAGTCATCACATAATTATGCATTCATAATGAACACTTTTTCAAATAATCAACTTAAATCATAAGGTAGACTGGTCCTTGGACATACAAAAAATTGACTAATAGCGAAAAGTCTCGGCCCAGGTCAGCCTGTGCGGACTGCGCAGGCTGACCTGGGTCGATACTTTTCGCAGATGCATTAAGTCCCCTTTCCACAGAGCATGGCTCAGCTGTAAGTGGCAATAAAATGCTAGATGTCCTTAAATATCTCTTTTTTGACAGAATAATGTTAGAATATATAAAAGGAAACGTAAAAAGGCTGGAACCCAGGTAACTACCATTAGCATAACTGTTTCAGTTTTTGCCTTTCTCAGTAAGTCTTTAACCCTTATCGTCCTAAATAAGTTAAATGAAATTTTCAAGCCTATTGTAAAGATCCAAATAATGATATTTCGAACATTTTTTTTTTTTAAAGTATCTCCTTATCGGACAGTGTAGATCCAAGACCAGAGTGCACCTTCTATGCAGTCTGATCTTAATCTACACTGTCCGCAAAAGGTCAGTGAGTCGCGCTTAGATGACTAAAGGTTAAGAGAGTGGCAGCTGGCGGTATCATAGGAATACAGAGGTCTTGAATAATGAACTTTATTTCTAATAAAAGAATCCAGGACATCTCAATTCAATGACTGAGAATTTCCATGCCAGCCAACCGGATGGCTTGTCTAGGAATTCATAATTGGAACTGTATTGAGCCATGCTTTGTGAAGAGGGGGCTAAATGCATCTGCAAAGTGTATCGACCCAGGTCAGCCTGCACAATCTACGCAGGCTGACATGGGTCGAAACTTTTTGCTTTTACTAAATTTTCTGCATGTTCATGGACTAGTCTCAATAATGAGACGTTTACGGTGCTTCTTTTCATATTTTGACATTTACTGTGCACCGAAGGCGACCAGTGAAAAACTATAATTGCGTTCGGGGACAGTTATCTGTACTAGTCCAAGGACCATTCTACCTCACGATTCAGTCTTCTGTTAGACAAAATGGATTTTATGGATCCATAACTATGTGTTGACTTGCTTGGTATAATACATCACGGAGATGCACTGATCCTTTACCACACAATGCCGACTTATGTCAGACGATCCTAAAAGAAGAGTTTTGGGAACATTGTGGGAAACGGAGAAGATGCTGGTAAACGACATTTTCTCCTTTTCTCATAATGTTTTCCACTTTATAAAAAAAAAAAAGTCATCATTTTAGCGACAATTCATCTGTCGTCTGCGTATGCTTTCAATTTGGTCCTGTCCAACACTCTGTCGTCTGGTAAAGAGTTGAACACCCTTTTGCTAGAGCATGTCTCAAATCTAGATACAGAAATTAAAATAGGATCTTGCGGAAAACTAAAGATATTGATTAATAACACGATTCTCAAATCTAGATACAGAAATTAAAATAGGATCTTGCGGAAAACTAAAGATATTGATTAATAACACGATTCAATTTCTTACGCCGCTTTCGACATTATTTCAGTCACGGCTAAAGTTCTTGTACTCATGTATGCCCTGTGTTTCACCAGGACCAGGCCGGGCTCCCAGTTGCCTTGCCCAAGGACGCTCCAACGAAAAACCTAACACTTGAGTAAGGATCGATCAGGACTGCAAAACCCACCTATAAGTAATGCTCTGGACTGGCAAACGGGAGGGGAGGGCCTTAGTGCATCTCTGCACGATGCAAGATACCAAGCAATTCATCACGTAACTATGGATCCATACAATCCATTTCGCCGAACAACCGACTGAATCATGAGGTACACTGGTCCTTTGGCATGCCAAAAGTTTACCGAAAGCAAGAAGTTTCGGCGCAGTCCGCGCAGGCTGACCTGGGTCGAGATATATTTTATAGATGCATTAAGCCCCATTTTTGAGGACCCCAGATTTGTCTCGATGTGAAAATTCTAAAAAAGTAATAATATACTCACCACATTGCTTTTTATTGAATACCAAAGTTGATATATTACTCTTTGAAATAAAACTTTTTTCCCTTAATCTGTGGCTTCCCCCCCCCCCTTCATGTCATTTCAGACCAGACTAACCCAACACTTCCGTGCCATGTATACATGCATATTGACTTTTTTGGCACCATTTCGAGAGAGGTTTTTTAAGCACGTATTTCATGTAAAGCAGGCACTGCATGCAGGCAAAAAGAAAAGAAATTTTAGCTTCAACAGATATGTTGACTACGGTAACTATTGATACAAACTACGCAGTATTTTACCTCGTTGCCCCATTCAAAGGCAATGAACCGTGATTAAATTATACATGACTCTACATAGTCGTCAATGGCCTACTTAAATCAAACATGAAAGAAAGTCAAATACAAGATAAACAAAAAATTGGTTTTACCTTTTAAAGTATTCCTTCCACGAGTTATCATTTTCCGGATTTTTTCGAATAAAAAAGAAAAATACATAACGCTTTCTCGGTTTATTTTCCTGCAACATTTCACCTTGTAAATGTAAACGTAACTCCGCTGTAAACATGAAAATTGGAACGCAAAAACCACACGGTCTAAAAATAGAATGTATACAGTACACCGAGCGTGAACCGTACATATTCAACTATGTGCTGGAGAGGGAGAGTGCGCCTGGTCGCGTTCAACAGCAAGAAAAGATTCATAAATTGATATCAGTTCTAGAGAAAAATTGTCTTTAATATCGTCAAAATTGAACAACTTGACTTTTGAAATCATTTTGTAGATCCTCTTTTGTATTTTATGCTGAATGAAAGAATCGTAACGTTTTGCACATGTGGAAGACTCGCCCGTTTATCAATTTTCTTAAACTACGTGGATACGCGAAGCCTTTTCGTCCCCAACCGGTTTCGCCACGTATAGTTTGCAAATCGTACACAGGTTAAAATATTGATAACTAAGTTCACTTATTTCTGTTTTCTTGACAACTCGAATGTTCGTTACACCGAACAAGTTCTCTTGCCTAGAAATCAAGATATTTAAACTGCTCAGTAATTTAATATCGATATAAAACGACGTGTCTTCATGTTTAAACAATGCTTGTGAAATTTAACTATTTGTGGTGTGTGTTTTCATTCTTAACCTTTTGGCTGCAAAGCGCGACTCACTAACCTTTTGCGGACTGTGTAGATCAAGATCAGACTGCAAAGAAATTGCAGTCTGATCTTTGATCTACACCGTCCGAAAGGGACATATTTTCCCTAAAAGAATTAGCGTTGGAATAGCAAAACCTGGGTTCTTACTATCGGCTTTAAATTTTCATTTCACTTATTTGGCAGGATAAGGGTAAATGTAAGTTGTACACGCACTTTTGTAAACAGATCAGTGTGTATTAGTCCATTTACTCGTTACTTCTTAATCCTAAGACTGCTAAGCGCGACTCAAAGACCTTTTGCGGACAGTGTAGATCAAAGATCAGACTGCACAGAACGAGGACATCCCCATTCCCACCCCCCCCCCCCCAAAAAAAAAAAAAAAAGAAAAATACTTTTGAAACAGCAAAATTTTGGTCTTTACTATCGGCTTAAAAGTTTCATGTCAGTGATTTAGCAGGGAAAGGGTTAATTGTTATCCTTCTGAATAAGTTAACCCTTTACCACACAATGCCGACTTTTGACGACCCTGAGAAAGAAAGCTTCTGAAAACATTGTGGAAAAAGGAGAAAATGCTGGTAACCAGCATTTTCTCCTTTACCCACAATGTTTTTTCTACCCTATCAAATTTTGTCATTTGGGCTACCTACAATTTGTCGTCTGCAAATGCTTTCAATTTGAACCAGCCTTAAATTTTGTCGTCTGGTAAAGAGTTAAATAAAACTTTCAAGCCGATAGTAAAAATCATTTCAAACTCATTTTTTGGGGGAAAATATCTCCATATCGGAGAGTGTAGATCCAAGATCAGACTGCACGTTCTATGCAGTCTGATCTTGATCTACACTGTCCACAAGAGGTCAGGGATTCGTGCTCAGCCGTTTACCAAATAATCCCGTGTTTTCAGGACCCTGAGAGAGACGGCTTTTGAAAACATTGTGGGAAAAACAAAGAAAATGCTGAAAACTAGCATTTTCTTCTTTTCTGCAATATTTTCCAACCCTTTCTGGGACGCATCCTTTTGTTCTAGACGCATTTCAATTGTCGTATTGAAATGCTTTCAATTTGGACTAGATCTGAAAATTCGTCGAATGGTAAGGAGTTGAAAGAAATTTGTAGCGGACAATTTTACAAACTTTGATCCGCTTGAAACAACCATCAACATTTAACACGAATCAAGATTCTATAAAAGATTATGGCAAAGGAAACATGCTAGTTACGAGCAGATGCTCCATTCTACCACAGTATTTATTTTTTTGTCTGACGCAAGAAAAAAATGTTGTTTGCAATAGACATGCATTACAGGATTGTTTACTATGGTATCGATTTCAACCAATCCTTTACATCCAAGAAGAAGGCTTTTTAAAACATTATGCGAAAAGGGGAAAATGGTGGTAACTACGGTTTTCTCCTTTTCCCACTGTATTCTACTTTACCTTCAGAAATGAATTCTATCATTTGTACTACGTTTAATTTGTTGTCTGCAAATGTTTCCAAAATGGATTAAGTCTAAAATTTTGCAGTTAGATAAAAAGTAAAGAAATGGATAGAGGTGTACTGAAATATGATACGTTATTGTAAACACTTAACCCCATATCACATGAAATTTTTTTAGACAAACCCATATTAAGATTATACGCAGATAATAAGGTACACGTGGTTGAAATAATGACATATGTATTTGAAAGCGCAGAAAACATTGTGTGAAAAGGACAAAATGCTGATTTCCAGCATTTCTCAGTTTTACATGATGTTTTCAAAAGGCATCTGGCCCAGGATCCATAAAAATTTGTAAGTGTTAGTACACTGATTTACTCAGAACATCCTAAAACCTATTTGCATCAGACAATCTTGAAAATATTCTAGAATGCAAGAATAGATGAGAAAGCACTGTGGCAAAAGGTGACTTTGCTCCGCTCGAGCAAATTCCTTTTTCTACCACAATCTTTTCGACAATGGTCTATTGCAGAGTAGGATCAAAGTATTTTCATGTCAAAATTTTCAGAGAGAGAGAGAGAGAGAGAGAGAGAGAGAGAGAGAGAGAGAGAGAGAGAGACAGAGAGACAGAGAGAGAGAGAGAGAGAGAGAGAGAGAGAGAGAGAGAGAGAGAGAGAGCTTGACAAATGGACATTATGTAATTTTGTACTAGGTCTAATAAAATATTCATAGTGTTCTATGTATGGTACAATTATACAATTACGGTTGTTATTTACCACCTTACTTTGGGGGCCAGCTGATCGTCAGCCTTTTCCATTTGAGGCTCCGGGTTCGAGCCGATGTTCACTGGGGTCAGCATTTGAAGCTACCCACAACTTGACGGCGTTAGTACTGGTTAGGTTTTCAAGAAATCAGTCATCGAGAGTCATCGATATAACTGTAGACCTTGTTTCACAACGGACAGAGTTTAACTTAATTTTTTCACCTAAACGGCAAGCATTCGAAAATACTAGTATAATGACAAGTACTGAAATTTAACACTTACTAAATGCCTTATTACATTTTTGGTCTAAATAACAAAGAAAAATTGAGGCATGCTCTGGGAAAAAGGGGACTTAATGCATCTCCGTGTTGCATTATACCAAGCAAGTCATCACATAACTTTGGATCAATAGAATCCATTTTGTCTAACAACCGACTGCACCATGGGGGAGAATGGTCCTAGAACATGCAGAAAATTGACCAAAAGAACATTGTTTCAACCCAGGTCAGCCTGCGGGAAATGCGCTGGCTGACTTGGGTCGATACTTTTACGGAGCATTAAACCCCCATTTCACAGGGTATGGCTCAATTCTTTCCATTTGCTCAATTTCTAAATCGTTCGGCGGTTGCAAGTAGTTTGTCGTTTTTCTGTATTCTTAGGAAAGGCACCACAAAACTCTTGCTTACACCCCAACCCCACTTCCACCCTACTGACCCACACAGAAACCTCGTAAAGCAAGCAGAATCCTCACTTGATTAAGATTTAACAAAATACAAATAGAGCATGACTTGTCTAGTTTGTAGAGCGGAAAGATTACTTACTGTACAACACATGGCTTTATTCTCTTATCTCATCTTTCTCCCGAATCTCTTTTTTTTTTCTTCTTGTTTTGCCTTTAACGCCGTTTTAAACTCTATCATAGCTCCAGATAACAGGGGGTGATGGTATTCTGAATCCATTATTTCTCTTCCAAACCCTATGTTGTGGGTACTCATTAGAATCGTCTGGATGAGACAGTTCTAATGAGTACCCATCACATAGGGTTAAGTGGAGCATAATTACTATATTTTATTTTGAAATCAAAATCACTCCCTCTGTCTGGAGCTCTGATTACGTCAGATATATCACGTCGGCTATTGCATCTATCCCTGCACTACCAGAGTTTCATTTACCAGTCCTGTGCCACTGGCTGCTTTCCCACACCAGTATTGCCAAAACAACTTTTCAGTGGTTAGACATGAAAGGATTTTGTCGCTATGACCATCAGAAAGAATTTGGGAGAGCTGGGGAGTCAAATCAGCTACCCCTGGGTTTCAACCACTGTACTGTACCTATCAAGCCATCTAGCGCCGCTCTTCTGAATTACTTGTTAATTTATGCCAACAAATCCTGTGTTTTAACGACTCTGAAAACACTGTGGGAAAAGAGAAAATGCTGGTAATGTAGAATTGTTTGTATGTTTTGTATTTTACACCGTTTTCGACAGTTTATTACTTATCTTTACTTTTCTTTAAGAGACTAAGCCATGGCAGAAGGTTGTTCAATGCATCTCCATGGTGCATGACATCAAGCAGGTCGTCACATAATTATTGATCCATAAAATCTAGTTGGTCTAACAACCGACCGAATCATGGGGTAGGAATGTCCTTGGACAAATAGAAAATTTACAAATTGCAAGAGTTTCGATCCATGTCAGACCTCCGTGCATGCGCAGGCTGACATAGGTAAATACCTTTTGCAGATCATTTAATCCTCTTTTCACAGTGCATGGTGCAAATATACTTTGAAACATTTTTTTTTTATCAAGCAAAGCTTGCATTTTTACATAATTAGCGTCGATACAATGTTAACCCTTAGGTTGCTGAGCGCGACTCATTGACCTTTTGCGGACAGTGTAGATCAAGATCAGACTGCACAGAACGTGCAGTCTGATCTTGGATCTACACTGTCCGATAAGGAGATATTATTCCCTAAACATACCTTTGAAATAGCAATATTTGGGTTTTTACTTTTGAAAATTTCATTTCGGTCATTTAGCAGGATAAGACTTAAGCGACGAGAGATAAGTGGACCCAGTTCCAATATTAGTCACTATCGACGGTAAGATATAAAGAATAATTAACTGGTTGTGTGTGATATTAAAAATCTCTCACTAGAATGGGGTGTGATGCAGTTGAAAAAAAAACGAGTCCGAAAGACAAGTTTCTTAACCGCAATGAACCCCATTCGAGTGACAGATTCTTATAATTATCAAGAATGGTACAATATTAGCGATATGGGAAAAAGTAGTTCCTGCAAACATTCTAAAACTATATCGTCACTAGTGATGATACCATATTTATCATCACTAGTGGTGTTATTCACTGTGAAATCCCAGTAATTCACTAACAGGAATATGATAAGGCACCTTCGCAAGTCAAGGTAACGATCCACATAGTGATTGTCCTTGCAAAGATGGGTCCGATAGAGTTACCTCTCTTCGACCACTCTTTGGTATGTTTGGTAAGAAAATGAACAAGTACCGCAAGACAGTGTCATGTTGTCTTGATATACACGGTGCCCGTCACGTAGCAAAAAAAAAAGCGTTAACTAACCCATAAGGAGAATAACAAATGATGGTTGCATTTGATTGTACTTTGAATATTATTACTTTTTTTTTTCTTTGTTTATGCGTGGTCCCGGTAGTAAGTCTAAACGCGCCTTTTACTTGAAATGACTGACTTCCTGTTTATTTTATCGTCACCACCGGTTGTCCATATACGCCCCCTAAAGGCTATTACTTGTGTTAAGAGGATAGTGCAAGAAACAGCGCGAACCGCATCTTAGTTACTACTGGGTTTTTAACGTGCTCGGTGTATAGCACCGTCACACGGGACCTCGGTTTAACGTCTTATCCGAAAGACTATTAGTATTTTAAGTTCACCGGCCGTCGAGCTCGAACCCACACCCTCAAGTGGCCTCGACGTTTACGAATCCATCCTACGATCTATCATTTGAGCTAACTGGACTGGTCCTTTTACTTGAAGAGGTCTACTAACTCTTTCAGCGCCAAATAAATAAACTCGACCTCTTTTGACGGCTATAAATACAATCCATTGAAACTTACAAAGATTTTGATTATATAGGCTTGACTAAACAAGCGGACGGTATAGATCAAAGATCAGACTGCACGTTCTGTGCAGCCTGATCTTGATCTATGCCGTCCGCAAAAGTCACTGTTTTCACCTATGGCGCCGAAAGGGTTAGTTAATGGATATAAGAAGTATTACTATCAGCAATCGTCGGACAGGGAATGTTTGCCGTGACGGTATTCGAGCTCACAATCCCTGGATTACTGGACCTCTGCGTCACCATTGAGTCACTGCACGCACCTGATACAGCAACGGAAACGTTAAAATTACCTCTTAACCTGCTAAAAAAGTTAGGTGAATCTTTCAAGCTGATAGTAAGAGCCAAAACGTTGCTATTTCAAAGTTATTTCTTGGAGTAAAAATATTTCCTTATCGGAGGTACTTTTTGCAGATGCATTAAGCCCCGTTTTCGTCTGTTTGCCGTGCATTAACCTGAATTTCAAACACCCACTTTTAATATTTAGAAAGTACAGAAGCAATATTAATAAAAAGTATAATGCCATGATCCTCTTCAGAAATCCGCCAGAGAGTACATTTTACTTAAGTAAAGTTGTTGCGATGGAATTATACCAGTAAATAAATAAAGATAATTTTATTTTGGTTTAATTTAATGTCGCCACCAGTTGCCCATATAGGCAACGCCCTGAAAGCTATTAGATATGTTATGGGGGATAGGTAGGATGTTGAACAAAAAAAACATCCATAATTACACATGGTTCTTTAACATACTTGGTGTATAGCACTGTCACACGAAAGCTAGGCTTAACATTTCATCCGAAAGACTATTGATTATTTTTAGTTGGCCAGCCGTCGGAATCGAACCCACACCTCAAGTGGCCCCAGATTTTTTGTTCACAAGTCTAATACTCTACCACTTGAACTATTCGGGCTGGTCATGATGTTTTATGAAACCTTCTAACCCTTTTTATAAAATGAACAGAACATAACAGCATTTTTGCCTCAAGATAAATACAGTTGTACATAGTCACAAACATATCAACAATAAACACGAAATATACCTGGATTTTCGGCGAGCATGACGTCTAAAGTGATACATATATTTAGTAATCTCAACCATCACCCACTCCTGCAGCGCTCAACTGAGCAAATAAACAAGCAAATCATAACACATTCAATTATTCTATTAGCAAGTGTAGCGATACAAGGCCATCATGGCCCTCTTGTTCAAATATTTACGGACAGTTAGACTATTACGGCTTATTTTCTGTCCCACCACTTTGAGATGTCACATTCCTTGCGAATTGTGTGTAGATTGATCTTTGTCTGTTATGAAAATCCAGGCAACGTGCCAAACATATTTAGCCTGTGCCACGCTCTGTGAAACGCGGGCTTTATGCCTCTGCAAAAACTATCGCAGGCTAACATGGGTCGAAACTTTTTTTTCTATTTGTAATTTTTCTGCATGTCCAAGGACCATTCTACAACATGCTTTAGTCAATTGTTAGACTAAATAGATTTTGTAGGTCCATAAATATGACTGTGATGCTTTATTTGGTATAATGTATCACAGAAATGCATTAAGCCCCTTTTTGTCAGAGCGCGGCCCATATATTTACGCAGTCATTTACTTTCTAGCTAGATACACTATACTGTATGTTTGAAAAAACATACTAGAATATGGCTTTTAAGTCTTAGGTTCCTAGGCGCGGACCTTTCGCGGACAGTGTAGATCAAGATCAGACTGCACAGAACGTGTAGTCTGATCTTTGATCTACACTGTCCAATATGGACACATTTGTCTCTCCCCTCCAAAAAAAAAAAAAAAAATACCTTTGGAATAGCAAAGTTTGAGTTTTTACTATCGGCTCAAGAATTTCAGTTCACTTGTTTAGCAAAATAATGGTTAACACTGTAAAAATCTGAGCGCGGCCAAGTAAATGCCCTGCGGAAAGTGCAGATTAAGATCAGACTAGTGTCGCCTGGTTGATATTCTAAAGGTTTTTGAATGTAATTTATAACAAACAGACGAACAATTTGAAGGAGAAGTGATTTTTGGCTCTAGAAAATAGACGAATCTAAGTTTTGATTCTACCAAACGACAAAATTTAAGACTTGTAAAAACTTACAGACGACGCATGAAACATTTCTCGAACGATTGAATTTGTCTTTGAAAGGGTAGAAAATATTGTGGGAAAAGGAGAAAATGCTGGTTACCAGCATTTTCTCTTTTTCCCACAAGGTTTTCAAAACTTTTTTCTCTAAGTATCTGAATTCAGTGATGGATCATTTTTCAAGTTAAGGATAGAGCATCCTAATGAAATTCGTGTAACATCGCCTTTCATCGCCAAAATCGTACAGATTCGGCTAAGATTCGGGTAATCCGTAATCGATGCGGGGAACCAGCGTCTATCGGTCGATCGATTACGGATTACCCGAGTCTTAGCCGAATCTTTACGTTTTTTCGGCGATGAAAGGCGATGTTAGATGTATGCCGTTAGGGTGCCCTATCCTTAAGAGAGATTATAAAAAGCTGAATCCATCCCTTTAATGCATTAACCCTTAACCTGCTAAATACCTTAGATCAAACTTTCAAGACGATAGTAAATACCTAAATGTTGCTATTTCAAAGTAGTAAATACCTAAATGTTGCTATTTCAAAGTAGTAAATACCTAAATGTTGCTATTTCAAAGTTATGGATGAGATTGAGAAAATATCTCCCTATCGGTGACTGTCGATCTAAGATCAGAATGCATGCTCTGTGCAGTCAGATCTTGATCTACACTGACCGCAAAGCGCCCTGAGTCGCGCTTAGCAGCCTAAGGGTTGAACCATGATGTTTTCAAAGTCTTTTACAGAAAAATTTATTTCTGGAAGTAAAGGGTTAAATATCGATCAATGTTAATTAAGGATAGTATAACATTGCTTCTTTATTTGAATTCTTTAACCCTTTACCACACAATCCCAGACCTTTAAAGACCCTTAGAAAGCAGACTTCTGAAAACATTGAGGGAAAATGAGAAAATGCTGGTAACCAGCATTTTCTCCTTTTCCCACAATGTTTTCTACTATCCCCAAAAAAATTGCAATTTTTCATTCACATTTATTCTGTCACTTGCAAATGCTTTCAAATTTGTCAATTCTAAAATTTTGTCATTTAGTAAATAATTCAGGAAAATATTTGGATTATTTTGGTCGGAGTATAAATTTCCTTCTCCTTCTCCATTCTGATCGGTATAAATCATAGTAAAATTTCCTTTTGTGGCCAAAATTTATAATTTTTCTTCCCCCCCCCCCCCCTCCCCTACAGATCTGTTTAAAATATGGTAAGATTTGCTGATCAGAAGGGGTAAAACTGTTAATATTTATCCCTTTCTGATCTGAAGAGACCATACTAAAATTTGCTGTACAGTATTCCAAGTAGGTTTGTAGTTACGCACATTTTCATGTAGTGATTTTCGTAGGAAAACATTAAAGATACATCCTTACAATTAGAGAGAAAAAAACGCTGTTAAAACTTGAAAGTGTGTAGAATGGCTCAGCTGTGTAAACATAGATAAATTACCAATATATATAGGGTATATAGGGTGTAAGGGATAGAAAAACACAAGGTAATTGTCCTCATTTTATAACCGGAAACGAACATGGCGGTTGCTTTAAAGGCCTACAAAACATGAAATGCATTTTCTATTCGTCGTAAGCTGTGCAACCTTGCAGCAGTCAGGGGTAACATTTGGCATGAAGATACAAGAGTGATTACAGTTTCATAAAATAAGGATAAAATGGGTTAAAAACTGACTGAAAACGAGTATAGATGTATCTTTTAAAGGCCACGTATCCCTTTAAGGTCTCTTATATACCCCATTCAACTCGTAACTTTTTACCGGACGACAGAATTTTAGACTTGCCCTAATTGAACGCAGACGACCAATTATTCCTATACCACAAATCCCGAGTTTGAACAGCCGGTAACCTGCATTTTGTCCTTTTCTTACAATGTTTTCCACCCATTAAAAGACAAATCCCATCATTTTAGCAGCATTTTATTTGTCGTCTGCAAGTGCTGTTTTTTTTTATTTTGACGAGTCCTCAATTAGGATTAAAACTCGGGGTTGTTTGTAAAAGGGATAAAACTGTCTAAAACAGTTAAAATTAGCCCTTTTTTGCGTCAGCTTGCTTGTATGGAGTTTAATACCGTTTTTAAAAATGTTTTTTTTTTGTTATCTCTCGGCAGCCAGTTCACCAATCCATTCTTTCCTGGCATTACCAGTTTACTCATCACAATATTCTTCCCAAGTCACTGGCTACTTTCCCAAAAAGCCATCTTCGAAACAGAGTAGAATAGATCAGAACATCGTTTGTTTGACGAAAACTACATAGTTTATGGTCATACATATGGTTAAACAATGATCAAGGGTAAGGAAGAAATAAATTCTGTCGCAATGACTATCATCAGTCCTCTGAATGAAATTGGCCGAGCTGGGCGATTCGAACCAGCGACCCACTGGTTCCAACTGAGCAACAGGGATCTGTTATTTTGCGTTGGAAAAGATATGTAGATAAAATATCAATCTTTACCTTTTGTATAAAATTAAATCCATGGTATGTAATTTGAATCAATGGCAAACAATCCATGTTGACTTTAATCCATTGTTGTACAAATCCACGAATTTAGATTTCACACCTCTCCGCAGTTAACCTGCTTTTTTCGAAAACATTGTAGGAAAAAGAAGAGATTGCTTATTACAAAAAAAAAAAATATTTTTTTTTACAGAATTATTTCCCATATCATTGGAAAAAATAATCCTTTCTAAATGATATTTCTTTTTTCGGCTTTTTGCTATACTGATAAATTATCGTAGGTTTGAAAAATAGTCCTAGCTGTTATGGGTAAACCGTTAGGACAAAGTCTATATAAGACAATTTGCAAACACTTATCATACTTAGATCTCGCACTAACCTTGACTATATTTGAGCCATGCGCTGTGAAAAGGGGGCTTAATACATTTGCGAAAAGTATCGACCCAGGTCAGCCTGCGCATTTCGCGCAGGCTGACCTGGGCCGAAGCTTTTCGTCATTGGTCAATTCTGTATGAGCAAGGACAAGTCTATCTCATGATTAAAATTGGTTGTTAAAAAAATTAGATATTATGGATCCATAACTATGTGATGGCTTCTTTGGTACCATGGATCATGGAGATGTATTAAGTCCCCTTTTGTCGTAGCACGGCTCATTTATACTGTATATAAACCCTTTACCAGACGAGAAAATTTTGGACTCGTCGAATTTGACAGGTTTTGCAGACTACAAATTCAGTGTGACTAAAATAGTGGGATTTAACCACGATAGGGTAGAAAACATTGTTGAAAAAGGAGAAAATGCTGATTATCAGCATTTTCTCCTTTTTCAACAATGTTTTCTAAAGGCTTCTTCTTCAGGGTCGCTAAAACCCGTACTTGCATAATCAAGAGTTACTTAACACTTTACCATACCACAAAATTTGTACTAGTCTAAATTAAAAGGATTTGCAGATGACAAATCAAATGAGGAACAAGCGTTTGTCTTTGAATGGTTAAAAAAAAAAAACATCATGAAAAAAGTAGAAAACGCTCTTTTAAGAATTTCCTCCTTTTCGCACGATGTTTGTGAAAGCATTCTGCCTGACTGCTTGAGGGTTCTACAAACAAGGGACCGTTTGGTAAAGGGTGAAGTGGGAATTGACCTTTACAGTGTCGAGTACAACTAAGTCTTAAGTAGCAATAGCTGGCAATGTAGATTTAGAACGGACTACACAGAATTTGCAGTCTGATCTTGAATCTGCTCTATTGATACTTCATTTCTTATAGATCCATAATTTATGGGTTTTTTTTTTTGTCTTATGTTTATTTTTTATGCGACAGGGTTCATTTTTCTGTCATCACAAAACATTGCCTCGATAAAGGTTATGTTGAAAAACAGCCAATGCCTTGGGAAGAACATTATGCGAAGTACTGGAGAAAAAAAAACACGAAAAAAAAAAAACACTGATGGGTGCATGAAGCCGCTGCTATATAACTTAATAATGTTGAAAAATGCATTAATTAACACCTTACTAAAAACAAAAGACAAAAGAAAAAACCTACAAATTTAATATTTTGACTTTAATCGGCTTAGGCCCTAAAGTTGTTTAATAACGAAATGAACAATTTCCCTGCGGACAATGAAAAAAATCTTAGATTGCAGTTTCAGAATTCTTTCTCGCTGGGAGAGTTGTCTTGTAACGTCCTAGGAAAGTGATTCAAGACCAGACTTCGCGTTCTGACTAAATTTGACCATGATATTTAGGCCATGGACTGTAAAAAGGGGGGTTTAATGCAGTTTTTGTAATGCATTATACCAGGGAAGCTGTCGCATAAGATAGACCTATCTTACCTAAAGACCGGCTGAACAAAAAAAAAAAGAGCAAAGGAAAAGTCCTTTAACATGCAGAAAACTTACAAATAGCAAAAAGTGTCGACCTAGGTCAGCCCTCGCGGATTGCGCAGGCTGACCTGGGTCGATACTTTTTGCAGACGCAATAAACCCAATTTCACAGAGCACGATAAAATTCGCCATTTTGACTCTTTACTGTTCAAATATCACGTTTTATGCCCCTCTTGTACACTATTTCTGGGGAAAAATAATCATGTTGTGAGGCAAGGTGTCGCTAACGACATATTAAATGTAAAAAGTAAAAAAAACATTGTAGGGAAATGGTGAAAATGTTGGTTACCAGCATTTTCTCCACTTGTCACGACGTTTTCAACAGCCTGTTTCTTCAGGTTGTACAACACGGCATATTTTGGTAAAGCATAAAAAAAGCAGCATAATCCCGAATGCTGTCACGGACCTTATGTAATGTTACGTACGTACCAACCTGGACTGTGAGAGATATAGGTAAATATAGAATTATTTGATTTATTGAATGGTGTTTTACGCCGCTTTCAACACTATTTCAGTTATATCACGGCAACAGTTCATATTTCCATTTTTGGCCTAAATTGGGGCTCTGAAGGGCTCTAAGGTTCTAGACAAGGGCTCTGAAATGTCTTACCGAAGGACATTTCTACGAGAATCCCAGTGCTTCCAGCGAGGCACTAATCCTGGACCTCACTGGTTACAAGCCCCACATTACCACTGAGCCACACATGACCCTCAGAATTGTTTGAAGAGCTGGTACAATATAACAAATGATCTGTCAAAATGGCATATGTAGTAGATAACTTTATCACATAACAGCCCTGGTTTGCCCGTGTGATATTTAGCTCTTGCGAATTTTCTTATCGTTGAGATAAGCATCACCGGACGTCAAAGGTGCATTCCTTGTTTAAAAAAACGCCGATCTTTTTTTTCTTCAATGTCGATTCAACTGTCAAATCTTTCAAGGAATCATATGTGTAAGATTATCGAACAGATATAAGTAAGCTTCTTTGGAACTACTTTCCATCAACGCTGGAAAATCCTGTCAAAGAAGTGTGTCGATTTCATTTATGTAAATTTCCACACATTATGTACAGTTACAAGTCATGAACCACCACAGTACAAGTTATGAACCACAATTCCTTAGATTAAGATATAAGATAAAAGTAGTCTGACATTTGTTGGCTCTTAACATTACACGTTATATAGGTTACGCGTTGAGAGTTAACCAAGCTTGAGCTGCTAAATAGATGAAACAAAAATTTCCACTTCAAAGTAAAAACCAAAATATTGCGATTTAAAAGTTGATTTCAACGGGAAAAAATAACGTAGCGGATAGTGTAGATCCAAGATCAGACTGCACGTTCTGTGCAATTTGATCTTAATCTACGCTGTTCGCAAAAGGTCAGTGTGTCGCGCTTAGCATCCTAAGGGTTAACTCATTACCAAACGAAAGGATTTAGACTAGTCCAGATTGAAAGCAGTTACAGATTACAAAATAATCGCGGATCAAATGATGGCTTTTGAATTAGAAACAGTAGAAAACATTGACAGAATAGGAGAAAATGCTAGCTACCAGTAGGCTTGAAACCAGGGAATCAGGTTTGCTATTACCAAGCCCGGCTTTTCGAGACTTAATGATAGTCAGTGCAACGAATCATTCCTATCTCACTGCTGATCATGTTTTGACTATTGGTATGTTAAACAAGAAACATCTTTAAAAAAGATTGGACACGTCAGTTTGCCAGCAGATAGGCGGGGCCCCTTGAATAAACATGTCTTCATTTTTTTTTACCAATGACAGATTTCTATTTATTCATTTGTTATCAGTACCAAAAAGTAGGTCAAAAGCCAATAATGTGCGTTGTATTGGCAAAAGACACATCTAAAAAACTTGGACTAGTGATTTTGCCGCCACGATATTACTGTAATAATGTTGAAAACGGCGTTAGAAACAATACAAACACACAAAGTTACAGAATACATCGACGGTCTCAGGTTGTTCAAAGATTAACTGGACGAAATTGTCAGGGTGAATAAAACTGTATTTCTTTACAAACGACCTCATAAGGTCGTTTACCTTTCACAAAATACTTCGAGGTTTGACGACGGCGAGGAAAAAGGCTTTTGAAAACATTGTGGGAAAAGGAGAAAATTCTGTTTACATGCTCCCGTCTGCTTCCTGTAGAGGCATCATCCGATACGTTGACGATTATTTTGCAACGAGCGGTGCCTTTTCGTGAGCCTAACGGCGCCTGGAAGGTGCCCAAGCGGTCCTTGTTGAGGTCAGATCATCTTTTATTCGTCCGATCCAAGCAAACGTCTGACGGGGATCGAACGGTGCCCGACCGAAGCGTTTTTGTACTCAGTGACTCCGAAAAAAAAAGTCGCTCTATCGACTCTAACTTTTAAGTAAAACGAATCGTATCTCAACCTCCTACAGACCCCGTCCGGAGACAAAATTTTCAGCTGCCATCGCTTGATCTTAACTGCCGTAGGGCTGCAGCCGTCTGATTTTCCCCGATTTTAGGTAAAACAGATTCTGAGGCTGTCTGACCGTACATCCTTTTAGTTTGACTCTACCATAAAGGAGGGCATGGACAGGCACACTGGCATCGGCAATATAACGGAAATAATGTTTAGAACGGCTTTTAACAACAGACAAATAACGCCATTGCGTTTCGACGTAAAATGTACAATTCCAGCATGATAAACTTCTGAGTGTATCCGGAATTATCTCCCTTGATTCATAAAACGATAGCTTTGTTTGACAGTATCCATTTGGTTGTGTAATATATCTTTTACCAGCAAAAAGTACCTGATTTAATACTTTTTGAAAACTGTATAAGAAAAAAGAGCAAATGCTTGCTTCAGGAAGCTTCTGATGTTTACACACAATGCAAGGTACGTGTTTTGCTCTCCTTCTTTCTCTTCGGCACTAATTTTCAGACCAAATATCAGACGGCACGCTCTGGACACTCTGATCTTAATCGGCTCTGTGCGCGAAAGCACGTTGAGTCGCGTTAAGCAGCCTAGGTGTTAATTCTCAGATGACCACTAGATCGAAACAAATTTCGTGATTCATCTCATACAATAATGGGAAAGGTTTAAATCTTGTAGCGACGACAGCGTGAAACAATTGACTTCGATCAACATGTTACTTTTCTATGACACATATAGGATCTGACATGAGTTGGTGTTTGAGATAAAATTTTATTAAACGAGTCTAAGGAAAATGTTATTAAGCGAGCCTTTGGCGAGCTTAATAACATTTTTTCTTGATGAGTTTAATAAAATTTTAACACAAATGCCAACGAATGTCAGATTCTTTTTATCACATAATGATATTTCACAAATAATAGATCAGACGATGCAAAACTATCTATAGATGCACCCGCGGTAACATCAATAAAACCCATTCACTTCTATAAAATATATAAACAATGACGTCAAAAATGACGTCACACAATTGTGATATCAAACGTGTATAAGATAAGAAAATTCGTAATGGGTATATTACACTAAAAACAAGGGAGGTTATGTGATAAAACAACATTTTAGACTTGTTCAAATTGAAGGGATGATCAATATTGTTTTCAAAAGTCTTCTTCTTCAGGGTCGTTACAATCGGGATGATGTGGTAAAAGGTTAAAGGTTAAGTAAAAGGTTAAGTAGTGTTGAGTTTGTTTTAACCCTAAGGCTGCTAAGCGCGACTAAACGACCCTTGGCGGACACTGTAGATCAAGATCAGACTGCACAGAACGTGCAGTCTGATCTTGGATCTACACTGTCCGATAAGGAGGTGTCTTTCTCCAAAAAATGATACTTTTGAAGTAGCAAAATTTGGGTTTTTTACTATCAGCTTAAAAGCTTCATTTCACTTATTTAGCAGGATAATGGTTTATGTAAAAGAAAGGTACACACAAAAGGCAAAAAGAGATTATGGTTAGGAACACTTTAAATGTATTCAATATTTAAATTCGAAAGGTGAACAGATAACAAAGCGTTCCTCGTGTTATTTAAAGGTTCTTCAACCAAAAAGACTTGACACAGCGCCAAGTAGAGGGTCGACCTCTTTCTATGGATGCAAATACAAACCACTGAACTTCAGAAAGGTTTTATTTTATCGGCACGGCTACGCAATCGGGAGGTATTTAATATATACACCCAATATCAGACTGTGCGTATTGTTCTGTGCAGTCTGACCTTGACCTATGCCGTCCAAACAAGCTGCTGTTTTCGCCTTTGGTGCTGAAATGGTTAACTAATTTGCATGATCAAATATTCAGCTTTACCTTAAATGCAACCAATCAAAAGGTAAGGATTGAAATCACGTGGGTTACCTGTTCCAACACACAAGGCCATGTGGTACTGGTAGGAGAAAACACTGATCGTCTGTCAATCTAAGACACTAAAACATTATACATAAGATGTGAAAGTAGGAAAAATGAAATTCTGTTTCTCCAATAAACTTTCGCATTTCGTAAATCACCAATTTTTGTGTATGTGCATTAAGTATTTGAAGCATGAACTACGAGAAGGGGGTTTAATGCATTTGAAAAAAAGTATCGACCCATGTCAGACTGCGCAATCTGCGCAGGCTGACATGGGTCGAAATTTTTTGCTGTTTGCCGTTTTCCCAGATCACCGCTCATTTAGATTTGTTCTCATCTCTTTCGTTCTCGTTTTTCCCCCAATTCAAATAAGTGCATTTTCTTTCATAAGATTGAAAAACAATAGAGAAGTATCATTGTCAGACTTATTAAGAATAACTATTCTTTTGTTCCACTCTCGTCGCGCTTTCCAAAGGTAAAACCGTTTCCCAGTATTGTTCCGAAGGTTCGAGGGGCTGGTATCCGTTTTCCAAAGGAAAAAGTACGACCTAAAAGGAAACCATATCTTTTGTCCATTTTGATCTGGTCACCATTTGAGTCGTCAGCATCATCGTCATCATTATCATCGTCATCATCATCGGTTTCTGTCAGACTCTTTTTTCGCAGCGAAAACCCTTTATTTAAAACATATCCGTAGCGTTTGGGTTGTGGTGAAGATAGCCTGTACCCCTGAGTTAAAACGAACCTTTTTTGTAGTCTCTCTATATTTCCGTCGTCATCAACAAAATAGGTTTCATCAAAGGGGGAGTCTCCGCTTTCATCCATCCTTTTACCAAGGTGATACCCCTGTCCGAAAACCCACCCATATCGTCTCTTTCCGCGGTTATCCGTTCTCAATCCCCTTCCCATGAGCCAACCCATTTTGTCATTGTCTGTTTCAAATCTGTCAGAACTCTCAGGTACAAGAAACACTTTGTCTCCATCGATCTCTGGCGTTCTCTTGCCGAGACTAAAACCACTTCCTAATACGTGACCAAAAAATCTTTTATCTTGATTTCGCTTACCAAACTTACCAAAAGAAAATCCCCTGCCTAAGATAAACCCATATCTTTTATCAAGGCCAGATCTCTTTCCAAACATGAACCGTCCACCAAAATCACTGTTGAAATACCTCTTATCGTGAGCTTTACTATCATCCCCTATGTCTGCCTCATCAATCATGATTTCGGATTCGTCTTCTTTTGAATCACTTGGATTTTCAGGTGCATCTTGAGCAGCAAAATCCTCATCTGAGTCCGAATTAACATACACGAACTCACCAGGAACATATATCTCTGGTGACTCTTCAGCAATTCCATCAAATACCGGCCCGTCCCGTTTCATATAACCTCTACCAAGAATTTTTCCAAAGTAGCGGATGAATCTCTTTCCATGAACTTCCCGTTTTGGTCTTTTGTGGAAATCATCACCAAGCCCGTACCTGTCTTCTAACCACCTATTTATGAGCTGGTCCTCGTTCATGCCATTACCAGAATGTTCCGAATCTCGCTTCTTCCATGAAAATCCGCTACCAAGAACTGACCCGTAACGCTTAGGCTTTGTATCTTGATTTGACTCATCGTTATCTATAACTTGCCTTTCATCGACACCGTTCGAACCAAACATTGATTTTGAAGTTACCCTCTTGGTCCCTCTTATCTCGTTTGGTTCTGTTTTAACGTTTGAGTTCAAAATATCGGTTTCTATACCTTCTTCCTGTGAACCATCTCCGTCGGGCTTCGGTATGAAACTATGTCTTTCACTGTTGGATTCAATGCTTTTAGCTGATCCTGGAAAATACACAAAAACCTTCAAATACTCGAATATGAAATGATTCGACCATATGAGGCAATTCGAAGTTGGTCAACCTCTCCCCATGGGAAAACTTTGCAGCAGCTGTTTCGCTTGCTTATGCAGGCAATGAGAATTAACGCTGTCCTATTTTTTGAAGGAAAATGATTCTTTAAATAAACATTTAAAGCCATTACTGTATACCGGTAGATACGACTTTTATACCCCTCTTGAGATGCATTATAGTTAAAGGGACAATAATACGTATGATTGCTCCTTTTCCCAATAAAGTTTTGATCAATCAATCGGAATAGACTGACCATATGGACAAGGCATAAGAAAAGTGAAACAATTACGCTACGAGTACCATCTCCCACATTGACGTTTGTTAATATATATATTTGGAAATACATATGCTGTCTTTTGCGATAGTTCGACAGAACATATGCTGTCTTTTGTGATAGCTCGACAGAATTCATATTATAAATTCTGTCGAACTATCACAAAAGACAGTATATGTATTTCCAAAGCTTTTGCGTCTTCAAGGATGGGACAGAAGGAAAAAAATAGTCGTCAGAATTTAGACTTGTTGGTGACTTTAATATCCCTACATTACTGTCTCTAACATTGGTGTTTGTCATTATAATTCAATGTCTATCTAACGTTCTGGTTCTGGGAGAACAGTATGCCCAAAGCTTATGTATCTGCTTGGCTGAAACAGAACGATAGAATGACTGGTCATTGGTATTTAGAATAAGAAGTAATGTCAGAATGGTTGGTGACTATATACACCTACACCACTGTACCAAACCTTGGCCTTTGTCAATATAAGTCAACTTATATCGGACGATCTGAGACAGTACGCCCGAATCTTATATTTCTTCTAGGCTGACACAAAAGGACAAAATAGTTTTATCATCATAAATTATAACAAGATTTAAATTTAGATTGGTTGGTGACTTTAATCTCCCTACACAGCTACTCCAACATCGCTGTTTGTCGATATAAGTCAGTATCTGTCCAACTAACTGAGAGAATAGTATGCCAAAAGCATATGCATCAGCTTGGCTGAGACAGAACGATAAAATGGCTGGTCATTGGTATTTAGAATCAGAATTACATTAAGAATGGTTGGTGACTTTGATATCCCTACGCCGCTGTTTGCAACAATGACATTTGTCTGACTATCAGAGAGGAAAGTATTCTCATAGCTTCTGTCCCTTCTGGCCTGACACAAAAGGATAAAATGCTTAAGATTGGATGGTGACATTGATATTTTGACATAAGTCAGTGTCTATCTAACGATCTTAGAGAATAGTATGTCCAAAGTTTATACCTGTTGTAGGCAGAGACAGAAGGACGAAATAGTTTATTACTAGATTTTAGAATAAGGGTTAAATTAAGATTGGTTGGTGACTTTGATAATTTGATATCAGTCAATGTCTATCTAACCATCTCAGAGAACCGTATTTTTTTTTCTCGAAATGTTTTCAAAAGATTTCTCCCACAGGGTCGTTAACTCAGGGCTGATTGGAAAGACTGTACCGAAAATCTTTTCACTATAATATTGTTTACTGAAGATGCTTGAAGCAGAGACAGAAACATTAGACTGTGAGCAATATATGGAAAAAAGTAGTTCCGGCAAACATTCTTAAACTATATCATCACTAGTGATAATACCATATCTTCACTAGTGATGTTATTCACTGTGAAAAACTGTAAAAATAATACACTGAGTTATCCCAGTAATTCACTGATAGAAATATAATAAAATGGTTTATCACCAGAATTTAGATTTTTAAGTTAAATTTAGATTGGTTGGTGACTTTGATATTTTGATATAAGTCAATGTCTATCCAACGATCTCAGAGAACAGTATGCGCAAAGCTTATACCTCTTCTAGGCTGAGACAGACGGACAAAATAGTTCATCACCAGAAATTAGATTTTTAAGTTAAATTTAGAATGGTTTGTGACTTTAATATCCCTACGCCATCTTCACCACTATTGGCGTTTATCAATGAAAGTCAATATCTATCTAACAATCTGAGAGGACTGTATGCCAAAAGCTTATATCTCTTAGAGACGAAAAGACAAAATAGTTTATCACCAGAATTTTAAAAAAGAGTTAAATTTAGATTGGTTGGTTGCTTCAGTATTTTGATATAAGTCAATGTCTATCCAACGATCTGAGAGAACAATATGCCCAAAGCCTATGCCTCTTTTAGGCAGAGACAGAAAGACAACATAGTTTATCATCAGAATTTAGAATAATAGTTTAAATTCAGAATGGTTTGTGACTTTAATATCCCTACGCCATCTTCTCAAATTTTGGCGTTTGTCAGTATAAGTCAAAGTCTATGTATCGATCTGAAAGGAAAGTATGGCCAAAGTTTATGCCTCTTTGAAACGAAAGGACAAAAAAGTTTATCACCAGAATTTAAAAGTATAAGTTAAATTTAGATTGGTTTGTGGCTTAAATATCCCTACGCCATCTTCTCCAATATTGGCATATGTAAATACAAATCAATGTCTGTCTAACGATCTGAGAGGACAGTATGCCAAAATCTTAAATGCCTCTTCCAGGCTGAGACAAAAGGATAAAATGGTTAAAAGTAGAATGGTTTGTGACTTTAATATCCCTACGCCATCTTGTTCAAAATTGACGTTTGTCAAAATAAGTCAATATCTATCTAACGATCTCAAAGACCTGTATACACAAAGCTTATGTTTCTTTGAGGCGGAAAGACAAAACAGTTTGTCACCAAAATTTAGATGTATAAGTTGAAGTTTGAATTGGTTTTTGACTTTAATATCCCTACGCCATCTTCTCAAATATTGGCGTATGTCAATATAAGTCAATGTCTGTGTCACGATCTGAGAGGACAGTATTTACATAACTATGGTGCATAAAGCCCCTGGATGAGACATCTTGTCTCAATACTCGAATAGCCATTATTGGAAATCCCTGTAAGCTTTTGTTTTACGACCCGGAGAAGAAATGACATTCATTAATCATAGTTGGGCGAGTTTTTTTCTGTCAGTTTGCACAGACAGTAAGTAAAGCTGTCTATGGCACACGATTCAGTGCTATGACAATCCTTGACAAAGATGGCTTTTGAAAACATTTCGGAAAAAGGAGACAATGCTGGTAAACCAGTATTTTCTCCTTTTTCTCCAAAATGTTTTCTATCCTTTCGAAGACAAAATTCATCATTTTAGCTACACAAGAATCGTCATCTGATTTAATCATAGACGGTAGTGTCCATTTTTCTCTTTCATACAAACTATTCGCTCTGTTTTTCTTTACTAAGGCAATACTGTTCTTTACGGTAATGTAGAAGAAAGCTTTTAGAAACAACATTTTCTACTTTTTCATCATTGTTTGAAAACATTGAATCGTTCTATAGATTTATTTCAGTGCAAAATGAGGCCAACCTATTTAATATTTGCAAATACGTGCATACAATTCTCCAAATACGGAACTAATTGCACTTGTACCAGTGATTTATTATGTACTTATTTCATTTTTCACTTTTACATAATCACAATATATTTAACCCATTGGTTGCTAAGTGTGACTTAGCGGATCTTTTGCGGATGGTGTACATCAAGATAAGACAGCGCAACACTTGGAGTCTGATCTTGTATCTACCTTGTCCGGTACGGTATTTTTCCCAACGAAATCAACTTTGAAAATGCAATATTTTGGGTTTTACAATTTCTTGGAAAACTTCGTCCCATTCATTTTGTAGCTTGAGGTTCCAAATATTTACTGGATATTCAGCCTTTGTATATGTCACACTTTTCGATTTAATTAGGCTGATTTGTTAGTAAATCTGGCATATACTGAAATTCATGTCGGTGGGTGTTGATCAGGACCAACATGTGCAAGTGGTACGTGTTGATCTTCGAACAACACCGACCAGTCCAATTTGGTTAAATTTTTTTCAAAAGTCTGTTCAAACTCAAATCAAGTACAATCAATTTAACTTCAATCAGTCCTATACATATTCATTCGTTTCTATATTTACCATGTTGCCATAACAATGTATGCTATTGGATGTTTTGTAAACTGGGCCACTGGTCTATATTACCAAAATAAAATATGGCTTGCAATACGCGAAAAGGGGCATTCGGACATTTGCGTAAAGTGTCGTCTCGGATCAGCCTGCGCAATCCGCGCAAGCTAATCCGAGACGACACTTTCGACTACATTAGATTTTGTGCTACAGTAGATTTGTGCAAAACAGAAAATTATATAAAAACGGAAAGTGTCGTTTCGGATTAGCCTGCTCGGACTGCGCAGGCTGATCCAAGACGACACTTTACGCAAATGTCCGAATGCCCCTTTTAGCGTGTTGCAGGCCATATATGTTATGTTATGTTATGTTATGTTTTCTACTCTTTAAATGACTAATTCAATTGACTTATCTGTATAAGGATTGTCGTCCGCGAATGCTTTCAACATGGACCAGTCTAAAATGTTTTAGTCTGGTAATGAGCTAATATAAATCAAAGTATAGAAAGTACTGAGAGCCAGACAGGCGCGAAAGTGAAAAAAGAACAAAGAAAAACTGAAAAGCAAGGTAGAATGGATTTTCTTTTAAATGGTTTTACGCCGCTTTCAACGCCATTTCAATCACGTTTCCCTTTTCTTTCATAAGACTAGGCTGGGATTCAGCTATGCTTTGGACAAAGACACCTCCAAGTGACCAGCTTCGCAAGTAAGGATCGAAAAACACTTCCTGATAACTAATCTAACATACGCCATTGCAGACAGAAGTCTTTGTTCTTTGTTCGTTAACAGTTGTATCAAAACAGAGTTGAAAGCGATTCAATTTCTGCGATTGCTGCATGATTTATTTATTTTTGTGTGTGTTAGTATAACTTGTTGAAGGTAGTTCGCCCTGGGCACGTATTCAACGGCCATTTTCAGTTTCATTCTTAGTCTTATTCTAGATCTAGAAAGTAACAAAACTTCTGATTGGTTAAACCAAATGGTTTAGCCAATCCGAAGTTTTGTTACTTTCAAATGTGAAAAATCCTTGAGAATAACACTAAAGCTGTTTTTAAGAATGGTTGGTGAATACGTACCCAGATCACCAGCGTTTGCTCTTTTTCCTACAACGTTTAGAAAAGCCTTTTTTGAAAGGGCCGTAAATCCACGGAGTCTTTTTGCAAAGGGTTAATAAAGCTTTAGTATTGTTGGATAAAGCTTTGTAAGGTATCTTACCTAGAGTCAAGAGAAACACCGTTAGAAATTGAAGTTGAAGTGACTGTAAGTATAACATCTCTCTGAAATATAGAAAAATAGCGATGAGATAGCGCTGACAGCAAGAATTATCGAACACATATTATATCGAACACGCCATTTATCGAACACACATTATATCGAACACGCCATTTATCGAACACACAAAATTTATCGAACATATCGATTATTTGGAAATACCGCATAGAACAGAAATGTCTTTGGATGTTGTTGTAGCAGCAGTTCTGATTGCTTAGGAGTACATGTTCCCTGCTACAGTATTACTTTTGGATTGAAGGATACACAGCTAGTTGTGGAGGCTGTCCAAAGCAGATATATCCCTGCCAAAGTAACTCATACCATTTTTACTCTTGCATCTTTTTGTATCTTTTTTCCCGATACATACACACAATCCCGAGTTTTATCGACCCTGAGCAAAAAAGCCTTTGAAAACATTGTGGAAAAGGAGAAAATGCTGGTTACCAGCATTTTCTCCTTTTTCCACAATGTTTTCTACCACATCAAAGACGAATTTAATCATTTGGGCCAAATTTCTATTGCAAACGCCTTCAATTTGAACAGATCAAATTTTGGTTGTGTTGTAAAGAGTGAAACATTTTCGTGTCATAGAGGAAAATCAAGGGCTTTTACGGACGGCATGCATCAAGATCAGACTGCACAAACCGTACAGTCTGATTTTGGATCTATATGGTAAGCTTGTTTAGTCAATGTTATACGATAAAACTTTCTGAATTCAGTAAATGGCATTTTTTGCCGTTGCAACAGGTCTAGTTTGTATTTTTGGCGCGGAAAGAGTTGAAAATAGTGTCTTATCAATGCTGTCTGTGACCATTTACTAAACACTGCCGAGTTTGACGACCCTGACAAAAAGGGCTTTTGAAAACAATGTTTGAGAAGGAGGAAATACTGGGAACAAATATTTCTTCTTTCCCCACAGTCTTTTATATACCCTTTCATAGAGAAATGTCAACATATGAGCCACAAAGAATTTGTCGTCTGAAAATATTTTGAAGTTGGACAAGTCTAAAGTTTTGTCTTCCGGTAACGATAAAATTTTTATTCAGAAAATACGGAGTTAACTGGGACAGTGCAAATAAAACTTGAGGTCAAGTTCTGCTGAACTCTGAGTTTTAGTTACATGATTCAAATAAAACGAAAATGTGAAAGTCGGACTATGACAATAGTAAGTCTGTAGTGTGTAGGACTTGAGAACAGGGGGTCATGGATTCGATCCCTGGCTCGGCCAATTTCTTTCCGGGGATTGATGATAGTCATTGCGACAAGATTCATTCCTCTCCACCGCTGATCACTGTTTCGACGGTGGTCATGTGGGAAAGCAGCCAGTGGCTCGGAAAGAAAATTGTGCAGCGTACTGGTAAAAACAAAGACTCCAAAAAAGCATGGATAGGTATACTGGTCGCCACGATATAACTGAAATAATGGTGAAAACGGCCTTAAAAACCATACAACCAATCAATCAATTAATCAATCAATGACAAAAGAACTAAAGAAAAGGCCTTAATAAACGATTACGAAATGGCTTTATAGGTAGAATTAATTTCATAGATTTTTTTTTTTTGAAATTTCAAGCTAAGCCGGGTTGAGCACAAACAGGATTTTTATATGCACTGGCTTTAAGTGCATAAAGACGATATGATACAAACAAAATAATTTCTACATATACAAATTGTAATGTGGTCGAAAGGTCAAGTATTAAGGCCGTCCTATTTTAGTTCCGTTTTTTCTATTAATACTCTTCTATTAGTGTAAGGACTATGTCTTTTGCGTACATAGCGATAGCTACTTCTCTATCAGAAGTCAAAAATTTAGAGTTATCTAAATTGAAAGCATTTGCAGACGACAAAATAAAAGTGATTCAAATAAATGAATTTATGGACATAAGGGTTGGGAAATATTGTGGAAAAAGGAGAAAATGCTGGTTACCAGCATTTTATCCTTTTCCCACAATGTTTTCAAAAGCCGTCCTCCTCATGGGATTGTCCGGTAAAGGATTTAGAAGAAGTTCATGTAAATGTCAGCCCAATCCTCCCGAATGTTTATCATAGACCGGAAATTGCTCCCGAACATTGTCAAGTGGGAGAAGTACGAGACAAAATACATGAAGGCAAACATTAAGAGTTTAGAAAATTAGATAAAATCCTTAATTGTCACCTTTAAGATAATAATTGTTCTTACATAAGTAGACTGACTAGTGAAAAATAGTTCCGGCACTACGACTAATATTTTGATACCATGTACCAGCGCAATAAAACATATTTCATAGCACATCGGGGTCGTTGGACGACCTTCTTGTTATTCATGGTCTTATGATTGCTTTCTTCAGAATGAAATGCCAAAGATTGTCGTCAGGAAATTTCCGAAACGGTATAGAAAAAAACTAGAAAATGATCTTGCTCTTGTCGCACCGGTTTGACTCTGTTTTTAGGAATGTGAAACTACGCCATATTTTTTATATAAACCCTCTCCTGTACTAATTTAACGAACCCGAGAAATAGTGCTGTTGCAAAAATTGTGAGAAAAGGAGAAAATGCTGTTCCACAATGTTTTCTATCTATTCAGAGATAACTCTTATTGTTTGAGTCATCTATCTTATTTTCGTCTGCAACTTTTCAATTTGGACAAGTCTAAAAATTTGTCGTTTGGTAAAGAGCTAACTGACCAAGAACCAGAGCAAGTTCGTTTAGAATATAAAATTATATGATTCTAAAATCATATGCCTCTCAATGTCTTATAATATTTAAGCCACGACCTGAGAAAACGGCGTTTAATACATCTACGTGGGTACACTGTACCGAACAAGTCATCATATGGCCTGCAACACGCGAAAAGGGACAGTCGGACATTTGCGTAAAGTGTCGTCTCGGATCAACCTGCGCAGTCTACGCAAGCTAATCCGAAACGACACCTTCCGTTTCTGATATAATTTTCTGTTTTGTGCAAGTCTAGTGTAGCACAAAATCTAATGAAGACGTAGAGTGCCGTCTCGGATTAGCCTGCGCGCACTGCGCAGGCTGAACCGAGACGACACTTTACGCAAATGTCCGAATGCCCTTTTTCGCATGTTGCAAGCCATATAATAATGAGTCAACCGACTGAATGATGAAATAGTCTTTGGAAATACAGAAAATTGACCAATAGAAAAAAGTTGTGACCCAGGCCAGCCAGCACGAATTATCTGACACGGGTCGATACTTTTTGCAGATGCATTTAGCCCCCTTTTCACAGAGCATGGCCTAAAAATACGGGCACAGCAATGAGAATGTAATTCCTTCATGTCTTAAGACAAGGATGGTGAGAGACAAACAAGATCGTTAAGTCCAGGAGATTAGGATATTGCTTACTGTTCACCGTACAAAAACACACATATAAGAAAACCCTACGTGATTGAATGCTCTGGCAAATGGGGGCTTTATGCATATCCGTGATGCAGTATACCAAGCAAGCCATCACATTATTATAGATCTATAATAGCCACTTTTTTCAAAAATCGATTAAATCATGAGATAGACTTATTCTTGGACATACAAAATATTGACCGATAGCGAAAAGTTTCGGCCCAGGTTAGCCTGCGCGGACTGCGCAGGCTAACCTGGGTCGATACTTTTTGCAGATGCATTAAGCCCCCTTTTCACAGAGCATGGCTAATATATGTTTTAACTTGACAGTGGTACATTCGTTGCTAGACATTTTTATTTTCTGGGAAAAAAAATGAATATTGGACACAGTAATGTACGTATATTTTTATTTTATTTTTTTTTTTATAGATTTAAGATTTAGAAAAAAAAATAAAGTACGCTGTATATCAACATTAATGTGGCTATGATTGACATTAAAAGGCTTTAAAATAAAATTTTTCCCTTGTTATGATTGATATAAATATTTCATGCACTATTCTGGAAGCAATTTTCAGAGTGATTAACTGGTATGTCAAGAGTTTTTACAAGACCACAATGAAATTCTTGACGAAATACTGAGTTTTTTCTCAGAGATCCCCACCTTGCTCATATATGGACCTTAAGACGTAAATTATATATAAGTCATATTCTGTGAAAAGAGGAATTAATTCATCTGCAAAAAATATCGACCTCGATCAGCCTGAGCAGTCCTTGCAGGCTGACCTGAGCCTCAAAACTTTTCGCTATTGGTAAATATTCTGCCTGTCAAAGGACCAGTCTACCTCATAAATCAGTTGGTTGTTGAACGAAATAGATTTTACGGACCATAGTTGTGTGATGTCCTGCTTTGTATCATGCATCCCGGAGATGTATTAAACCCCCCTTTTGCTATAGTGCCGCTTATATTACTTTTACCGTGTAAAAAGATGATTTTCAGGATTAGTATCATGTTTCGCTCGTTTGTCTCATTTATCTATTTCTCTCCAAGGATGATTCAGAGAAAGAAGAGTTGTTCCACAAACTTATAGAGTATATTAACCTTCAAGTCGATTGTAAAAAAACCAAAGGTTGCTATTTCAAACTTATTTTTCTCAGAAAAATATCTTATTATCGGACAGTGTAGATCAAAGATCAGACTGCACGTTCTGTGCAGTCTGATCTTGATCTACACTGTCCGCAAAAGGCCAGTGAGTCGCACTTATCAGCACAAGGGTTGAAAAAAGGTGGGACAAATGCACCCAATACTGATTACTAAATGAATTTGAACCCAAATATGCATTTGTTTTGATGAACATTTTCTCGAATTCAACGGAACATTGTCCAAGAATCCCTACCTTTGCAGAGCACTGCATTATTATATTTTCTAGAATGAATATTTTTCTGTGCGCACTTAAATGCAAATTAACTAATTAATTAAAAAAAAACAAAACAAAAAAAAAAAAAAAAAAAAAAAAACACGTTTCAACAAGAAATAAATAGAAACAGTAAATTTAAAATTTATTTTTAATTTCGATAGAAGGGGGAAGGAATGCTTTTACGACAAAGATATAATTTTAGGTTTCGCTATTTATATTACCAAATTTTCCCCCCTAATAATAAAACAAGGTAAGTATATTTGCATTTAAACTGTTCTACATGGAGAAAGATGAACATGTAATTTATTGACATTTCAAAGTACATATACTTTTACCTGTATACATGTCAATGCTTAGCCAGATTATTCTTGTTTCCCTTGGTCTGCTTGTTACGAATCAAATTATTTGATTCCAGATAAAAGTTACGATGAATGCCTAATGATTCTCTGCAAGTTATTTGGACATATTAAACGATGATATAAAAAATTAAAAAAAAAATAAATACTTAAATGAATAAATAAATAAATATTACTCTAAAGGCATACTTATTCGACCTCTATTTCAAATTATGAAAATATTAAATACAGCCTTTTTCTCTTAGAGTAAAAAAGAAATCCGACGAAAGATTGATAGAAGGAAAAGTAGCAAAAAACTAAATGTATCTAGATAAGAATATCGTAATAAAGTCAAAAAGCAAACACTCGCAAGATTGCCTTTCAGGAACGATTTTTCTTCTAATTTTCACCGAAATTAAAGATTAAAATTCTTTAACTCATAAATACGGTAAAGTTGCACAGAATAGCCTACAACCATGCAACTTTTTAAAAACAAATATAATTATTTTTATGCCTCTATTGATCTAAATTATTGTGAAAGGAGGGTTGGGGTATAACACAAAAGAAAAAATAACAATGATATTATTAAGCCGATAATTAAAAGGAAGTTTGATTATCTTGACACAAAATATTAAAATTGCAAATTGCAGGTGAAACCATCTCAATGGACTGGATACTCTCAAACTCGAAGAGTAAAATTTGCAGGACAAAAAAAAAAGTTAAATACTTACAAAGTTGTCCGTTCTCCTGACGGAGTCTCTACTTTTATTACAACAAAACTGTAAGTCTCTCCGATAAAACCCAATAAAGGATGAAGCAGCTCTGTAATTCCTTCAACTTGGTTGATTACTTGGTTTTATTGTGATAACCTTCAATATATACAGTGATGACAAACAAATGGTTTTGTCGTAGGCCATCCAATACTTTCACAATCGATGACACCCACGTGACTTTATTGGTACATCTTATTTGCTGCATCCTTGTTTCAGATACGAGTATGCAAATCTTGTATGTATGTGCCTAATGTTCTTCCTAACACCCCACCCCCTTTGCCTTTGAATTTTTGAATGTTACTATTCACGATCAAACTATGTCGCTATCTTACATCAAAATATAAAGAAATCAACTTTTTTAATTGCTAAAATCAGTTTAAGTGAAGTTTTTATTCGTAAAGTCGGTGCACTTTCAAGAGAAAATGGCAAGTCTATGACGTCATTACATGGTTTCGTCAAATTATTTCCTCGGTAGTGTCATCAAATGATCAATATTTGAAGCCCAGCCCAACTACTCCCATATGCTATTTAAGATTACTTAAAGATACAAACTTGAAGCAACACTGAACTCACGATTAGTAACAAAACTTATCAAATAAGACAGCATAAGTTTGTAGATCAAGAGAACTGAGTCATGGTCTGGCAAAAAAGGGTTTAATGCATCTCCTTGATGCATTACATAAATATGTATCCATAAATTCCAGTTTGTCTAACAACAGTCTAAGTCATGAGCTAAAATTGTCCTTTGACATGCAGAACATTTACAAATAGCAAAAAATTTCCACCCAGGTCAGCCTGCGCGGACTGCGCAGTCTGGCCCTGGTTGAATCTTTCGCAGATGAATTAAACCCCATTGTAACAGAGCATGGCTTATTTATTATTTATTTATTTATTTATTTATATGGTGTTTAACGCCATTTCAGTTATGTGGCAGCAACCAGTACACCTATCCGTGCTTTCCTGGAATCTCTCTTACCAGTACTTTGCACAATAATATTGTTGAGTCACTGGCTACTTTTCCTCATAATCATCACCGAAACAATGATCAGCAGTGAGAGAGGAATAAATCCTGTCGCAATGTCTATCATCAATCCTCGGAAAGAAATTCGCCGAACTAGGAATTCGAACCAGCTACCTTCTTGGTTTTAAGTCCTGAACGCTACCTACTGCGCTACCGGGCTCGGATCTAGAGAATTGTATTCCTCAAAATGTGTGTGCATTCATTGAATTGACCACAGGATAGAATAATGCTTCCGTGTTGCACTTGTCAAAACTGCATCAATAGTAGTAGTAGAAGTAGTGCCAGTAGTTATCACTCATGATTTCAACTGCCAACATAACTTGTGTTACGGGAGATCACTCCTTCCTTACTGCATAGCCTTCCCGTATAAAATCAATACCTAACAACTGCGTTGGAAGGAAAGCTTTTTAGCTCGGTGGTTAAGGTGTTGGTCTTTTAAACCTCAATAAATGAGGATATTGTCCGCACGGGTTCGAATCCCGCCAGGTGCAGTTTGCATTTCAGCTATGCTTTTGTTGCGAACTTTCATGTTCGTAAGATGGGGGCTCGTACAGGATTGGCCAATGAGCCATTTGTTGTCTAAAAAAAAAAAGAACCGCTGCCTAGTAAAGGTTTCTTTCATCAAAATGATGACATTTAAGAGGGGGTGTGTTACGGGAGATCAGTCCTTCCTTACTGCATAGCTTTCCAGTATAAAATCAATACCTAACAACTGCGTTGGGGAGAATTCTCTTTATCTCAGTGGTTTAAGTGTTGGTCTTTAAAACCTTAATAAACGAGGATATTGTCCGCACGGGTTCGAATCCCGCCAGGTGCGGTTTGTATTTCAGCTATGCATTTGTTGCGAACTTTCATGTTTGTAAGACTTGCTACAAACGTAAATGATTAAGTAATTTTAATGATACATGTATCTTGATTTAATCAAACGGTTTTCCTCGACATGGTATCTTAATCTGGGCTCGCCGGATCTTCGTTTAAGTACTTACACTATAAGACAGATATTCTCCTTTTCTGCAGGAGAATTGACTGTCGCAATCTCGTTCTGCTTGATGTCTGTTAGCTAAAAAAGTTTCTGTTTAAACGATCAAAACTCTTCAACACAATTTCTAGCTATAACGACACATTTGAGACCTTGTTTCTGAAATGGGTTTTTTTTACTAAAGTTAGACAAAGACAATCATTTCGTAAAAGGACTTGTAAGGTGTCACTTCATTGGTAAGAGGTTCCGCGGTGTGTCATAACCGTACCAATGAAATGCTTGATTTATCATTCATGAGAACGAAATTTCTTACCTTTTTTACCTTAATATACCATGGCTGAATGGTGAAATGTAACACAATCAAAGTATTGTGAGTAGTCCTCAACTCACGAAACTGTACAAAAGTTTTGACAAAAAATTGGAGATTTTCGTTTCTAACATAAGGGATTTGTTACTAAAATTAGATAAGGACAATCTTTTCGTACAAAAGATTTGTAATGTGTTCTGCAGAGTGTCATTTCGGTATCAATGAAAATGCTCCATTAACTGTCAATCAGAACGAGATTTTGTCCGCCGAATATTCTACAGTTAAAAGAAAAGTGGAAAAGTAGCAAAGGACCTTTGGTAACAAAGATTCATAGCATTGTACAAAATATTTGACGATAAATCTGGGATGTTGTATTCTCAATGGGGGTTTCGTAACTTTTAAATCAGACTAATGGAATCATTTCACAAAAGCGATTTGTAATTTGTAAATCCATTGGTCACAACTTCAGCAGAGTGTCACAACGGAATCAATGAAAATCCTTCGTTTATTATTTAGGAAAAACGAGAATTTCTATTCAACTAAATGTCGCATGGTTGTTAGTGTAAGGTATCGAAGTATCGTTGATGCCTTACCATTCATAAAACAGTACAAACGCTAAAAGCATTAGTCTAACTCTTTATCATGCGACAAAATTTACACCTGTCAAAATTGAATGCATTTGCAGATGACAAATTAAATGTTGTTCAAATGTTGATATTTGTCCTAGAAAGATTAGAAAAGAAGACGAGAAAATGCTTTTTACCATCAAGAATTCTTTAGAATGAATCGATACATGTACAGTGTTAAAAACATTGTGGAGGAAAGAAAAAAATGCTCGGAACAAGCAATTGCTCCATTTTGCCACAACGTTTTCAAAACCTGACTTGCGCAAGACAAAAACAGACTTTTGACGTAGGCAGATGTGTTACATTTGCATTCGAAATGCATTAGTGCTCGCTGTATCGTGTGATAACACTTTATGCTTTTATGTTTATCATGAAATTGCACGTGAGGGAATTAATGGTGCCCTTTACACATCTATCTGGAATTAACGCTTAACACTCTAAAAATAACTTTAAAGTTACTTTTGGTGACAGTAAAGATTCAGATCAGACTGCAGAAAAGGTTCGAGATCAAGATCTGCTTGTTTTCTTATAGGTGCCATGCTCTGTGAAAAGAGGGCTTCATGAAACTGCAAAAAGTATTGCAACCTGACATGGGTCGAAACTTTTTGTTATATTAAATTTTCATTTTGTTGAAGAACCATTCTACCTGCATATCCAGTGGATTATTGATCAGCATTTCATTCAAAATATAAAAGTGAAGATTTAGATTAGACAGCACGAAAAATATCAAACAGCCGAGATCCAAAATTAGGGTGTTTGTTCTCTGCAATGTTAAATTGGTCTGCAATGTCCGAAAGAGAGACTCTAGCTGTGCAAAGCATTTTCTCCTGAATGGATGAAACAGGCACATTTTGACCGTCAACCCTTAACCAATCAATCCCGAGTTTTATCGACCATGAGAAAGAAGTATTTTGAAAACATTGTAGCAAAAGGAGAAAATGCTGGTTACCAGCATTTTCTCCTTTTCCAACAATGTTTCCTATCCTGTCTGGTCCAAACGACAGGTTAAGAATATCTTAAACAACACTGGCATGTGTGGATCCAAGATCACGTTTTTTGCAGTTAGATCTTGATCTACAATGTTCGCAAAATCGATTTAACTCTTTATCACACAATCCCAACTTCTAACGACCCTATGGAAGAAGGCTGTTGAAAACATTGTGGGAAAAAAAGAAAATTCTGGTTACCAGCATTTTCTCCTTTTCCTACAATGTTTTCTAACCTTTGAAATAGAAATTTTATGTTTTGAGTATCAATAGATTTGTCGTCTGCAAATGCTTTCAATTCAGACAAAGCTACTATTTTGTCGTTTTGTAAAGAGTTGTCCGATAATCTAGTTTGATATTGTGTGCCCTTCAACGAAACCCGAAAATGTCGTAGTCTCATTGCTGCTTTTTTTAAGAACAGTTTCCAAAATAACGATCATTGAAAAACGTGGATCAGACTACAAACTTTGTGCAAGCACTGACTTTGGCCTCGTGAATAGCAAGTTGTTCTCAAAACCAACGATAATGGTTGTCCGATGAACCAAATTGATAAATTAACGCTTTACCACACAATCCCAAGCTTTAACAACCTTGACGAAGAAAGCTGTGAAAACCATTGTGTGAAAAGCAGAAAATAGTTGTAACCATGTTTTATACAGTCATCGACCTGTAACTCATTAGCATAAATTTCGAATAATGCCGTCTGCAGTTACTTTAAATTTTGAACAGTCAACAATTTGTTCTTTAGGAAAGGTTTAAGCCCGTAAATCAGACCAAAAAAATCCATGTTTTAATGGTAATAATATTTTATTGGTAAGGATAGGGGACAGTGAATGTCCAAGATCAGACTACACCTTTTGTGCACATTTTGTGCAGTCTAATCCTCATCTACACTGTCAAGAATATCAAGTTTGTGTGGAGGATTGTGTGAAGAGATAATTTCACTGAACTCTTCACTAAATGAAAAATATTTTAGACATGTCTGAATTGAAAGCATTTGTAGACTACAAATTAAATATGGCACAAAAAATTGAAGTTGTCTTTCAAAGAAAGGAAAACATTGTGGGAAAAGGAGAAAATGCTGGTTACCAGCATTTTCTCCTTTTTCCACAATGTTTTCAAAAGCCTTCTTCCTCAGGGTCGTTAATTCGGTATTGGGTGGTAAAGGGTTTAACAACTCGACGTGCATATCAATGATACTAATTCCGACAACCGTTTTGTAATTAAGGAAATAAATTATTTTATTGCTTCCTCTCCTTAATTGTATTTGCAGAGAATATTTAATCCTTTTACCAAACACTGGGCCCGTATTCACCAACCATTCTTGAGAATATACTTAGTCTTTTTCTCCAAGATTTTCAAAATTTGTAAGTAACACAAATTCTGATTGGCTAAACCGAATGGTTTAGCCAATCAGAAGTTGTGTTACTTTCAAATATACTCAGTTCCAGAAATAAGTGTGCACTTAATTTTCTTTTATTTCTCGTCGCATGTTTTACTGAAGACCAACAAATTTGGTATCATACTTTAGTTCCGAGTCTGTAGAAAATGCCAGGCTAATCAGATTTTGACTAACAGAAAGTTTAAGTTAGGTTTTTGAAGTTTAAATGAAGGTGGTACTAAAACCAAAGTTGCAGAAGTACTCAAAGACTAAGGTAACATTAAAGTTAGGTTTTTCCTAAAGTTCTTGTAATTTTTCAGTCAATATCTTGTATGGCCACCTCTGCTGTCGATACAGGCAATTTTTCGACGTCGCATAGACCTTATATAACGTAAAGTCATTGCTTCAGGAATGTTATTCCATTCCTGAACGAGAGCGGTGGCCAAAACCTAACTTTAATAGCTGTACAAGCGTCAAATGAAATTTGTCTTGTCTATTTTGTCTTGTCTTTGAAAACATTGTTGATACTGAAGAAAATGTTGGTACCCAGCAATTTCTCCATTTCCACTGTTTTCTACTCTTTCGAAGTCGCAACTTTTGAACTATGGGTTATATGTCTTCTTCAAAAGTTTTCAGTTTGGGGGAGTCAAAAATTTTCTCCTTGTAGAGTTAAACCAGTACTCTATGAAACAAGTTTGCAGCAGTCATTGAAAAACTTCTTTGAAGTGCGATACAGCATTACACATTACAGTGCAGTATAGTGCATCACAGTGTAGTGCTTCATATTGCAGTGCAGTGCAGAACAGTGCAGTACATTACAGTACAGTACGGTACAGTACAGTGCAGTGCAGTGCAGTGCAGTACCGTTGTCTGCCCATTCCTCATTCATCGAAGATTGACCTCGTCTATTACCCTGCCTTACTTTAAGAGTACGTCAGGCAAAGTGCAATAATGGCGGCCCCCGTTGGTAATATGCAGATCGGACTGTAGGTACAATACAATACAAACAGTACAATACAACACAATAACATACAATACAATAACATACAATACAATCCACAACGCAGTACAGTATAGCAGATACAGTACAACCCTACTTTAATCTCTCAGTCAGTTATAATACTAACTATATATTAACGATATTCGTATCATGGTGTATGCCTGGTAAGGCGGCATCCACTCAGATTTCGTTTCATAAATCATTATGAAAGTCTTCTTGTAAATCCATGTTGTTAAGTAAGTACATTATGATACAAATTTGCAGCAGACGACACTGATAACATCCTAAGAGATAGGTATCTAGTTTCAGGAATTGTTGCCAAACCCTTATGACGCATCATCAGGAAATCACCTTTGAGTGTTGAAAAACAAGGGATAGATTTGAGAACGGGTCAATAGGACGGACACCTTTGATGAACTATACCTAGCACTTAATCTCTTAACCCTTTACCAAACAATCCCTGGTTTTTACGACCCAGAGGAAGAGGCCTTCTGAAAACATTGTGGGAAAAGGAGAAAATGCTGGTAACCAGCATTTTCTCCTTTTCCCACAATGTTTTCTACTCTTCCAAAGTCAAATTTCAATTTTTGAGTTAGGTTTATTTTGTCGTCCGCAAATGCTTCCAATTTGGACAAGTCTAAAATTTTGTCGTGTGGGAAAGGGTTAAGTGCGACTAGACTAGCATTGTTTCTTACTCTTTCAGTGCCATATATGTATGAGACATGATCTGGCGAAAGGGGGTTTGATGCATCTCGTGATCTGTTATACCGAGCAAGTCCAAGTCTTTACATAATTATCGATCCATAAAATCCATATTGTATAACAATCGAATAAATCATTAGGTAGAATGGTTTCGACCCAGGCCAGCCTGCGCAAACTGCATAAACTTAGCTGAGCATGAATTAAAGTTTTATAAGCATGGCCCAGACTGCACGTTCTGTGCAGTCTGATCTACTTTGTACGAGATTCCGTTGGATATTTTTTTTTAACGTAAAAATATTTGAACGTTCTTTGTGCTTTTTTCTTTAATTATTAGAACTGTCAATCACATCTATTTAGCAGTCATCTACACTAAAGTGCACAGAGTCATGTTTAGCAGCCTGAAATTGGTAATCAAAGATTCGAAAATACATGTATTACAGTCTTATGTGAGATATATCAACCGGCAAAGAAGAAGAAGAAGAAGAAAAAGAAGAAGAAGAAATGGCCCTGACTACCATATCTTAGTCTTTTTTTATGGTCTTACCGCTTTCAGAACGGAACAGAACGTTACAACTTTCAAAATCTGATGTGCAGTGTGACAGTATGTCTTCATTATACGATATTTTGACAAATGGAAAGGGTCTCAACAATGAAACAGCTACGGCTCTTTTTACAGATTTAAAATGGTTATGCAATTTATTTAGCTCTAATTGGGTTATGTAAATTAATGTGAGAAAAGGTGTATTGTACATAAAACAGGGTGAGGATGAGGATCGAGTATTGGATCAAATTAACTACACATAATTTTTTATTTAATGAGAAAACAGGATGCTTAAACCCTTAGCAGTGCTCCATTGCCTTTAAGGACAGTGTAGGTAAAGATCAGACTGCACAGAACGTGCAGTCTGATCTTTTGTCTACACTGTCCGTTGTTTTGTGTTACATTGAGCAAACGACACAGTTTTAATTAGACTTGGCCAAATTGAAATCGATGGCAGACGACGTAATAAATAGGATTCAAAAATTGAAATTAGATTTGTAAGGTAGAAAACACTGTGGGAAAAGGAGAAGATTCTGGTCACCAGCATTTTCTCCTTTTCCCCGCAATGTTTTTCAAAGCTCTCTTCTTTAAGATCGTTCAAACTTATGATTGTATGGTAAAGAGTAAAAGACTAATTAGTCCAAGAGCTGACTAACAACTTTCATTGTATTTTCTGTTGTGCTGTGTTTCTCACAGAATAAAAGTGCGACCGGCAGATCACGAACTTCCAATAACTAGTGTCATAATAGTGTGAAAAATGGCAAAATTTCTATTGTGTACTTTTTCACATATTGGCTAATTATCTAGTACCATAAATAATTATAGTGTTGCTACTTCTCGTTATGTCGTATTTATAGCCCTCTCTCCAATCTTTAATTGGTCTACAGTCATCATGTGTTCTGGTACCCCTATGTTTCCATGTTTTCTCACTTTGTTTTTCACTTTTTTTCCCTCATCGTTAAATTTGTAGCTAATGTTAACCTTATCATATGGTCTGCAACACGCGAAAAGGGGCATTCGGACATTTACGCAGTCCGCGCGGACTAATCCGAGACGACACTTTCCGTTCTGATGTAATTTTCTGTTTTGCGCAAGTTTACTGTAGGACAAAATCTAATGTAGTCGTAAAGTGCCGTCTCGGATTATCCTGCGCGGACTGCGCAGGCTAATCCGAGACGACACTTTACGCAAATGTCCGAAAGCCCCTTTTCGCGTGTTGCAGGCCATATTTAACAGAATTATGATTTCTAACAAAAATAATAAATTTCTGTTGGGCAGTATTTGGCGACTGTGGGGCTTTTCGTTTACATCTGGATCTGTGTCAGTCTCAAAGGCAATAACCTAGCAATCTTATGATCGCTAGTCTAAAATGTATGTATTATGCAACTAGAACTGTAAATTGGTCAACACAAACAGGTGGCACACTTTTGTACCAACTAATTGTGTACAGAAAAAAGACGATGTAGAAAACTGTTGCCAGGTTAAGGTCTTTTTAATCATATTCTTTTCTTCCATTTCGATATTTAAATTACATTAACGTTGTCTGTATATCAGACAATCAATCGGCAAACCTCGGTTGGTCAAATCACTCGGCTCTATCACGATGGGTGATATAACTACACCTTACACATTTTTTTCTATTGGAAATAGACCGCTTACTGCTATAACAATCATAATAGCCAAGAACCCAATTTGCTCTATCTGCCAAAAAAATGGTCGGAGGTGACACCCTCTGCTATAGTTGGTTTAAATGTATTTTTAAATAGTTTAAATCTTCAGAAAGAAGGTTTGATTGTTCTGCTCTTCAGTATCTTTTGTCACAACAGTGAAATAAACAGTTCAACATTGCTACCGAGACTGCATCGTAACGGTGAAATTCGTTCATTTTGTAAGGGAGTACACTTGAAAACAGATGTATATCACCATCTTGCACTTGTTAACATGGCTCTAAAATCAAGTTCAGCATCTAAAATAGACTGAAAGTTGTTTTCAAAATATTTATCAATGATATGTGTTCCATTGTCCATGGAACTACAATTGTTACATGTATGCATTGTCCTTTAGTTTAATTTCAGATTATGCTTGAAAAAAAAAAAAAAAAATGACGTCGGTAAATACATGTATACGCATGCCAGTATGTTGCTCTGAACAGAGCACTATTTTCATCATGATGTTTTATGTTATACGGATTATGTCTTAAATATTTGATTGCTAACATTAACCTATAAAATGTATATACCGAATGATACATTTAATTGTCATGGGTTTTCGTGAGTGAAACACTACATGCATAACTTGTCTTTACTTACAAATAATGTTTATAATTACTTGGTTAAAAAAGATATGACACGATTCATTGTAGTGTATCTGTCTTGTTGTCTGTCTGTTTGTCTGTCTGTCTGTACATATTCTCTTTCTGTCAAGCAATGTAATGTCTCAAGGATATTAGTATAAGTACATGAAGGTAGATGGTTAGGTAGGTAGGTAGGGAGCTTGATACATCCTTTATGGCAGGGTAAACCTGAAAGGTAGCACAGATGAACTACGCACACACTTATATGGACATTTCAAAGGGGTTCTAAGATGCCAACCATAAACAGATGATGCTCTAAAACGGTATTCTCTGAGAGCCCCAATGCAAATCACAGTCAGTATGTCCACACATCTATCACAGCCCAATTTCCTAGATCCAACTGAGTATGGAAGGCATCTAGACGGTGGCATACTGGTCCCAACTATGATGTTGAAGGCATCTAAGCCAAAGATGGCAACAGTCATCATTCTGTCAGTGTAAGAAAAGGAAATGTCTTCGTGGATGTTCTTGCGCCAAGCGCAATATTAGATGTACTGTATCATGTATGTGTAGGGCAAAGCCTGGCATATGTTGAAGGATTGAGACATTTGCTGTAATCAGTGATAATCTAATGATGACAGTTTGTGATGAAGTAAATTTGAAGATGTACAAATATAATATTTGATAACTATACATATACACACTATATAAGCTTTGAAGCTTTGCCCAGGTAAGATGTGGTTCAGTGATAATTGTCTATCAGAAGCGCCACGAATAAAATACAAGAATCTGTTTCTATTGAAAACATCACAAAATAATTAAATATTACTCGTTTTAATCAATATTGGCGAGTTCTGATTGGCTGATTTTTGTTTGTTTTTTTTTTTTTTTCATAGCTCCACGAAAAAAAAAAAATCTTGCAGTGCCGGAACTACTTTTGCTGTCAAACTAATGTTAACAAAGGTATATACGAGATTTCATACTGTTTTTCTAATTTTTATCGAGTCCGAAGTTCAAATGCTGGCTAATTTTATTTTCTCTGAATATCATAAATTGAAAAAAAAAAATCAAACAGTAAATTCTAAGAGAGAACTTCAAACAGTGAGACTAAGATCAGACAACCCAAAACTCGCCCAATAAATTTGGACTTACACTGTCTAATATTATTTGAAACATTTCGGCAGGCATTTGTCATAAACTGTTTCTTCCTGGTGACTAGAAGGTGCTACTTTATTTGGTTTGCAGTTATCCTTCTTGCGTAATGTCTTTCTCTATTCTATACGTCTATTTGTTTGTTGAAAAGCTATAAACGATTCTTTCAACGGCTTTTTATTCATATCATGACGACGAATCTCTTATTCATATACTTCCTTGGTTTCGCCAGTTCTAGGCCAGTGCTCTGAAGCGCTTTTGCCATAGGATATTTCCACTTATTATACTGCAAAGAAATTTCTCGTGATCTGATTGGATAATCTGCCCCGAACATATATATCATGTAAATTGGCAAAACCAACGTAAAAGCAGTTTCCCTTTCGGGAGCCACGTAGACATGACTACACTATCAACACAACATCCAAAATGGCGGCGTCGATCAAGATTAACATCAAGATTATGCTCCAAGCTGCACGTTTTAGCACGTATTACCAAGGTTTCAGTGACGTCAGTTCCCAGTGACGTCAGTTTTCATTGAATTGGGGCACTCAGAAGGGAAATTCTACTTCGTCAGCGTACTCAAGTTTTTAAACCAAAAAACAGGTAAAATTCGCTTAACAAATGTTGGAATGGTAAAACTTTGCAGTATAATAAAATCGTTGTACGGTCAAGTGGCAGGGGACTTGGAAACTTGTTCACGGCTGTGGTGAATCATGTCGCCACCTCGCCTTCGGCTAGGGGCGACATGATTCACCACAGCCGTGAACAAGTTTCCAAGTCCCCTGCCACCTGACCGTACAACTAATAATGAGTGGTGCCGCCCGTATAAATTGATCTCAGAGTTTCCTTATGAACTCTTTTCCAAACAATTCAGAGTTTTGAGGATCCTGAGGACAGGGTGCTTTTGAAAATATTGTGTAAAAAGGAGAAATTGCTTGTAACCAATATTTCCTCCATTTCCCACAATTTTTGCCATTCTTTCATAGAAAAATGTGCTTGTGCCAGATTTAATTTGTCATCTGCAAATACTTTCAACTTTGAGAAGACTAAAAATGCGTTTTCTCGGGTAAAGAATAAAAAGCCATGGCCTGAAAAAACAAAACATTGAATTTGCGTTTATTTATCGTCGCCACCGGTTGCCCATATGGGCGATGCCCACTGAAGGCTGTTAGTATTGTTACTAGGGATGGTGCAGATACAGGACGAAACCCATCAAAGTTACGCCTGGTTCTTTAACGTGCTCGGTGTATAGCACCGTCACACGCGACCTCGGTTTAACGTCTTATCTGAAAGACTATAAGTAATTTTATGGCCAGCTTGGGAATCGAACCCACACCCTCAAAGGACCCGAAACATCACGTTCACGAGTCCTACCTTTACCAATTGAGCTATGCGGGCTGGTCAAAACAAACCATGGGGGACCCTGTTGCTTTTCTAACTTCGTACATGTGTAGACAAATTAACTAAATCCAAATTCTGGTATCAATTTTGGAGATGACAGATTATGACATAAACTTTCACTATCCCATAGTAACGGTATTTGAGCTAATGACATACTGGTATGTCAAATCTGACACTAAAACCACATATATAAAGGGATTTATGACCAGAACCTGTCAGCTTACTTTTTAACACTTAACCTGCTAATTTAGAGAAATGAAACTTTCAAGCCAACAGTAAAGAAACAAATTCTGCTATTTCAGAGTTTTTTTTTCTGAAAAAAAAAGAACCCTTTATCGGACAGTGTAGATCCAAGATCAGGCTGCACGTTCCGTGCAGTCTGATCTTGATCTACACTGTCCGCAAAAGGTCCTTGACTCGCACTTAGCAGACTAAGGGTTAAAACATAAATTCCTTTTCTGATAGACGACCCCTATTGGACAAAAAAGGTAAAATGAAAATGATGTATCACAGGGCGTTTCTGTACTAACTGTAAATTCACTAACAGAGTTTTGCAAGTTGATATTTCAGAAGTCGAATCTTTCGGTGCCAAATATTAACCTCTAACCTCCTAGATAGGTGAAATGAAACTTTCAAGCCGATAACAAAGACCTAAATTTTGCTATGTCAAAGCTATTTTTTTTTTCTTAGAAAAAAATCTTATTGTCGGGCAGTGCAGATCCAAGATAAGACTACATGTTTTGTGCAGTCTGATGTTGTCTACACTGTCCGCAAAAAGTCTTTGAGTCGCGCGTAGTAGTCTAAGGGTTAAAACTCGATTTCTTCTGACGGCCGAAACAACGCATGTATAAACCAAAGAAACACATGAAGATTTTTAACTTCGACGCAGGAGCAGACGGTATGGATCAGAGATCAGATTGCACTTTCTTTGCAGTCTGATCTTGATCCATGCCATCTTTATTAGCCCAAGTTTTCGCCCAAAGCGCTGGAAGGGTTCAACAAGATTTCTATAATGACTGTTATCGCCCCCTTTGACCTCTGACCTACTGGCCTCAAGATCGATGGAGTTATAACATGGTAGGTATCTTCACCAAGAATGGGTCCGGTGTCAATCTATTATTTAGACGTCCCAAAAAAACCGGCCTACAGGCAGTCAGGAAGACTCACAAGAGCAAAGCAATGTACCCCCTCTTTCTCATAGATAGAAAGCGGTGTGTGTGTAGGAAGCTGACAGCAAATAAGTAATCGCGACAAGTTTCTCCAAAAATAGAGCTATACACTATGTAAGCGAAAAAAATTAAGCAAAAAAAATGATTTAACAAGTGTTACTGCAACTAATGCTATAGCTACTAGAAGTGTACATTAAGATCCAGTGCCATATCAACCAACCATTTTCAGTTAACCCTTCGGCTGCTAAGCTCGAATCAAGGCGCTTTTGCGGCCAGTGTGGATCAAGATCAGACTGCACAGAACGTGCAATCTGATTTTGGATCTATACTGTCCGATAAGAAGATATTTTTCTCCAACAGTAGCTTTGAAATTGCAATATTTGGGTTTTTCACGATTGGCTGGAAAGTTTCATTTAACCTATTCAGCAGATTAACTCTTTACCACAAGAGAAAATTTTAGACTGGTCCAAATTGAAAGCACTCGCAGACGACAAAATAAATGTGATTGAAAAATTGAAATTTGGTTTGGGAAGGGTAGAAAACATTGTGGGAAAAGGAGAAAATGCTGGTTACCAGCATTTTCTCCTTTTCCCACAATGTTTTCAAAAGGCCTCTCTCTCAGGGTCGTTAAAAGTCGGGATTGTGTGGTAAAGGGTTAAGTTCTAGGTCTAAATTCAACTCAAGGTCATCCAAGTGGCTGAGATGTAACGTCTCGGCCGACTAAATGGTTTCTCCATTATTCTGTGCAGTTTGATCTTGATCCACACACTCTACAAAAGTGCCAAAAGTCAGTCTAGAATGTTTATTGTTTAACCCTTTACCACACGGCAAAATTTAAGACCTATCCAAATTGAAAGCATTTGCAGACGACAATTTCATAGTGGCTCAAATGACACAACTTTTCTTTGATAGGGTAGAAAACTTTTTGGGAAAAGGAGAAAATGCTGGTTACCAGCATTTTCTCCTTTTCCCACAATGTTTTCAAAAGGCCTCTTCTTCAGGGGTGTTAAAAGGCGTCATTGTGTGGTAAAGGGTTAAGGCTCGAAACATTACTGGAGCAGCAATACCACAGTACTCTTTTGACTTTGATTATTGAAGTAGTACAGTGCTCGGGAGATTTAATCTCTCGGAAAAAAAACCCATCAAAACATGACCTTTCGTAGCTGCCAGTTTTTTTTCGAGTTTTTTTCTGCTGACAAGGTTTGAAAATATTGATTCACAAGGAAAAACTGCTCGTTACAAGTAATTTCTTTTATAGCCCAATGTTTTCAATGATATCCCCGGTGTTGAACCTGAGGTTATGGTGATTTCGCATTTTACTAGGTTTTTTTTTTAAAAATGCTGTCTACTTTGAATTTGGTACCGGAGGCAGATGTAATGAATTGCAAATGATTTGCATTTTGTTTCATTTCCATTATTCCAATTGTAGATTTTAATTTCTGATCTTGCAGAAAACAGAGCTTTAAATCGAAGTTTGAGTCAGCAATACGAAACATGCTCTTCAGAATGTCTCCAAGCGGCACAAGAGGGTCACGTATAATTAGGACACTTTTTTTGTATTAATCAGAATTTTCTCATACTCTCTCATATTAAATAGAAATCCACACTTTTTAGGGAAAATACACCATCAAAACTTAAGATGGAAAACTGGGTTTAATCCTTTCCCAAACCGTATTTTATTCCTACCTTTCTGAATTCACGTCTCACCAATTTGAATAATTACAAACGAGCTGAAGTTCTATGGTATGGTAGAAAATATTGTGAGAAAAGGAGAAAATACTGGTTGCCAGCATATTCTCCTTTTCTCGCTATGTTTTGAAAAGCTTTGTTCCGCGGGTTCATCGAAACTCGTGAATGTGTGGTGAAGGGTTAGCAAGACACTTTAAAAGGAAAAGAAAAAACTACTCATTTTAACTTTGTAGAAACAGAGAACGAAAAGGATTTATAGCATATAAAAACATGTATTTCTCATTTTCCCGCATTGTTTTCAAATATTACTGCAGGGATGTACTAACTTGCTACCTTTCCCTCTCTATAAGTATCCCAATGGCTCTGCTTAGCTCCGTGTTTCTGCAGCGTGTTTCTAAAAGCCGCATGGCGCAAAGCTGAAGGGCGAAATAAAAGAAAAAAAATCCTCCATGTGGTTCAGTGTTTAAGGTAGTGGTATGTAATCTAGAAGGCCTCTGGATTCGATCCATATCTACTGCGCTTTTTTTTTGTCCTTTCGTAACGCACAGCAGAGCCCATCCTTAGTACTGATGAAACCTAGAAAAGGTATGAACAAGGTGGGCTATCGCTGTGATATGACTGAACTACTGTTGAGAGTGTCATAAAAATTCACTAAAATGTATGATATAAGACAAAGATAAATATGTCTATATCATATACATGTAGTTGTCTCGCCTCTGGTGATTAAATAAATCTCCAGTATCTTGTAGACTGTGAATTGTAACTATTCAATCTATGAAACAAATTCGAGGAAAACAGTCTTTTAAAATGATTAATCAAAGTTTATTACTTTTCTTTTTTATATAACTCAAAACAACCTAGAGACAAATTATATACAAGTACATACAAATATATACATTATGCATATTCACAAAATTACAACTATACAATGGGGCCTGTATTCACCACCCATTTAACGTTACATTTTTGGTCTTATTCGGAATATAGAAAAGCAACACAATTTATGATTGGCTAAACCAAATGGTTTAGCCAATCAGAAATTGCGTTACTTTTCAACCATGAAAATTCTTCGGAATGAGACTTCGAATGCAGTTATGAATGCAGGTCGGTGGTTTGAACCCTGGTCCTCCTGGCTCAGTGATCGGAACATTGGATATGTAAACAGGAAACGCTCAGATCGATTCAGAGCCGGTGATGCTGATCTTATAAGAGTGTCCCTGCCCAAGGCACAACAGATCCCCAGCCTGGTACTTGTGAAACACAGGAAAAAATATAATGAAGTGAACTCTCAGCATAAAATGTCCTAAATACAATTGAAAAAGAGCGAATACCTTTCAAACAAACGAGAGTAACAAACAGCCGTACACAACTCTTCTTTTATCACATAACTCCCCTTGTTTTCAATGTAATACAGCCATTACGAATTTTCTTATTTCACACACGTGTGAGATAAGAAAATAGTGCTGTATTTGGTCAACATTCTGTAATTATACGCTTCATTTCTAATACATTGCTGATCTAGGTTCCTAAGTGAAATTAATGGCCATAATTCGTAAACATGATAAAATTGTTAATTTACTCACTTTCACATTCAAATCAAAATTGATATATGCAAGTTTCTTCGTAACTATTTTTCGTTCGTAATTTACCTGTCAAAGAAGCGAATAGGCTTCATTTAAATTTCATAGCACATTATACATGTATGCCCATGTTTTAACACATTATGAACTATAATTCTTGTTATACAGTTATGTGATAAAAAGAATCTGACATTCGTTGACTTTTGAGGTAAAAATTTATTAAACTCGTCCACAAAAAATGTTATTAAGCTCGCCAAAGGCTCGCTTAATAACATTTTTTGTAGACTCGTTTAATAATATTTTACCTCAAACACCAACTCATGTCAGATCCTATATGTCCCTGTTATTGTTTGCTTCCGGTAAACACTTTACCTCCCAATCCTACCGATAAACCCTTTACCACACACTCCCGAGTTTTAACGACCTCGAGGAAGAAGGCTTGGAAATGCTGGTATTTACAATGTAGCTACAATATTCATTCCTCTTTCCCCGCTGATCATTGTTTCGATTTATGTTATGTGGAAAAGCAGCCAACGGCTTCGGAAGAATTTTGTGCGAAGTACCGCTAAAAGAAACTCCAAAAAGGCATGGATAGCTGCACTGGCCACCGCCTTATAGCTGAAATAATGTTGAAAGCGGCGATGAACTCTATCTAAAAGAAAACATCCTCAGGGTCTTTCTAACTCTTTACCGAACGACAAACTTTTTGTCGTTCGGAGAAAAAGGAGAAAATGCTGGAGTAAATGCTGGTTACCATAATTTTCTTCTTTTTCTAAAATGTTTTCAAAAGTCTTTTTCTTTTGGGCTGTTAAAACTCCGGTTTGTTTGGTAAAGGGTTGACTCTTCGGCACCGGGTAAACCTTCCCTCCCATACGTCGAGTTTTGGTATTTCTTTGATCCCCGTTTGATCCAACTCTCTTTACTCCAGGACTGACATGAAGATGCCGTACATATCGCTAGGAATACAATCCTCGTAAATAGTCAACTGGAAAAAAACAGAATAGTGGAAAAAAAACAGGATATGAATATTCATGAGTACAAATCAGAAAGATATGCAAATCAGGTGGAGGAGAGGACTTGCGCAAATTGAGAGGACATTTGACAGACGCGGAAGAACAAGGATTTAGTGATCACCTTTTGATTTGCATTTGTAATATTTGTATGGTATAGTTTTTTTTCTTTGGGGGGTGGGGGGGCTTTCTTGAAGGTTTTATTTCGTTATTGATTGATTCCTTTACAACTTTATTTCAGACTTGTTATAAGCTATTACAAATTGTACGTGTGTATTCGATTGATTGATTGATTGATTGATTGAGTGGTGTTTCAACGTCGCTTTCATCAGTCTCTCATTCTCAATGAAAATGTTAACCTTTGGAGCGAACAACACCATAGCGTATTTATACTGTCCAAGTTTCCACGCAGCTACAATCAAGTGTGACCAATATAAGCAGTATTTATATACTAGTTCTGCAATCGATGTATAAAAAAAAAAAACATAAAACAATGACCAACATTTGAAAGGTAGAAAAATATTAATTTTAAACATTATGGTAAACAGTGTATGAAAGCAATCGCTCCTTTTTACACAATGTTTACAAAACATACTCACTGCATTGGCGAAAGAGGTCATATTTGTACAGAAATGGGTTAATAACCGTAGAGAATTTAACCCATTTCTACACATATAACTGAGGTAAGAATAATAGGTAAGAAGTCACCATTGCCTGGGGACGTATTTACAAACCACTCTAAAATTAATTTTAATTTCTGATTGGCTTATTCAGACCGCCACAGTCATTTGGGTGGCATTTCCTTGAGTTAAGGTCTACGGCCCCTAACCCTCATATTAAAAGACGGAAGCTGCCGAGATTGGCCGAATAGCCTTTATGAAAACGTCGATGTTACACGATATTTACCGATGAATTAGTGAGTCTACGGCCCCGTACTCTCATATTAAAAGACAGAAGCTGCCGAGATTGGCCGAATAGACTTTACGAAAACGTCGATGATGGGTTAGGGGCCGTAGAGCTTAAGAAATAGCATAGTGTTTAGAATTGTTGGAGAATAAAGCTATTCGAAATTAAGCGGAAAAAGATACTTACGTCATCGAGTAACCCCTTAAAGCCTGCTCGATTTGCGCATGCTCCTACGCTAAACGGGGTCGGTCGTGTTTCTATTCCACCTACAAATACAGAAATATTTCTATAATTGAGAAACATTGATATTAAAGTGAGGAAAACAAAGGGTTAAGTGAGGAACATGGGCAAAGCGATGGATATACGTTAAAATGGTGGACATGGGCAAAGCAAAAAAAAAAAACGTAGTTAAAGTGAGGGACAAAGCAAAATTTAGGAGGATATGTTACGATCGATTGATTGATTGAATGCTGTTTTACGCCGCTATCAACATTATTTCAGTCATATCACGGCGACAGCTTACATATCCATGTATTTCGTGGGTTTGATCAGTACTAGGCTAGGGCTCTGCAGTTTCTTGCTCAAGGACACTTCCACTAAAAAACACAGTGGATCCAGTGAAGCTTGAATCCGGGGCCTCCAGGTGACGAGTCCTACACTTTACCACTGAGCCACGCAGGACCCTGCAAACATATTATACCAAGCAACTCATCACATAATCACGGATCCATAAAATCCATTTTGTCGTAAAATCGACTGAATCCAGGGGTAGAATGGTCCATTGTTATGCAGAAAATTTACAACTATAGCAAAAAGTTTCGATCCATGTCAGCCTGCGCGGACTGCGCAGGCTGACATGGGTCGGTACTTTTTGCAGATGCTCTAAACTACTTTTTCACAGAGCATAGCTCAAATCATTGATTTATATCAGTCGCTGTAATAATTTGGCCTGCAACACGCGAAAAGGGACATTCGGACATTTGCGTAAAGTATCGTCTCGGATCAGCCTGCGCAGTCCGCGCAGGCCAGTCCGAGACGACACTTTCCGTACTTATGCTATTTTCTGTTTTGCGCAAGTCTACTGTGGGACAAAATCGAATGTAGTCGTAAAGTGCCGTCTCGGATCAGCCTGCGCGGACTGCGCAGGCTGATCCGAGACGACACTTTACGTAAATGTCCGAATGTCCCTTTTCGCGTGTTCCAGGCCATATATGAGCAGTGCTCTGGCAAAAGGGACCTTGATGCATCTCCATGATGCATAATACCACATTATTATAATTATTCCATAAAATCCATTTATTCTAACAATTGACTGGATCTATAGGTAGAATGATCCTTTGCCATGCAGAAAATTTGCACATATAGCGAAGTTTCGACCCATTTCAGCCTGCACGGACTGCACAGGCTGACATGGTTCGATACTTTTTGCAGATGCATGAAGCCCCCTTTTCACACAGCACGGCTCATATGTATTTATCAAGAATTTTCCATTTAAATGCAAAGTCCAAATTACTTTTTGGAAAGAAAATACACTGATGGTCGAGGAGATACGAATGCACTTGTCATCTGTTGTACCAAGCTTATGACTGCATTACAAGTTGAAGGTTTTTTATGTAAATATCCCTAAGAACTGTACCATAAATATTCAAATTCAGCGCCGATACAACTATCTCAGATTTGCTTTTGTAATAAGATTGTAACCTAAAGACTAATGCAGAATAACTCAGCCATATTCTGACAAAATGGGGTAAATAGAGTTTATTTCATCAGCTTGTGGTTAATATGGGGAAATATTTGCCGAAAAAGGGAAAGGTATGCGAAAATAACGAGTGCCGTAAAGCACGAGTTATTTTCGCGGACCTTTCCCTTTTGAGGCAAATATTTCCCCATATTAACCACAAGCTGATGAAATAAATTATATATGATATTTCCTCTGATTATTTTGTCAACGAATGCAACTTTTAAAACTTAAAAACTTAAAAAACTTAAAAAAGTAGTTCCAGATTTTCGGCAGGAGGAAAATAGTCGCTGTGACGGGGAAACAATTCCCCCCAGCTTAATTTACGACATTTCTTATACCATAACATTTCTGAAAATAGACACATGAAATATAATATATAGTAAATGCAAAGTCGTGATGCATCGTACCAAGCAAGTCATCATATGACTGTGGATCCACAAAATCCATTTTGTCTAACAACCGGCTGAATCCTGAGGTGAAGCGGTCATTGTAAATGCAGAAAATTGACCAAAAGCTATAAGTTTTGACCCAGGTCAGCCAGTGCGGACTGCGCAGGCTGACCTGAGTTGATTTTTTTTTTCTTGCAAACACATTAAATCCCTCTTTGCATAGCATGGCTCAAACAGATTGAACCATATTAACTTGTAAAACAGACAAGAACAGTACAGTTTTAATGCTTCCTATGTAGGATAATCACGCGCATTATAGAACAAGTTGTGCAGCATTTTCTGTGCTATCTGACTTTAAGCAACACATCTATACGTTAAACGAATTGTCTCTTTTTGCCACTACGTTTTCACATGTATTCATGCACCTTAAAAAATATCAAATGTCATTCCGCTATCCAGTGTCATTTGAAAACTGCAACTTAAGTGTATACTGTGATATCTATATGTATATAAAAATACACGTAGATAAAAAGACTCTATCTTATCACATAACCTCCCTTGTTTTAAGTGTAATATATCCATTACGAATTTTCTTATCGTACACACGCTTGACAGAAACTTATGTGACGTCATATAGGAGCGGTATGTGATGCCATTTGTTAAAACATTGTTTCCTTTCCCCTTATTTTCCAAAACAATGTCCAACACATTTTCCCGGTCAATTCAACAGTAAAATTAATGATTGCAGTAACGCTAACGTTTATATCATGTTCAGATTTAATGAGCAAGCATTATAAGTTAGCCTGTTTGGAACTATTTTAAGCTCCGAACGTTTGTAAGTCAAAACAGTGACTCGTTCTCATTCATGAATATTTAGTTTCTCTTAGCTATAGATCTATCGATTTGTTAAATACATAGTTCTTGAGATACAGTTATGTGGTAAAAATAATCTGATATTCGTTGGCATTTAAGATAAAGTTTTGTTAAATTCGTTAAGAAAATATATTACAAAACTCGCCAAAGGCTCGCTTACAACATTTTTCTGCACTCGTTTGATTAAATTTCATCTCAAATGCCAACTTACGTTATATCCTACATATCCCTAAAATCAAACTTAAAGCCAAGAATCCTGGGTTTTAACTGAGAAAGACAGCTATAGAAAATATTTTGGAAAAAGGAGAAAATGCTGGTTACCAGGATTTTCTCCTTTCATCCCCCACAATGTCTTCTACTTTTTCATGTACAAATTAAATTATTTGTACTAAATTTATTGACGTCTGCAACTGCATGTAAATCAAACAAATCTGCAATTTTCTCATCTACGTAACCCTTTACCACACTCATGAGTTTTAACGACCACTTGAAAGAAGGTTCTTGAAAATATTGTGGGAAAAGGAGAAATGCTGTTAACCAGCATTTTCTTCTTTTTCCACAATGTTCTACTCTGTAAAACACAGAAATCATCGTTTAAACTACGTTTAATATGTCGTCTACAAATGCTTTCAATTTGGTTAAGACCAAAATTTTGTCGTTTAGTAAAGAATTAAATACGAACCTGCAGCGACGATGTTTCTGGCACGATTGTCCACAGACCCGACAATTCTCTCACCGTCGTAGATCAATACCACAGTTGTCCATGCGTTGTTCTGCAAATAGATGTGTTCAATGAAATAAAGAATATTTGAGCCAGTCCCTAGCATCTCCGTGTTGCATTATTCCAAACAAGTCATTACATAATTATTGATCATAAGATCTATTTTGTTTAACAACAGATTGAATCATGAGGTAGGATGGTCCTTGGGCATGAAGAAAATTTACCCAAAGTAAAATATTTCGAACCATATCAGCCTACGCCGATAAATCAGGCTGACATGGGTTGATATTGTTTTTGCAGATGCAATAAGGCTCGAGCCCGGGGCCTCCTGGTTACAAGTCCTACATTTTACCACTGAGCCACGCAGAACCCCCTCCCTCCCCGAGTTTAGAAAGTGCTACAAATATTATAATTAAGTTCTGTGAATTGTGTGACACTTCCCGTCTTTTCTTTGCGCATTTCTATAAATGAAATAGAAATGCTAAATAGAATGACCGCGTGATACAGTTAATACTTGCAAAATTAAATCGTCATGAAGCTGTTGAGTAATAAAGGGATAGATAAATGATAAATTTTTCTATTGAGGGAAACTTTCCGAAACGATTAAGACTTAAGTTTCTCATTAATAATTTATATTATCTTGCATTTCACACAGCTTTCAACATCATTTCAGTCATATCACGGCGACAGCTCACATATTCATGCGTGTCCTAGGTAATGATACATCTATACTCGTTTTCAGCCTTTCTGCCAGTCTTTAACCATTTCATCTTTATTTTATGAAGCTATAATCATTCTTTATCTTCATGCCAAATGTTGCCCCTGTCGGCTGCAAGGTTGCACAGATTACGACAGATAGAGAATGCATTTCATTTTCTCGGAGCCGTCAAAAAAATCACTGTTGTCGTTTCCGGTTTTAAGCCTAAGACAAATCCCTTGGGTTTCTTTATCCCTTACATCATATACATGTATATTGGTAATTTATCTACGTTAACACAGCTGGCTAAATTTTGAACTTTTCTACAACTGTCAAGTTTTAACAGCGTTGGCTGTAGGAATGTATCTTTAAAAAGCATGTCTCACATACTTGATATATTTGTTTAAACATCTTTGCCTGGCTTTCGAGCGTATCCACCTTGAACACAACTTCATGGTACAGGGTATCCAAAGATATTTCAAATGTGGACGGTCTTCTTTTTTTCGGGTCACAGTTAGATATAATCGTTTGTAGACGAGGCGAATCTGTGGTGCTTAGAAATCTAAACCTGTCAAAATAGTATGAAAAGGAATTCTTAGCAAACGATTAAGGTGCTCTTTTTCTATTTTAAGACATCCCTGCAGTATGCAAATTACTTCACCTCATTAACATATTTCGGGTCTTGCCTTGAGATATTTATAATGGCGGTTTTCCGCAATTTTCCTATTAATGAAAGATTCAGTGTAATAAACAATGTCCTGGTATCTTTCCTAAAACTATTGTCTACTTATTTATATGCTTACTTCAATTTCTGTGCCCATCTTTTTTTTTGATCAAAGAGGGCATGGCGCTTCAACAAATATGACAACATGATAAAGTTTCAATAAAACAATAAAAAAATAAACCCACTAACCTGACTGCAAAAACAATTGGAAACATCAGATTTGCATATCGCCATAAGATAAGACGGCCAGCGCCATTGAAAATTCCTTCACCGGTTTGTGTTGCCGATACGCCCTCATTACCAATATGTTGATTGTTAACTGACGTATCTACTACTGAACCGTTCTCAAAGGTAACTGCTAGCATTGGTGAACAAACAGAGGCTGAAAAACGTCAAAAATGAATTCCTGTGTTAGTAAATCGTTTTTGAATAACGGAGATTCGCCTTTAAGAAAAGTAGAGTTTTCATTGAAATCATTTTCACCTACCCATGTGTCTTTTAGTTTTACATAGAACGGAACGAGTTTATCTAATTGCAAACTGACAGATGGACATGCCAGCAGACGGACAAATTTCAACAATTTTATCAACTGATAGTCTTCGCGAATAGGCATCTTTTTTTCTGCTATAGAAAAAAATATAGTAACTTTGTTACTATCTGTCGAGAACCCTTCATACTAAATGTTGGGCCGACTCAAAGTTAGTCACATGAACCCTGTCACTCCCCTGCAATAAACCCCGTTTTGAAAACCTCGTGCAAAATGAGTAATTATTTATGAAAAGCAATTGCTACCTATTTCACAATTTTAGTACATCATTAAGAAACAATATTTTCCCTCTTTCAAGCTTCCTCTTTTGTCACCTATAATTGAGCCATGCTCTGTGAAAAAGGGGCTTAATGTATCCGCTAAAGGTATCGACCCATGTCAGCTTCAGGCGCAGGCTGACCCGGATCGAAACTTTTTGCTGTTTGTAAATTTGCTGCATGTCCAAGGACCTCATGATTTATTCGGTTATTAGACACAATGGATTTTTATGGATCCATAATTATGTAATGACTTGCTTGGTATAAAGCATAACGGAAATAAATTTAACCACGTTTTGCCACAGCTTGGCTCAAGAATGTTCGTCGCATGTCTATAAACAGACTGTGTAGCAATAATTTAAAATTTGTTCTGTTTCATGAACGGTTAAGGATATTACTCATTTGTGCCATGCTCTGGGAAAAGAGGGTTTAACGCATTTCCGTGATGCATCATACAACAGGCATTTGAAGCTCCATTGGTCCATAAAAGAACTCTAAAATTTTCCGTGGTCGATCATTGAACACTTGTAGCACATTGTTGCATCGCCTCTATGTCACGGAATATACTCAAATTTTCATTAACATCGTTACTATTTATAGAACATCGGCGACTCCCTCTATACTGTATATAATAAGACAAGGTGTGCAACGAAATCGAAGAAATTTCGACCCCAGCCCTCTTTCAGATTTAAAATTTAACCGAAAATGGAAAAATAAACCTAGTTATCGGTGCAGAGGGGCTCACAAATGATTTTTCTCGTGTACCCTGACCTTCGAAAGTTCCAAACGGCTTCGACATCAAGCAATTGCTCTCATCTCTAAAAAGTTAAAAAAGCTTCCACATTTTCCGGATCGCCATGCGCTGACGTCACACTATTCATTATGACGCAGCGAATTCTAACACACGTGAATTTACCAACAACAGACGCGCCAAAGCTTTTGACCAACGAATGCTAAAAACGCATTTGAAAATATGTGAAATGGGAGATGAAAATTGTGATACTCGATTAGATGAAAAGATAAATTATAACAGACGAAATGTTGATTTAATAATTTCATCAATACATCAACAAAAAAATTTCGATCTTTGTTTGAAGAAAAAAAAAGAATTTTTATTCGCTGCAGTATTATAAATCGTGTGACGTCAGCGCATGGCGATCCGGAAAATGTGGAAGCTTTTGAAATCTTTTTTGATGAGAGCTATTGCTTGATGGCAAGAGCCGTTTGGAACTTTTGAAGGTCAGAGTACACAATAAAAATCATTTGCGAACCCATCTGCATCGGTAACTAGGTTTATTTTTCTATTTTCGGTTAAATGTTATCTCTGAAAGGGGACAAGGGGTCAAACCTTGCACACCTTGCCTTACTATATATGATATAGAAGGAGTCGCCAATGTGCTATTTTAGTAACAATGCCCGATAATGAAAATTTCGTTATCCCGTGACAGACCAACGGAGTTTCAGAGGCCTATGATTATACCGGGCCAGACATCGCATTATTAGGGACCCATGAAATCCGTTTGGTCAGATACAATGGACTGGATATGCAGGTAAAATGGACATGCATGGAATTTACAAATATCAAAAGGTTTCGACCTAGGTCAGCCATCCGGATTGTGCAGGCTGACCTAGTTAGATATCTTTTGCAGATGCATTCAGCCCCCTTTTCACAGAGCATTGCTCATTTATTTATGCAAAGCCCAGTAGCCCATTCGGTAATGCGTAGGGCTTGAACCTGGGCTTCGCTGGTTTCATTTCTCAGCTTGGCCAATTTCTTACAGAGAAATGATGATAGTCATCGCGACAGTATTCATTCGTCTCCTTGACCTGATCACTGTTTCTACAATGATTATGTAGAAAAGTAGCCAGTGGCTTGGGAAGAATAATTATTGGTAAAAGAAACTCCAGGAAAACATGGACAGGCGTATTGGCCACCGCGATAATGTTGAAAACGGCGTTAAATACCATACAAAAAATAGAATAATAAACTCCATTAAGGATAGAGCACCCTAGTGGGGTTCGTGTAACATCGTCTTTCATCGCCGAAAAAACGTACTGATTCGGCTAAAACTAGCGTAATCTGTAATCGATCGGTCGATAGACGCTGGTTCCCCGCATCGATTACGGATTACCCGAGTGTTAGCCGAATGTGTACGATTTTGGCGATGAAAGGCGATGTTAAACGAATCCCATTAGGGTGCCCTTTCTTTAAATTCATAAGCTCCTGAAACAAATCTGGACTTGATGACTATAAACTCTTAAGCTGCTAAGCTCGACTCACGGACCTTTTGCGGACAGTATAAATCAAGATCAGACTGGACAGAACGTGCAGTCTGATCTTGGATTTACACTGTCCGATTAAGAGATACTTTTCCCCTCAAAGTACCATTGAAAATAGCAAAACTTGGGTCTATACTATGAAAGCTTCATTTTAGTTATTTCGCAGCATACGGGTTTAAAACATCAGTAAATAGATAATCACAACCAACTAAAGTTCAATTACAGACTTAAAGCCTTATCCTGCCGAGTAAGTCAAATGAAACTTTCAAGTCGATATAAAAAATAAAACGATTGATGCTATTTGAAATTCATCTTTTGGATAAAAAAATCTCCTTATCAGACTGTGTAGATCTAAGATCAGACTGCACGTTCTGTGCAGTCTGATCTTGATCTACACTGTCCGCAAAAGGTCAGTGAGTCGCGCTTAGCAGCCTAAGGGTTAACTCTTTACCAAATAACAAAATCTTAGACCTTTATAAATTTGAAGCAGCTGTAGTTGAAAATTCAACAGTGGTACAAGTGGTTAGCGGTATTTTCTCCTTCTCCGACAATGTTTTCAAAAACCTTCTTCCCCAGGGTCGTTAACATGGGATTGTTTGGTAAACTATTAACAACGAATAATGAATGAATATCTGCCAAGAATAGGTGTTTGAAAGAATTCTCGTTTCAAGCATATTTTTTATCCACACTATTTCAAAATGTACTTCGATGGAAGGTGTAATTTGTCGTCTGAATGTAGCATTATGTTAAAAATGCATTTGAATCATAGTTTAATTCTAGAATATTCGTTTATCAGTTATGAGTGCAGAAGCCAAAGCATACGCTGTGTTAGACATATTTGCCAAATCCGCAAGCAAGGCAGAGAAAAAAATAGTTCAAGCTTGTTTCATAGAAGCGTGCAATGTGCTTAAGATTCTGAGGCAGCAATGATTGAGAAGCTGGAAGCAGCATATCTATTTTAAATGTTTGCCAATTTTGCGACAGTTACGTGAGAAATTCGCCTGGTCCTGTTAAACGCACGTCCGCCCCACGTTAGTCTGTCCGTTTACACTCCATTTATGGCATGGTGAAATATGGCTCCCAAAATCTCACTGTCATCAATTTTCATGCACTAAAAGAGCCACCATCGTAAGCAACTAACCAAAATATTGTTTCAATTGAAAACTCTCCCACAAGGAATCTTCCTTACACATCGAGTCGATATTTTGTTTCTAAACTTTAATTACACAATCCCGGCTTTTAACGAACCTGAGGAGGAAGGGTTTTGCAAACATTCTGAGAGAAGGAGAATTATCAGCATTTTCTCCTTTTCCCAAAATGTTTTCCACCATTACGAAGACAAATCCTATCATTTGAGCCATATTTAATTTGTCGTATGTAAATGCTTTTAATTTGAACAAGTCTAAAATATTGCCGTTTGGTGAACGGTTCATTTAGACTAGAAAAAACTACTTCGGTCCGAGTGGTTTGTAACGTGCTTGTTTATTGGTCGAAAGTTCCGGCATAATGGCAACACGGAACCAATAAACTATCATTTATTGACGAGAACGAGACTTTGTCAGCCTAGATATCCCACGGTACTTAGATGAAGAGTAACGTGATCAAACTATCGTGGGTAACCGACTTTGTGCAGAACGAGGAAATACAGTGTTGTTTTATTTATTTTAGTCTACCTCCCGGCTGAGTGTCGCTGCGATCAACTGTCACATCCCGGGCACACGTACATTTCCGGTCAATAAAGACCGTTCCAGGGGCACATGGTCGTTCTAAATTAGCGTTGGTATCGAAATAAACCTTGGGAGATGCAGTCTTTCTCAGATGGCAGCCTGGTAGTAAGGAATTGGAATGGTTTTACTTCAAAGCTCTTATGTCAAAAGAAAAAATAGTTGCTGGTCAACAATGACTTTCATAAGAATGATATTGAAATTAAATTATAACATAATGAAACTACATTGGAAAATTTTTCCCTGTGTACACATGCGAATTAAAAAAAAATTGAGGTATAATGATCATATGAACTTTTTTCTCGTCAGTCATCCAACTTACCCAACTGTTGTACTGAATAATAAATTAAGACGATACAAAATAAAACATACAGTTTAATTTGAAACTAAAATTCACTACGAAGATTCTAACAGGCAGCAATGAGCAGCTTTCTACTATTACGCAGTCAATCACAGCCTGACATACTTTACGGAGACTTAAAATGGCATCGACTTTTAGAAATTTCTGTGTCATGAAAACTCCAAGTTATGCTCCAAAAATTCAATAATTCCCATTGTGAAATTTTGATACAGATGAACAAAAACTCAAGTCATTGTTTTACTAATCGGTTCTTTTACTTTTTGTTTTGTTTATGTATTTTTTGATAGCAACTCGTTCTTAAAGAAATAAGTAAGAATGCACAGTTATATCGAAAAATATTACTAAACATTGGAATATTTGTTTATTCGGACAATAAAACCTGACAAAGGTCTAGATGGTGATTTTTATTAATCGATACTACATTGTTTCTAACTCAGAGTCCATCCTTCTGTTTAAATACCTAACGCTTGATGCCCATGTCTTTCGTTCGACAACACTGTTAAATCCTTTTAAGACATGTTGTTTTTTCACGATAGGTCAGCCAGCTGTAGGTAAGACTGTGTTGACTTTTATATGTACTCGCATAGCTAGAAAACGGAAATTAAAAGGGCACAGGAGTTCCAGATAAATGGGAGGATGCTAGAAATCATATTCCTAATCATCAGATCAAAAGCTATTTTGCAAGAATTTGTAATCAAAACTGTTTTCATAAGACGACCTAAACATAATTATAATATCGGTATAATTCACATTGTAGAATCAATGATGATATAAGTGATATTAACAAGCAATTTCGTTGAAATGATATCCCCCGCCGAAAACTTTACTTGACCGCGTAACTTAAAATCGCTCCCAGTCGGCCATTTTTCATCGAATCAGAAAGAGAAAGAAAAATATATCGGCGGAATGGGTTACTGTACACACATATAAAGTTTCACGAAATTCCGTCCAATGGTATTGGAGATATTCTCCCGGACGGACACACGGACGAACACACGGACGGACTGATGGAAGGACGGACGGACGGACAACGCTAAAACTATATCCCTCCGCCTTCGGCGGGGGATAATAATATTCCTAGAAACTTTACTTTTAGGCCTAAACATACGTTGTGGATGTTTATCAGAATTTTCTCTTTATAAGACGACTTAAATACAGAAAATTAGTTTTAAGGTTTAAATGAATATGATACAAAGATACCAGCCGCTGAGTACTACAATAACGTCCCCCATTTTTCTGCAACTCTGTATTGTCTTGATATATTTCGTTGCGGTAAGATCTATGAGAGAACAAATAGGAAAGAAAAACAGAAAATTAGGTAGCCACGAAAAAATAATTAGTCACCTTCTGTTACATTTTTCACTACGACGCTACCGCAGGAGTCTGTGCAGCTTTTGTTCTCAACACAGCCAACATTGGGATCAAAACCACCCATATCCGGGCAACATTCACTTTGAGCGTAAACTCCGCCCCCTTCCCTAGAAGTGCAGGACCAGTAATGCTTACAATGGCCGTGTACCGGGTACCATTTCATGCCTGGTTCTCTACACCGATCTGAAATGAATTTAGAATTTTTTTATTTGCAAAATTTCAGGGACATTATTCACGTAGAGCATAATTCCGTGCTCTTCCGTAAGAGAAAAGGCCGATAGTTTTTTGTTATGACCGTGTAGAGGGTGCTATTTCAAATTTGGCTTTAAGCACCGATCTTAAATAATGTGATTAAAAAAAAAAAAAAAATCAAGGACGTCTTTACGAAGTTTGAACGTATTCTCATTCCCCTTCTCTCAAAGAAGAAGATCAATTATAGTTACCACGGCCGTGTATAAGATGCCATTGTAAGCCTAGCTCCTTGAACTAACCTGAAATTATTGAACGTATGTATGCATATAATTTTCGTTCAGGAACATTTTCACCATGCATTTCGAAATTAATTCTAAATCTTAATTGAAACACAATTCGAAATGATGAGACAGGATTTCTTAGCTTGTTGAATGAATGGTCTTTGAACTTAAGAATGAATTTTAGAGATGCGAGTGATCCTTAACTCAGAATAAATTTGATGGAATACGACGATGTTTACTTTATTTCTTTTCTAAGGGAGTATCAATCTGAGACTTGATAAATTCAAAATCTGTGGCCTGCGCTTTGCGATTTGCGAAAAGTATAAAAAGAATGTCAAAGCAGTCTGATACCAATCTAAACTCTGGTACAGAGATTTGTTTTTGTCTTAAAAGTCCTTCGGTTAATAGACAATGTTTTAAGAAGGCCAAACTGATATCGTTGCAAGTTGAAGGTATCATTGAAGGTATCTTTGAACAGAAATATGATACAAGAAAAATCAAAGGTATGACAATCCTTTCGTCTGAACCTTCTATTAAAGTCTATACAGGGACCAGTAGCTTAGGAGCCAAATAATGGTTCTCCATACAAAGTAGCAATGCACGATGAACATGTTTTGCCTTTTCTTCAGCAAAAATCTTTTATAACAATACCAAGAAATCACAGACAAGACAGAAAATTACACACGAGTTTTTATACTCGTACTTATTCTAAAGCATTCAATATGGCCTTATCTTAAAAAGAATCGATTCACGCCCATTCGGACATCGGAATTTCTTGCTTAAAAATCGTATAAAGGCATTTACAGTAGTTACCTACAAGGGGTTTACTTCATCGGACAGTAAAGAGGGAAAAGCAGGCCAAGCAACTTGCTCAGCATGCTATTGCTTAAAAGTATCCATAAAAGCAACTCTAAAGAAGATCCTAGCAAACTGAGGGTTGAATCTTTCCCACCTCTGAAAAAAAGATGTATCAAAATGACAATACCTTGAGGACAATCTGCATTTTTGGGATCAACACACAAGTATGATTTTCTGTCGAAGAAAGATCCTAATGCACATTCTTTATTGAAAGCTCGAACCATCGCCCCCTGTCGCACACATTCAATGAACATATTACAGTGAACGTCGTCAGGCAATAAACATCGGTCATTGACAAACACACAACCAGTACATCTGTCTTCAAATATCGAAAAAAAAGTTTTTTAGTACGCATTTTAAGACAAAAAGGTACCGTTAAAATCTAGAACTAATTTTATCACTATAAAAAATAACAATGACAACCACTTAAATTAATTACAGAATATTGCATGAGTGTTTATGTATCGTCATTTTTATTTTACGAATTGACTAAAAACATGTGATGCAAGCCTTGGCGAATATCATAATGTATTTTAGTCAACGAGAGTAACAAAAATGATAATACATAGATAATAATATGAGATTATATTTATCACATAACCCAAATGACGGACATGCAAGTATTCTGTATAATCACCTTTAAAAATATATATCTTATATACCGTTTATATGGACATGTTTACAGATATAGTTCGGTTTGAAATGTGTACATGGACAAGATGATAGCTCTTACTTCGAAAGTAGAACGAAACCGTTCTTTAGGGAGTAAATCGAAATAAGTATTTCAATAACTTTGTTGATTTAAAGAAAAAAAAACAAACTTTCGCTGCATTTCTTCTTGCTATTAATTAAGATGACAATAGGAAGTAGTATAAAATTCGGCAAGCGTTGTTGTTGGTTTTAGTGGATTAACAAGCTCGTAAGTACAAATTAACCAGAATCGGGACCCCAAACTAAAGGCCCTTGAGGGCCTGAATCGCTCTACTGGCAGTGAATTTTCTTATTTTCTTGCATACATTATATGTAGGCATGGTTTATTGAACAAAGAGTGAAATAATTGAACTAAAATTTCTCAAATCCAATTATCTGGAATCCCGCCAAATTTGACACATGTTCAGTAATCATTGTATTATACATTCTCTGCAAGTTTCAAAGAAATGAAACCTCTAATGTGGACTGTGTTCAGTAAACATGACAAAGTCATCAAATGGCTGCTTTTCCTAAACTGATTGCTGGATTTCTTCATTTTTAAAAGGGCTAAATCCCTTGAATATACAAACGATCTGTACAGGTTTTAAAAGAATTGGATTAAAATTGTGGACAATATTGCATAATCAAAAAATGAAAAAAAAAATCAACTTTAAATGGCTACTTTTTCCTTACAAATTGTCAGATTTTTTTCCAAAATCAATCGGCTTATAGGTAGCAATAATATAAAGATACTGTGCAAGTTTCATTAAAATCGAACCACAAATGCGGACATAACTGCATAAACAAGAAATGTAAAGTTTGAAATTTAAATGGCCACTTTTCACTCACTATTGGTCAGATTATTTTTTTCAAAATCAATAGGGTTCAATCTATTGATAATATAAACAAATTCTGAAAATTTCAAGAAAATCCGACCATAAATGCAGACTTTATCGCATAAACAAGAAATATAAATTTTCAGCTTAAAATGGCTACTTTTCCCTTACTGTTTGTCAGATTCTTTTCAAAATCAATAGGTTTCAAGTTTTTGATAATATCGACAAGTTTCATGAAAATCCGACCACAAATGTGAACTTTATAGCGTAAACAAGAAAAAGACTAACGGACAGACGGACGGTCGACGGAAACCACGCCATGACATAAACTCTGCTGGCTTTCAGCCAGTAGAGCTAAAAAACGATAATACACTAGTGTAATATCAAAAATAAATCATTAGTTAAATACACGCTGCTCGAGGAGGTTTTATGTGATAAAATGAATCTAAAAATCAAGTTGCATCTCTCGCTTCCTTTAACTTGCTTTTTAGACTACTCCTTATGGTCACTAACCTTAAGATTTTCTATAGATAGAAAGACAGAAAAACTCATTGTTACATCGATTTTGCAACGATATCTGCATTTTATATCAACAAAGTCGTGAGGATCTTTGTTCAAAAAGTGTAGCCTTTCAAGGGATTCGAAACCAGAAACTCGGATTATTAAACATGTTTATCAAAGACTATCTCGGAAAAAATGCAGCGAGACTTCACTTGTACTAAAGCCTATTTAAGGTCTGAAGCCGTTTTCAACAACCGCTCAAAATTGCATTCAAATGCAAAGCCTTAACCCTTTATTTGAGCCGATGAAAAATAATGATACCTTTTCTAAATTCAGAATAAGACTAGGAAGGCTATTTAGAATGCAATTTGAATACTGACCCAGACTGCTAACATCAGAATACCTACTGTCAAAGCCTTGAGCATAATTCTGCGAATCAGTACTTGGAGAAGTTGTATCGCCGTATTTAGGTTTAACGGTAGCTTCTGGTTTAGGAAAGGGCATAAAAGTCTGCATCACTTTTGTGTCAAATATTGGAGGTGGATTGGGGTCGGCAGTGGGAGGTATTGTTGGTAGAGGTGTTGTTGTTGTCGCATACGCAGTAGGTATAACAATTAGAGGTCGCGGTGTACTAGGATAATCACGCATGGGTAGTTGCTGTATAGGATCATACATAAATTCGGCAATCGTATTTTTTTGTGTAGGCGCAACAGTTGTGGGTTCACCGGCATCAGTCTTCATGAAATATGGAACTTGATTAGAGGGAAGTTTAATACTATTTCCAACTTTTGAACTCCAGTGAGATTCAGATTCAGCGATAGTTCTTGCAGGTATGATGTTTTTTGGACCGATGTCACTCACTATGTCAGGACGGAAATTCATTTGATTTGCCAATTGATTAAGACTTGAATCATTTACACTGGACAGGTCCGATAACACAGTCTCGAATCCTCGTCTTTTAGCCAGGGGAAATTGTTGCTGTATATCAGTCATTCCCATTCTATCTATTCTTTCAATAGGATTGCTTCCTAGCTTGGATATGTCATTTGTACCTCCTGGTGATGATACAAGCCCAATTTTAGGCTTAAAAGTTGGATTATGAAATTGTCCGGTTTCAAGGCCCTGGTTTATTTGTTCGTTGCCCATTGCATTAGGTGAAGCCTGTTGCTGAATATTCTTTATTGGTGAACGTTTTTTAAAAGCATTGTCAGGATTCCCATAGATAGGTTCTCTTGGACGTGAAAATGTAAGACTGGGTCTTTGAATAACTTGGTTTAACCCGTTTGTTTGCAAAGAACGTTCGTTAGCAGCGGTCTGCCGATCCGGTGAAGGTTCCATACGAAGCTTGGTAGGTACCTGATCAAAGTTTATATTGTTGATCTTCTCTTTCGAGTTGATAAATGTATTGGCAACGTTTTGTTGTCCTGTCCAAGGTTCCATACGAACGTTGTTTGGTATTTGATTAAATTTGATGTTGTTTTTTACTTTGGAATTCTTTAATAGATTTGGAACGCCTTTGTTCAATCTTGTCCGTTTTTCATTCTGTACACGTTGCAACAACCCTGGTTTTAAATTCTTTGTTTTGATCCATGCTTCAAGTGCTTGTGCTTCGAATAAATCACCCGTCCTAACATATGGTGTGAAGGTACCTTCTATAATGGAGGGTCTTCGTCTTTGTACTTGTCTAGGCCGCTTTACTTTCGATTGAGTATTCAACGCTGATAGAAGCAGGTTATTTCGTTGAGGCAGCGGTTCATTTTTGATTTCTTGTGCTTGTTTTTGACTTTTGTTTCTCCGAATCAGGCCTTGTGCATCAATTTTTTGTGACAGATCGCTGGATCGTTTATTTGGTAATGAAGAAGTTTGCACATTGCTTGGCTGAATTCCTATTTGCTTTAGAAGATAATTAGAATCAAAAAATGGTTTTGATGAAAAAGGCACTTTATCTCGTTTAGGAAACAGATCAACTACCTCTTTTCGTGGCTGCTGTCGTTGCTGCCGTTGTTGCTGACCAAGATTTCCTAAAATGGACTGCTGTTGATGCCGTCGCGGTGACTCCTGGGCTTGACGGATTAATTTTTGTTGAGGTTGTTCACTCAGTGCTTGTTGTGGTGGTTGTTGACTTTGCAGATTTTGTTTTTCTTTTTGTTGTTGTGTTGCAGTTGGAGGATATTTAACGTTTTGTTCCAAGGTTTGCTGTTTTGACAAACGATTTTGCAACATTTGTTGCTGAATGGGCTGCTGTTGTTGCATTTGTTGCTGATTTTCTTTTTCAAAACGTCTCTGAAGTGCCTGCAGCTCTACTTGGTGTTCTTTAAGCAATTTCTGTAGTTGCTGCTTTTGTTGCTGCTCCCTATCTAGAAGTTGTTGTTCAACTTTCTGTTGTTGTCTGTTTTGTGTAAGATTTAACTGTGGCTGTTGTTGGAAAGGATCTTGATCGGCGGGTAATATATCTGGCTTTGACAGTTTTAGTGATTTTCTTACGTTTGATTGTTGTAGATTCTCGCCTACCTTCCCTGCTCCTGCATCATTTTTTACAATCTGATTAAGCAGGAAGCTTTCATCAAAAAACCTTTTCGGTGGTTCCACAATAGGTGGTGAAGTTATTGCTTGTTTAGAGTCTGGGTTACCCATTGTCTCCGGCTCTTTGAAAACTTGATATGGTGGAGGAGTAGTAGTCCTTTCTTGTTCGAACGGCAGAGGACGAACTGTCTGAAAAAACACTTGAACACCTTTACGCATTTGTCTTTGAGAGCTTTCAAGATTTTTCAAAGCCAATTCGGCTAACTCCGCGACAGTCATATATCTTGGATTTGGACCTGGACCTGCCGTTCGGAAAATTTCGGATATCTTCTTGTATGGAGCTTGTGTCGTGGTAGGTAGCGGCAATTTATATATGGAAGAAGTCTGCTTCCTTGGAATGAAAATAGGAGGTGGTGGTGGTTCTGCAGTTGTTGGGCTCTTAGTCTGTGTCTGTTTTGTTCTAGTGACGAAAGGTCCCAAGGACTTTGCGACATCATCTTCATATGTTGGTGGACGACGACCGTCTGGAAATATAGGTGGTGGGTCCACTAAAGTTAGCAGATCAACCGGGGGAATATATATTTCCGTTGTTAAGCCAACCTTAGGAGGTGATGAATAAGAAATCATAGGGGCCTTTGTAACAGGCTTAACTGGCCTGCTCAAAGTTGTTATGGCAGTAATAATCGGAATTTCTGTTCGATTTTCGTAACCTGGTGTTGTATACTTTGATCTTGTTTCAGTTACTTTTGCGCGTGTGCTTGCTGTTACTGACTCTGTTGTGTATCCATCCATAGCCGAACTTTCAGTAGATATTGATATGTTTGGTTCTGTCTGTGTTTCATTTTCAACCACGTATCCTAGAAGCGGCGAAACATTATTGAACTGATCCAATGAAATTTCGACCGTTGTTGTCCCGTTGTCTTGTTTAAAAACTATTTGGGTGTCGTTTGGTTTTGACGTGTTCGTTTCTTGTTCAATATATGCTCCAGGACTTCCATCGGCAATCGTACCATTTTGAGAGGATATATATGTCGGGATATCTGTGGTGCCTGTGTCCTCACTTCCGAGAGTTTCAGAACCAATAGCTGTATAATTTTCAGAGATCGGCATGTCCGGAGTAGTACTTTCGCCTGTCACATCTGAGATGGGTGTTTCATTTTGGGCAGTATCGTTTCCAGTAGCCACTTGTGTTGTATTATCTTGATATGTTATTGCAGGAAAGTTCGTTACCGTTTGATTTACGATTGTGTCATTAGAAGGTATACTTATGTTCATGTCTTTTTTAGACGCAGCAGCTGAATCGTTTAGGTAACTAGATGTTAGATTATTTGGTGTCTGACCTTGTTCTAAATCTTCTGAAGATGACATGTTCTCACTTTTATTCGTAGTCGTTGTATCCATAATGCTGTAAGTATCGGAAGATACAGTGTCTGTTGACTGGTTGGAACTAGACGCTTTGTTTTCACTCATATAACTTGTATTTGACATACTATCAGCAGCTGAAGTTGTCATTTCTATGGATTGATTGTTACGTGAGTCAGCCACATAGCTACCAACGGACGCTGAATTATTGACATCACTTGCTGTCTCATTGGCATTTGGGAGGGTGGTATTTTGAGTGTTGTTGTCGACGTAACTATTATTTTGCGTTGTCGTTGACAAATCTTGTGTAAAAGAATTTTGTGTTTCATTAGTATTACCGCTTTGATCGGCTATGTATGACTCTGTTACAGCGCTCGTTGTTGTCTGAGGATCATAGCCTTCATTTGGACCCGTTGGATTGTCAGTAAGTATTGGCGGAGGTGGTAATTCTGCAAAACACAAAACAAGTAACCTTGTTGAAGGATTCGTATAATCAGCAGTCTAGATCATTTATCCGTTTGTCGTCTATTTGTTTAAATTCAAATGGGCCATGCTCTTTGAAAACGGGGCTTAATGAATCTGCGAAAAATATCGAAACTTTTCGCTATTGGTCATTTTTTCTGTATTGCCAAGGACCAGCCTACCTCATGATTAAGTCGATTGTTAAAAAATTTGGCTATGTAGGATGCATAAGTATGTGATTGCTTGCATTGGTATCATGCATCGCGGACATGCATTAAGCCCCCTTTTGCTAGAGCATGGCTCAAATACTGTGTACGTTCTGTACACAAGTACATGTATCTTGATTTTACAAAAGATGTTTTCGAACATTGCATTTTATTATCCCTGGGATACCACTGTATGAAGTCCCGATAAAACTGAATTTCTGTGTTTATTATTTCGTTTATTTTCCAAAGCATTACAAAACAGTAACACCAAAAAATGTAATTTTAGTTGTCTTTGTAGAGATATATGAATAAAGGAACAGAAATATATCAAAAATTTAATTTTGCTCATCTTTTGTGATGAAAAGTGATTATTATACTATAGAGTTATTACTAAGTTGTGAACGATTTAAAAGGAAACCAAACTAAAAAAATTCAGGCTTTGTTAAGTTTGTGTAACTGTTTCAAATTTTTATGAAATAAAAATTCTGTAGCTGCTATTACAATATAATTGTTTTCTCCTATTACCTCAAGGGCCATATACCACACAATTCGTACAATCCTGATATACACGACCTTTGAAAAGAATGTTAGAAAAGGAGAAAATGCTTGTAATCAGTATTTTCTCTTTTTACAGGTGTTTTCAACCATTCAAAAACAAAATTCCTATCGTGTGCTGTTATTGTACAGGGTGTCCGGAAAGTAAGGTAACACTTTTGTACACTTATAATATGGCTTTAAAAAAAATCATTAAAAAAAAAAAGATAAAGAAATGGAAACAAGCGTTCATCTATATAAAATATGCAAGTTTTTTCGTGGTAATTTCATTTAATTTTCATAACACTAGGCCCTTTTATACAGATTTCAAATCAGAAGTACCTTTTTGTCATTGTCGTCATTTTAGTAATTAATGACGTTTTCAGTCTTACGGCCTTTTTATGCTCTTTCTTTGCTGAATACACACGATGAAATTGTCACACACTTTAGCACACATTCCAATATCAACCTTACCGATTTCACTTTTAAGACTGATTTCACTTTAAGTTTTCTTTACAACTTGTCTGTGCTGTCTGGGTTGGGGTTGTCGACCTTTGACTTCAAAATACTCCAAAGAAAGAAGTCACTCAGGTTGAGGTTAGGATTGTGTTCAGACCACAACACTCAGGAATCTTTTATCTCCGGATATTGTCTCGATATTACCCTATCACCGAATGTATCGCATAAAAAAGCTGTCACAACAGAATCAGATGTGTGTGCCGTAGCACTATCCTGCATGAACCAAGCGTGTTTTTTTTTGTATGTGGGTGACTTAATCCTGACCTCTACCCGCGCTACTTCTTTCTGTGGGGTTAACTGAAGTCAAAGGTCTACAATCCCAACCCAGACAGCACAGACATGTTTTTAAAGAACACTTAAAGTGAAATCAAGAAGATTGATATTGGAATTTGCGCTAAAGTGATTGACAATTTCATGATGGGTGTTCGGCAAAGAAAGGGCAATGGAAACGGCATAATTATTAAAATAACACCAGTGACAAAAATGCATTTTTGAATTGAAATCTGTAACATGCGCAAAATTTAATGAAAAACTGAATTAAATTATCACACAAAAACCTTACACATTTTATTTACATGTATATATATTTTTATCTCTTTATCTTACAATTAAAGGCAAATTATAAATGTACAAAAGTGTTACCTTACTTTCCGGATTCTCCGTATTAAAACTTTGCACAACTATTAATCATTAGAACGCCTTTCACGACTACACTTGCCGCAAAGATCAAGATCAGTCTGCACAAAACGTGCATTCTAATCTTTGATCTACACAATCCGCTCAATCTTTACAGACATAAACAACAGTGAAACTGTTTTTCATTCGGTTTTTTTTTTTTTCGAATAAAAAGATCTGTTGGGTTTATTCGATGCCGTGAGGGTTAACCAAAAACTGGATATGCAGCGGTTTGTTTCTAAGAAAGGCACGTTTTCCTCTTCAACTGAGACACTTTTGTGCATTATGCATGCTACTTTTGAACATCTGGGCCCGTATTCATCAACCATTTTTAAGAATGTTCTTTATCTTATTCTTCGGAATTTTCTACATTTGAAATGAACACATGTTCTGATTGGCTAAACCATTTAGTTTAGCCTATCAGAAGTTGTGTTACTTTCAAGTTTAGAAACTCTTGGAGAATAAGACAAATAATGTTCTTAAGAATACACTAAACAAAACTTCTAAACGGCCACTTTTAAGCCGGAATTCCCCGTAGACCTCTTTTGGCATCCGCTGTCCAGAAAAGAGGTAGTTCATTTAGTTTGATGTTTTGGAGAATAATTGACCAGTGTAAAATCATACTGCAGCCTAAGTTTGGAAAGAATTTGTTGACTTGTTCTATTGAAATGAAGTTATTAAACATTCATTCACTTAACATTGAAAAGTGAAAAATTATCTTTTTGAAAACTTCATGCTTCTGCTATTGGTTTATAATTTTGTGCAGAAAATAGTTTTCATGTTTTTCCTTATCGCTGACAAAATTTCAGTAATGTATGCTTCTCCTTTTAACCTGGTTTGTCTGATAGACACCACGCATGCGCAAACCATGTGTTTTCCCTTTTTCGAAAAAGACACGCCTTCTATCAGCAAAATCGAGTATCTTTTCATTACAATACCATGTCTATCGTCCAGAAATATGTTATAAGTTGTTTTTATTTACCTGTCTATTACTTGGTCAAATTTACAGGAGAAATAAAAGTGGCCGGTTAGAAGTTTTGCTGAGTGTAGTTGGTGATTACCGACGCAGATTTCTCTATAAAGCACTTCAGAAGGTTATTTAGTCACTTTTTGTGACAATAGTAGTTTTTCCGTAACTCTTTCAGCACAAATATAATAGCCATGTTCTGGCAAAAGGGGGCTTAATGAATCTCCGTAATGCATGATATCAAGCAAGTCATCACATTATTGTGTTTCCACAAAATCCATCTTGAATAACCACCGACTCAAAAATGAGGTCCACTGGTCCTTTGACGTGCAGAAAATTTACCGATAGCAAAAAACTTCCACTCAGGTCAACCTGCGCAGATTGCGCAGGCTGACCTGAGTGGAAACTTTTTGCGAATGCATTAAGCCCCCTTTTCACAGAGCAGGGTTTATATAAACTCGACCTCTATCAACGGCTCAGAAAACTTATTACTGCAACTCAGAAACATTTTTTATCATAGTAGGCTTGACGAGACAAGCGGACTGCATAGATCCAAGGTCAGACTGCACGTTCTGTGCAATCTAATCTTGATCTATACCGTCCATTAAAGCCCATATTTTCGCCTGTGGCGCTGAAAGGGTTACGGATTTAAATTTTTACATTTAATAAGAAAGAAGCCATATACGTAAGCATTTAAATGTTGACAATCGACTCTCACTTAATCTTAAAAATATCCAAAGAAATGATAATGTATTTATAGCACATTATTATATTCCTGTCACTGGGATTTCACAGTGAATAACACCACTAGTGATGATAATTATGGTATCATCACTAGCTACGATATAGTTTTAGAATGTTTGCCGAACTATTTTTTTCCTATATTGTTTATAGTGTACCATTCTTGATAATTATTAGAATAAAAACGGGTGAATTAGTAATATAATAAATAGGATAATTAACAGGTTGTGTGTGATATCAAAAATCTGTCACTCGAATGGGATTTATTGCGGTTTAAAAACCTTATCCTTCGGACTCGTTTTTTCAACCGAATCACATCCCATTCTAGTGACAGATTTTTAATATCACACACAACCGGTAGATTATCCTCTATTTATTACACAATGTGGCCACAGGAATGCCATAACTAAGTTTGTTTTTAGAAAAGAGAAACTTCAAGGTCCAGCAGTTGTTTGATAATAACGATAGAGAAAAAAAAAACTTACGTCCATAATTTTCGTGAACTAGTGCTAACATGATGAGTAGAACAGTCTTCGTTACATATTCCATTTTGTTGTTAGAAGTCGAGTGTAATTAGAAACCTGCAAAAAAAAAATAGAAAATATCTATTATCACTGATTCGGATTGTTAAAGAGACACAGGAGTTAGAGGAAACTGTTAACCCATAGGCTGCTGAAAGCGACTCACTGACCTTTTGCGGTGAATGTAGATCAAGATCAGACTACACAGAACGTGCAGTCTGATCTTGGATCTACACTGCCCGATAAGGAGATATCTCACCCCCCCCCCAAAAAAAAAGAAAAACTTTCAAATAAAAAAATTTACTAATTCTGTTTTACGAAAAATTGTGATAAGCAATGGAGAAAAGAGCATTAGACAAAATTGTATAATTGAGCCATGATCTGTGAAAAGGGGGCTTAATTTAGCTACAAAAAAAAGTATCGACCTATGTCAGCCTGCGTAGACCGCGTAGGCTGACACGGATCAAAATTCTTTGCTATTGGTCTATTTTCTGCGTGTCAACGGGCCATTCTACCCTCGGATCCAGTCGATTGTTGGACTAAATGGATTTTATGGAACCATAATTATGCGATAGCCTGGTATAATGCATCTCGAAGATGCATTAAACCCTTTTTGCTATGGCATGGATCATATAGTTGTGACATATTTACTGCATACAAAACCCATAGCTGCTAAGCGCGACTCACTGAACTATTGCAGACAATGTAGATCAAGATCAGACTGCACAGAACGTGCAGTCTGATCTTAGATCTACACTGTCTGATACGGAGATATTTTTTCTCCAAAATATTAGTTTGAAGTAGCATTATTGAGGTTCTTACTATCGGCTTGAAAGTTTAATTTAACTTATTTAGCAGGATAAGGGTTATGGTGATTTAAACAAATGTTGTAGTCATAGTACTTTAGAAGAGTAGAAAACATTGTGGGAAAAGGAGAAAATGCTGGTTATCAGCATTTTCTCCTTTTCCCACAATGTTTTCAGAAGGCTTCTTCCTCTGGGTCGTAAAAACCAGGGATTGTTTGGTTAAGGGCCTAACAAATGTTGTAGCCATAGTACTTGTTGTCAAAGGAGTTCAAACGTATCCTTAAGTGCGTTTAATAACTTTTAACACATACAACATTGCCAATCCCTGGTTAGATAGAAGAACCAGTATATGAGCCACGCTCTGGCAAAAAGGGGCTTGATGCATCTGCGTGATGCATGATACCAATCAAGCCATAACATAATTATGGATATATGACATGGATATATGATCGCCACTTTTTATTTAAACAACCGACTTAATCTTGAGGTAGACTTGTCCTTGGACATACAGAAAACTGACCAATAGCGAAAAGTTTTATTTTTATTTTATCTTTATTTTATCAAACTAAAATCATTCATGTATCCGAGTGCCAAATGTTGTCACTGAAGGTTGCAAGGTTGAATAGGTTACGACCAATAGAAAATGCATTTCGTTTTTCTGGAGACTATCAAGAAATCACTGTTTCCGGTTTTAAATGAAGGATTTCTAACTTATGTCCGCATTATTGCAGGATAATTATGCATTCTACCGCTTGACTATTTTTGACCTTGGTCTTGTTCGTAATGAGGTAAACAAAGAAAATGGATACCGGAAGACGACAATAGTGTGCAAATTACATCATGCACGTATCCGACTTTTGGCGGAATCCAGTGATAGATTTCCGTGACACCCCGCCATTGTTTACAGCTTTGGCAATAAGCCAGTTTTCTACTCACCAAGATTTGGTTCTTCGGAAAAATTGCTTGAGTTTCTCTAACCCTTTCTGAACTATTCTATAGTCTATTACATTTCAATGGCATTTTTTCCTCTATGTCTGTAAGGATGTATCTTAAAAACTTGCTCCCTTAAAATTTCTAGGTGTGTGCACCTTTTCCTTCTTTCCCTTTATCCTTTACAAAGGGGTGAATGATGAAAAATAAACCGGAAACAAATTCACGACAACACTACAGGCTTTCATGATGGCACGACCGCAAAGGGCACACGTGAATACGTTTGATGTTGCATGTAGAACTGGAATCCAGGTTTAACATACTTCACAACTTTAATTACGACTTGCATTATGGTGCTGTTAAAAATGATCAATAATTCAGACACTGTCTGTGAAGACCTCATACCCATTTTTTTTTTAAAAGCTACCGTGATACTCTTCCTTTTCAAGCTTTAAATTATGAGTGCAAAGATGCCTATAAACAAGTGTTGGCAGTTTAGAACATTTGGATTGATTGTGCACTTGGTGACATTCCGAGTCAATAATTTCAAATGCACAACTTAATTGATCGTTAAGTGTACACTTGCACCACCTGTTTATCATTAATCATTTTAATAGATGCAAACGAAACGTTTTTTTAAGACGCTAAAATGCATTCGTTCCTAGAAAAAGGCACTGTTTATTTTCATGCGTCAAAACCCATGTAATCAATAAGTAAATATGTATATGTGTGTGTTTAATACATATATACCGGGGAGCCTTCTAGGCGTAAATATATTCATGAACCTATTCCGAAATCAAACTCTGTTTTTTTTTCCTTGTTTGACACATATTTGCCATTTATGAATATTATTTACAATGGATATCAAATACGGGGCCAGAATTAGAAAATCTCCAACCAGAAAGTCTTTCATACCAGTTAAATTAACTAAAATCGCTCAAAGGGTCCATTTCAAACACTGAATGCTAGTTTAGGACCATGTATAATAAAGAAACGTGTGAAAATATCAAAGGGAAATTACCTGGCTCACCAACTTCAATTATTTAATGGCATTTGGTAACTACTCTTTTCTCCAAAATGAATATTCATTACAATTACCACAGGTATTTATCTGATGGCGTGTTGTAACATAACTTTTGTCCAAAATTGATGTTTTCTGTGTCCAACTTGTTCGAAACGAAAAAAAACAAGATAGACAAATGGATCGATGGGGGATAAATCCTATTAAAAATCACCTGCGTACTACGTTGCTGGAATCTTCACAGTGATAATTCAAACAATTTTACAACATTTTAATTTGTATCGTAATTCACCATTACTCTATCTGTGCCCAACGAAGGAATTGACAAAAAAGGATCGACAGAAAACTATCATACTCAGAAACATTTTTAAAAATGATACACAGCGCTTGTATAAAATTAAAACAAATATATGCTATTTATCTAGTGGACAATATTTTTATCACACAACCTCCCTTGTTTTCAATGTAATATACCCATTACGAATATTCTTATACACTACTGATATCACAATTGTGTGACATCATTTTTGACGTCATTTTGTACCTATTTCATAAAAGTGAATAGGATTTATGGGTTATTACCGCGGGTGCATCTATAGATGGTTTTGCATCTTCTGGTAGATAACTTGTGAAATATCGTTATTTGATAAAATAATCTGATAATCGTTGTCGTTTGAGATAAAATTTTATTAAGCTCGTCAAGAGAAAATGTTATTAAACTTGCCAAAGGCTCACTTAGATCTAATAAAACTTTCCCTAGACTTGATTAATAAAATTGTATCTCAAGCGCCAACTAATGTCAGATCCTATATATCATGTTAACAAAAATCATGTTTTCAAGTTTAACTCTGTATCAAACGACAAAATTTTCGACTGGTCCAAATTGAAAGCATTTGCAGACGACAAAGAAAATTCTGCACGAATTAGGAAATTCTTCTCTGAAAAGATAGAAAACAATGTGGGAAAAGGAGAAAATGCTGGATATCTGCCACAAGTATTATATCCTTTTCCAACTATGTTTTCATAGTATCTCTCTCAGAGTCGTTAAATCTCGGTATTGTTTGGTAAGGGGTCAGGCCCATTGATGGCCAAAAGTTAACAACTTGGGAGTCAAACTGCAGGCAAACTTAATTGACACAATTTAAAGTATGGATATTGTTATGGGTCTGATAATGTATTACAGTTCAGTCTGTCAAAGTTCTTGTCGCTGGAAGAAAAGTAAATCTTAAAACTGGAACTAAAGTGTTTGACTTAAATTCGATTTTCATTATTCATTTTACTGCCAGCGGCTGGAACTTTGACAGACTGTATTGTCCGACTCATTAAAATATCGACACTTTAAATTGTATGAATTAAGTTTGCCTGCACTTTGATTTCCGAGTTGTTAACTTTTGGCCACTAGTAGGTCTTTAAGGTAATCGTTTGGCATTTTTGAAAGATCGACTTTTGGAAATAATTTATACTAATTTATTAACTACTGCAAAACATTTTGCAAACCGAACCGGGTTTATAATATTTGGGGGTAATTTGGGTAGAGTACATGCAAATAGTGTAATACGTATAATTCATTTCATCGAGTAAACATTATCGGTAATATTTTCACGAGTGGCGCAGCCACTCGTGAAAATATTACCGATGATGTTCACTCGATGAAAAAAATCGATTTTCACCGAAAAAACAAGTATCCTCTGTTTAATAAGACTCGCCCAAATAACTCGAAACAAACGCAATAAACGCACAGATGGTAACCAGAACAAAAAAAACCCTACCACTGACTGTCATATTACATAAACATTATTACATCATACAAACTTACAATAGACAATACAATGGCACGTTATTACGTTTATCTTTTTCCTGCTAAATAAGTCAAATGAATTTTAAAAGCCGATAATAAAAGCCAAGATTTTGATGTTTCACAGCTATTTTGGGGGAAAAGATACCTACTGATGGGACAGTGGAGATCCAGGATCAGACTGCACGTTCTGTGTAGTCTGATCTTGATCTACACTGTCTGCAAAAGGCCCTTGAGTCGCGCTTAGCAGCATTAGGCTTGAAATAGAGATTTTTTTCCGTCCGACTTTACCCTTCACCAAATGACAAAGGTTTAGCCTTGGAAAAAATTGAAACATCTTGCAGTGAGGATGACAAATTAGATATTACTCAAAACATGAAATCTGCCTCTCTAAGAGTACAAATCACAGTGGGGAAAAAAAAAAAGAGAAAATGCTCTCCACCAGGAGTTACTCTTTTCTCCACATTGTTTTCAAGACTGAACCACATTTATGTGGGCTATGCTCTGTGAAAGGGGGACCTATACATCTGCAAAAAGTATCGACACAGGTCCGCCTGTGCAGTCCGAGCAGGCTAACCTAATGCGTTGAAACCTTTGTTAATCGTCAATGTTCTGCATGTAGAAGTATTAACCCTTAGGCTGCTAAGCGTGACTCACTGACCTTCTGCGGACAGTGTAGATCAAGATCAGACTGCACAGAACGTGCAGTCTGATCTTTGATCTGCACTGTCCGATAAGGAGATACTATTCCCCAAAACATAACTTTGAAATAGCAATATTTGGGTTTTTACTATCGAACTAAAAATTTCATTTTAGTTATTTAACAGGATGAGGGTTAATATGCCACATGATTCAGACGGCTGTAAATGGATTTTATGGATTCATTAAGATGTGATAACTTGGTATAATGGATCACGGAGATGCATTAAACCACCTGTTGCTAGACCTTCGCTCATACATAAAAAGTGTTAGCTGCAATTTTTTGTCAATACACCAAGAACTTGTCCTCCGGTGAAGAATTAAAGAATCGACTGTCTTACTTTTAGTAGCTTAATTATGAGTTTTGACAGATATTTGTTATTCGCTGTTATGCACCTTTAACTCTCATTACTTTTTTTTCCCCTGAAGACAGAGAGACAGAGACAGAGAGACAGAGAGAGAGAGAGAGAGAGAGAGAGAGAAGGGGGGGGGAGGGACAGAAAGCCCTGGATTTCGTGTGTGAATTTCAGTTTATTTTCATCGTTTTAAAGTGCGAATAATTATATGTATCATACGGCATTCCGATTTTTTTCTGCTTGTTAAATAATTAGGGAACACGTCATGCACGACATTCTGGGGCATCCAAAAGAACGTCACGTCACAAGGTTTAATCTTTACATGGGCTTTTAAGTTGTAAAGTGTTTAATTCCGTTTTCAAAACTAGATCTGTTATATATCGCGACGACAAATGCACCTTCCCATACTTTCTTAGAGTTTCTTTTCACCAATACTTTGCACAATATTCTTCCCAAGCCACTGGCTGCTTTTCCATGTTACAATTGTCGACACGACGATCCGTGGTGAGAGAGGAATGAATCCTGTCTAAATGACCATCATCAGCCCTCGGAAAGAATTTGGCCGAGCTTGGGATTCCAACGCGCGAGCTTACACAGCCATGTTCCACACAAACAGCTTTTGCAGACCACATAGATCAATATCAGCTTGCACAGAACGCGTAGTCTGATCTTGAACATACACCGTCTGCTCCTTCAATTTAACATGTGAGCAACAAATTTGTTACTTGTTACTATAATTTTATGTTGAACTGACGCAGAAACAAGAAATGCCTTTAAAAAAAAAAGATAGACGAAGTAAATTGGCCCGCACATGAGCATTCAATGGCCTTCAAAATATCAACATTAAAAAGTAGGCCAAAAACCAGAGCATTTAGCTACGCTGATAAACAGACGAAAAAAAAAAGAAAGATGCTCTATTCATATGTTTGATAAACTTAAGATTCATGTTTTCCATTCGATAGTTCCGGTATGAATAAACCAAAGTCACTGAGACGTTGATGTCCTTTAAATCCTGGACTACTTTGCTTTGAAGATACATCTGAGCCATGCTCTGGCAAAAGGGGGCTTCATGCATCCCAGTGATCCATGGTGCCAAGCAAGTCATTACATAATTATGGATCCAAAATATCCACTTTGTATAACAACCGACTTAATCACGAGGTAGACTAGTCCTTGGACATACAGAAAATTGACCAATTGCGAAAAGTTTCGACTCAGGTCAGCCTGCGCGGACTGCGCAGGCTGACCTTGGTCGATACTTTTCGCAGATGCGTTAAGCCCCCTTTTCACAGAGCACGTCTCATCTATACCCGTTTTCAGGCAGTTTCAGCCAGTTTTTAAGTCACTTCATCGTTATTCTATGAAACTATAATCATTCTTGTATTTTCATGCCAAATGTTGCCCATGATGGCTGCAAAATTGCACAGATTACGACGGATAGAAAATGCATTTCATATTTTGGAGGCCTTCAAAGCAATCGCTGTTGTCGTTTCCGGTTTTAAATAAGGACAAAGCCCTTGTGTTTTTCTATCCCTTACACCATATATGCATACATTTATATTGGTAATTTACCTGCTGAGCCATTTCACACACTTTCAAGTTTTAACAGCATTTTTTTCTCTTTAGATGTAAGGACGTGTAAAGCATGTGGTGGGCCGCAAAAAATGTCTTATTTTAATCTATTTACACAAAACTTTCACAGAATTGTTTCGTTTCATACATTGCATTTGCTAAAACGACTTACTGCAACATTTAAAGACCTTCTAGAGGCCAAAAGTAAACAGCTCGGGAATCCAACTGCAGGCAAATTTAATTTATATCTTTTAAAAGTATGGATATCATTACGAGTCTTGACAATGTGTTCCAGTACAGTCTGTCAAAGATCCAGCCACTGGAAGAAAATTAAGTCTCAAAACTAGAATTTTAGTTGCCAACTTGAATTGAACTTTAACACTTCATTGTTCTCCCTGCGACCGGAACTGGAATTGTCAAACTCATAATTAACTCCATGTTCTTAAATGTAATGAACTTTATTTGCCTGTAATTTGACTCCAGAATTGTTTAACTTTGGGCACCAGTGAATCTTAAACCTCATTAAATTTAGGTCTATTCCGGCATGGCTTGTGTTCTACTTATATACCTGGACATGTAAACCCAATGTATGTGACGCATGTATAGAATTATCTGATTCAACTCTGTGATAGTAACTTCTTAACTATTTTTCTCCGAATTTTTCTTCTAATAATTGTTCAATTAATCGATTTATTTACTAATGGTGTAAATAAGTATGGTTTAAATTTACCCCTTTTTACATGCTTTCTTGTTGTCGTAAACCATAGCGTTTGTAAATATGCAAATTTTGATATAAAGAAAATAATGTCAAGCGTAGCAGTCATGCCCATGTTTCGCACGACATCCACTTTGAAAAATTACACCATTCATGAAAACGTGAGTTTCTGAAACTTGCCAGCCAATACCAATGTGACACGATGAATAAATATAGATAAATCGGGAGCTTGTTTGCCATACTCACCGACTACCATGTACAGTCTGTTACATCTTTCAGGGCTTTAGAGGAAAACAGGGGCTTTTGTGGCATATATCTCAGGTCATACTGCACGTTCTGTGCCGTCTGATCTTGGTCTGTACGGTCCACAAGCGCCCCTGTTGTCATCCATGGCGCCGAAAGATTTTAAAATACAGACAGCACAAAGACTCGCAAGATTGTGGTTTATGTGCACGATTTCAAACCGCAGAATTCGACAGATCTAGCACGAACCACCGGGTCATGCACTTAAAAGTACAAATTCGTAAATCAAAACTTCACACGTGTTTTTAAAAAAATATTTGAAAGGATACAGATATATAGGATCTGAAGTTGGCATTTCAGGCAGCATTTTCTCAAGAGAGTCTAGGAAAATGTTATTAAGCCAGCCTCTGTGTGGATCTGAATAGATGAATGCAAAACAATACATGCACAAGCGGGTAATTTCCATAGATTAAACCCTACTCCGTTGTCTGCACATGTCATATTCTTCGAAGATTCGACCTGTCTGCTATGACGCATCACCATCTCCTGTACAGGAGAAAATTAACACGCCGCTAATAAAGTAGCAATGGAGAAAATGGCTATAAACAATACATCTGTGGAAAAATGTAGCCTGTTTTCCGCTCCAAATATCTTGAAAATTTTATTATTTCATGTGGGAAAAATAATTTTCACAAATACTCTTGTTTTACTGCACATCTTCGAAAACAGTTTCTAAATATAGACTGTGGTGTCCATGGTTGTGAGGTAGAGCGTCGGCCCCGTAACCATAAGGTCCCGAGTTAGATACCCGGGAGAGGGTGTCAACTTTGGGATTTTTCATTGGCCCACACATTCGGCGCGAATACTGGTGTAGTTCCCAGGAAGCAGAATCGAGAGAGATTAGCATAAGTTGTAAGAACTTGTTTTTCAATCGATGTAAAATAAATATGTTTAAACTAAACTAAACTAAATATAGACGTTAGGGAAACTAGGATTCGTGCAAGGTTTTTCCACAGAGATATCAACAAGAAGTGTCTGGGCTTATACCGAAGGTATTACCCAAGCCTGTAGGGGATGTTTTAATAAATGGTCGGTACATAGGTTTCATTCTAGCTGATCAAAGCTGAATGAATTGTAACGTTATCAGGTAGCGTTTTATTGAGGAAACGTTAATTTTATTTTTAAAAGTCCAAAGTAACGGTTGTCGCTTTGAAAAGTAGTCCGGTTCTGTACCCAGAATGTCCAAATCAGATTGATGTGTATTTGAAAAATACCACCTAGCGGAAGATAATGAACCGTACTCATTTCTCTGAAAGATGTATACAAAATGACTCCACATATGACGTCATGCATGGCTCATCACAAACGTGTGTAAGATAAGAAAATTCGTAATAGGTATATTACACTCAAAATAAGAGAGGTTATGTGATAAAAGCGGAGATACTAGTGTAGAGGTAAAACGTACACCAATCTACTTCTATATGGCTTGCAACACGCGAAAAGGGACATTCGGACATTTGCGTAAAGTGTCGTCTCGGATCAGCCTGCGCAGTCCGCGCAGTCTAATCTGAGACGGCACTTTACGACTACATAAGATTTTGTGCTACAGTAGACTTGCGCAAAACAGAAAATTACATAAAAACGGAAAGTATTGTTTCGGATGAGCCTGCGCGGACTGCGCATGCTGATCCGAGACGACACTTTACGCAAATGTCCGAATGCCCCTTTTCACGTGTTGCAGGCCATATGCGAGTACAGGGCCCGTATTCACCAACCGCTCAGGATAACATGCTAGCTTAACCCATAACCTACTAAATAAGTTAAACGAAACTTTCAAGCCGATATTAAAAACCCGAATAATGCTATTTCAAATTTATTTTTTGAGAAAAATATCTCCTTATCGGATAGTTTAGATCCAAGATCAGACTTCACGTTTTGTGCAGTCTGATCTTAATCTACACTGTCTGTCGGTGAGTCGCGCTTAGCAGCCTGAGGGGTTAATTCTCAAGAATTTTCTAAATTTCAAAGTAGCACAATTTTTGATTGGTTAAACCAAACGGTTCAGCCAATCAGAAATTAGATTATTTTGTAAATCTAGAATAAGACTAAGAATGCTATTTAAAATGGTCGGTGAAAATGGGTCATTTATTTTTGTAGACTCATCAGAGATCTAACAAGGAACATCTTTAAAAAAAAGATCGACGGCATAACAGGTACTGTAATATGAATATTGAAACTCTTATGTAGTTCATTATGAAGAGAAATAAATAAAAGTAACCTCGCCAGCATTTGCCTGTTTTCCCTCATTCGTGGTGTTACATATTGTTTAAAAATGAAATTTTCGCCCAGTACATTTTTTTTTTTTATATTAGATTTTAATCCAAATGATCTTTGGAAAAGGAGCAGCTACTGCTAAAAAAAGGATTTGTCTGAAAAGACATGTGGCCATACAGTAATGAGTTATAGGGTAACCAATTAATACAGGAGAGGTATTATCCTCAATCTATTAATTGCTATAGAGAATAAACGACGAGAGCATCTATTTGTAAATTGTTGTTATAAGTTTAACCCGCAAATTTATGGGCCCGCACGGACCAGCAGAATAAATACTTCAACGTTTTTTACTAATCACAAATAATTATTTATTCATTTGAGTATGCCAAAATCAAGAAGAATGTAGGTTAAAAGTCAGCGTAATCAACTAGGCTGCAAATAGTCTTAGATATCGCTGTTCTGAACACCTCATTTTTTTTCGCTATAAACCAAAGTTTCGGGTACTATTTAGAATTACCAGAATGACACGATTTTTAATCAACATCAAATCAATTGGTTTATCACGAAATGTAAGGAGTATTACTCTTTGGACCATTTTATCCATTTATCTCTAACCCTGCATATCTTTAGAGATTTTACAAATGGGAACAATTCACTTTTTCAAATTTTCATTTTTTTACTATTGAAGAGCGAATATTCTTTCTTTATGTGTCAGATATGTAGATACTGAACTCTCTATCAAAAAACAGAATTTTAACCTCTTCCAACTTAAAACTGAGGCATATTCCACGGAAAAATTAAGTAAAAGGGAAGACAACACTGGGAAAATGGGAAAAAAAGCTAGTTCCAGTATTTTTCCTTTTCCGCAATCTTTTCAAAGGCCTTCTTCCTTTGGGTCGTGAAAGCACTTAGGCAAAAAACGAAAATCACGGAGTCGAAATATCAAATAACCGAGATTTCAACGCGGCCTTTTTGAGAAAATAATGACATTCATCTCTTGGCTTCACAGGCGACACAAGTAGCTTTTGAGGGCATTGCAAATCAAGATCAGTCTGCACTGACAAATGTGATCTTATATATGGTTTGTCTTCTGGTTGATGATAAACCATGATAAAAAATTCCCCTGCAGCAGTGGTGTTTTAGTCCTCGGAAAAATCAGACAAATCTGTTTGGTTTCGAAAGATATGAGCCATGCTCTGACAAAAGGGCATTATTACATCTACCTCGTGTATCATATGGCCTGCAACTCGCGAAAAGGGGCATTCGGACATTTGCGTAAAGTGTCGTCTCGGATCAGCCTGCGCAGTCCGCGCAGGCTAATCCGAAACAACACTTTCCGTTTTTATGCAATGTTCTGTTTTGCGCAAGTCTACCGTAGCACAAAATCTAATGTAGACGTAAAGTGCCGTCTCGGATTAGCCTGCGCGGACTGCGCAGGCTGATCCGAGACGACACTTTACGCAAATGTCCGAATGTCCCTTTTCGCGTGTTGCAGGCCATATCAAGCAAGACATTACATCACTATGGATCCATAAAATCCATTAGGTGTAACAACTGTCTACACTCTATGTTAGAATGGTCCTTGGACATACAGAAAATTGACCTATAGCAAAATGTTTCAACCCTGGTCCGCATGCGCAGACTGCTCAGGCTGACATGAATCGATACCTTCTAAAGAGGCATCAAGCCGCCCTTTCACAGAGCATGGCTCGTGTAATAATGAAGGCTCTATAATCTAACTATCATTCCGTTTTCGCAGCTTAACCGCAGGCCTATTCTCACAGAGAGGTTTCTATTTCACACTTTAAAATTTATAAATACTGGAGCAATAAAACAGTCATTCCTAATCAATCGGCTATTTATGAACGTACCACCATATTGTCCGACTGACAACTAGAATATCAGAAGGTGACAGGAGAATAAACTTTTTTGCAAGATACGGAAATGATTTGCAGGGAAAAAAGCAATCGCTTGTAATAGAGTTGCTTTACAACTGATTTCCTTTCTAGGTGTATGGTATCATTGACAACCGTATCTTTAAACCGAATTTCGGTACCTGACGATGTCCAGTGCACATATTCATGCGTTGCGGGTGTCTCAAACTCCTCACTACACGATTCCAAATTTTAACGAGCTTGAGAAAGAAGCATATTGAAAACATTGCGTGAGAAGGAAGCAGCACTTGTAACCAGCTTATTTTCCTGTTCCACAATGTTTCTAGAGTCAGTTTATCATTTTAGTGGCGTTTAACTTGTCGTTTGCAATTTAAATTCGAATTTGCTTTGAATTTGGACAAGTTTAAAATTTGTCGTGTGTTAAAGACTTAAAGCGTCTTCGCATGAAGACAGAGTTGAAACAACGGTGATTATTGGAATGAGTACTAACGCAGAGACAATGGTCAACCCACAGACGTATATTTTGGCCGAGTCATAGTACAAACACGCAACCCGTACAAAACATGGCCAAATGAGAAAACATCTACGACTTCGAAACGCCTAGAAAGTTTAATTTTAAATTTATGACTTCATAAAAATAAGCAGACAAAAGCAATTAACCTAGTGTCAGCATGATATCACTCGTTTGTAGGTCTGCACCATTTCTGCCAATGATTTGCATTTTCTTAACTCGTTGGACTCTCGGTTGCTCAGTTACCAAGATTTTGGTTTGTTTACAGGGTCTCTATTCACCAACCATTCTTTAAGCAATCTTTGTCTTCTTCTCCAAAATTTTCTAAATTTGAAAGTAATACAACTGATTGGCTTAACCAAATGGTTTAGCCAATTAGATGTTTGTCACTTTCAAATGTAAAACATTCTGTAGAATAAAACAAGAACGATCTCAAGAATGATTGGTGAATACAGGCGCAGGTAATCCTGGATTGGCTCCCTTATGATGGAGCCAGTGGCGTTCGCGTGTCCTGTGGCGATGCGCCGCAGAACTGCGGAGCCCCCAGCGTAGCAATGGCGATTCCATGAAAAGACGTGTGGAAAAAGGAGCTGTCTCCGTGAAACGTGCGAAAAACTATTGAATAAGGGATAAATCACATTAAAAAAAAAAAAAAAAAACAAGTATTAACTTATACCGTAAAATATCAAGGACCAAGAATTTACAAGTTGAAGAAACATAGGCTATAACAAGTGACAAAAGGAAATTACAAAGATTACCAAGGAATCACGAAAAGACTCCTGAAATCACATCCCAAGCAAGAAAAATACATGAAGGACATGGAAATTACAAGTCGAACCGGTAAATTACATGGAACAGGAATTCATTGATTTCATCAAGAAGATACTAGTCAGACCAGGGAATTGAAAAAGAAGGACAAGGAAATAACAAATAAGAAATAACCAAAAACATCTTGAATTTAAAAGCAGGGCCAGAAAATTACGATAAGATCAAAGAAATTACACGTGCCGTTCAAATTACAAATTTATCAAAAAAAATACAAGACTACCAAAAAATTACAGGTTAGATCTTCATGTAAACCGACAGATTAGAAGTTGGACAAAAACAATTATTCATGAAGCATCGAAGTTACAAGTAGGTCAAAGATATTACTAGTTAAGACTAGGGAATTAGTGAGATTTTTCAGTCTTTACGGACAATTGAAACTGAACCCATGATTTTCCTTGTTTTCAGTGTAATACAGCCGTTACGAATTTGTTTACAATACACATATATGAGATTTAAAAAGCATTATATGTCATCATTATGGTGTCATTTCATACAACTTTCCAGAATAGAGTCGGATTTTCTCCACGGAATTTTCAACGTATGCTTGAAGGGTTTGGCATATTTCGACCTTTAAGCCGAGATATAAGAGTTATCTGTTAAAAAATCAGACGTTCGTTGGTATTTGAGATACATACGATCTGACACGAATTGCCGTTTTAGATAAAATTTTATTAAACAAGTCTAGGTAAAATGTTATCAAGCGAGCCTTTGGCTCAAAGGCCAATTCATGTCAGATTCTTTTCATCACATGTACGATATTTTACAAATTACTGATCAGAAAATGCAAACCATCTATAGATGCATGCCCATTCACTTCTACGAAATACGTAGAAAATGACGTCAAAAATGATTTCACACAATTGTGATATTAAACGTGTATAGATAAGAAAATTCGTGACCAGTATATTACACTGAAAACAAGGGAGGTTATGTGATAAGTATAGAATCTGATATATTAAGTTGGCATTTGAGATAAGATTATTACGGATAGGGCACCCTAATGGAATTCGTGTAACTTTTCCTTTCATCGCCGAAAAACGTGCGGATTCGGCTAAGACTCGGGTAATTTGTAATCGATCGGCCGATAGACGTTGGTTCCACGCATAGATTACGGATTACCCGAGTCTCAGCCGAATCTGTACGACTTCGGCGATAAAAGAAGATGATACACGAATGCCATTAGGGTGCCCATTAGGCTGCTCTATCCTTAAACGAGAGTAGGGAAAAATTATTAAGCGAGCCTTCTGTAGACGTGTTGAGTAAATGTTCATCACATAACGCCCCATGTTTCCCGTATTTCATTACTTTTGACAACTTATACACGTGTGAAATTATATCATAGTGCACATGACGTAATATGTGACGTTTTTTATACTGCTTTCAGAGAAATGAATCGGATTTTATTCATGGAAATAACTGCGTGTGCATGTATGGTGTTGCATATTCTGACAGATACTGTTGTGTGATAAAAACAATCTGATATTCGGTGTAACCCTTACCAGGTGACACACTATCGCAGTTTGAAAACCTCGTTACTCGGGTAAACTTAAGGTATATTTATTGACATAGACATAGCCAATCGAACCCTCCTACACTTTTGACGCCTAAATCGTCAGACAACCTTTTAAATAAATTAACGTTTAAAGATTGACAGAATTTCAAACGTAAAAGTCTCTGGAAGCCTCCTATGTGTCAGACAAAGTTTACATAGATTTACTTTTATTGACATCGATCGAAATACTACAAGACTTTGAAAGCCTTTTTCATATGACAAGCTTTTGAACAGTTTCTCTTACTTGGACTGAAATTAAAACCTATAACACGTAGGAAGTCTTATTTTCATGAACAAATTTTACTCATACTTCACTTTTATACTGAATGAAAGAGAAAAAACTACAACTTTTTGAACGCTTCATTCTTCAGACAAAGTTGCCATAACTACCAAGCAAAACTTCTAAACCGCCACTTTTGTAACTCCTGCAAATTTGACCAAGTAATAGAAAGGTACATTGAAACAAGTTGTAACATATAAAATATATTTTGATGTTAGCCATGGTTTTGTAATGAAAAGATTCTCGAATCTACCAACAAAAGACATTTCTTTTTAAAAAAGACGGTAAGTATATCGGTTGCGCTGGCGTGGTGTCTATCAGCCAAATAGATTAAAAAGAGAAGCTAAAATTACAGAAATTTTGTCATCAATAAGAAAAGTCAAAGAAATTATTTTCCACACAAGTATATAATTCGGGAAAACGAGCATGAAAGTTTCAAGAATTGATTTTTCAATTTTCAATGTTGAGTGAATGGATGTTAAATAGCTCCCTTAACATGAACTTTTAGACTTAGGGTGAGGTATGTTTTTACACTAATTAATTTTCTGCAAAAATCAAACCAAATGAAATGTTTCTTTTCTGGACAGTGATACCGAAAAAAAAGGTCTACGGGGAATTACAGCTTAAAATTTGCTGTTTAGAAGCTTTGTTAAAATATATCAAAAACACATTGAACGAAAATTAAATAAAAAACTTCAACATTTTGGACGCTGTATAAACTTTGCATATATTATACCACTTACATGGAACAAAAACTGAAAACAACACTTTAAACCTACAACACTTTAAACACCTTATTCCTCAGACATACATTACAATATTAAAAGTGCATTGACCGAAAATTGGAGAAAAAAAAAAAAACTACAACATTCTGGACGTTATATTTCTCAGACAATCTTACATATATCACAATAGCACTTACATTGAACGAAACTGAAAAAAAAAAATCTCTAACACTTTGAACTCCTTATTCCTCAGGACAAATCCGACACAGAAACCGTCATCGTGGAGAAAGTCCTCAGAGTGTGAGTAAAAAGTTTGACAGGCTACTGTGTGAAACTAGCGACAAATTCATGTGGCAGCTTCACAAAAAGGTGGGTCCCGCCCTAGAATTGTTAATTAATCCTTTGCCAAAACGGACCCAAGTTTGTACGACCCTGAGAAAAGGAAGTTTGAAAACATCCCTGGAAAAAGGAGAAAATGCTGGTAACCAACATTTTCTCCCTTTTCCCAGGATGTTTACTAACCTGTCTAAGACAAGGTCTTTCATTTTAGCTACTTTTAAATATAGCGTATGCTGATTCTTCCAAAATGGACGAGTCTTAATTTTGTCTGGTAAAGAGAAAGAGTTAAGATGTGACAATGGTTCCGCTTCATGAATTAAATGCAAATTTAAGTCTTATGTAGACGACATAATTTTAGACTTGTCCAATTTGAGGACATTTGCAGACGACAATTAAAATGGTACTCTAATGTTGGACTTTGTCTTAAAAACGATAGAAAACATTGTAGGAAAAGCAGAAACTGCTTGTTAAGCCTACAAGCTTTTCTCCTTTTCCCTCGGTGTTTTCAAAAACACAGGATAGTTTTGCAAAGGGTTAAAGCAGTGTGCCTATGTCTACAAGGAATGCTTATAATATTTGTAAGAGTTTTATTGATACTTCTTAGTGGAAAAAAAAAATACTTAAAAAAAAAAATAAACGAAAAAGTGAAAAACCATCTTTGGCCGAATATAAACAGATTAATCAATCCTTGTCTCCTTTAAGGCAGCAGATTAAATAAAATGGAAGATTTTTTTTTGATGATTTTATGTAGATCTATGTACGGAAAAGAAAAGTATTTCTTGCATTTTTATGAAATTTTGTACCAAATAGAGCACAAAGTGTAAGTCAGTGTATATGAAAAATCAGACTGTCCTCTTCTATAAAATGATCTTGATCTGCATTGTCGGCATCAAAAGATTCTTAACTCTTTACCACACAATCCCATGTTTTAACGTCCGTAAAGAAGAAAGCTTTCAAAAACATGGTGAGGTAAAGGAGAAAATGCTGTTAATCAGCATTTTCTCCTTTCTATCAATTCTTTATCAACACTTTCTACCACTTTAGAGACGGAAACCATCCTTTTAACTGCAGTGAGTTTGTCGTCTGCAAATGCTTTCAGTTTGGCCAAGTCTAAAATTTTGCTGTGTATTAAAGAGTCAACCCTTTACAACAAGGTCCCGAGTTTTAACAACCCGAGAAAGAAGCATTTTGAAAACATTGTGGAAAAAAGAAAAAATGAAGGTGGTAACCAGCATTTTCTCCTTTTCTCGAAATGTTTGCTACCATACCAAAGACAAATTCCCTTATTTGAGCAACATTAAAGTGTCGTCTGCAAACGTTTTCATTTTGTTCAAGTCTACACTTTTGTCGTGTGGTTAACAGTTAATTGCCTTTATTGTTCTCATTAACTCCTGAAACATTTTAAAGGCAGACGACTTTGAAGGCATCCTTGTAAAACATTAAGAATAAACATAACTGAGTTTGATTCAATTAAAATAAAAAGAAATACAAGTGAAAAGATTGTGGCAGTAGGGAGGAATTCCTCCTGATGAACCACTTCTCCTTTTGCTAGCATGTTTCTAAAAATCGGTCAGCTGCAAGATGAAAAAAAAAAAAGCCGTCTGCAGGTGGTGATATCGTAACTCTTTACAAAACGACAAATTTTAGACTTGTCCAAATTAAGGTATTTGCAGACGACATCTACAATGTAGCTAAAATCGAGAGATTTGTCTTTGACATGGTAGAAAACGTTGTGGAAAAAGGAGAAAATACTGGTTACCAGCATTTTCTGCTTTTCCCACAACGTTTTCAAAAGCCATTTTCCCTTAAGCATTTACCACACTATCACGAATTTAAACGATCATGTGAATGAAGGTTTTTGAAAACATTTTGAGAAAAGGAGAAAATGTTGGTAAACAGTGTTTTCTTCTTTTCCCGAAATGTTTCCAACCCTTACAACGACAAAAATCAACGTTTGAGCCACGTTTAATTTGTCGTCTGCAAATGCATTCAATTTGTATAAGTCTAAAATGTTTTTGATAAAGAGTTGAAGTCGTTAAAAGACGGGATCGTTTGGTAAAGGGTCGACTCGTCAATATAACAAGGCAAATTGACATGACAGTGTGAAGCGTAATTAAATAGATGATTTATTTTATTTAAAGCATTATTTTAAAATTTTGGCTTTTTACGCCCTTGCACTTGACGTCCTTTGAAAACATTGTCGCTAAAGGACAGACAATGCTTGTACCACCTGTACCAAGTACTTTTTTTTTTCTCCCTCTTTGGAAAGTATGAAAAATTATGAAACTGTGAGTGAAAGGCAGTTCTGCTTTTTCCTGACAAAGTTTTTTTTTTAATCGTTTACGGGCAAAACAGATAGACATCTAAACCACTGATCATAATGAAAGAGTAGGTCATTGCTGTGGACCCCAAGATATTGAAGATGTAAACCATTTTGTTTTAGTTTGTCTCTGTTTTAAAGATTTGAGAACAAAAATCCCCCTATAATTGACGATTATTTTTACCTCCATCCATCTGACCAAAAATGTTTAGATCGCCACTCCTCTACAGATCAAGGGGCAATTATAAACGCTGCAAAGCTCATAAATTTATCTTTTTGCCGAACAAAATCGGTACCTTAACAATTAATTCATGCTGAAAAATTTTATTTATCCTCTGTCTGTCCGTCCCTCCTTCCCTCTCTCTCTCTCTTTCTCTCTCTCTCTCTCTCTCTCTCTCTTGTAACGCTACTTTTCAACTGTCACGTTTGTTTTGTTTTTTTTCAAGGAAATAATTGTGAAGAAACTATGTACTTTGTATATTTTTTAACAAAATGTATGGTTTACATTATTCTGTTTTGATTGATAATTCAGCTTTTTATTTTTTTCCTTCAAACACGTCGGACCTGATAACTCAGGACTAGTAAGCAAGGGTCACATGTTCGTTTCCCCTGTTCGGCAAAACTTCTTTCCAGATCTGAGGATTGTCATTGCGAAAGGATTGATTTCTGTCCCGCCGCTGAACATTATTTCGACGATGATAATGTGGGAAAGCAGCCCATGTGTTAGAAAGAGGGTTGTGCGAAGTACTGGAAGAAGAGACACCATGAATTCGTGGATAAGTTCACCACCTGCCGTGATATGACTCGAAAAATGTTTAAAATGGTTTAAAACAACAACCAAATACACCTGTTTCTGAAATATGCCTCTTGTGTGTGGGTATATCTTATTGAAGCAAACTTAAGACATTGAAACAAAATAAATTAACAAACAAAAAATCTGCACTTTTCCCTTAGCAATTTACACAAGTATGTCTGTGATATTCAGTAAGTGACGGATTACAGTGAGTAACGAAATTCAGTGATGCTAATCTGTTGGTCGAGTTTAAACCTATTTATGAGACGACAAAATTTAAAACTTGGTTAAACTGAGAGCATTTACAGACGAGAAATTTAATGAAGCTCGAATGATGGTATTTCTGCCTAAAATGGTAGAAAATATTGTGGGAGAAGGGAAAAATGCTGGTTACAAGCATTTTTTTCCCCTTTTTCCCACAATGTTTTCAAACGCCGTCTTCATCAGGATTGTTTGTTAAAGGGTTAAATCTATTTAACTTACATCGATTATGAAACGAGGTCTACAAAATGAGCCATGCTTTGGCGAAAAGGTGGAATATTGCATCTCCTTGAAGCATTATAGCAGGCAATCAATAGCATGATAGTGGATCCATAAAATCCATTTTGTCTATCGACTGACTGAATTCTGAGGTAGATTCGTCCTTGGATATGCAGAATAATTACCATAGCAAGAAGTATCGATCCAGGTCATTCTGCACAGACTGCGCACGCTGACCTGGGTAGATACTTCTACAAATACATTAAACTCCCCTTTTCACAGAGCTTGGCTCAATTACTCGTATATTAATCACTCTCGATCGATGTTTTCCAGAGATCTAACTGGAGCTCGTAGTAAAATTTCCATTTTCATTTTAAACCATATTTTAACCCATTTTTTTTTTTTTACTGTAGAGGGTTGGGTTGGCAGGAAAAAAATGCCTCCAGCAAGACTCGAATTACCCCACCTTCTAAAACAATGTCGGCGATTCTACCAACTGAGCTATGGGGCCAAACAATCTTTTACCTAGTCAAAAATGTATTTATCCTTTGTTATGCAATAAAGGCAATACCGTTACTAAGGAATAGCGAACTGTACAGTAAAACAGCAGCAACAACAACACAAACCTTTGTGTTTACAATATGTTTTTCTATCTAAGCTTTCAATTTTAAAGCCATATTTGCACGTGGATACAAAATTTGCAGTCTTTGTAAAGACTTTCTAAAAAAACTTGAAAGACGAAATTTAGTTTAATGATCCCTTAATACCATTTTTGGTCGAATTCTTGAGGATAGGGCACCCTAATGGTATTCGTTTAACATCGCCTTTCATCGCCAAAATCGTACAGATTCGGGTAGGACTCGAGTAATCCGTAATCGATGCGGGGAACCAGCGTGTATCGGCCGATCGATTACGGATTACCCGAGTCTTATCCGAATCCGTACGTTTTTTCGGCGATGAAAGGCGATGTAACAAGAATACCATTAGGGTGCCCTATCCTTAATAATCTTCCAACTAGTTAACCCTACGTTTACACCATGTTCCCGGCAGCCACGGCAGCCCCGTTTGTCCGAAACGTGGTGTACCGTGAGATTTTGTTCGTTTTTTCTCCATTTACCAAGTTTAGTTATGTCTCTTTACGGTACCTCACGGTATCCGTGACAAGCCGTGGAGGAACCCTACTTTTACATCACGTTCCCGGCAGCCACGACAGCCACGTTTCTGACAACGGTGGACAAAACGAGATTGACGTAATACAACGCAGAGGAACGAGATAAGCAAACTTGTCAGACCGTGATCGCCGGGGTTGCCGTGCAAGATTTTTTGACTGTCAAAAAACTTGCCATGACAGTCCCGGTGCTGATGAGAAACCTAGCAGACCGTAGCGAAACGGGCTGATCGTTTCGTTTTACTACGGCATGATCGATACCAGTGAAAAAGGGGCTTCCACGTCCAAATACGGATCGTCTCTGAGTCTTGCTACGGCTTGTTACGTGCTGGTAAGTTCTGATGCAATCAAGTTTGCTTATCCCGTTCATCTGCGTTGTATTACGTTAATCCCGTTTTTTCCACGGTCGTCAGAAACGGGGCTGTCGTGGCTGCCGGGAACATGGTGTAAACGTAAGGTAAGTAACGTAGTTTATGATCGGCCAAACCAAATGTATAAGGTATGAAAAGAGTGCAATGAAGACTTGTTTGTAAAAAATGCTACCTGACGTTGCTATAATGGAATAGATATTGGCATCGATTTACATGGGCTAACTTTGTCCATTATGTCATATAAAAAGCATATCAAAGCATCTTTAGTCAAAGTTTTATGATAAAGATCGCCTAATGTTAAAAGTTAAAACACACTTCAGATTACATTTTGAACTATCCTCGTGCTTCTCAAGGTTTACCACCCTCATTTTAGGATTCGAACCAAGAATATCCTACGTGAGAGACATTCGCTCGAACTCTACACCACGCTCGTACTGTCTTATCAACCCTTTTCTACATTTGTCCGCAGAAGAAAGGAAAGTGTTCAGCGATCTATATTTGAAGAAAAATTGCTGAATGAAATTTCCTTATAAATGACTTCCTTAAACATCAATCAAACGAACGCCCAAATATAGAGCTTTGTTAAATGAATACAGAATAGTATAGATACATGTATATAGTGTTCCCTTGCGAAATGTGGAAAGGAATGAACCACGCTCTGGCAAAACGGGGTTTAATGCTTCTCTTTTATGCACTTTAACAAGCATGTCATCATTATAATTATGGTTAAGAACGGTCCTTTGCCATGCAGTATATTTATAAATAGCAAAACGTTTCTACGCATGTGTACTTTCTGCAGATGATTTAGCCCGCTTTTCATGGTGCATGGCTCAAATGTTTTTATCACATAACCTCCCTTCTTTTCAGTGTAATATACCCATTACGAATTTTCTTATCTCATACACGTGTAATATCACAATTATGTGACGTCATTTTTGACGTCATTTTGTACGTATTTCATAGTTCTAGTGAATGGGTTTTATGGATATTACCGTGGGTGCATAGAACGGTTTCGCATCTTCTGATCAATAATTTGTGAAATATCGTTATGTGATAAAAAGAATCTGACATTCGTTTGCGTTTGAGATAAAATTTTATTAAACTCGTCAAGGAAAAATGTTATTAAGCTCGCCAAAGGCTCGCTTAATAACATTTTCCCTAGACTCATTTAATAAAATTTTATCTCAAAAGCCAACTCATGTCAGATCCTATATGTCTTCTATGGAAGGATGCCTTGAACCACTTTTAAGAGTATTTTAGTCTTACAATGATGAAAGCTCACTTTCCATTATCTTCTCATGGTTTCACCAGTCCTAGGCTGGAGCTCTGCAATGCCCTGCCCAGGGCACTCTTAACGTGATGAGTACTGCCATCAGTAATTGGACCAGGATTTCCTAATTGCTTGTCCAAAGTTTAACCCTTTACCAAATTAGTTCGACTTTTAACGATCCTGAGAAAGGAAGTTTTTGATAACATTGTTGGAAAAGGAGAAAATGCTGGTAACCAGCATTTTCTCTTTTTTCCACAATGTTTTCTACCCTGCAAAAAAAACCCCGCAATTTATAACTCACATTTATCTTGTCGACCGCAAAGGCTTGGACATGTCTATAAAATTTTGTCGTTTGGGAAAGCTTTAAGCATAGGGGAGGCCGGACACGTATGGCATCTATAACGATGGTACTTTCTGGTACATCGAACAGTTATCGCGTTCAAACTGTCGTGCATGCTTGATTGATTGATTGTATTGTGTCTAATGTTCAACATTATTTCAATTATATCCCATCGGCCAGTGCACCTATCCATGCTTTCCTGGAGTTTACCAGTACTCCGCACAACATTCTTTCCAAGCTTTGCTGCTTTCCCACTTAACCATCGTCGAAACAATGGTCAGCGGTGAGAGAAGAATGAATCCTGTCGCAATGACTATCATCAATCCTCGGTGTCGCAATGACTATCATCTATCATTGGAAGGAAATTGGCCGAGCCGAGGATCGAACCAGCGACCCCTTGTTCTCAAGTCCTATTCGCTACCGACTGACCCAACGGGACTTGGTGTCCTGCATGCGATTTCTTCGTCCTTGCAGCAAACCCGTTTCAAAAACGTTGTCGCAAAAGAAGGTGGTGGCGAGTCTTGCAGTTAAGGACTGTAACAAGTATCACAATAGTTGATAAATATCCTTCTTTCAAATACCGAGCATGGTATTTGAGGGGGCGTTAGTCACCTGTACAGGCATGATCAGTTTATTTCCGTGACCTAATGCCCTTATTATCAAATGAACTCGTTAAGGTCTTCTGTTATACATCAAGAAAGAAGTAAATCTTCTTCAGGGTTTTCCCCCTCACTGACTAAACAAGATTTTGTTTATGATGGACGCATTAATTAATTTACCAATAGGCACCAAATAAGTCGAGCAGAGACCCTATAGCGCAGTTGGTAACGCACAGGATTTGAGACCAAGGACTGATAATAGTCATTGCGACAGGATTCATTTCTCTCTAACCGCTAATCTTTGCTACGACAATGGTTACTTGAGAAAGCAGCCAACGGCTTGGGAAGAATATTGTGCGAAGTACTGGTTAAAGAAACTCCTTGGCCGCCGAGATTATAACTGAAATGTTAAATGTTCAGACCCTGATGAGAACGCGCAACAAGAGATTTTTCGATAAAGGACACCTTGTTTGATTGTTTGTATGGTGTTCGACGCCGTTTTCAACATTATTTAAATTAAATCGCGGCGGTCAGTGCAACAATCAAGGCTTTCCTGGAGCTTTCTTTTACCAGAATGTCGCGCAACGTTCATCCAAAGCCACTGGCTGCCAACAAAATTATTGTAGTAAGAATTTTCAGTGATGAGAGGTATGAAACCTATCACAATGAATATCATCTATCCTCTGAGAGAAATTAGCCCAGCTGGTGAATCAAAAGGCGATCCCATGCTTTCAAGACCTGTATGTTACCGAATGTACTACCAAGCTCGGCCAGAACTAAAAGGATCCTGTACATGATCGTTTCGGATGTGCATTAAGACCGATTGATTGAAATTCAATCAATCGGTCTTAATGCACATCCGTCGCCATAGGTTACTCGTGTGCTTACCCCTGAAGCCTGTTAGTTTTGTGGGGGAGAATAGTGCAAGATACAGGAGGAAACTCTTACAAACATGAAAGTACGCAACAAATGCATAGCTGCAATACAAACCGCGCACTGGCGGGATTCGAGCCCATGCCGACAAGATCCTCGTTTTATTGAGGTTTAAAAGACCAACACCTTAACCACTGAGCCGAAGAGAATTCTCCCCAACGCAGTTGTAAAGTATTGACTTTATACGGGACGAAGCTGTGCAGTAAGGAAAGAGTGATCTCCCGTAACACATCCCCTCTTAAATGTCATCATTTTGATGAGAGAAAGCCTTATTAGGCAGTAGTTCTTTTTTTTTAGTCAACAAATGGCTCAATGGCCAATCCCGGACGAGCCCCCATCTGACGAACATGAAAGTTAGTAATAAATGCATAGCTGAAACACAAACCGCACCTGGCGGGATTCGAACCCGTGCCGACAAGATCCTCGTTTTATTGGGGTTTAAAAGACCAACTCCTTAATCACTGAGCTAAACAGAATTTTCCCCAACGCAGTTGTTAGGTATTGATTTCATATGGGATGCAGCTAAGCAGTAAGGTAGGAGTGATCTCCCGTCACAAAACCCATCCTAAGTTACGCCTGGTTCTTTAAAGTGCTCGGTGTATAGCACCGTCATACGGAACTTCGGCTTAACCTCAGCTCGAATCAACACCCTCAAGTGAGCCAAGACTCGAAGTTTACAAGTCCAATGCTCTACCACCTGAGCTATGCGAGCTGGTCAGCATTCAGACCATGAAAAAGATTGGACTATATCTTTATGTAAAAAAGCAAAAACAAAAAAGCGCAAAATTGATGAACACTTTGAATAGTTTCAAAAGTTCTTGCATATTCTTAAAGTTACAAAATATATGTACAAGGATGTCAGTAAGACTGGATCCTAACATCTAAATGGCGTACTTGAATTTCAATGTTGCTTCGTCTATCTATGTTGTTTCGTTATGTATCATGCAAGAAGTATTTACAAGTCTAAATTTAAGCTGAGATATGTGTATTAAGTCAATTTCACGTGAAACTAGACAAAAATAACTTGAATGAACATGTACTGTTTGACATAGTATTAAACTGCAGTTTCAGAGTAAGTTTAAAATGATAAATGGGACATTGATACTTTTTTGCACTTAACAATGATATAACAACCATAGAATGTCAAACGAGGATCACATTACCTTTTTCTCGTCACGTTTACATAGTTTTCTGTTTACATATAATTTGCTACTCATAACGACTAAAAAAAGTGTATTTTGGTATAAACAAGGCATTGTAACGCGATGAACAAACTAATGAATGGATCATAATGCAAATTAATGATGAATGATTTGGTGACTGAAGGCTTAAAACTGAAGTAGCTCGTTATGTGATTTGCTTTCTTACACTCGTCTTTGGTTCTGTTGGTTACATCGAAGAATAAAAGAAAATCAGCACTTTCTTCAGTAAACCTTCCATCACACCTTGGTACAAACAGCCAAATTAGCTGTTATGTCACTTTAAAATACTAGATTTGCATTCCTTTACTTCACTTATTTTTTTGCAATTTCTGCAATATTGATTTTGTGGTGTTTTTTTCAAACATTTTCCGTACATTTCTATCTTCGGCCGAGCTCCGGCAGCGCAGTCGGTAGGGTACGGGACTTAAGAATATGAGGACGATGAATGGAATCTCCAGATCCGCAAATTTCTTTCCGAGAATTGATGATCGTCATTGAGACAGGATTCATTCCAAAACTTGCTAAAAACTTTTTCGGCGATGGTTATTTGGGAAAGCAGCCAGTGACGTGGAAAAACATTGTGCGAAATACGTGTAAAAAGAAACTCCATGAAAGCATTATGTTGAAAACGGTGTTAAATACCATACTATCAATCAGTCAATCAATTATGTCAATCTTCAACTCAGGTTTTGCATTTCTATACGTCACCAGTGGTTATTTTATTTTTTTTCCCCCATTTTTTTTTTTATATTCAGCAAAGTCTAAAAGGGGAATTGGAATTCATCTTCAAAATCATGTAAGAGCTACTTTTCTCTCATGTAAGAGCTACTTTTCTCTCATGTGAGTATCCATTTCAAAGCACAATCCATTAAGTTTCTGGTTTTTACTAGATATAAATTCTGTTAATCATAATTATGAAAGGGTAGTCATTTTAAGGTCTACGGCCCGTAACTCATCGGTAAACATCGACGTTTTCGTAAAGGCTATTCGCCCAATCTCGGCAGCTTCCGTCTTTTAATATGAGAGTTAGGGGCTGTAGACTCACCAACTCATCGGTAATTATCGTGTAACATCGACGTTTTCGTAAAGACTATTAGGCCAATCTCGGCAGCTTCCGTCTTTTAATATGACAGTTAGGGGCCGTAGACCTTAAGTGTATTTCTAAATCATTGTGGACTTTATCAAAATTGTCTACTACTAAACAACAACAACAAATCTGGTATTGCTGAACATCAGATTTTTACATGTACAAGAAGAAAAGACTCACTCCCCCATTTCTCAATTGGCCTGTCAATGTGGTACAAGGAGACAAACCGTTCTAGGTTCTTTTTTGTGTAGTACCTTGGACATTTTGCACTTTTATCTTTACATGCTTTTTTGTCTTATGTCTTTTGCTTTCCTCCTTTTAATTATCTGAAAATAAAAGAATGTCATAACTTACTATTATATGAGTTAAGAAATGCTGATATGCGAACAAAATTTCAAAGAAATAAGTTATTTTTACTTATTTCAAATGCTAATTCTTTTCGCACACATTTCTGTAATGTTCAAAAAAGGACAGAATTCGGTGCTTTCAGTCCTTTGATTAGCATTGTATAAACTAATTACAAAACGAAAATATTCTAGACTTGCACGTACTGAAAACCTTCGCAGATAGCAAATTAAATGTGACTATTTTGAAATCAGGGAAATTGTTGGCAAAATGGAAGAAAATATTGTCGGAAACGGCCAAAGAAACTTCTGGTTTCCAGATATGTCACCTTTTCCAACTATGTTTTCTAAAGCCTTATTCTTCAGGGTCGTTAAAATTGATTGTTTTCCATGTAAAAAGTTAAAATGCTGGATAGAATGAAAAAAAGGGGGTTTACCTTTCATACTCATCGAACTTTAGAGGCTCTTTTTCGGGGTACAAATTTAATACCAGTTTCATGATACTATTGCAATAACGCTGACATCTCGAAATGCAGTGTAATAATTACTGTTCGAGGTAAATTATACAGAGGGTGAATTCGAAAGGAAAGAATAAATGGCCTGCAACACGCGAAAAGTGGCTTTCGGACATTTGCGTGAAGTGTCGTTCCGCATCAGCCTGTGCAGTCCGCGCAGACTTACCCGAATCCGACAATTTCCGTTTTTATGTAATTTTCTGTTTGGCACAAGTCTACTGTAGGACAAAATCTAATGTTGTCGTAAAGTGCCGTCTCGGATTAGCCTTCGTGGGCTCCGCAGGCTGATCCGAGACGACACTTTACGCAAATGTCCGAACATTTTCGCGTGTTGCAGGCCAAATAATGTTTTACTGGAAGCAAATAGTGTTTTATACTGGAAGAGCAAAAAGTTTTGTTCTAGGAGTAGGCCTACATGTACTTAGTAAATGAAATGATTTAATTTGATGTCTAGTTTACAAACTCAGCTTCAAAGTGTTTAACCCCCTTTCCAAACGATGTATTTTTGTTGTAAAAACACAGTTCTAAAGGCTTGTAACCGTGGTAAACAGGACTTCCTACTTCTCAAACAATATTTTCCATCATCTACAAATGACAAGACTAATCATTTGAGTAACGATAAAGCTGTCGTTTGCCAAATGCTTTTGATCTGGACGAATGTAAGATTTAACGTCTGGTATAGAGTAAACTGCCATGTTCAAAAACGAGACGATGTTACCAAATTCGTCTGAGGATTGTTTAGCTTTTGATGTACTCGTTCAAACAATTTAGATATTGAAATAAATGACATATGAGCCATGCCCTTGTAAAAGAGGGTTTAATGCATCTCCGAGATACATTATACCAAGCAATTCATCATATAATCATGGATCTATTAAATACATTATGTCAAACAACCGACAATATCATGAGGTAGACTGGCCCTTTGACACTCAAAGACTAAGGTAACATTAAAGTTAGGTTTTTCTTAAAGATCTTGTAATTTTTCAATCAATATCTTGTATGGCCACCTCTGCTGTCGATACAGGCAATTATTCGACGTCGCATAGACCTTACATAACGTAAAATCATTGCATCAGGAATGTTATTCCATTCCTGAACGAGAGCGGTGGCCAAAACCTAACTTTAATGTTACCTTAGTCTTTGAGTACTTTTGCAACTTTGATTTTAGTACCACCTTCATTTAAACTGCAAAAACCTAACTTAAACTTTCTGTTAGTCAAAATCTGATTAGCCTGGCATTTTCTACAGACTCTGAACTAAAGTATGACACCAAATTTGTTGGTCTTCAGTAAAACATGCGACGAGAAGTAAAAAAAAATTAAGTGCACACTTATTTATGGAACTGAGTATAGGATCTGACATGAGTTGGCTTTTGAGATAAAATTTTATTAAACGAGTCTAGGGAAATGTTATTTAGCGAGTCTTTGGCGAGCTTAATAACATTTTTCCTTGACGAGTTTAATAAAATTTTATCTCAAACGCCAACGAATGTCAGATTCCTTTTATCACATAACGAAATTTCACGAAATATAGATTAGATGATGTGCAAAACCATTTATACACGCACCCGCGGTAATATCCGTAAAACTCATTCATTACAATAAAATACGTACCAAATGACGTCAAAAATGACGTCGAACAAATATGATATCAAACGTGTGTAAGATAAGAAAATTCGTAATGGGTATATTACACTGAAAACAAGGGAGGTTATGTGATAAAGACAAGTCTTAAACTTTGACAAGATACCAAACAAAGCAACAAACACATTTTTAAAAACAGCGTTTCTTTCCCACAATCATTTAAGCAGCAAGTTTTATTATGGACAAGTCTAACATTCTAACAAAACACCAAGCAAAGAAACAAATACTTTCTTGTGTGGCATTTTTTTCGTCTTTTCTTACAATCATTCGAAATTCAAACATACAAAGTACAAGAAAAATGACACCGATGCTTCATGTGAGCGGACAAACTGACAGCTAACTATGATTTAGAAAGATTATAGGTCATTGGTATGGTGAATTAATATAAATCAATGGGTTCTTCCCTTTTAGCGAATATGGGAACAGATTTTGGGATTTAAGCCTCTACAAAAACAATTCCGTATTTTAACGACCCTGTAGAAGAAGGCTTTTGAAAACACTGTGGGAAAAGGAGAAAATGCTGGTAACCAGCATTTTCACCTTTTCCAACAATGTTTTCTCCCCTTTCAGACAAACTCCATCATTTGAACCTCCGTTTACATTGGCAATTCCAAAATCTTTTAAATTAGAAGCGTCTAGAATTTTGAAATTTGGTAAAGAGTTGGAGGTCGATCGGAGCCAGAAGAAAACGCAATAGAGACTGACAAAGTAAGTCAACGATCAGACTGCTCTCTGATCTTTGTTTACCGTGACAAGTGACAACCAAGCTTGTTGACTTCCTCAAGGTCAATGAAAGTCAAAAGAAAGATAGGACCTTGATTTACTCTGTACCAAACGACAAAATTTTAAACTCGACCAAAACGGAAGCATTTGGAGACCACAAATTCAGTGTTGGTCGTAAGAGGATTTCTACTTTTGAGGTGGTACAAAACAATGTGGGGAAAAGAAAAAAATCCCGCTGGTTACCAGCAATTTCTCCTTTCATCAAAATGTTTTCAAAAGCCTTCTTCCCTGGAGTCGTTTGTGTGGTAAAGGATTTAATATGATAGATGTACATTTCACTTACCGATTAGTTTTGGACGACCTTTGTGGACAGTGTAGATCCAAGATCAGACTGTACAGTTTGTGCAGCCTGATCTTGGGGCTACACTGCTCTATGTTTTGTGGGATTTCCTGGTCCAAACGGTTTAGAACACAAATTATAGAGATTTTCCGCCTTTGACCGAAATAATCGATTTAATTTATTAAGATGTCTGTAGCTTAAGTCCTTACCACACAATCCCGAGTTCTAACGACCCTGAAAGAAAAGGCCTTTGAAAACATCGTGGGAAAAGGAGAAATGCTGGTAACCAGCATTTTCTCCTTTTTCCCCCAAGGTTTTCTACCCTATCAAAGACAGAAATCATCATTTGAGCTATATCTAATTTGTCGTCTGCAAATGCTTTCAATTTGGCCTAGTCGAGAATTTTGACGTCTGGTAAAAGAGTTACGACATTATGTAGGTGTTTAAGGAATGACATTTAAAGTACGAGGGAGTTGGTTTATGGTTAGATATCAATCATTAACTCTTAAAACGTTAAGCACCAAGTTAAATTGCGTATATAGACAGTGTATATCAAGATCAGACTGCAAAAAATGTGGTGTCTAATCTTTGAAATCTTTGAAAGAACACTGTCCGTTTTTTTTTGTTTTTTTTGTTTTTTTTTTCTTTGTGAGACATTTTGGTTAAAAACAAAACGTGAGTTTGTGATATTTAGGCTTTAATTTTATTTAATGGTTACTTGCTATAAGAAATATGTAGCAGGAATCGTTGAACCATTCTTGTAAAATATGTATAGAAAAAATGAAATGAGCTTGAAATAATACTAATACTAAAGCACAAGTGAAATATTATGGAAAATGTAGAATTTCTTCTTTTTTGCAATTGTTTTACAAAATCGGCCTGCAGAAAAATGAAAATGTAGGACTGTTGAATTGACAGAAAATGTTCATTTTATATATTCAGCCCTAAGAAGGGTTTAACTCTATACTAAACTACAACATTTTAGACATGTCCATATTGAAAGCACATAAGAACGGTAAGTTACATGTTACATGATTTTTTTTTTTTTTTAGAAAGAGTAGAAAACATTGCGGGAAAAAAAGAAAATGCTGGCTACGAGCATTTTCTCCTTTTCCCACGATGGTTTCAAAAGCCTTCATTCCAAGGGTCGTTAAACTCGGGATTGTGTGGTAAAGGGCTTTAATTGATCTACGAGCAAATTCCTTGACTGTTATTGGTTCCTTGTATCAACCTCTAATAATTTTCAAGTCTATGTAAAATATGAAAATAATTGTCATGTGTCTATCAATCAATCAGGTGTAAAATCGCTTAGGACAAGTTAGGGTGATTTCTAGGACAGAGTAGATCCAAGATAAAGACTGCACAGAAAGTGCAGACTGATCTTGGATATGCACTGTCCAATATTTCTGTTATTTCCTTTTTTGGTACCAACAGGATTTAACCTTTAGGCTGCTTAGCGCGACGAAAGGACCTCTTGCGGACAATGTAGATCAAGATCAGACTGCACACAACGTGCACTCTGATCTTGGATCTACACGACAGATAAGGAGATATTTTTCAAAAAGAGGAAAAAAATGTTTGAAATAACAACATTGTTGTTTTTACTATGGCCTTGAAAGCTCCATGTCACTTATTTAGCAGGTTAGGGGTTAAAATGCTACGATAAGAGCTATTTTTTTTTTCCACACTGATTTAAAATAAGTAATTAATTTTCTAGCAGAGACCTAAGGATAGAAAATCTGTAGGTGGAACTTCCTTGACTTAAATTATTACAGATGCCTTACGTCTTTATCAGACATCAGAATTTTAGACTTGTTTAAATTGAAAGCATTTTCTGACGGTAATTAAAATGGGGCTGGTGTGACAGGATTTATCTTCGGAATGGTTGAAAATATTTCGGGAAAAAGAGCTTTCTATCCAGCATTTTCTCCTCTACCCGCCATACCAAGTTCAGTCAGGTACAGGTCTTGAAACCTAGGGGTCGCTGGTGCGATCCCGAGCTTGGCCAATACGCCCTTTGTTACGTCATCACTCTCGTGCAGCTTACTCGGCGTGGTTCAGACAATATAGTCGGTGAAGGAAGCAGTTTACCGGGGATTTGTCCTGTTTTACGATGAATCTTATTTCCATTTGGACAGAAGTGGTGGTTGACGTCGTGTCTATCGACTTCCCATTGAAGGTATTTCAGACGCATATGTTGTGCAACGCATGGATTTTGGCGGAGGGAATGCCATGGGTTGAGGAGGAATAACTGCAACTCTGAGACCGAACCTCACCACATGATATCTATTGTAACCTAACGGCACAGGGTACCGAAACGAAATTTCTTGAGACAAAACAGTGTTCGTACTTTTCCTTGATCTGCCATATCGCCCTACCTTTCGCCCATAAAACATTTGTGGGACGAAAGGCAGCCGCCTCTCCGACGTCACCATAACCAACCGCGACTGTACTTGAACTAAAACGAGCCCTACCTCAAATATGGACTGCTAACCCACAGATAACGGTGAAAAACTTAGCGCGATCTGTGTGGAATGGGTATGTGGAATGCATTACAGCAAACAGCTGACGCACGAGATTTTTATTTAGTAATGTTATTAAAGTTTTAGCGTCACGTCAATTGACGGGCTGCTGCACCTTTGGGTGTTGTCTTAGTGGTAATCCTACTTTAAAATCACATTGTTTAATAGATAATGCGTAACTTAATACGATAAATTGTCACCAGTTTCTCTTTCGAACAAAGTTATATGTGTATTATGTATATGTAAAGGAACTTTTATCCGCTGAATATTGAAACATTATTTATGTTCTAAGGTGTGGTGTGGTAAATCTATTCTTTGCCAATTAATTGCACAACATTACAAATGAAATGCAAATAATCATTGGGTTAATCACCTGATAAATTTTGTTTGAGGTATTACTTCCTGAATCCGGCCACGTAACGCGAATAAAATCAACGATAAAAACCAAGTGTTCTTTTCTTGCTTGTGTAACATCGACACAGAATTCTTCCGGGTCATCGTCGTCAAAAGCAGTCCTATTTGAAAAGTTCATATCCATCAATTCTTCTGCGCTGTCTTAAGGAGGGGGGATGAAATGGACAGGTTTTTGATATTAATTTGACAATTTCTTGGGACAAAAATCGCAATCTTACAATTTTACTATTTCTTTGACAACCTACAAACATGGTATGCAACCAGTAAGGGTCTTTGGTCACCGTGATTTTCCAAGGATTATTGAATTAAGATTGATTGAATGAGCAATTAGTATTGACACCATTTCCAACTTTATTGACGGGACCGTTGGGGTTTAGGAAAACTTCCCCTCCCCCGGAAAACTGCCCCCTAAAAAACTGCCCCTTGAGAACTGGCCCCATGAAAAGTGTCCCCCCTCCCATAAAAACTGCCCCCGCCAACACTCTTATGTGTGTTTCATGTTTTAAAAAAAAAAATCGTCTTATCTACATGCCTCATCAGGCGGTGATGGCATTTTCTATCGAAAGATAAATATTGCTATAGTTTTTATTAATCATCATATCTTATTGTTTTAGTTCTAATATTGTAATGGAAACATTAAACAAAATACACAATTTGTCAAAGAAATATGAGCATTTTTCAGGAATGATATGGTACATGTACTTTTTATTTGTTTATTTCTAACTTGGCGCATCTTTTAATTTGTCAATATACACTCCTTTTTTTACTTATTTTAGTACTATCATCTTTATTAAACATTATATTCACAATGCATTTTTAGATGTTCACAGTACAGTTTGAAGAACGAAATTCTTTACAGTAAATACCTTTAAAAGCAATCAATTAGCTTTAATTGGATCAAACCTTTCAAAGGAATCACTTTTCCTGAACGGGTTAAACCTTTCGAAGGGAATATTAGTGTTTCTAGAAATGTATTATTCACAAAAGCATTCATATGGAATGAATTCAATTAATGAAAATGAATTGCATTAAAATAATCAACAACATCAGTATCACAATGTTAAAAATATTTCGGGGAGGAATTTTACTCGGGGCAGTTTTCCTGGGAGGCATATTTCCTGGGGGCAGTTTTCGGGGGCAGTTTTCCGGGGAGGTGTTTTCCCAGGGGGCAGTTTTGCTGATACCGACCGTTGTACATAGACAAGCTAGTCAAAGAAATAAACAGTGAAGCTCCTCTTTCGTCCGGAATTGAGTGCAGAGTTCAAAAATAGTAATTATAAACATTTGCCTTAAACTTTACAGTTTCTCGTCATACGTAATGATAATAAAGGAACAACTGAATAATGATGGCTAATGGATATACCTTTATGGGAAAAATACATAGAAGGAAGAGAAATACATACGTAATTATGGCTAGTTTAAACATGTTTTATTCATCAGTAGAGAACATAGTTTACAAAAGACAATACAATCATTTGATAAATATACTGAAGAAATGGATAAGAACGAAAGCTGAAGCTTATAGAATTCGCCAAATTCCGGACATAGGTTACTGTAAAATCATATCGTAATTGATATAAACAGATTAAAGAATTTTGAGAATGGTATGGAGTGTTATTGGCAAAGATTTTCAATGACGATATCTGTATGTGTTGTCTGGCTTTCTCACACTAGTACTGACACAACTTTCTTTCCAAGTCACTGACTACTTTTCTCACATCCATCAGAGATAACAGGCGATTAATCGCCGGAAAGAAATTTTGCCTCAACCAGGTAGGCCTATCGAACTCGCAATCATCAGGTCACGATTCAGATACGCTTACCACCTTGCTATCCAGCCGGGCCAAATTACATTTTAGTTTCAGCTGTCACAAAGAAAACATATACGAGATTATGTTTTGTTAGATAGAACTACTGTTACGGATATAACTATGTACTGTACTAAATATACGTTATTCATCAAAAGGCTGAGATTTTCATCCCCAAAAAGAATATTACCAAGAGTAAATGTTGTAATGCATGTACATGTATGTGATGTGGCTTAAACTAAATCTTAAATCACGATAAATTAGTCCGAAAAGTAGCGTTGGGTTGATTCAAGAGCACCACGCCTACAGAAAGGTGATTGTACCATTTTTTAAGGGCAAATACTCATTAAGGCTGCTGCATATTTTACGTAACCTTGCATGTATGACTTGAATTTTCCAATCTCCAAAAAAGTAAAGCCCCCGTGGAATACATTTATCGACATTTAAAAGGTAATAAAAGGACAAGACAAATTTATGATGCATAGCATCATAGAAGCCGCAATCTTTTGGTGGACAATTTCAGAAATATTGACTCTCTTGAGAAATTGTGATTACATTTTTTGTATCTGTTTTTACCCCCACCCCCCACCAACGGAAAATCATTACAAATAGTACTAAAATGCAAGGAAAAAAGAAAAAGAAAATAATATGTACATGTATTCTAATTCTAATTCTTAAAAAAAAAAAAAGTTCAGAGAGGAATCTTAAATAATCTTGTTATTATATTCAAAAAAGAAACCGAAAAAGCATCGGAATTTTTAAGTTTCTACTCGAAATTTTGAAAATGGAGAAATTGCGCATTCAAATACACCATTTTCCATTTATAAAATGATTTTAGAAAGGAAACTTCTGTAGCGGCATCAAAGGCAATACTACGGAATTATTTAAGTTACCAATTATTCAAAGTGATATTAAGATTGTTTTTCACATATAATGTTTACATGTATTTACAATTTTTATCAGTGATCTCTTCTTTGTGTTTCATTTTTCAAAAAAAAAAAAACCTTAAATTTTTCTAAAAGATGATCTTCTTGCTTGTCAAAAAGTATCTTAGCTTGCTTGTAACACAGTGAATCTTTACGTTTCTACTGTAGAAACAAAAAAAAAAAAAAAAAAAGAATTGCATGGCATCTCCAAAATTATTCTGATCATAGTCTGTACAGTTGGCACAAACCACGTTACTATAGATATTTCGTTTACTAAACAGTAGTTTGAACCATTTTTTGCATGGGCCTTGTACAAACCTAGTGTAAAACTTCTAATATAAATTTCAAGAGCTATTCTAAACCTTTGACCAGCAGAGACGTAAAATGTTGTATATTCACAATAATAGGTTTTGTAATAACTTTAACCCTTCGACTACATAACAAAAAAAAATACACTGAATAACGAAAACAAACAAGATTTTTTATGTTTTATGTTTACGAAATATCTTATAGAATATTAAAAAAATATTACACGGACTATGTGCTGTCTGATCTTCATCTATTTCCGTCATTTTCGAGCAGCTTCAACCCTCAGAGCACCAGGCACCACCATGATAATTACGGTAGTCAATGTACATCACGATCCATACGTCATGTTTCAAGGGTTTTGTAGATACAGCACGTACAGTCTGATCATAACAGCTTATAGTAAATATAGTATAGTATATATAGTAAATGCTAAATTTTACAGATCTCACAAGGTAGATGTTCCGTGTAACAAAAATGCATTCGGTTAAAGTGTCAACGAAGGGAAGAAAAAGGGTTATCTTTCCGCAAGTATTCTATAAATAGCTGACGTAGACGTCTCTTGTGTAGGGAGGTAACCAGTCTATATACCTTGATCAAAGGTTAACCGCCGTTTTGTCCTTTACAGATAAAAATTTGGGTGAAAAACTTGTACATAAATTTGCTTCTGATTATCATATTCTAAGATGCTCTCTATTTCATAATCATCATTATTTTGTTTTGTAAAAAAGTAGACAAATGTGAAAACCATTGAGAGGTGGGAAAGCTTATGATAAACGGAAAGCATAACAACTTCGTTTGGGAAAATAGAAGGAATCCTATATGTTTGAAAACTTCGGGGGACTATCCAATTAAAGGATGTTTATCTTTCTGTATTTTTTATTGTTATTTGGGAATGAACTATATATTGCAAGAAAACCAGGCTTGAATTTCATGTAGGTCTGTTTGAATATTTAAGAAAGAGTCATGTGAAGTAATTCCGTCACAACAACATAACATTATTAGAAATTTTACAAAGATAATGACCAATCGAATAATCACTGATCATCTACATGGTAAATAGTTTAGGTACATTCCTACTGGAAGCCGCTTTCGAACGGCTTCCAATAACAATAATTCTGCGTTCTTGATTTCGTCTGGTAGATTGTTCCAATTATCACAGCCGGCAAAATTGAATTGCTGTACACACTGGTTCTACAAGCAATGGTTCGCAATTTAATTGGTCTTAGAAAGTTATGATTTGAACAATTGCCAACTGTAGGTTGTATAAAATTATTAAGATAATTTGGAGTAGGTCCATTTATCATTTTATAGAAGAGAATGAGCTTGTGCTTGCACCTTCTTTAAAGTTTCCCAACCAATCTCCTGATAAAGGGCAGCAATTTTAGTACATTCGATAACTATTCGAGCAGCTCCGTTTTGCACTTTATCCTGTTGATCTTTCAACCCTTGAGAAAGATTGTCCCGTATAACATATCCACTAGTGTTTGAAGTGAAAAGCGATCAAGACGTGTCTTCAAAAGTCGCATGACTGCGATTCTCTTCCATGCTCTTTCAGTCAATTTGCTAATGATCAAGTCTCAAGATCCATCATTACTGAGAATTGTACCTAAATGTTTGTGGCTTTTAACAGACGGAATCTCGGTATTTGACATAACAAGACTTGGGTGATTAGGCTTAAATCGGGGAATGTCATGCAACCCTTTATTCATTATTCTATAAAAATGAGGCTCATTTGAAGCCCGATTCCGAATTATACAGCAGAAATACACTTTTTCCCGGCTAGTTGTGGCGTTTCAGTTTTATGCCACGTACAAGCCGGTGAGCCTCACGGATCTGTATTAGGACCTCTGTTGTTTTCGATGTATATTAATGACATTGTAGGTGATATTCAGACAAACATTAATCTTTTGGCCGATGATGTCATTTTATCTCTGGCTGTAGGTGATCCGGCTGGTTCTGAAACTGTTTTATTTTAAAGTCAGATATCGACAAAATTCATCGGTGTGCACAAACGTGGTTGGTCGAGTTTAGAACATCCAAGTCTGAATCGTTAGTAATACTAGTATCTCGTAAGCACTATAAGACTCATATTTACAAATCGTTCCTTGGATATTTTTTAAATTGGGGTTTAATGAAATTAAAAACGCCAAAAACACAGGGTGGTTATAACGCATTGTAGGACAAAGACAGGGGTACCAGCGCTACTTTATTAGACTGGCTCTTTATCAGTACAAACTATTCCTATTATTGCTAGACATGATATGTCACTCTCTTGCACTACGGATCATTCCCATTCACCTCTGTAGTTGGCTCAGAAAGTAGTCCGTCATCACATGATATTTTCGTCACATGACCATAACTCAAAATGGCGATACAAACGCCGGTGAAAGAAAGACCAATATCGATTGTTTTGTGTGCTGTTCAAACAGAATACGGCCAATCAGATTTAGTGGTAGGAAATGTGAAAAAGAGGTATTTTCTGAAAAGCTTAAATGTCTTTTAAAGGACGATAACTTGTTTTTTAATCTTACAAACTTAGATCCATCGGTTTGTCGAAACTGTTGTCATCATTCATGGGCGCAGCCATTTTTTTTACAATTGGCGTAAGATTCTGATCAGTAAAGAAGCTTGAAAAAATAGTTCCACTGTATACATGTAAATTCATCAGTTTGAATGCACCTATAATGTATCCGGAATCATATTTCCTTTGTCTACTTTATTATGTTACACATGAAACAGTTAAACAGTAACAAAACATGTTTTCCTCGGTTAGACAAGATTCTTGTCATTTAGCCCATTGCAGAGATGTATGGTGAGAGTAACGAACGACAACTCTGCTCGGAGATTGATGATATGTATGAAGTTACACTCAATTACTAATGATACTGGACTCATAGAAAATCTGCACATTGTATAATAAAAATTAATGATTTCTATCTCTCGAGCAAATCTTTGCTTGATAAACTTAGCTAAAGTTTAAAGACTGGTCCTACTCTTAAAGTTTTACAATTTCACAAATTTTACCATGTCAGGGCGTTTAAGACAGTATTCTTTTTTAACGTTTAAGTGATTATACTTAGGTATGGCGGACGAACAAATAAACATGATATTCATCTTCCATTTCATCTTCAATTTCATATTTTGTTTTATCACAAATGCAGATATATAGTTATTCAATATCTTCCTGTCTTTATTCTGGACTGATGGTATGAATGTCCAAATGTTGCGAAATACTATTATATATATACTTTATCTACCTGGAAAGTCGTTACGGTGATATTCATTGTGGGTTGCGGTAAGAAAAGAGTTACAGATTGTAAATGATAGATTGATAATACATTGTCGGATTTCGAAGAAATTTTGTAAATCACTATACTTTGAAATAGAAAACAAGAAGGTTTTATGTTTTACACTGTGATAGTTGATAACATGTGTACATCTAACTTAGTGATGTGACACCTTAATCACCACTTAATGCTTCCGGGTCAGTGAATCGAAAGTTGTTCCCTCTAAAAATCTGACACAAAGATTTTCTGCGGCTCTCTCCAATAAGAAATAGTCGAAAGACAGGTCTAAAAATGTTTTTTTTTGTTTTGTTTTGTTTTGCATGTGTGTGTGTGTTTCTGGTTATTTCTGTGAAACCTAAGCGCATGTTTAAAAAAACCGGCCTTTTTTCAATGTTGTTTTCCAACGGTAGTTGTGTTTTTACGCAATCGGTTGAGGCGCTATTTTTTCTACTTTTGTGTAGGCCATTGGACATACATCATACAGCAAAGCTCTAGGCTTTCCGATAATTTAAGAGCAGCAGATGGTAAAAAATACTGAGTTTCACTCTATTTTCATCGCAGCCCAAATGCCTCGAGCGCAAGACAGTGTAACACCAGAACAGGATGTTTTTGGTCGTATTGTAGCCTTGGTCCAGTCGGTAATAATCTATTATTCACTCCTTATCGCGGTCTCCTTTGATGTCCTATACAGATCTGTGGCAAAACGACTTATCGCTTCCGTAATTATTACCCTTAGTAACGTCCGAATGATAGAAAAGGAGAAAAATTAATGGACTGGAACCCAGGCTAGTAGTATTGGTGAAAATTCCAGATTGTAAATATTTGATATTAAGCTGTTCGCTGCTCTGTTTTTCTCTGAAGGGACAGGTCTTAAATGCCTTTATGGTGTTGATTAGATAATTTCTTGAGAAAATGAGGGTAGTTTTGCTATTTCTATAGGAACTATTTAGTGTCTGTAACCTAATCAAGGACATGGTCTACAACAAATAATGGCCCCTTTGACGAGAATGGCAAAAAAGGTTAATTACTCTAGATACCACTTTCTCTAGCTCACTGTACACGTTTAATTGCATGCTTTTATGGCAAATGAAGCAAAACTCCGACTTTGTCGGGATAGCAGTACAAGGTTACCTCTTTGTTTGAACTCTTTTTCATTTTTCCACAACCGCAAAAAATACGAGTACCAGTGTGACACCAGAGTCGCACCGGAGACAATGTGCTAAGGGAGATAACTGAGTATTGCCACATACTGACTGACGAAAGTAAGATTTATGTTTGAATTCTTGGCCAAAAATTTAAAGTATTCAGCTGTTCAGAAATGACTGAATAATACGAATTGTATACACAGAGAACAGAAATAGCCGTACACGTGATACCGGACTTTTATCTGCATCGTTCTCGAGATGAAGTGATTCAGGTGTTAAACACATCATTGCACAAAATACGACTTAAACTCGGCACAATATACACCATTTAAATACATTGAGAGAAAAAGAAACAATTTTTACAATCGCTCTTCATATATAAAGTTTTTGTCATTCAGTCGAAAGAAATTCTACTTTACTTTCCTTTTTAGTTAAATAATTCCGGTTTTTGCCATATGTATTTTGTTTACAAAGCTTGTGAAATGGGCCTTTGCTGAAATGGAATAAAGAGGAAACGATAAAATTGAACATCCTCGACTGCCATTAAATCAGTGTCGTACACTGCTTTATATGCATGACATGTCACCGCTTTGTCTCGTTCGGGGTCGGAAAATGGAAATTTCTCCCCCTCCCCCTTTATCTTATCGAACACTTGGGTTGACCAAATGCCAAAATTCTAGACCATTTGTATTCGAACGTACTTGCATAAAACAAAATAGTTGTGGCTCAAACGTTGGATTTTGTGTTGAAAAAGAAAGAACACGTTGTGGGGGAAAAGAGAAAGTGCGGGTTACTTTTTTGCAATGGCCAAGCTTATTTCTGACGAATGTGACACTTTTGGTACATTTACTTCTCCAGTCCCAATTTTTTATGCAAAGGCTCAATAAAGGTACGAATTCGGCTACCATTATTTAACTAGCCGACTCGCCTCTCTCAGGGATTCGGATCTTTGGCACCCTATCCGTTTGTGGATGCCTTTACCTCTGGTCTTGGTTTTCAGAATGAACATATTTTTCTTTTTACATATTCTAATGAACATTACTTTGACAAAAATGACAGCAATATTTATGAAACAGATTTAAGATACAACTATGCTCGTTTTTCAGTAAGTTTTCAGACAGTTTTCATCCCATTTTATCCTTATTTTATGAAATAATAATCATTCTTTTGTCTTTATGCTAAATGTTGCCCTGATGGCTGCAAGAGTACAATCGTTGTTGTCGTTCCGGTTTTAAATGAGGATTAAATCCTTAATTTCTACCCCTTATGCAATATACATTGGTAATTTATCTGTGTTCATACAGCTGAGCGATTTTACACCCTTTTAAGTTTGACGGCTCTTTTTCTCTCTCTAGCTGTAAGGATGTATCTTTAAGAAATTATTGACAAAGCTCTATATAGGCCTGGATGCAGACAGCAACAATGGGTGGGTAAAACATAATTGGCGCCTGGACCCTCGCTTTACTGGAACATGTGTCAGTTCAACCCTTTACCACAAAATCAAGAGTTTTAATGACCCTGGTGGAGAAGACTTTTGAAAACATAGTGGGAAAAGGAGAAAATGCTTGTAACAAGCATTTTCTCCTTTTCCCACAATGTTTTCTGCCCGATCAAGGACACATTTCGTCATTTTAGCCACCTTTTATTTATTGTCTGCAAATGCTTTTAATTCGGACTAGCGTAAAACTTTGTCGTTAGGTGAAAAATTAATGACTTAAAATAACATGTGCAGTTAAGGATAACGATGCTAAGAAGATGCACAATTCGGTGCTTCCGACAACAGATAAATATCCAAAGAGCAGTCACCATCTAAAAACCTGTCGTCTGCTTTCTAATCCGTCGACTAATAGGAAGATTGATTTTACGCCATATCAGAACTGTTTTGCATTATGTTAGTTTAACTCGTAGGCTGCTAAGTGCGACTCAAGGACCTTTATCGGACAGTGTAGATCAAGATCAGACTGCACAAAACGTGCAGTCTGATCTTAGATCTATACTGTCCGATAAGGAGAATTTCCCCCTCCTCCCATACCTTTGAAATAGCAAAATTTGAGCTTTTACTATCAGCTTGAAAGTTTCATTTCACTTTTTCAAGAGGGATAAAAGTTAACACAGTACCTCTCGCCGATGGCGCTTTTCATCTCACAACAGGGCACGTATTCACCAACTATTCTTTCTTTCACTCTTAGTCTTATTCTAGATTTAGAAAGTAACTTACCTTCTGATTGGCTGAACCATTTGGTTAAGACAATCAGAAGTTGTGTTACTTTTTAAATTTATAGAATTGTTGAGAATAATCCTAAGAATGTTCTTAAAAATGGTTGGCGAATATAGACCAAGACTACTTAAAGCTTTGTAGGGCATTGTGGAGAAATTAACGAGCATGTTTTCCTTATACCACATCGTTTTTCACATGCATAGTCTTAATTTTTACTTATTATCAATATTTTACAATGTCATTGTCCATAACATTTTAGAGGACGTGTGACACGAATTAGTTCCAGGGTTCGCATTTACCAATCATTCTTAAGAACGTTCTTAGTCTTGTTCTCAAGAATCTACTTTTGTAAGTAACGTACGTTCTGATTGGTTAAACCAAAATGGTTAAGCCAATCAGAGTTTGTGTTACTTTCTAAATTTAGAATGAGACAAAAATATTTTTAACCTTTAGGCTGCTAAGCGCGACTCACTGACCTTTTGCAGGCAGTGCAGATCAAGATCAGACTGCACATTCTGTGCAGTCTGATCTTGGATCTACACTGTCCGATGAGGATATATCTTTCTCCAAAAAATTACTTTGATATAGCAAAATTTGGGTTTTTACAATCGGATTTGAAGTCGCATTTCACTTTTTTAGTATGTTAAGGATTAGGAATAGATGGTGAAATACGGGCCCAGGATGACGTTCAATCCGATGATATCCACATCAAATAAATTACAACAGAGCATTCAACTATTAAAACCTGTCGTCTGCTTTCTAATCGGCCATTTGAAAGCAAAACGGATTGTTCGTTTGGTGTCCTGGACCGAATAAAATCATTTTAAATCTTTATTGTTTAACCCATTACTACAAAATTTTAGTTTTTTGCCAAATGGAAACCAGACGGCACGATAACTGCGGCTCAAATAATGGATTTTGTCTTTAAATGAGTGGAAAATGCTGGCTGGTAGCATTTTCTACTTTCCCCGAAATAATTCAAAATACTTTTTTCCCTCGGGTTGTTTAAACCTGGAATTATTTGGTACGAGTTAACTCATTCTTGCATTAATTTGTCGTCTGCAAATGCTTTCAATTTGGCCTGGTCTGAAATTTTGTTGGTTGGTAAAGAGTTAAACAGTTCACGCTGATTATGCATGGTTAGAGAAACTTACAAGGATGTTTTGAAAGCCATCTGCTGCGAATTTGTTTTAGATTTTGAAATATATGAGCCTCAAACTCATCAGGTAGACTGGTCCTTTGACATGTAGAAAATTTACCGATAGCAGAAAGTTTCGACCCAGGTCATGGGTCGATACTTTTTTGAAGATGCATTAAGCCCCCTTTCCACAGAGCATAACTTAAATCGAAGATTTTATCGAGAGATAAATTCCGATTAACATGTCACCTATTTGAACCTGTCGTTCAGTATTTATTCCTTTTCTTCATGGTGTTTAAAGCCGTTTTCAACATTATTTCAGTTACATAGCGGTGCTCAGTTCACCTATATCCATGCTTTCCTCGAGTTTCTTTTACTAACATTTCGCATATTATTCTTCCCAAATCAATGGCTGCTTTTCCACGTAATCACCGCCGAAACTACGTTCAGTCGCGAGAGAGGAATGAAACTTGTCGCAACGACTATCATCAATTCTGGGAAAGAAATTAGCAGAGCTTGGGAATCGAACTCCGAACCCGAACGATCGAACCTCTGTACTTTACCGACAGAGCAACTGCTCTCGGTTACGATTATTTCAGGGTCCGTATTAACCAATCGTTCATAAGAAGATTCTTAGTGTTATTCTAGATTTAGAAAGTAAGAAAACTTCTGATTGGCTAAACCATTTAGTTACTCCAATCAGAAGTTGTGTTACTGTCAAACAGAAAATTCTTGATCGTAAGACCAGGCTCCGTATTCACCAACCATTCTTAAGAAGATTTTTAGTCTTATTCTTCAGAATATTCTAAATCTGAAAGTAACGCAACTTCTGATTGGCTAAACCATTTGGTTTAGCCAATCAGATGTTGTGTAACTTTCAAAATTAGAAAATTTTAGATAAAAAGAATAAGAATGTTCTTAAGAATAGTTGGCGAATACGGGCCCATGTGAGGTGTTCGTTTTTTTTTTTTTATTATTGTGTGCCTTATAAGAATTATTTCAACTAAGACTTTTTTTACCACCACACTTGGCATATTTGAGTCTTATTCTGTACCATGTTTAACCTGTACAATATTTGATCCAGCTTAACAGTTTAGCAGTCGACCTATTATGAAGAAGGCTTCTCAAAATATTTTTGAAAGGGAGAACATGCCGGAAAATAACATTATCTCTTTTTCTCGCATTGATTTCAACCTTTTCAGTGACTATTCATTTTAACCATGTTTAATTCATCGTCTGCTAATTCTTTCAATATGAATAAATCTCAATTTTTTCCTATTTCTCCAAATTCTCGATCAGAGGAAGGGAAGCTACTTATGATATCATATTAATCTACGATAGCAGGTATTCGAAATAGAGTTGTCTAACCTGAAGCCCAAAATGACGATTTGCAAACTTTTAACATTATTACTCTACATTCTGTGCAGTCTGATCTTTTATCTACACCTTCTGCCATCTTGATGCTAGACTTAAAGCAGAATCATCTTCAAATACATGTTCAAAGTAAACCTTTTTTCTAGATCTCGAAAATTGTCCAATTGATTTAGCTGGTAGGGAAAGAATCAAAAGCTGTTGTTGCTGGAGTTTCCAGATAAATATATTTGGTTGTGAAGATCCAAGATCAGACTACACATCGGACTAAATGTTTTGTACAATCTGATCTGATCTACTTTGTTAGGGGGTTGTGAAGTTTTGCATAGCGAAAAGGGAATCGATAATTTACGATCCTCTGGTTAGAGAAGTTTATCTTAACCGTCTGTCCTGTAATATATTTGACATTTTTATTTCTACTTCACGTCTCCTTGAGAAGATCAGTTTATTGAACGAAGGTAGTCTACATGTCCGTGGTTAAATATCATGTGAATTACATAGAGGATAATATTTGGTTTTTACGGTGAAAGATCGAAATTTGATACATCAAGTGAACGATGATGTTCACTCGATGAAATAAATTTCGATCTTTCACCGAAAAAAAAAATCATTCTATTCATTTCATTCTTTGAACCCTTTTTGGGGGGAACTTACATCAAAATCCAATGCAGTTCTTTTCTGTGGTTCCCCGTGTCGTACCCCCTCCGCAAAGCAACGCATTACAATATTACGTAAAGCACGAGAAACGTAGGGTAAAATCACAGGGACTCGATCCAGTAATTTTTTTGGTATCTTGTAAGTAAATAAAGACAAGGGGTCGAACTTGACCGAAGGGCAGATATTACCAGGTTCGAATTTAGGCCCAATTACAAAGTCAATTTCGATTCAATTTTGTCATGAAATGTACCAAATCACAGCTAAATGAATACGTTCTTCGATGATGCTACAGATTATAACGATAATCAATCCGTTTACCGAACACAGATCGAGATATCGAGCAAATTAGGGTCAATTTCGCAGGTCGGACACGACCGTGCAACTGGGACACCACTCTACTTTCAGGGCTAAATGCCACATCTCAGCCATTGACAGCCGGTTTTCCTACCACGCATCGATTAAAAACATATCAATAAGTAACTTACAGACGACTATTTCTTTCCTAATTGATTAACCAGGGAACAAAACCAATTATTTATTACCTTCTCGCAACGAATTTCCAATTAACGCCATACTAGACCGAAACGACGCTTTTGTAAAACGAAATTTGATTGGTTGATACTGGACCCGGCTCAGTCTTACTACCGCTAAGAAGCGGGATTCAAGTTATGATGTCATTTACCGCGAGTTTTGACTTTTAATCGTAGAAATCCAGAATGCTTGTTAACTGGCTCTTTAGATAATTTTCTTCACTTAACTAAAACTTTTATTCGAATTCTACCCTCAGTAAAGCAAAAGACACCCAATTCCTACAGAGAAATCTACTTTCAGTTTCAATTTCGCCCTGTTGCTCTACTGTAAGAGTACCGGCTTTGTAATTGATAATTAGTGGGGGGCAGAGAACCAGCAACGCTGACCAATGAAATCTTCCCAAGCATACAGATGAAAGGTTGTCAAAATGGCATCGGTTTCGATTTGAAAGATTATAAACCTGAAAACGCTGTTGACTTCGGAGGAAACAGAAATTTATTGCCTGTAAGTTATTTATTAACATGTTTTTAAACGATGCGTGGTAGGAAAACCGGCTGTCAATGGCTGAGATGTGGCATTTAGCCCTGAAAGTAGAGTGGTGTCCCAGTTTCTCGGTCGTGTCCGACCTGCGAAATTGACCCTAATTTGCTCGATATCTCGATCTATGTTCGGTAAACGGATTGATTATCGTTATAATCTGTAGCATCATCGAAGAACGTATTCATTTAGCTGTGATTTGGTACATTTCATGACAAAATTTAATCAAAATTGACTTTGTAATTGGACCTTAATTCGAACCCGGTAATATCTGTCCTTCGGTCAAGTTCGATCCCTTGTCTATATCTACTTACAAGATACCAAAAAAATTACTGGATCGAGTCCCTGTAGGTAAAATACGTCATATTTCCATCTGGATGAGAGGCAAGCGCGTTTTACCTAGGTAACTAGTGTGCGAGAACTACTGTTTCCACCTTCAATTGAAGAGTTAGAATATAAAAATCGGTATTTTTCACAGGTCGTAACCATGAAATATCGAAAAATATTTCACCGTTATTTCTCGATAAACTACCGGAAAGTATGAAATAAAGTTCTGTCTTAAACCAAAGAAATTTCATGAAGGCATGGATGGTGCACTGGCCGCAGTGATAAATCTGAAATTAAGTGTATGTTGAAAATGGCATTAAACACAAACAAACAAACAAACAAGTATACATGACAGGTCATGTCTAAATCCCCTCGGAATAATAATACTCCGGATTTAGAAAGGCCTGAGTGACTTCGATTTATTGGCTTTTCAATCCAGGGATTATACCGACCCTTTCAGCTCTATATTAATGAATAGGGACATTTCAGTCCGAAAGAAAATAAATCCTATCATGTTGAACTTTAACCCTCAACCTGCCACTCTTGTCCGTTGCTGTCCTTTTGCAAAAAGTCTAGATCAAGATTTTTCGATGACCAGTTAAATTTACTTGTCTTTTCTTTTTCCATATTAAGTGGTATTATAGGTGTAGATCAAGGGTAATGGTTTCTCATTTTTAACCATCTTAATTAAGCAAAATAAAGTTTAAGGCTCGTAAAGGCACCTTAACTATTTACACGATAATCCCAAGCTTTAACGACACTGAGAATGTAGTCTTTTGAAAACACTGTGTGAAAAGGAGAAAATGCTGGTATCCAGCGTTTTCTCTTTTCCCCAAAATGTTTAAACTGTCATAAAAACGAATAACATAGTTTGAGTCAAATCCAAGATGTCCATTTCTTTCAGTTTTGACAGGTCTAATACTTTTCGGAAAAAAAGGATGAAAAAAAAAAAACCATGTCACATAATTATGGATGCATGATATCCATTTTGTCGAAAAACCAACTAAATTATGACTTAGAATGGTCCTTTGAAATGCAGAAAATTGTTCAGTAGCAAAAATTTTCGCGGACTGCGCAGGCTGACCTGAGTCGAGACTTTTTGCAGATCCATTAAGCGCCCTTTTCCCTTTTTCACAGAGCATGACTCATTATATCAAGCGTATAAAGGGATAAATCGAAATAAATCGGATTAAAATCAGGTAGTAAATTCCTGTAACGTAGGCGTGGAGGGATAAATAAGGTCACCTTACACAAATATCGGATATCGCATTTATATTTTTTTATTAGTGACGTGGTTGTTATCAGTGTGATATCAAAATTAAAAGTATGTATTGCCAATGAAAAAAAAAAACAGTACAGAATAAATACATATGTTGACAGTTGAATAACGCGTAGCAATCACGTGGTTATCAAATCGGCTGTCACAATATTATCAACATGACAAAGCATGACATGACAAGACATGGATTTCATTAAAGGTGGAATTCCTCTTTTTCTGGAAACACTTTTGAAACCGGCTATCTTATGATTATCGAAAAAAAACGGTTTTTCCCCCTCAGCCCTTTGGTGACAAAAACCTTAAAATTGCCATGATGCAACGAACATCTTTCATTCTAGGAAGCATCGATATAAACAGCACTCACATAACTAGCAAAAGTCCAACGGTTATTCAAAAGACGAAACGAAAGTGACATACTATCAAAACGACAGTTAATCAAAACTATGTTTTTGAAATATTTTATCTATAGAAAGACATTGCAATGACATTTTCCTTTTATCCTTCTCCTGGAAACCCGTATCAATATAACAATCACAAAATTACAAAGAAAAAAAAATCACATAACGATTAAGACAGTCACATGATTATCAGAACAGTCTCACATTTTACATATGATATCTGCATGGTTACCAAAACAGCAGTTACATGGCTATCAAAACCACAGTCACGTGATTATTTAACACAACATTCAAATAGTAATCATTAGACAGTTGAATGGTTATCAAAACGACGAGCACATGGTTATTTAACAACATTTAAAATAGTTATCAAAAGACATTTAAATGGTTACCAGAACCGAAATTACACGGTTAACAAAACAACAGCCACATGGTTATTAAAACGACATTCATGAACTTAACAGAAGGCAGTTGAATAGTTATCAAAACGGAAGTTACATGGTTAACCAAACAACGTTACATGAATGTTAAATCAACATTCACAAACTGATCATAAAACAGAGAGATGATAATCAAAACGAAGTTACGTGGTTAATAAAACGACAATAGTCACATGGTTATTTAAGCAACAGTTACACTGTTATCAAAAAGACAGTCAGGTGAATATCAAAACTTCGGTGATTCAAAGAATGAGTTTCTATTTGAAAGGGTTTAAGAAAACATTGTAGGGTTTCCTCTTTTTTTTTAACAGTTCTTTTTTCCTCAAGATCGCATTTTGGACATTAACACTAAAGCCACACGTTTTTAATCAATTTCAAATCACATTGATATCGGTATCTATTATCATGTTATTCTAAAACCTTTCCACCTTTTGTTCTATAGTTAAAAGTAATTTAATTAAGAAATAATCTTCTTTCTATCGTGGTTTATCGTTCAATAAACCACAGTTGTGAGTTATGAGGTACAATAAATAATCTACGAGGGCGATAGCCCGAGCGGTTTATTCATTGTGCCTCATAATTCACAACGTGCTTTATTATAGGGTTAATTCACGTTTTTGAGGTCGTTAGCATTTGCAGAGGCCTGAAAAATGGTTTAACGCCCGAGTACGAAGCACGAGGGTGTAAAGGTATTTTGAGGGCCTCTGCGAATGTTAACGACCGAAAAAAAACGTGAATTAATGCTATTATTGCATAAAGGAAAAGTCTTTTAGCAATAATTTGCAACAATAGCAAAAATATTTCCTCAGAAATGCAAATAAGCGAACTTCAAATGTACTGGACATAAATGGGTAACAACCGGAAGTTGGCGAAAAAGTTTTTTTTACGAACAGTGAAGGGCCGTTAGGCCTACATGTCAGTTTTGATTCTTTCAATGTAAATTCGCTTCGAATGATTTTTAATACAAAGTGGACTTTTGTGGGATAAACTTGCACAGGTCTGGATCGATTTTAACTAGGATAAATGAGTGGATATGAATTTCTGTAACCGAAAGACGTCCAAGGGATAGATCTATATCAAGCGAAAGAATTGCAGATCACGCCAAAAAGTAGGTGGGATGTAGCTGCTGTAGAGTGCATTTCACGAGTGACTTTTTGTTCAGATCTCGATTCGACTGAGATTATGTGCAAAATTTTGTTTGTGGTGTACTATTATCATCAAAGACAAGCCATAAAGAGGATCTAATATGGTACAAGTTCCTACAGTTTGTTGGTCGGAGTCTAAGTTTAAACATATTTTATTCACTATAATAGTTACATACATGTTAATATACCAAAAATTCAAAATACATGAAAAGGATTGGAACGAAAGCTGTAAGCTTATAAAGTTCCTCTCCTGAAAGTCACGTCAGTGTCAGTTGTTAAACAGTAATAGAAATTGCAACAATATATGATCAACTCTTGAGTGTGAGAGACAGAGATAGAGAGAGAGAGAGATAGAGAGAAAGAGAGGCGTGGAGTGCCACCAACAAATATTCTGGTTTCAAAAAAAAAAAAAAATCTGAAAAAATCAACTTTTAAAACGTTTAGTGTCAACGATGTATGAGTGAACCGCTGAGAATATTTTTTCGTTATCGGCAAGACTGAGGGTCTCGTCTCCAAGAAGAAGTGTCTGCAGGCTTACAGTGGAAATTACTGACACGCTTTGAAATAAACTATTTCTAGGTTCACGATAGTATTTACAGTCAAAGAAATAATGCTGATTTGATTCAATTTCACCACAAGCACAAAGAGGAGAATCATTTACGTTTCTGAAATAAAGGTGTTGATGAAGTGAACTACATTTAGTTCGCAGCCTAGCATGAATGATTTGAATCCTCCTCTCTCCAAAAAAATATAGCCTATTTGGATTTGCTTTATCTCTATTGATATAACGTTTAAATGCTGAAAGGGAGTCCAGGTTTCTAACATCAATGGGTAAAGCATTCCAATCAGTAACAACAGAGGGTAAAAAGGATTTTAGATAAAGATTAGTTCTGCAAGCTATATTTTGTAGATTGTGAGATCCTCTAAGGCTGTAGGATGAAGTACTTCCTACTGTTACGGGCACATCGAATTTAAATAAGAAGGGGCTAGTCCTTTTACCATTTTAAAAAACAATATAAGTTTGTGCTTATATCTTCTTTCACTAGGTGTTTCCCACCCTGACTCTTTGGTAAGATCCGCTAAAGACACAAGTTTACTGCATCCAGTTACAATTCTTGCAGCTTCACTTTGTACTTTTTCAATTTGTTCTTTCTGGTATTGAGATAGATTCATCCAAATAACATCTGCATATTCAAGAACTGGACGGATAAAAGAAAAATATATTATCTGTAAAGATGTTCGATCTAGGCGCAACTTTAGACTTCGCATAATTCCAATTCTCTTCCATGCCTTTTTTAAAGTATGATTTACATGGTAATCCCAAGAACCATCATTAGAAATGAAAATACCGAGATGCTTATGAACCTGCACAGATGGAATTTCAACACTAGACATAAAAAGCTTCGGGTGAACAGGTTTATTACGTTTACGGGATATTATTAAAGATTCTGATTTTGAGGGATTGAACTTTACAAGCCACCTATTTGCCCAGTCTGTAATTTTATTGATGTCTGTTTGTAAAATTGCTGTGTTCAACTTCTTAAAACCTAAATATAAAACTTTCAAACGCACGATATGGAAATATGAACAAGGTGATTATAACAAGTTGAGAAATATCCTCGGAAAGGTAAACTGGGATCAGCTGCAAGACGACAACATTGATACTTTTACTCAAAATATTACAGGTATTATAACCAAAGAATCAAAGAACTGCATTCCAAATAAGTTGATAGCTATTAACCCACATGAACCTCCATGGATTAATAGTTTGATAAAAAGAAAAATTAGACAACGGAAAAGAGTATACCAGAAAGTTAAACGTACAAACAATCAGTATCAATGGTCCAAATTCAAAGCTTTAAGAAACGAAATTATTGCTCTCATTAGACAAAGAAAGCAAGACCATTCAGACCAAATGGCACTAAAATTAAGCTCAAGTGATATAACACCAAGAGATTGGTGGAGAGTTTTGAAATCTTTTATAAGCCCATTGTCTTCTTCCTCTATACCTCCACTAATTGATGACACAACTGACACAATGGTCGTTGATGAACACGAAAAGGCTAATGTATTAAATTCATTCTTTGCAAAGCAATCAACCATTGACGACTCATCCAATAATCTTCTTGATAATATTAACCAAGTTGATGGCAACTCCTTAGATTCAATAACGATTACTCCCGCTGAGGTGTTAGATGTGTTAAGAACGCTCCGTTTAGGTAAGGCATCTGGTCCAGATGGTATCAATAATCGAATTCTAATGGAGGTTGCGCGTCAAATATCTAAGCCTCTGAGTCAAATCTATAATCAGTCTTTGTACACAGGTGTATTTCCCTCTTCTTGGAAAATTCCTAATGTTTGTCCAATCTTTAAAAGCGGTGACTCTGCTCTTGCATCTAATTACCGACCAGTATCGCTATTAAACACTATGGAAAAAGTATTTGAAAGAATAATATTTAAACATGTCTTCAACCATCTAAACGATACCAATTTTTTCACACCCTGTCAATCAGGTTTTTTACCCGGAGACTCAACCGTCAACCAAGTTGTATTTCTATATGATAAAATCTGCAAAGCCTTGGATGAAGGACTAGAAGTCCGAGTTATATTTTTTGATATTAGTAAAGCCTTCGACAAAGTATGGTACAAAGGGTTTCTATTTAAGATGCACAAAGCTGGAATCTGTGGTAAACTTCTTTCATGGTTTTCAGACTACCTCTCGAACAGGTATCAGAGGGTTGTTCTCCCTGGTGCTGTGTCAGACTTGAGTTCTATTAATGCGGGAGTCCCGCAAGGATCTATTCTCGGTCCTCTCCTATTTCTAGTCTACATTAATGACATAGTAAATGATAATGAGTCAAAAATAAACCTATTTGCAGATGACACTAGTTTATCCATGGTGGTAGGTGATCCTGATACAGCAGGTCGGAGTCTAGGGGAGTTCTGACAAGGACAAACGTTGTTTACAAGGTAGTCCCGGATCGAGGATAATGATAGTACAAAGCCGGGCGTTCACGGCGCGTCAATTTACTGATTAATACACGTTTTCTCCCGTTAACGCCCGGTTTTTACCCGTTAATACATGCTTATAACGGCCTGGAAAGGCACATTTTATGCAATAATGAACGATAAACCACGATAGAAAGAAGATTATTTCGATTCTAACATGACCAACTCTTAATGAAAGGAAAACAAGTTCATACTTCGAGTAAAAACGCGGATGCAGATTATATTCCATTGAATAACTTACTTACTTACTTTAAACAGAATGACGTCACTTTATACAGAATGACGTCACTCTATATAGAATGACGCAGATTTTACCACGCTTTTGTTGCACGGTGTTTATAGAGCCGAATTCACGTGTCATGTTAGAATAAGAATTCCTACAGAATTGCACCAGTACTCATACCACATGTGTGGGCCAACAAACAGTCCCAAAATTGAGACATCCCGGGTATCGAACTCAGGACCTAATGATTAAGAGGCCGACGCTCCACCTCACGACCTTGGACACATCACCAACTCTTTTTGCTTTTCATAAATTTTCTGTGTCAAATGACCAGTGTACCTCTTAACTCAGTTGGCTGTTACACAAAATGGATTTTATGAACCCATGGTAATGAGATTACTTGATTGGTATCTTGTATCACGGAGTTGCATTAGACGCCTGCTCATAACAATATTTTCTTTAAATCTTGCAGCAGACAACCTATTGTGGACTTATTGAAACATTGTGACAAAATACCTTATTTGTCGTTTCGAATTATTTCTTCCCCTTCCCAAAATAATTCAATATACACTCATTACTTAAACTTTAGTGAATGTTGACTATCGATATTTTAAAGGCCGTTTTAAAATTGTCTGCTGCATGTATGTCCCACGGGGTAATAGTAGTAGTATCTTCTATTGCATTAAAAGCAAAAGATTTGCACAGCAAATATAAGCAACAATTATATAACAAGGAACATTTTCTGAAGAGAACATGATCTTAGTGCATGAAATTTATCGTAAAAAAATATCAATCATTTAATAATGATATAGATTTACAAAGGACATTATCGAAATATATGTAAATATAGTATGACAATTTATGTAATTAATCAAAAATAACTTATCTATTTCACTTAAAATTACAAAACATGTCCAGTATGCATATCCGTGCATCCTGGTAATAAGTAAACTCTTTCAGCGCCAAACATACACATGTGTATTAATTAAGCACCACCTATTTTAACGTTTTAAGGTTGTGTTCAACACAATGCAATTGTCATTCATGATATGGAAACCTAAGAACTTTGTTATAAATTCGTTAACGGAACACTCCAAGGTGTCAATCCATCAACTACTAACACTGTTTCTGCTTTTAGCTGTAACTTATTGACAGTCAGATAGGGACACTGAAAAAGTTAAAAAAAAGAAAACGATAATGTCCAAAACTTTGGTCACAGAGGTTTCTGACGTACACTACGTTCTCAAAGAAAGTCAGTGTTCATACCTGAGCCAACAGCAATGGTAACATCAGTATAGATATGGGTTCTAGGAAAAATGCCACCTGTAAAACTGCCCCGAAAAAGTGCCCCCTGAAAACTGCCCCCCCTGGAAATCTGCCCCATAGGAAAATTGCCTCCCCCCCTCCCAGGAAAGCTGCCCCCGTCCACACTTTTATTTGTATTTTAGGTTTTACAAGAAAAAAACAAGAAAATATTGAAGCATAACATCAATGGCGCCGCAAATCAGTTGTTTCTGAAGTAGGGCACATCACAGCGGGTTAATTTTTACGCCAAGGGCATCACTTGAACAAACTTCGTAAAGGTCCACGTGGTGATACCAGGTGACAAATATTTAAACTCTGGGTCATCTGGGATTAGATCTGGTTTTTATCAATCTGGCAATGAAAGTACGGTATTTTACATGTTAAAAAACAAAAGATCGGTCCAAATAGAAAAACAAAGTTGGTACGGGCTCGATCTGGTAATAAAAGTACCGTATTTTTACATGTATGTTAAAAAACACTGAACCAGTCCATATAGTAAACAATATGTGGTGACTGGACATTTCAAGTAAAGCAATCAATCAACACACAGACTGATAGCCGGACAGGTAGGAGCATGCAAGCTGACAGACAAACATGAAAAGAGACATTCAAGTGTCGTTCAATTGGTATAGAGACTATGGGCCGAAATTGTAATGGGCCGAAATTGTAAAGGGCCGAAATTGTTATGGACCGAAATTGTAATGGGCCGAAATTGTTATGGGCCGAAATGTCCCGGAATCCAATATGGCTACCTCCACAGGCACTTTTCAAAAGCAAATAAAAATATAGTGCCGCCGCTCATGCAGCGCCACAAAAAAAAAAAATGTTTCTGCTCATCTACAAGCCTCATCAGGTGGTGATGGCAAGTTCTATCAAAAGGATAGAAATTGCCATGGATATTCCCGCTACAGTATTTTTTTTATTATCTTATTTAAATGTTTTAGTTCTAAAACTGTAATGGAAAAATTGGAAAAGGAACATACATACATACACAAAGAAATAGAAGCACTTTTCAGGAATGATATGGTGCATCTACCTTTTTTTTTTTTCTTCATTTCAATTCAGCGTATCTTATATAACTGGGCAATATACACATTTTTTTATGTTTAGTACTGTCATCTTTATCAGATATCATATTTACAATGCATTTTTTTAATGTTCAGTAAAGTTTGAAGCGCAAAATTCTATACAGTAGATATTAAAAGCAATAAATTCACTTTAAAAGGATTAAAACTTTCAAAGGAATCACTTGTCCTTAACAGAGTTAAACCTTTCAAAGGGAAACTTAATGTCTCGAGAACAAAGCATTCATGTGGAATAAATTCAATCAATGTAAATGAAATACATTTAAAAAAAACAATCAACATCATCAGCATCAGTATTACTATTTTAAAAATTTCCCGGGAGTGGGCACTTTTCCTAGGGGAAAGTTTTCCTATAGGAGCAAATTTCCAAGGGGCAGTTTTCGGGGGTTAGTTTTCCGGGGGGAGGGGGTATTTTTCAAGGGGGCAGTTTTCATGATACCTAGATATGGTGTATTATTATACTGCAAAGAAATTTCTCGTGATCTGATTGGATAATATGCACCGAACATATATATCATGTACACTGGCAAAACCCACGTAAAAGCAGTTTACCTTTCGGGAGCCCCGTATACATGACTACACTTTCAACACAACATCCAAATTGGCGGCGTCGATCGGTCGATAGGTAAGCAAATTGTGAAGTGTTGAAACTCATACATTGTGCATAACGTTAAAAGGATAACCTAATGATCTATTGAAGCGACTAAGGGTCGTTTGCTTTTGCCAACAAATCATTAAAATGCATAGTTACTTACCTAGAAGTTGTTTAAATCCATGTTTACATAAAAATACGACGAATGTTTATCGCAGTGAAATCATCAAGATTATGCACCAAACTGCACGTTTTACCAAGGTTTCAGTGACGTCAATTCCCAGTGACGTCAGTTTTGATTGAATTGGGGCACCCAGAAGGGATATTTTATTTCGTCAGCGTACTCAATTTTGAAGACCATAAAACAGGGAAATTACGCTTATAACACCCTGGAATGGTAAAACTTTGCAGTATAATAAATTCATTGTTCTGTCAGGTGGCAGGGGACTTGGAAACTTGTTCACGCCTTCGGCTCGGGGCGACATGATTCACCACAGCCCTGAACAAGTTTCCAAGTCCACTGCCACCTGACCGTACAAGTAATATCCTCCCCTCTCACGAATAACTGCAGCAACCTTCCTGCTCATGCTGGAAATCAAACGCTGAATTCGCA